>CM053785.1:379274825-379917325 GCA_028749045.1 Cupressus sempervirens
AAAGATGGTGAGGATTCCTTTCCTCTAGTCTGGCTTTTTAATTAAATATAGGGAGGTGGAATGTTTGGGATGGTTGGTCTCAATTAAATCTCCCCAAAAATATGAATGTGTGGGATAGTTGGTCCAAACTGATAGTGATTAATTCTATAAATTGAAATGGAATGTGGTTTTTTTGGGAACATGAAATAAAATGGCAAAGGTAGTAAAATTATTTTGTGTGGTGCTAATAATAAAAATTTCATTGGTAGTGGCCAATTATTATTATCATCACAATCTTCATCAAATAACAATAATTCTGGTTGGCTTAAACATCACACACTAAAGCTAGATTTATAGGCTTAAAATGTTAAATAGTCAAAGTTGACTTATTTTTTCTTAGCTTAATTTTTCCCTTATTTGGTGATGTTTAAGGGTGGTCCAATAATCTCATCAAGACCACATGCTCCGATGAGAATCGTTATAGTTGTTTGGTGGAGATTGTGACGATAGTGGTTGTTACAGTTGTGAAATTAGATATTGTGGTTATTGTCGATGTCTTTATTTATTGTAATTGAACTTTGTTCTTAAAATTCAAAATAAATAATCTATTATTCTTTGAGCATATTTGAAGATTATTATTATAGTTTTTTTTTCCTTCATTAGATTGTAAAAAATATGATGAATGTGATTGCAATGACACTATAGAACTATTGTATTGTGGTTGTGCTTAACGAACACATTTGATAACCTTATATATTCCATTTGTTGGTATATGTTTGGTCCAAATTATAGATGCCATTAAATTTTGAATTTGAGTTCTTCCTACTTATAATTTTGAAAGCTTTTAGATCGAACTACTTAAACATCACACACTAAGTCTTGATTGCTAGAGTAAAAGTGTCAAAGTCAAAGTTGACTTACCTATTTCAAACTCTCTTTTTTTATGTGTGATATTTCAGAGTAGTGGCTTTTGATGGCATTAAAGAAAGGTTGACACTCCCATCTATCTTGCCGCTTTCATGACAGATTTTGGATAAGTCAAAGATTTTAATTTAAAATAAAATTGTTAAGATTTTTATAAACATAAAAAATATTGTTTACATTGTAATTTTTGAATTTGAATTTCAATATCCATTTAAAATAAAATCATTTAATATTTTTGAATTTCTAATCTTAGCAATATGGCCTCCTCTGATCTAGTGTGAGTACTTGTTCTAGTGGTTAAGTCTACTCATAGCCTTGTTATGAATAGAAATTCAAACTTGTAATTTTTCTGAAAACTTCAATTGAAAGCAAGAGTCTAGTCTTTGTATGTTTCTAACAATGGGTAATAACATATAAAGACTAGACTCTTGCTTTGAGTTCAAGTTTTCAATTTAAACTAACTTTGGGTCAATATGATCATACGATATCATGTAAATACTATATCAAGATTTAAATATCATAATTCCCCTAAGGAAATAGAACTACAACACAATGGAAGAAAGACACATAAGAGGTACAAAGAAGATTCTTTTTGGACCACCATCATGGAGACAAATAGAAGTGGTTCGCAGATCCAAGCAAAAAACACAAGGATACTAGTACGAACAATAACACATGTACAACATAGAATATAACAACGTATAGGAGCATTGAGATACATATAGAAGAATGCTACAATATTTTGATTCTTTTATCACCTTGCACCGATGGAGCAACAAAGGTTGTCTAAAGAAATCTAAACAAACATATAGAAAACAAAATATAGGGGAAGCACATCGCAATAGGCAATCACACAAAAAGTTACTATGTTATAGCACTCATTTCAAGTGCAGTTCCCTCCTCTCCTATCTTAGTAAGTAGTATATAGATAAGGTGGAAACTTTTCACAAGGAGAAATGTCTAACACAGTAGGAACAATAGCTTAGTCTAAAAAAGGACCCTCTTGAGAGTCACTATGCTCCAGATCATATGTAAACGTAAGCTATGTAGAAAGCATGTTAGGAAAATCAACATCAAGATCAATAAGATCATGCTCATCATCATCTAAAGTGTCATCTTCATCAATATAAATAGAAATTTAATTCAAAATATGAATATCACATTTATCCATCTCATTAGTATTATTGACTTCCTTTATAAACATAAGTTGATAAGAATCGTGAATACAATCTTGAGCATGAGCCTGGTGATTCTTTCAACATTGACAAGCATGTCAGTTACATTTAGTCTTACCAAAAAATTGCTGAGAAGAGGAAGGATCAATAACCATATGTTACTTACCATCCTTAGTGTAAGGAAACTCAGGTGCAGAAACAACTTCCTACACTAATCTCATAAGGAAAGTATGATGCAAATCCTATTAAAAACTTCTACACTTACAGATTCAAAATCATGTAAACAACAATATTGCAGCCAACCATGCATATAGAAAATAGACAGTGAAAGGAACACATAACACAAGAATTTGCCAGTGGGGAAAAACCTTTCGGTAAAAAAACCCCACTCCTTCAGAACCTGCACAATGTATTATCTTCAACACGAGGTTACAATACACTTGCAATGCAAGTTCAACATCAACAACAGAAGACACCAGTAGCTACTCGTAGTACCAACAATACACCCTTTTTCGCATCTCTTCGCAATCCTAAAAATGCTTATAACATGCGCTTCACTTTAGGGCTACTCCCAAAAGGTAAACCATATTAGGGTTTTACTATTCTTCGAGAAAATAGGAACCTATTGGGGTAGAGTGTACAGTACTCAAATATCTTAGTTGCCACATGTCTTCACCTGTCATTGAATCTTCCTAACATAGCTCTTACGTGTCATAGGAATCCGTCATAACTGTTTTAGTCATGATCTCCTTACACACAATTCAAGATGTCGACACATCAACATTAGTTGCAAGAAATAAATTTTAGAAAACAAATAATAAGAATAGGAATTATACAAGGTTGAGACACCTTATTCCTAACACTTAGACGGGTTAATAGGAGGAACAACAAGAAGTTGAAAACTGGAAGGAGGAACCACACTAGAAGTATCGATAGATACAGAGGTAGTTGACCATTAGACATATAATAAGAAGAAGAAATAGGTGTAGAAGGTGTAAGGAAAAGACCATGAGAGGTATCCCTAGGCATACTCAACGCAACAATCTTTTGACATTGAGCTTGATAAGATTAGAAAAGATAATTAGGACACGTAGGAGGTGTAGTAGGAATTGAAGGTGAAAATAAATCAAGAGTAGCACAATGTCAAGACCTAGAAGGGTGATAAAGTTTATTATTGATCATAGTAATCTCACCATCATAAATGAATTTAATACATTGATGAATAGAAGAAGCAATGGCCTACATGGAAGTCAACCAAGATAAACCAAGATTCACTTGGAATAAATCAAAAGCAGGAAAGACAACATGAAAGTTATTATTCACCACTTTACCATGTAACTCAATAGGAAAAGAAATGGAACCTTGAGAAGGGTACTGGAAACCATTACAAGTGTGAATCCAAGTATCAGTTGAACCATAAAAGTCATGATGTATTTTCTTAGCATATAAATGTTACCCAATGATAACAATAACCATAGAAGTAGGATCAACAAGACTATCATAAGAAGAATACTTAGCAATCAGAGTAGCAATGTAAAGATGACCATCTAGAGCCTTGAAAGTATCAAAATCAGTAAATGAAATAACAAGGGCTCTAGTACACTTATGGTTAGGTTTAGGTTTAGGTTGATCATTAGATGTAGATGGAACTTTCTACTTAGGTGGAGGTTGAACTACATGTTCCATAATGTTAATAGTACAACTGTTTCTCTTCCTGTAAAGTATCACAAGAAATATCTAAAGCAAGAGAAGAAGGAGGAGGAGGTTGAACAATGGTATTAGTAGTGTATTGAGGTAAATGATTAGTATAAATTTGAATATTTTGATTAGGAGGTGCCACAAATTTATTTTTATTATCACGACTCTCATCAGATAAAGCATTAAAATCAATCAAATCATGCATCTTATGTTTCAAGGTATAACACACCTCTGTATTATGGCCATATTGACAATGATATTTATAAAAGGCTTTAGAGTCAAAGTGTGGACTTGATGAAGTAGAAGGAAGAAGTGGTTTAACATGAGGAGCTATAATAATATTTGCACTAACTAACCTTCCCATAATAGAATGTAAATATTTAGAAAGAGGATTAAACTTACGATTCATCCAAAAAATAAAGGAAGAGGAAAGACACCTCGAGATGTAGCTACTACTTGTTCATCTATTGTATTTGTGGCTTTTCTAATCTTGACATAATTGTTAGATTTTTGGAATTTGTTATGATTAGGTGTGACATCATTATTAGCAATACACATAGGATCCATTGGAGTGGTTCTCTCAAATTGACTCACTTGTAATTGATAATAATGAAGCACTGCAAAAAGGTGTGAGAAGGAAGTAACTTAGTAAGCATAATCTTATCTCTAATATCTTTTGTAAATTCAAAAATAAACATGTGTTGAATATCAAGACCAGGAACATGATAAGAAATTTGAGCATGAAAGTAATTGAATCTACCAATAAAATTAGTGATTTTCTCCTTAGTACCTTGTTTACAATGCATCAAATCAAACAAAGACATAGAAGGACCAATGTTATTCTAAAATTGTTGGATAAAGACATTAGAATAGTCTATGAAAGGAATCAATAGAATAAGGTGGCAAAGAGCAATACCATTGCAAATATTTGTTGTACAAGGTATGAGAATACAACTTAGCTAAAATCACATCATCATGAGAAGAGTCATTACATAGAACTTGGAAAGTCTTAAGATGAGTCATTGAGTCACCTTTACCATTATAAGTTTCAATGAGGCATATCATCTCATCGAGAAGAAATAGTTCAAATAATGTCAAAAGACAAAGGACTACCCATATCACATGTAGACACATTAAACTTAGATTGAGTAAAGAAAGGAAGTTATTGTAGAGAAGAAACAATTGAGCAAGTCTAATGATAGTGGAATCATTAGAGAAAATAGGTGGCACAAGCACATTCCATACACTAAGAAAAGTGTATGAATTAGTTGGAATAGAAGGTTCTATAGGTGGAACACTAGGAACCATAGTAGAAGTGTTAAAATAAGTGAAAGGAACATTGGTGTATGAAGGTTGTGAAGTGGGAAATGCAGTACATAGAATAGTCATAGGCAAAGAAGGAATATGAAGACTACCATTACGAGGATTAGATAGTTGAATAGAATTAGTCATGCAATAGGAGATATATAAGAAGAAATGCTAGAGGTAGGTGTAGAAATAGGTAAGGTAGTCTCAAGAGTAGTGATAGGTGGAGCCATTCCTATTTCAAATGCAACTTGAGCCAAAGGTTTAACATAAATATAGACAAGGTGAGTAAGACTGCGTAAAATTTTAACACCATGTTTATCATGCAGATCACTTTCTTAAGAGAATCAAAACTAATAATAATACCAATATTTTGATTCTCTGAAAGAAGCTAATCATGCATTTCATTAATCTCTAAAGTAAGCTTATAAACTTGTTTAGGAGGAACCCTTAAAGCCTCATCCTCATCACAGGATGAGTGAGAAGAGTCATGCTCCATAGAAGTACTAGGATCATGAGAAACTATAGGATCACTAAGGTTCATAAAGAGAGGAGAAGAGGAATCTAGATCAAATGAAGCCACAAGTCTACAAATTCTACCAATGAGAATACTATAAGTAGGACTTAAGGTAATAAAACTCAAATACCAAACAAGGGAAATAGACACAAAAGAAATCTAACCTTATGAAATGAATGCAATAAAAAAGAACAAATCTAATAAATATATAAAACATGCATAGATAGATCATAAACAATACAGTGAAATTCAAAGATCTAACCTTTAAGAAGGGATTCAACACCAAATCAAAAAAGGAAATGTCGTAAGTTGGGTTCACCAAAGATGATAAGGGGGAAATGTGAATCAAGGATATAAAACACTAAGTTCATCACATAACCATACTTACACAACTCAAAGAGGGAGAGAAGGAGATTTATCCTTTTAATCCCAATTATAAAGGACTAGATCTATAAATATTAGTACTAAGTGAGTGAGAAAGGAGCACCGGTACAAGCTAGTTCTAGTTGGGTAGAACATGGGAAAAGATGCAAAAGTCATTGAGATCCCTATGAGATAATAAAAGCCAGAGCTAGATATGTAAATAAAATTAGTAGATATATTAAAATGAAAATGAAGGTAGATGACAAACCTTTTTAGATATGATTTTATGCTTGTTGTGTTGCTCAAAACAAATAAATAACCTTAGATCTAGATCTAAAATGCTGAAATCTATGAAACCCAAAAATTGTTTGGTGATTTGATAGGGGTGACTTTTTTGGACAAGAGTAATGTTAGGACACCCTAAATTCAAGAGTGACCTACTTTGGCCCTATAGAATTGTATGTGACATTGATTCAAATTTTGTAGTTATGAAGAAAGCCAAAAAAAGTATCCAAATCCACAACTTGTTAGCCAATCTGAGATTTACAACTTGCAATAAAAAGGGTTTTTGTTGTTGACGACAGTTTTCCATGGCCAAACCCCAATTTATGAATTAACCTTGAATTGAAATAATTGAAATGAAGAAATGTAAAGTAAATATGTGAATCCACCTTACAATAGTAGGATCTCTTGAATTACATGCAATGTGTTTACTTCACCAATTGATTTGGATAAAAAAGATGAAGATAAATATATGTACAATATGTGAAAAGGATCTCGAATGGATTGAAGGAGATATTGAAAATAAACTCCTTCGATTTCTTGAATGCTAAAATCATTGACCTTTAATGGAGGAATTTCTTGGAGGACGCTTCAAGACTTAAATGCTTGAAAGCTTGAATGCTTGAGTATTTGAGCACAAGTATAAGTGATTGAGATTTCTTGATATTTTGAATGCAAAGTTATGTGAAAATGAGGAAATGTAAGGGTTTATAAAGGGCTTAGATTTGACTAACTCCCATAGGTTTCCCCACCTAGGAATTAACACCTCAAAGCTACCCAGATATGGGACCCAAGTAGAGGACCCAAAATAGGGCCCAAAGAGGGATGCACTACATCCTTGATTAGCCCATTAGGGGCACACTGCATCCCTATCAACTAGGGGCCAAAACCATTGAGATTCCCTTAGGATCCCAAAATAGGTCCCAGATACCAAAAATTGGGTAGAGAGTCTAGGATATAGTCGTTTCAGTATGGATAAGAGATTTTGAGTGATTGGATGAGGGAAAGGGAGGACCTAAGTGCTTAGAACCTAACTCAATATTTACACCGTAAAAAATGAGAGCTTTAAAGAGGATCAATTAGGTCTCACCCCAATTCTGCCTAGAAGAAAGAAGAAGAAAAGAGAAGAAAAGAGAAGAAAAGAGGAGAGATGAAAAGAGATGGTGATCTCACATTAAATAGGTGCTAAACCTTCATTAAATTAGAGTGTTTCCAATTTAAGATGACACCGTTTCATTTGAAGAAACTTTACATGTTGAAAAATAAAAGAATATTGAAAGGTTTGGTAGATAAAAGGAGGCTTCTTCACTAGACAATTCTTTCCATCACTTCAAAGAAACTCAATGAAGGCTAATTTATCTTTCAAATTTTCTCAATCATCTACTAATTTGTTCTGTAAATAAAAAGGTTCAAATTAAAAAATTATTTAGTATTTATTATTTATGCGTAGTCTATGGTGTTGATTTATGGAGGAGTAAACTAGATACTAAGAGGTAGGGTGAATCAGGATCTATAACAATTTATACATTTTCACAGATTCATCCACGCCCAATAATAACTTATGCATGTAATAAAATAAATGTATATTTGTTGTAACATATAAATCAAATCAATCACATGCATGAAAGTAATAACACAAAACATAGTATTTGTTACCCATAACCCTCCAAGATGAAGGTAAAACTAGGGTGGGGATGACACCCACAAATCTTCACTACTGCAACAATAAAGTTAACCAATTAAGGTTACGATGTTTGAACATAACATATGATCTACCTTGTGAGGAGTCTATCTTGTTAAAGACTTAAGAAGTTGTTAGGTTCCACCTTGCTAGAGGATTTGACACTTACAACTAAGTAAGGACTCTGTTAGGAGATTTACAAAGATCTGTTAAGACCACTATGTTAAGAGATTTACCCTGATTCAAATCTGTTAAAATTGACCCAGTACCTGACTCATGATTTTTTCGAGTCTTCTCCTTACTAATTGATCCTCTCCTCTAATTTGATAATTCTTGTCTTTCCCTTTCACCTTCACTACTTATGGATATGTCAGTTGTTTTGTTAGACGATAATAGAACATTTGAATGACTTCTGATATTCTCCTCTCTAATCTTTATGTGCATGCACGCGATCAATTTCTCAACTCTCACACACTCATGATCTAGGTTAAGATAATTTCTATATAAATATTCTGTGAAGAGTCTTCTAGATGATTCCATGTTTTGCCTCTTCATCCTCATCATTGAACAAACACATGGGGATATGTGATCCATGTCATGTAAATGTTTTGTAATGACCTCTTCAAAACTTAAATAATCCTTCTAAGTTGGCTTGATAGTCATTTTTCCTAAAACTCTGTTCCATTTTTGACTTTTGGGTAAACTTTGTGTTACTTGGCCTCTACTATTACTGGTGCTTGGCATTGTTGTTGCTCAGCCTTTATTAAATTTTTGATGCTCAACACATACTATATCACTTGGTCACTAATGACTTGCTCGATCATTGAATAAGCTTGGTCCATTTTGAAAATTTCTCTGTGACCATACTTTACTCAGCTTCTATAGAATTACTCGATGCATACTATCTTATGTACATGACTCAACCTATGTAGAGTAGCTCGGTCACAGTGATGATTCTCTAACATTGTCTTGTAAATGACTAAGTGATTGACACTAATAGATAACAATGGTTAGAGATACCAACAATCTCCCCCTTTGATATTAGTGGAAAACATACATTGTCATATTTACACTTTTTCATATCAATACAAAAATAAATGAGCTCTCCCCATAAGTCTTATGACTTGTGAAAAATGAATACAAAAATTCATTATAGCCTTTATTCAATACCTATACATGATACTCCTTATATATACATTTCTCTGCATACATACCATTTCCACTTGTATACATTTCCCCCTTATTTTTTTACTCTTGATGTCACTGCTTGGGTTGAAAGAGTTGAAGTAATCCATATGTTTCAATGAATTCCCTGTGAACTCTGGTAATCATGGCCAGTGCATGATTCCATGTGGTTCTTGCTACCTCCAAAGTTTGATTATACAATCATAGTCTTGTAGCTAAATCTGTTGGACTCTCAACCACTGATAAGTTTTGATCTTTTGAGATAAGATCCTGGGTTTTTTTTAGTTCTCTCTGGATGACCTCCAAATGAGGTATCAACATTGCCTGAATTGAGATCAATTTGGATCTCATGGAACTGTCAGCTACCTCAAGTTCAACTATTTTACCTTGAGCATTTAGTAAGATATTGTAATGATCTATGCTAGATCCTATTGACTTTGAGATAGTACTATTGGATGCCTTCATCTCAACCTAAGTCCTATCTACCTGTGCCTAAATAATATCTATGAATCTTGTCACATCTGACAAAATTGTGTACACCTATTGTATCCTCTGTATAAGATTCATCATTATATGTGCTTTATCTTGTAATAGAACTTTCTTCTTAGCTATAGTTATGAAATTTTTTTCCATAACCTTGGTCTTAACTCTTCTTGTTGTTCAATCCATCAACTTATCAATGGTTCTAAAATTTTCTACACTAACTTGATCAATGATATGTACAAGTTGATCAATGATTGGTGTCTCTTATTCTACATTTTGTATGTCAAAAGCTTCAACAAAATATGTTTGACATCTTGTAATGTTTGTTGCTTCTTTAGCTCTCTCTTAAGCTCTTCTTGTCTCTTTTTCTTTTTCAAAATTGCTTGTAGCAAAAATTTTTGCTGCAAGGTGAGATTTTCCAGATCAAATTGTGGCATCTCAATATGTTCATCTAGACTAACTTAATTATTTGGTGAAATGTCCTTTATTTCTTTTCTCTTCCTTTTTAATGAAGGGGTGTTGCTACTTGAAAATGCCTTAGGAGTAGGTGAGGAGGTATGAACACTCGGTCTTACTTGAGCATCTATGCTTGAGACAACAATAATAGCACTTGGTTCAACCTTATTTGATTGTTTATTTCCCTCAATTTGAGGTGCTAAAACAATATTACCATTTTTATCTTCATCATCTTCTTCTTCATTGGTAAGCCTTGACTACTTGGCCTCTAGAGTATCAGGGGAGTCAACATGTATAGGGGACATGCTGTCTTGTGGACTTGGCACACCTGAGCTTTCTCCACTGTTGTGCTCATCATCAATATTCACAATTTCTACCTTCTTTGTTGTAAGCCCAAAAATGCTTTTCCACAATAATTCACTCTATTACTATACAACTTCCTCTTTATTTTGTAGTATAAAAAAAATTCTATTTTAGGAACAAATATGCTCATATGTTGTTTAAAAAATGTATCCTTTTGTTCTTGAGTCAAATTAGGCATAACTCTGACTAGTGTGTATCTTCTTCTCTATTGCACTAGGAGCTAGTTTTTTATTTGCAATCATTTCTACCATGGCTTCCTCAACTTTATTTTTATCATCATTATCTATTGTATCATATTTCACATGTTTGAAACTAGATAAACCTATAGATCTTTTTAGGCTATCACATACCTCTTCAATAGTTTTGATATGCCTAATAGGTGGTCCTCTAACCAATCTCCTTATCCTGGTTTGAGGTTCACTTGACTCAGTAGTCTCTACTACTTTTTGCTTTATAGACTACTCGTCAATAGCAGCTGCCCTGGTCCTTGGCTTAGTTGGTGGTGGAGGTGTTTTTGTCTTCTTCTTCTTTGATCTTTGAGCCTTCTTGCTTGGTGGCATGACAATGACAAGCGCTTTACCCTTGTCTGTTTCTTCCTCTTCTACTTCTTCTTCCTCATCACCACTGTCTTGTTCTTCATCTTCACCAAGACCTTGAGTTAATTGCAATGGTTCTTTACCCTTGTCTAGGGTGCCTAATTTTTCTTCTAGGTCTTTGATCATCTTCTTTCTTTTCTTCTCTTTGGAAGCTATCTTGATGTTCACTGTTATTCTTGAATTTTTTTCTTCATATCTCTTAAATGGTTCTACCTCTTGACATCTATCTCTTCTTTTAGTAATGCATCAATTTTTGCACTAACATCATCACTCTCTATCTCATATCCAAAACTTTGTAGCCATGCCTTCCTTGTCTTTACTGCTTGCACAAATGTGTTGTCTATATCAACAAGAAAACATATGTCACCATAGTATTTTGTGACCAATTCCCCTGGAATTCTCATTCTTCTTTTCATTCTAAAATTGAATTCATCAAAATATGTATTCATTGCATTATCAAAATTGTTTCCCAATTGAGTAGTAAACTCATTGATCTATCTTGTTATAGATTTGTCTTCTTCCCATACAACATTTCCTATGCCATGAAAATACTTCTGAATATAAAAGAACATATAAATGATTAGGGAACCAAACTTACACATTGAATTATTTTCCTTGCTAATTGATTATAGGTTTTCTTCTAGTTGTAAAATTTGCATCTCAACAAGATCATATTCATGATCTTTCATCACAATCTTCCACGCTTGATCCATAGTCATACATGACATGCTATTCAATCTGCTCAATTGATAGAATTTGTGAGCAATGACTCTCACTAAAAATTCTACGAGTGGATTAAAAATGCTTGTAATGAATAGACCTAATCCATTCCACTCATTTCCTATATTAGCCTTGACTTCTCCTCAACTCAAGCATTGCATGGTTTTCTTCCTATCTAGGATTGGATAACCAGTAACCCTCTGCATCATCATCTTCATGATTTCAACTGGTCCAACTTGTAGCCAATACTTCATGTCATGTATTCTACTTAAAAAAAATTTGATCCATTCTATTTTGAAATTTTTTGAAAATTCTAGGACTAAAGTTAACCCTTTCCTTTCAACAATCTAAAACTCATTCTTTAGAGTTCCTTCATCACACAACTTCTCATAAGCTTCCTGATCTCATAGTCTCCTACTTCTCCAATTTTGCACATGTAGCAATTTTTGACATCGTGAATCATGATGACTTTAGGTGGCATCGATGATAATGCACCCATTGAGTCTCCTTTAACAAAAAATTCTATAATAGCACAAAATTTAGGTGGAGGATAGATGTCACTTATCACCAATTGAACTTTACTAACTTTTTAGCTTATTGCAGCAGTCGATGAAGCTACCATGATTGTAACTAGGGTTTGATGTATTTTCTTATCTAGATACTCGACACTCATTCATGCTCTTTGTTCAAACTTCTTTTTTAATTCTCTCCTTGAAATCTCTGTTAGTTTCTTTGAAATTGATTAATCACTTGATTACTTAGTCGCTCTTCAAAAATCTAGATGCAAGGTATGAAGTAATGTATTCAAAATCTGTTATATACCCCATCTTTTGATCAATTAGGTTTACCATAAATGTTGTGTCTTTTGGTTGAGTGGAAGCCAACTAGCACAATAGCTTAGTCTCTTCAATAGCCTCTGGTCTCCATTGGAGTGCTTGGTCCATGTTACAATCCTCGATCAACACAAACAATATTCTGATACTTGACAACCTTTCACAAAATTTGTTCTCATGCACCTTATATATGCAGATATAAACTTTTGGCACACATTTATGTAAGGAACTGATGTATGATATCTCATTTAGGCATTCAGTTCCATACATACCTCTTTTGCTTAGTTAGAGATGATATGATCACCTTCTCCATTGGATTGGGCGGTTTCAGTTCCATTAGCTCTACTATTTCCATATTTTATTTTCTTTTTCCATTTCTAGTTCATTTCACTCTCACTTGCTCAATATCCACTTTTCCTTTTCCTTTGTCCTTTGCCTGATTTTCTACATATGCTTGAGTTCTGCAATTCTTGCTTTGATGTCCAAACTTGTGACATTTGGAACATGCATTGTTTGTTGATCTCAGATTGGTTTTGACAAGTGAGTGTCATCACACTTAAGCCATTTGCTTAGTTCATGTCAAACTAGTAATACATGTTGAGCACAACATCTAAATATTAGACCATGCCAAGTTGCAATGAGTGCCGAGTCACTCATATGTTGAGTCACTCAAGTGCCGAGCATATTGACCATGCTGAGTGATTCAGGAGATGAGTAAACACTAGATGCTGAGTAATGTAGGTGTCGAGTCATAGTATATAGAACAGTGCATGTCGAGCATCAAAGACTTCATATGTCGAGTAAGATAATTTTGACATATTTGTTTGTAATGGCACAAACAACTATGTAAACTATTTTTGAGCTGACTTAAGATTATATTTTGATATTTTGGAGATAAGGACAAATCTCTATTTGGATTCCCTATGCAATTACATGCAACCAATCAAAAAATGGGAAGGATTAAGTAGCAAAATGGATGAATCTCAACCGTAGATACATACCTAACCCTAAGCCACCAAAGTCTTCTTAAGGAGGACGAAACCCTAAACTCTTTATGGATAGAGGAGAGAATGGTATGGAATGTTTAATGAATTGAAGGAGTGAACAAGTTTTTTGCAAGTAGAGCATTCAAGGTGAATTAGAAGTTATGAAGAAAGAGTGAATTGTAGAATTAGTTAGAGAAGAACAAAGGATAGAGAAAAGGATACAACATTGAGACATCTGATAAAAAAGGATCAAGAAGACATTGTTTAGAGGTGATCAGTTATCAGGCAAGCAAGTGCCAACTCTGAGATCTATGCTGAGACATTTTAACGGGTGATTTCAATCAAATCTCTTAATAGAGTAGTCCTAACAAGCTGTATAAAATCTTTTAACAAGGTGCTTACTTAGTTGTAAGTTGAAGTCCTCTAACAAGGCACACTTCTAACAGGGTGTTGAAATCGTCTAACAAGGTGAGACCTAATAGTCTTTGTAAGCCTTTAATAAGGCAGACCTCTCATAGGGTAGATCATTTTCATGGTCAAAACATTGTAACCTTCATTGGATACACTTTATTACTGTAGTAGTGAAGATTTGTGGGTGTCATCCCCACCCCAGTTTTACCTTCTCACTTGGAGGGTTTCTAGGTAATCATATCTGGTGTTATGTGTGTGAATGCTTACATGGTTATATGATTTAGATGTATATGCTTTACATGTTATTCCATCTTATTCATTGAATGCATGTGATGAATATATGGTGAAATTTTTGTGGGTCTAAATTTAAACTACTGATTCACCCCCCCACCCCCTAAATTTTTACCTTTCCTATTTTAATTCCAACAATTAGTATCAGAGCCTTGTTCACTAAAAGAGAAGCTTTGCAACTTTGAGAAAAGATCTTGAAATGGAAGTCTACAAGTTGGAAAAGACTATTGAAAACCAAGAGATTGAAATACATCTCATATTACATCAACTGAATGAAGCAAGAGAAGAACTAAAGAAATCCTTGAAGAGAAGGAAAGCAATTACTATTGAGAAGAAATTAGAAGAAAAAGACACCACTATAGGACAACAAAAAGAAACAGGACAGATAGATTTATCTATACCTACAACACAAGAACAAGGTGCAAGCCAAGTCATAGTGATAAACCAAGGCATGCTTGAAGAGAAAGAACCAAAGGTGAAGGAACAAGTGGCCATCCAAGCACTAGTAGCCTTACCAACATCTGGCACTCCTTCCACACAAACTCTTTAGAAACCAAGCATAGATGCTACTCCATTGCAGATCTCAGTGCCAAGCCCAAGCTCATCAAAGGTTGATAAGGTAATACATTAAGGAGATATAAGCCTTGATGAAGAAATTGTTATTCCAAAGTATGATTATGATACTATGACTTTGGAACAAATAGGCATTTTACAACAATCCTTAGAAAGGAAAAAGCATCAAGAAATGCTTAGGAGAGAACATAGGTAGAAGAAAGCACTTCAAGATATTAAGGACATCTTTTTAGATGCATTTAGTCTACCAACTCCTGAAGAGACCAAGCCACTAATAGAACAACTGATAGATATAGTGGAGAAGGTAAGTAATGAAGACCTTGATACAAATGCAAAACCATTAGAATGGTTTGAAAAGAAGTTTCAAAATAAGGTAAATGAGAAAATATCTAGTGAGATAGCACTACAACAAGTTGTGTTGGCAACTAAGGTTGAGGATGTGAAGAAGGTACTTGAGAACATATTCTCATTGTACACAAAACTATGTAATCCTACACTCTTCACCCGAGAGACTAGAAGTCACATTCTAAGTCTGGAAAGTCAAATATCTACATCAGGTGCAAGACTACCTACAAATCCAGCTCAGAGTGAGAAGAATTTTAGGGCATTGCTTCAGACACATAGTTAGTTAGCTATCTTAATAGCAGATGAGGCTAACATTAGAGCCAAGCTGACAAGCATACAAGCTACCCTCACCCCACACATGAAGATAATGCACAAGGAGCTAGGCTATGCTAAAACTCTACTAAAGAAAAACCCCAATCTTTCTACTTTAGATGGTCTAGTACACCTTGCTACCAAGCTTGCAATCTAAATTAAGTCATTTGTTGTTGCATGTGATAACTGGGATGTAGCCCTCAAGATAATAATGGATGTTCATAAATCTTTTCTGGACAAACACACCATAGGTGTATAGCCCATTTGACATAAGTGTCAAAAAGGGGGAAAGAAAAATACTATGGGAGACAAATAAGAAAGGGGAGCATATAGCCAGCAGGGAGAATAAAATAGAGGAGAAAAGGGGGAGATATATATATATATTTGGGGGAGAAAGAGCAAAAAGGGAGAGATATCAGCCAAGGGAGCATATCAGATGAAAGAATATTAGTAACACAGTGCATTGAAGTCAAAGTGTATTAGTAGAGAGACATTTACTCAGAAAGGAGCACATGTTTTGGATACAAAATAGACATTAAATCAGGGGAAGTTATCAAAATTTGAGGTATCTAAGTTATTGCAAAATTTTGAAAATTTGAAATTTTGTATATAAGTCTAGTCATGGATATGTTATGATCGAGAGATTAAAGAATGATAATGTTGTAGATACTTAAAATTGTCCTAAACACTATATTAATTCATTTAATATTTCCTTTGACATTACAGTTAATTATTTACTAATTAATTATATTTGTCATATTCTTCTACTTATTTAATTAAATAGTTTCACTTTCCTAATGTATTTAAATTTAATTTAAATACTTCCATCCCTAATGTATTAAATTTATTTAATGCATAGTGCTCCATAAATCCCCTTTTAAACAAGGGGCGCTTGCACCAAAGTTCCTGCCTTTGTGTTTTCATGGTGATTGAAGCAGCCTTTGGTTAAAATTTAATGTATTTAATTTAATAATTATACCAAATGACTAATAATGAAAAAACTATAGGATTATAGTAGTAAGCTAAATTAAATAAAAAAATATAGTTAGTATATTATTATTAAATTTTATAACTACAATGATAAGGTGATAGTTTTTCAGATGCAAGATACTCCTTGACATGTATACAATAAGCTTTTCTTTTAAAATGATCCATTTAATTACAAGGTGAGTATTTAGCAACATAAAAAATGCAGGCAGCATAGAGCTATGGGACTGGTCACAGGTGAATGAATATAAAAAATCTTAACATGAAGTAACCATATGCAATACTCTTTGTTGGGCAGTTTCCATGGATGTGTGTTATTTGCTCTCTAATAAATAAAACAAAATGAAATATTTAGACTATCTCTTGTTACAGTAAGAGCCCGATTATGAATACCATTAATGAATAGACTTGTATATATGTAAGAATATGTATGCTGAACTTATTCATGATTTACATAAATATTTGTTTTACATCTAGTATTCTTGATAAGAAGTACAACTGAATAACATTTAGTTCATGTTCCAGCCCATGGAAAACCTTTCCAAATTAATCAACAAACCTTTCCAGCCAATTAATTGAGAAAACATATGCATCTTCAGCTGTAATTACAAAAACCAAGAGCACAATTAAATAAACAATTCTTTTTCCTCTCATTAATTTACTCAAAAACATAAGCAATAACAGTCTTAGGCAAGAGCCTAACATAAAGGTAAATTTTAAGCTCCTTATCTCAGAGGCCTTGGGTTCAAGTGTTGAAATATACCCGTTCTCTTATCTACTAAAGTATGCAGATCTGATGAAGTGTTAGTATAAGAAAAGCCCACTCTTGCTGGTGATTCCAAGAACAATCTATTGGGCAGTGCAAAAAAAGTAATCCAGTAAACATGATTGGAAACATGGTCTTGCTTCTTTGTGACCCATTGAAAACATGTGGACATTAATACCTAAAAAAGTATAACTATTTCTGATGTTTCAAAGAAATGTGCTAAACAAAGATTTTAGAAGAAATTACCATTCAACTATACAGTGCAAATGGTACTCATGTTTCAGCCAAGTCTTCACATTGTCTAGATGATAGTCCTCAATTTCAGCCAAGAAGCATTGAAACATGTGAAGAATCAAATCTTTAAATGCAAAGTCAAGGGGATTATTGCTGTTAAAAACTTATAGGAAGGCAAAAGTTAAATTTTCAGTGATAGATATGACTCAACCAGGCAATAAATATGCATATTTACATTTCCCAATTCAAGAAAGCAAGAACAATTACCTTACATGTCATTTAAATTCCTGCAGTTAAAATCATCATAATGGTAAAATGATCATAAAAGTTATAAAAAATTGCAAACTGTAAGCAGGTACTTTGATTTAGACATAAATAAACATAATTGAATGCTGGTCCATGTATTCAGATATATCAATTTAGACAAGCAAATTTGAGTTAAGAAATGTGAAAGATGCAATGGGTCTATTTAATATGATGATGTAGATTCAGCATAAAAAGCAAGAATACTCATGAGAGATATTGCAGATTTACATTTCCCAATTTAAGAAAGCAACAACAATTAACTTACATGCCACTTAAAAATTAAGCTAAAATAATTTACATTGCTAAAGTTAAAATCATTATAAAAGTAAAATTATCATAAAAGTCATAGAAAACTGCAAACTTAATGTTGGCAAAAGAAGCAGTGTAATTGTTATGCTTTAAATGGTTTATATAAATGTGACCATTAGAATCTATACTCTTACAGTAAAAGCTGAAAGTAACATCTATATTATGTATGATATAATTTTTACATATAAGTTAAGAAATATGTATGAAAAAGTTTTAATATGCACTGAAATGCTTTTGCTTGAATGTCACTAATGACTGTTAAAAACTTTGTAACAGCTGCAATATGAGAAATGTATTTGATGTACAATAAAAGTTGAAAGTAACATCTATATTATGTATGATATAATTTTTACATATAACTTAAGAAGTATGTATGGAAAACATTTAATATGCACTGTAATGCTTTTGCTTGAATGTTACTAATGACTGTTCAAAATAACATAGACAAAATATATGTTTTGTAGTAGATTTGAACGAGTACTATGATCAGTATTTGAAGCCAAAACTTTGTAACAGCTGTAGTATGAGAAAAGTATTTGATGTACTTGGAGCCCTGTACAATGATGTGATTGTATGAGTCAAATTGGTATTATATAGAAAAATTGTTTTAATATGAAATCAAAAGAAATGAAAAGCATTGTCAATGTGCATATCTCAATAAAAATGTTGTGTGGCCTAATCTTCAAGTGAAAGAACACGAGTTATCTGACTGCTTTGATTGAGACTGAAATTTCCTTTCAGCTGGAAGTGTAATGCCCCGCCAAGGGATCCAAATAATTAACCTAAAATTTCACTAAATTTGGTAACATTTTTTTTAAAAAAAATAACATGAAAGTAAATACCACATATAACTTGTACTTAATAACGGAAGCAATAGCAATGTCCATTTGAAAGTAAACATAACATACATAACCGATTACATTCTTTAAAGATCCCTTAATGTTGAATTACATACATGAATCCATCTAGTACAACATCCACATGAAATAATAATGATAAGTCCAATGTTTAAATATTACATTTCAAATGCTCATTCATCCTCTGTACATGTCACAGGGTATGACAAGCTCAAAGAATATACATATGTAGAATAAGGTACATCATCCTATTCTAATCCATGATACATCAAAGTAAAGATAATCACATGATACATTATCATAGAAGACATATACATCTATCATAAAGATCAAACAAAATAAACTAAGTGCATGGTTCCTCCCAACTGTTAATAGCATCATTAGACCATCGTGGGCCCTAGCCATCCCTTCGTGCGTAACATCCCAAAACACCAAAGAGATCATCGGTATTAACATAATAGGAATGTCACTCCTAACATATACAACATCATATGTAGAAAGTAATCTAACATGCAAATATAAGCATAAGATAACATCATCTAACATACACTAATCATTAATGAAAGGATACATATCCACCATCACGAAGGACGCATCAGCCACGATGTCTCAATGAATCTCAAATGATAAGAGTGGAGAATACACTACCACCCGACCACGTGGTAACCACCGTGCTGAGGAGATAATCTCAAGTCCCAAATAGGCTATCCATATAGCACAAATCTCTATAGTCCAGGAATCCTAAAAGTATACTAACTCAAAGGTTCCAACACACACAAAATCGACATCTAATTCCCAGAGGCACACAATGACATGTAGGAAACCTACTCTACAAGCGGGAAAGTGTCATCGCATTTATCTCCTACAAGTTACCCTGGTAGTTAGCTAAACTCCACGGGTCCATACAGATCTCATGCGGCCACTAGTATCCTCTCATATTGACAAGGCATACTATGGAATGCAAGGTCACAACCATGCGTTCTCACTACTCCCATCCTAGCCTATACAAGCACTCAAGGCATGGGCGAGAACCAAAACTCTTATCTTTTTAGGTTCATTCAGTTAGTATTAGGTGTGAATGTTATCACTTATTAATCCAACTTACAATGAGTTACCCTGGCAGCCTCTTAGGGCCCCAGCCCCCATTGAAAGCCACTTCCCGACACTACAAGTAGATTACCTACCCTAGGCTCATGGAATCATAAATCACCACAGTCCTGTACAAGTGACTGTAAAGAAAATTCAAAAGATAATCCATAAAAAGAATCATCAAATAAGCATCAAATATCCATAATAAGAATCATCAAATCTCCAAGATAAGAATCATCAAATCTCCATGAGCATCCGAAAAGTATCCATAGAAAATCATGACCACAACAGTTCTCTATTGGCAACTGAAGGCATCACTGATAATCATAAGTATCCATTGGTTCTTAATAACCAAAATATATCTCAAAATAAATCACCATAATCATTGGTTCTCAACAAGCAACCAAGAATATCTCAAAATCATACTGATCGAAGACTCCAAAATGGTTGAGTCAAACAAGTCACAACATGACATCATCAAAAATAAATCCACATTTTAGTCCCATCATGGTGACTAGAAAGTAATCCAAGGATAACTGATCGATGACTCAAAAATGATTAGCTTAAGTGTCTCATACGCATACATCTCAGCTTCACACATGAAGACTGATGAACAATAACAATCAGTAAATACAAACATTTCATAGAGCATACGATCACATTACCATGGTTGGGCTTATAAAGATCGAGACCAAATAAGATCAACATGCCAACACATCTCATAACCCCCGAGCCTCTGGTAACAACTTAAGACTGGTCAACACTAGTCAACCCAAAAATTCAAAACAAGAAGCATAAGAATACACGATGCAAACACATGTTTTGGTTTTGCTATCTTACATAGTTGAATCAAGTGTAGAGGTTTTCAATTTTCTATTTGCAAGTATATTTTCAAGTGTCTCAAGTTTCATCATTTGACCTACAAGTTAATCCATTTGTTCCCCGATAACATTATCCTTCCATTAATAAGAATTACATTTAAGGAATAACTTAAGGATAAATATTCACTAAACTGATCATCATTGACTTTTAATTAAATTGTTCTCTTATTTAATCATGATCCATATTCTAATTGATTAACCTTTCAACTTTTCTAAGATCATTATTCGTTATATTATAAGAGGACCAATTATCATTCTTCGAATAAGAGATTATAACTTTATTTATCTCAATCCATTAACATAGGTACACCATCCATGACCTATTAACGTCTTTTTAGTTTTCAATTAGAAACTTAATTAAGTATTACTAAAGTTTGAGTCTTTGAATTTAATCGTCACCATCGTTGACAACCATACAATATCTAAAGTCATAATTCAAGTCATAAGAATAAGACCTATCAACTTCAATATAGATAATCTACAATCTCGTTAAAAGAATTATATCAAATAAATCTCTATTACATAACTTAATTATTAATTAAATCTAATTAACTCTCATTAATTGATTTAATTAATAATTGTATAACCATAGGAACGTTCTAATTAACATCAGTTGACTAATAACTAACTAGAATTCTGTAAGTTAAAAGTCAACTATAATTCAATACTCAAATGATCATATTAATAATTCAATAATAATAACTTGTTAATATTTAATGACAAGCTATATTGGGAATCTTATTATTAAATCTTTAATGATCACATTTTGCACTCTGCAACAATGTTCTCATTTATATTTTAATAATAACAAGTTATAATAAATCCTCAATACCAGGTATTATTATCTCAAATAAATTTTCCCTATGTACGTTGATTCAGTTAACTAATAATCCTCCAAATTATTAACCAATTCAATTTGATTAATATCTTTTACAGTACTTCGATCATTAACTAGTCTCCTTTAGAGTAACTCTGTTCGTATTAGTTGATAACTATTTAAACTATTGTAGTGCCTGCCCCTAAGTCGCATTTCAGTCTTCATTGCCAAACTCTTTTAGGACAGTTTTATACTTGATGTTTAGTAGCATTACTTTCAGATTATTAGATGTTGTTTTACACTCAATTTATTATATGATGAGATGACTTGGTACTCTATATTTCATGCATGTATGATGATTATTCAATGTTTTCAATTATCAATGATGATTAGTTATATGGTTTATTATCACACGTGCTTTCTTATGGATACTTACCCCATACTGCATGTGTATGGTGTGCGTGTTTGTTTTCTTTATGTATGGTGTTTCTGATGTGGTTAAGGAAGGGAGTCGTAGTCACCTGCTAGTTGGGATCTACACGATGCACCACTTCCTGCCATTGCCTGTTTAGCTTAGAATATTGTGTTTGTACATGCGTGGATTTTATGTAGGTTGCAGGTACTGGATATCGACTTTCCTGAATTGCCAGGATGAGCGTACCCTATCGCATTATCTCAATGGTAAGAGAGGGGAGATAAATTCTTGAGTCCAAATCCTAAACCTTTAAGCCATTTGCCCTAATTGAAAACTAGGACAAGTATCTGAGTCAGTACCCTTCGAATGCGTCGAATGACGTTAACTCGTGATCATAACCCTTTAGTTTGATCTAGTATGTATTTTTCTATGATGGGTTTTCGTATGTTTCTTTATGAGTCCTTGGTGTATTTTCTATTAATTAAGTTTAATTAAAAAGATTAATTAATGATTTAATTTAATAGAAGATTATTATGACATTTTAATATTTAATTATTTTTAATTAAATTGAGAAATTAATTAAATGAAAAGAATTAAATTTGGAGATAAAAGCTTTAAGTCTAAATTTAGAATGTGATAATATTTAGTTAATTTAATAATAATATATTTAGAGTTCATTTTTAAATAAATGCTAAATATTATTATTATTTGAGTTAATAAATATTTTTATCAATTTAGTTTCTAAAATAATTTAAAAAGTGAAAATATAATTATTTAATAAAAGATTCTAGTTCGCATGACTTATGCATAAGATTAAATAAAAGAAATTTATTAAAAGATAAAATAAGTGAAAATAATAATGTTACTTTAATTTCATAAAGTGCGCATGGGATTAAAAGTAATAAAGATTAAAAATAGAAGTCAAGTGGAATATTAAATAAAGTTATTTAATAATTCAACTTAATGTGCATGAAAGTTGAATGCAAAAGAATAAGAAAAGATAATAAAGGTTAATTTGGAGTTAACTGAGTTGTGCAAAGAGTCTTCTCGGGTAAACACACAATTAGTGCCCCGAATTGAAGAGAAATTGCTTATCACAACTTTGGGGGTTCATTTTTGGGATATAGGAAGTTGGACGGGAAATTTTGGAGAGACATCTTTTGAAAGCGATTTTCAGAAGGCAAATACCAAAGAAAGATTTTGGGAAGAAGGTTATTGAGAGGAGCGAATTCTCTTGCAGTTCTTGGGGATTTCATAATAGCATCAGGATCAAGTAGGGTCTTGTGTTGTTGATTATCGATTAAATACGCAATTATCCTTTCCTGTCTTCTTCATGTCTGGAATTTGTAAATCCGAATTCTCTGTGATGAAAGTTTTAAGCTTTCAATATTGTGAATTTATTTAATTGTTCGTCAATAATTTCTGTATCCATGGAGATTGGATGAATTATTAGAATCCTTGTTTTCTTGATTTAGAAATTAAGATTTATTTAGGTAAGGATTTTGAATGTAAAACTGAAAGTTCTAAGTTTTAAATATATAATATATATATATATATATATATATATATATATATATATATATATATATATATATATATATATATATATATATATATATATATATATTTCCTTGGAGGATATTGTCTTAATGAAAATTAAATCAAACTAAATTTAAAATAAACATTATTTATTATATATATATATATTTATTGTTTTAATAAAATTAAATAAATCTTATTTAAAATAAAATTAATTATTTAATACTTTTATTAAAATCGAAAATGGAGATTTGTTTTAATTTTTTTTAAAAAAAAAAAAAAATTAAAAAAAAATTAAAAAAAAAATTTAAAAAAAAAAATATATTTAGGGTGGGGCGGGGCCACCACTTCCCACGCCCCACACTCTTTCCCACGCTGCCGCAGCAGGTGGTACTGCTGCCTGCGGTAGCAGTAACACCTGCGGCCGCAGGTGGACGGCAGGCCGGCGGGCCTTTAAAAATGCCATTGTTTTATTAAAAAAAAATATATATATTACGATTTAAATTTTTATAAATCGTTTAAAAAAAAAAAAAAAAATGTTTTAAATAGAATTACTTTATTTAATATTGTTATTAGATAATTTAAAATTATTAAATTTTAAATTATATTGAAATTTTATTATTATTTATTAATAATTTTATAAATAAATAAATTATTAATAAATATAATATGATTCTTTATGTATCATTAATTAATCTTAGTTATAGTTTGACTTAATTAAGATTAATTAAATCGAATATTTGTGTAAGCAAGTTTAATATTATAACATCGATTTTAATGGAAGCTCAGATTATTATAATCAACAAGGATTATTAATAATTTAATTATTACGTTAGATTGTTTTAGGACTTTGACTTAAAATCAATTAAGGGTAATTAGGTGTTTCATTTGGAGTTAGGAACGGGTTACTTTGTAAAGGTGAACTATGGGTTCTATTTGTTTAAAACATACGTTCAACTGGAAATGGAAACCTCAATAGTATATTATCAATTAAATTGAACTATAAAACTTTTTATTTGAAAATAAACACTGAAAACTGAAACCTTATTGTTTAACTCAATTGTATATTTCAAATCAAAACCAATTGTGAGACTATGATGTTTTCTATATATTGTTTATGTTTGAGTGTTATGGGGTTGGTTTAGTGTTGACCAGTTTAGGTTGTCCCCAGAGGCTCGGGGTTGTGAATGTGATGTTATGATGATTTGTTCTCGATCTTTTCAAACCAACCAAGGTAATGTGATAGTAAGCTCTATGATGGATGTATTTACTGTTTGTTATTGCTTTCCGATTTCCTTGTGTGAAGCTGAGGCGTATGTATTTGAGATACTTGACTTAACCATTTTCGAGTCTCGATCAGTTATATTTGATAACCATTTTTGAGTCTCGATCAGTTATACTTGGTTTGCTTTTCGGTCACTTGAGAGGACTGAAGTTTTTGTTATGTTCTTGATGATGTCATGTTTTGACTTGACCATTTTGGAGTCTTCGATCAGTATTGTAATTTACTATTGGGATACTTTCTGGTTGCTCATTGGAGAACCATTGGATTTTGTGATTTATCATTGAGGCCTTCAGTTGCTGATAGAGAACTGTCGTGATCATATGATTATTATTGGATGCTTATCTGTTGCTCATGAAGAACTGATGTAATTTTGTGGCTTATCTTTTATGATGTTTTTCAGTTGCTTGTATAGGACTGAGGTGATTTTATTATGATTCTTGATTTGTGATTTCATGAGCCTAGGGTAGGTTATCTATGTGTAGAGTCGAGAAGTGGCTTGCAATGGGGATCGAGGCCCTAAGAGGCTGCCTGGAGTAACCCATTGTAAGTTGTTTTAATAAGTGAAAACATTTACACTAAATAAGGGAAAATGAACCTAATAAGATAATTGTATGTTCTCTCCCATGCCTTGAGTGCTAGTACAGACTAGGATGGGGTAGAGAGAACGCTTGGTTACGACCTTGCATTCCATAGTATGCCTCGTCAGTACGAGAGGATACTAATGGCCGCAGGGATTAGTAGGGACCCGGGATTCCTAAGGGATTGCTCGGGTAACTTCTACGTGACTTTTGCGATGACACTTTTTCGCTTGCATATTAGGTTTCCTACGTGTCTTGTGGTACCTCTGGGATTTAGATGTCGATCTTTTTAGGAACCCTTGAGTTAGCATACTTATAGGATTTCCTAGACTTAGAGAGTATTTATGATTATAGGTTTTGTTATCCTATTTGGGACTTGAGACTATCTCCTCAGCACGGTGGGAGTGGACCATTTAGGTTCCACGCGGTCGGGTGGTAGTGCTTTTATTCTTACCATTGAGATCCGTTCCGTGGTCACCGTGGCTGGAGTTTTCGTGATTGGCATTTACCTTCACTATGTCCTTGGATTATTATGATGGATGGTTAGATTTTATGTTAGATGTTTTATCATTATGGATGTATGGATGTATCAAGTATGGTGGATAGTTTTGTATATATCTTTACTGTACTTTGTATCATGGATTCATGGAGGTTGATGTATTTCTATTATTACATATGTATATTCTTTTAAGCCTTTCATACCCTGTGACTTGTATAGTGGATGATTGAGCATTCCGAATTAATTTGCCGAGAGGCATTCGGAACAAATGTATATTATGGACATGGGACTTTCTGATTATTCTTTCATATGTATGTGATAGTTTTTAGACTTAGAATTAATTAAATTTAAATGTGACTCAACGTCTTGGGATCTTTAAGAAATGTAACTTACAATGTATGTTGTCAATGATTACATGTTATTGCTTCCGCTACTATGTGTTTGATGTGTACGTTATACTTCTTGTTAAAAAAAAAAAAAAAAAAATGTTTAGCAAACTTAGTAAAACTTTAGGTTAATTCTTTTGGATCCCTTGGTGGGGCGTTACATCTGGTATCAAAGCGGAGTTTCTACATTGGGAGCTCTGGGTATATTGGAACGCCACTAGTGTTAACTAATTGAACAAAAATGAAAAAACTTTAAACTATCATGTGTATCTCTTTCAAAGTGAAACTTGAAACTAGTTGAACTGAAACATTATGTAAATTATTAGTTACCTATTTTTCATACTTCAACACTTAGGCTTCAAAATTGAAAATCATACTTAAACTGAAATTATAGGTAAACTGAAAATTGAAAATATCTTGTTGCAAAAATATGTGTCTTTTATCTATGTATTTCAGTAGTATGTTTCATGGTTATTTTAGCATCTTGTGTCTTGGATATTATTGTAGGATGGTATCTGGGACGAGATCTTTCGTTAGAGGCCGTAGCCTTGGCCATGGCAGAGGCCGTGGACGAGGCAGAGGTATTAGTGTTCATGAGTCTATCCACGAGAGCCCCATTCAGGAAGAGAATAGGGAAGAGCATGTCAGTGAGCATCAGGAAGAGAACCATAGAGAGGAGCATGCTGACTCGGAGGAGGTTGACATGAGGAAAATGATGCGAACCATCATTGATCGCCTACCTCCTGTTCATGGTCAAGATAGAGCACATCGGGCAAGACTTGAGCATAGACCCAGGTCTAGGAGCCCTCTAAGGGATCGACATAGAACCATTGTATCTTCACAGATGAAGGACCTTCAGAGGTCTAAAGTCAAGCCCTTTAATGGGCAGGGTTTTGGATATGTAGCTGAGCAGTGGCTTATTGCCCTTGACAGGATTTTTGCTATGCAGGACTTTGACAGTAATGTCAAAGCGAGGTTTGCTATCACCAACCTAGAGTTCTTTGGGGCCACTTGGTGGACAATCGAGGAAAAGAAGCTGGGCTTAACCATGAACAGTGTCACATGGGAGTTATTCTTAGAGAGCTTCCGTGAGCGATTCCTACCAGAGGAATGGAAGCATCATAGAGCAGATGAGTTTCATAACCTGAGACAGTACACTATGACTGTTATAAAGTATGAGCGCAAGTTCTTTGAGCTCATGCCCTTTTCAGGATTCAGTGACAACCCAGCACAGTTGGCACAACATTTCATTAGAGATTTGAACAACCGTTTAATTGAGGGTGTTAAGGTGTTTGAACCTAAAACCCTCAAGGATGCGGTACATCGAGCCGTCCTTGTAGAGCAGAGTGTGAACTTACGACATGGGGGTTTTGTAGGAGCACCTTCAGCATCAGGATCGAAGGGTGGTCAGGGAATAGGTGGCAATAGAAAACCTCCTTCTGGGGGTAATCAGCGGCAGGAAGGTACTTATCCTCCAGCACAGAGTGGTGGCGGTGGTTCCAATACTAGGAACTATCATAACGCTCAGCGCAACAAGCACATCCAGTATGACCAACCATCTCAGAGTGTTCAGTCTTATCCTAGTGGGGGTAGTTTCCACCAGTCTAGTGCACCTAGACCTCAGAGGAGCTTCAATGGAGAGTGTTTCTCATGTGGACAATGCGGACACAAGTCATCTCGTTGCCCTCAAGGGAAACCATAGTTCTCAGGCCAGGGACCCGCAGCTTCAGAACCTACAGTTGGTGGCATGGATAGAGCCCAGAGAGTGTACTCAGTGGAGTCTTATCCTCCTATAGGGGGAAAGGGTCCAATGGGACCCGCACAGTGAGTCCTTAGCTTTTCTTTTCTTGTAGGCTTCCAGGAGTAAGCCTAAGTCTTGGGGGGTGGATGTAGTGCCTGCCCCTAAGTCGCATTTCAGTCTTCATTGCCAAACTCTTTTAGGACAGTTTTATACTTGATGTTTAGTAGCATTACTTTCAGATTATTAGATGTTGTTTTACACTCAATTTATTATATGATGAGATGACTTGGTACTCTATATTTCATGCATGTATGATGATTATTCAATGTTTTCAATTATCAATGATGATTAGTTATATGGTTTATTATCACACGTGCTTTCTTATGGATACTTACCCCATATTGCATGTGTATGGTGTGCGTGTTTGTTTTCTTTATGTATGGTGTTTCTGATGTGGTTAAGGAAGGGAGTCGTAGTCACTTGCTAGTCGGGATCTACACGATGCACCACTTCCTGCCATTGCCTGTTTAGCTTAGAATATTGTGTTTGTACATGCGTGGATTTTATGTAGGTTGCAGGTACCGGGTATCGACTTCCCTGAATTGCCAGGATGAGCATACCCTATCGCATTATCTCAATGGTAAGAGAGGGGAGATAAATTCTTGAGTCCAAATCCTAAACCTTTAAGCCATTTGCCCTAATTGAAAACTAGGACAAGTATCTGAGTCAGTACCCTTCGAATGCGTCGAATGACGGTAACTCGTGATCATAACCCTTTAGTTTGATCTAGTATGTATTTTTCTATGATGGGTTTTCGTATGTTTCTTTATGAGTCCTTGGTGTATTTTCTATTAATTAAGTTTAATTAAAAAGATTAATTAATGATTTAATTTAATAGAAGATTATTATGACATTTTAATATTTAATTATTTTTAATTAAATTGAGAAATTAATTAAATGAAAGGAATTAAATTTGGAGATAAAAACTTTAAGTCTAAATTTAGAACGTGATAATATTTAGTTAATTTAATAATAATATATTTAGAGTTCATTTTTAAATAAATGCTAAATATTATTATTATTTGAGTTAATAAATATTTTTATCAATTTAGTTTCTAAAATAATTTAAAAAGTGAAAATATAATTATTTAATAAAAGATTCTAGTTCGCATGACTTATGCATAAGATTAAATAAAAGAAATTTATTAAAAGATAAAATAAGTGAATATAATAATGTTACTTTAATTTCATAAAGTGAGCATGGAATTAAAAGTAATAAAGATTAAAAATAGAAGTCAAGTGGAATATTAAATAAAGTTATTTAATAATTCAACTTAATGTGCATGAAAGTTGAATGCAAAAGAATAAGAAAAGATAATAAAGGTTAATTTGGAGTTAACTGAGTTGTGCAAAAAGTCTTCTCGGGTAAACGCACAATTAGTGCCCCGAATTGAGGAGAAATTGCTTATCACAACTTTGGGGGTTCATTTTTGGGATATAGGAAGTTGGACGGGAAATTTTGGGGAGACATCTTTTGGAAGCGATTTTCAGAAGGCAAATACCAAAGAAAGATTTTGGGAAGAAGGTTATTGAGAGGAGCGAATTCTCTTGCAGTTCCTGGGGATTTCATAATAGCATCAGGATCAGGTAGGGTCTTGTGTTGTTGATTATTGATTAAATACGCAATTATCCTTTCCTATCTTTTTCGTGTCTAGGATTTGTAAATCTGAATTCTCTGTGATGAAAGTTTTAAGCTTTTAATATTGTGAATTTATTTAATTGTTTGTCAATAATTTCTGTATCCATGGAGACTGGATGAATTATTAGAATCCTTGTTTTCTTGATTTAGAAATTAAGATTTATTTAAGCAAGGATTTTGAATGTAAAACTGAAAGTTCTAAGTTAAAAAAAAAAAAAATATATATATATATATATATATATTCCTTGGAGGATATTGTCTTAATGAAAATTAAATCAAACTAAATTTAAAATAAACATTATTTATTATATATATATATTTATTGTTTTAATAAAATTAAATAAATCTTATTTAAAATAAAATTAATTATTTAATATTTTTATTAAAATCGAAAATGGAGATTTGTTTTAAATTTAAAAAAAAAATAAAAATAAAAATAAAAATAAAAAAATAATATATTTGGGGTGGGGCGGGGCCACCACTTCCCACGCCCCACACTCTTTCCCACGCTACCGCAGCAGTAACACCTGCGGCCGCAGGTGGACGGCAGGCCAGCGGGCCTTTAAAAATGCCATTGTTTTATTAAAAAAAAAAAAATATTACGATTTAAATTTTTATAAATCGTTTAAAAAAAAAAAAAACGTTTTAAATAGAATTACTTTATTTAATATTGTTATTAGATAATTTTAAATTATTAAATTTTAAATTATATTGAAATTTTATTATTATTTATTAATAATTTTATAAATAAATAAATTATTAATAAATATAATATGATTCTTTATGTATCATTAATTAATCTTAGTTATAGTTTGACTTAATTAAGATTAATTAAATCGAATATTTGTGTAAGCAAGTTTAATATTATAACATCAATTTTAATGAAAGCTCAGATTATTATAATCAACAAGGATTATTAATAATTTAATTATTACGTTAGATTGTTTTAGGACTTTGACTTAAAATCAATTAAGGGTAATTAGGTGTTTCATTTGGAGTTAGAAACGGGTTACTTTGTAAAGGTGAACTATGGGTTCTATCTGTTTAAAACATACGTTCAACTGGAAATGGAAACCTCAATAGTATATTATCAATTAAATTGAACTATAAAACTTTTTATTTGAAAATAAACACTGAAAATTGAAACCTTATTGTTTAACTCAATTGTATATTTCAAATCAAAACCAATTGTGAGACTATGATGTTTTCTATATATTGTTTATGTTTGAGTGTTATGGGGTTGGTTTAGTGTTGACTAGTTTAGGTTGTCCCCAGAGGCTCGGGGTTGTGAATGTGATGTTATGATGATTTGTTCTCGATCTTTTCAAACCAACCAAGGTAATGTGATAGTAAGCTCTATGATGGATGTATTTACTGTTTGTTATTGCTTTCCAATTTCCTTGTGTGAAGCTGAGGTGTATGTATTTGAGATACTTGACTTAACCATTTTCGAGTCTCGATCAGTTATATTTGATAACCATTTTTGAGTCTCGATCAGTTATACTTGGTTTGCTTTTTGGTCACTTGAGAGGACTGAAGTTTTTGTTATGTTCTTGATGATGTCATGTTTTGACTTGACCATTTTGGAGTCTTCGATCAGTATTGTAATTTACTATTGGGATACTTTCTGATTGCTCATTGGAGAACCATTGGATTTTGTGATTTATCATTGAGGCCTTCAGTTGCTGATAGAGAACTGTCGTGATCATATGATTATTATTGGATGCTTATCTGTTGCTCATGAAGAACTGATGTAATTTTGTGGCTTATCTTTTATGATGTTTTTCAGTTGCTTGTATAGGACTGAGGTGATTTTATTATGATTCTTGATTTGTGATTTCATGAGCCTAGGGTAGGTTATCTATGTGTAGAGTCGAGAAGTGGCTTGCAATGGGGATCGGGGCCCTAAGAGGCTGCCTGGAGTAACCCATTGTAAGTTGTTTTAATAAGTGAAAACATTTACACTAAATAAGGGAAAATGAACCTAATAAGATAATTGTATGTTCTCTCCCATGCCTTGAGTGCTAGTACAGACTAGGATGGGTTAGAGAGAACGCTTGGTTATGACCTTGCATTCCATAGTATGCCTCGTCAGTACGAGAGGATACTAATGGCCGCAAGGATCAGTAGGGACCCGGGATTCCTAAGGGATTGCTCGGGTAACTTCTACGTGACTTTTGCGATGACACTTTCTCGCTTGCATATTAGGTTTCTTACGTGTCTTGTGGTACCTCTGGGATTTAGATGTCGATCTTTTTAAGAACCCTTGAGTTAGCATACTTATAGGATTTCCTGGACTTAGAGAGTATTTATGATTATAGGTTTTGTTATCCTATTTGGGACTTGAGACTATCTCCTCAGCGCGGTGGGAGTGGACCATTTAGGTTCCACACGGTCGGGTGGTAGTGCTTTTATTCTTACCATTGAGATCCGTTCCGTGGTCACCGTGGCTGGAGTTTTCGTGATTGACATTTACCTTCGCTATGTCCTTGGATTATTATGATGGATGGTTAGATTTTATGTTAGATGTTTTATCATTATGGATGTATGGATGTATCAAGTATGGTGGATAGTTTTGTATATATCTTTACTGTACTTTGTATCATGGATTCATGGAGGTTGATGTATTTCTATTATTACATATGTATATTCTTTTAAGCCTTTCATACCCTGTGACTTGTATAGTGGATGATTGAGCATTCCGAATTAATTTGCCGAAAGGCATTCGGAACAAATGTATATTATGGACATGGGACTTTCTGATTATTCTTTCATATGTATGTGATAGTTGTTAGACTTAGAATTAATTAAATTTAAACGTGACTCAACGTCTTGGGATCTTTAAGAAATGTAACTTACAATGTATGTTGTCAATGATTACATGTTATTGCTTTCGCTACTATGTGTTTGATGTGTACGTTATACTTCTTGTTAAAAAAAAAAAAAAAAAAATGTTTAGCAAACTTAGTAAAACTTTAGGTTAATTCTTTTGGATCCCTTGGCGAGGCGTTACAACTATTTATACTATTATTTATTAATAGTTTTTTAGACCCAACAAACATTAATAAATAATAAACTTATCACAACTATAAATAATCAATCTAGAGAACTTTTACATAGAACTTCATTAGCTAACTTTTAATACCATTAAGGTATTCAAACGTATTAACCAATAACATAATAATTCAATCTTAATCCAATATCATTTAGAATTTCTAAATTTAAATCAACATAATATAACTTATCATCTTACAATTATTTAATCAATATTAAAATCAACCATTAGACTCTATTTTCTAATTGTTCTAATAATATTTTGTCTATACAAAAGTTGTTTGAAAAAGATCCCTATCACAAACCAATAAGACTCATTGTAAATTTTAACATGAATAATTTTCAAATTCTTAGCATTATGATCTTCATTAAACAATTCTAAAATTGTTTAATAGCATTCAATATACATTATAACAAGTCCACTATATAAACTATATTAAAATCTCTTTTTTTTTAATCCATTTACTTAGATTGACTAATAATTAACTACACTTCTTCTACTATTAACTAATCTTAATTAAATTTGATTTAATTAGATTAAATAATAGACCATATAAAACTAATGCATATTAATAAGATTCTAATAAGGGAAGATTGCAATAATATATTTAATTCATTAAATAATCTCTAATAGATTATCTCTAATCAAATTTGTTGATAACTATTTAAACTATTATTTATTAATAGTTTGTTAGACCTAACAAACATTAATAAATAATAAACTCATCAAACTATATTTCCATAAGCCCCATTAGTTATTATTTAACTAACCTTTAAAGCATATCAATAATTCAAATCGTAGCTATGTTATAACAATGTTATAATGTAACTATGACTCCTTGTCAATATAATAATAATTATTTAAATCTAAATCCAATATCATTAAAATTTGAATCTCTTAATAATTATCATTAAACACTTTTACCACCCCTTAACTATATATTAAATAGTATTTAATATACATTAAATAATTAATATTAAAAGTCATCTATTCTCTATTGAATTCAATATCTTTATCCATTAGCTCCATCCACAAACTTTCTATTAAAAATCTCCATTAATTCATTTAGAACATTCTTATTAGTCTTTAGACTAATTAAATAATTATTAAATTCTAATTATATTACTTTGATATATTATTTTTGTGAAGTTTAAGCATAAAGAACTCTTGGTTATGGAAAATGAAAAGACATCCGTTCTTGAATAAAATAGTCTCAGTACGACAACCATATCTCCCTAATGAACCGTTGGATTGGGCTGAAATTTAAATATGTTGGAGAGGGCCAAGTTGCGCCGATTCTGATTGGAGTGATTGAATAAATTTGATTCTGATAAAAAGTTATGAATGACTGAATTCGGATCTATCCAAGAGGCAGCGACAGGACAATTTGTGATGAATTAAGAATTTCCTCTTAAAATAATTGTTCTCTAAATTTAACCATAAAAGGGTTTGTTCATATGCATCTAAAAATATAATTGATAGAAAGATTACATCTAATCATTCGAATTTTTATCATAAAATTTCTATTTTAATTCCAAATCTTGTCTATCTAATTTCACAATATAAATTCGAACCCAAACCCGATTAAGATCTAATTATTTCTCCTTAATTAGATCTAAGATTTTTCTATTGTTTTCTTCTCAACCAAATAAAATATCTTGATTCCAATTTCAAATAGTAGATTCAATCATAGAGAGTATTCAGACACATAAAACAGATATGATGAAGACAAGAAGAGAAAGAGTGCAAAGGAAATATGAGAATATCACGAGTGCACTTGGACACTGATGCTAATTTTCCATGCCTTGAAGTCCATAGAAAATCCCTTCCTTCTCCATCATTCACAATTCTTCCAAGAATCCAAGCCGATCGAATCCTCCAAGTGATTAGAAGTGCTAGAAGGAGCATAGAAGCGAGTAGAAAATATATGAGCATATGAATCTTCTCCCATGCATGTAAGCTTTGAAGCTTCTATTTTTTGCTTGTAACTCGTGGCTTCCATTAAGCTTGTAGCTTCCATTAAACTTGTAGCTTCCATTCAGCTTTTTTTTTTTTTTAAGCTTCTATGAATGCCTGAATATCAAGAGCTCTCAAGAAACTTTTGGAATGCTTTTTGAAACCGCTGAAAGGTGTCACCAACTAAGCATGGATCTTTTTCAGTTCTTTTTTAATGAGTCATAGAATTGTAGACACCTTGTGCTTAATTGATGCACTAACCCCTGTGTTGTTGACACATGTTAATTCCCATGCAAGCTTATAACTCCAATTTACTTTACTTTTTCCAATTTTATTTATTAAGTCTCATGCATTAACTTTAATATCTCCACTTTTCAATCTTAATATATTTATATTTTAATCATATGAGATTTAGAATCTTTTAATAATTTAAAATATATTTTTCACTTTTAAATTTTATTTTCTAAAACTTTATTGCTAAAATATTTATTAGCTTTAATAATAATATTATTTAGTCATCTATTAAAAATGAGCTCCAAATATATTATTATTAAAATAAATATTGTCACATTCTAAATTTAATATTATAACTTTTATCTTCCAATTTAATTATTTTATTTAATTAATTTTCTAATTAATTAAATAAAATAAATATCAAAATACCATATTAATTTTTTATTAAATTAAACCATTAACTAAATCTTTTAATTAGGCTTAATTAATAGAAAATACTCCAAAGACTCACAAAGGTAAAAATATGAAAAACCCATCATAGCCAATATACATACAAATCAAACCAAGGGGTTTATATCACAAATTACATCATCTGACGCATTTGGAGGGTACTCAACTCAGATACTTGTTCTAATTTTTCAATTAGAACAAATGGCTTAAAAGGTTGAGATTTGGACTTGAGAATTTATCTCCCCTCTCTTATCATTGAGATAATGTGATAGGGTACGCTCATCCTGGCAATTCAGGGAAGTCGATACCCGATACCTGCAACCTGCATAAAAACTATGCATGTACAAGTACAATATATACTAAACTAAACAGGCAATGGCAGGAAGTGGTGCATTGTGTAGATCCCGACTAGCAGGTGACTACGACTCCCTTCCTTAACCACATCAGACACACCATACAAAAGCAAACACACAAAGCAAACACACACACCATACACATGCAAGTATGGGGTAAGTATCCATAAAAAAATACATATGATAATAAATTATCTTACTAATCATCATTAATAACTGCAAACACTGAAAATAATCATCATACATACATGAAATGTAGAGTCTAAGTAATCTCATCACATATCAATTGAATCCATAGCACAATATTTGATAATCTCATAATAATGTTACTAACCATCAACATGAAACTAGCTCTAAAAGAGTTCAGCAATGATAAAAAAATGTAAACCAAGGGCAGGCACTACAGGAAGTCTTGGAACATAAATATAGTTGCTAGTTTGTCAGCAATATATGCTTCATATGTCATGTTTTATAAGGAAGGCTAGATTTGTTGAGCAATATTCTTCTCTACAAAGCAATGGATGGTTTGATTGTTGCTATCAGTGATGACTGCTTTAATGTGTAGGGAATATATGTAGTTGACTTCCTCTTTACATTTCACACAATATGTTTTGTTGTCATTTAGTGTGGCGTAGCTGTCAAGTCTGTAGTCACATTTAGGATAGAATGCATGAAATGGATTTGAATATGCATTTACAGGTGTCAAGAGACCAACAACCTATAAAAAGGTTCAAGAATATTAACAAAATGTTGAATCTTATTGTAGGAAATGATAAGTACAAGGTATTCAAAATGGTTACCTCGAATGTGGCATGCAGGAGTGCATGGAGTCTTTCCAATGTTCTTTTGTCATTTAGGCTGCAAATATATGTTGATGGAGTTGTTTAGAGAGTGTGCTTTTGATCTTGCTTTTTTGAAATGTTTTTAAAAAGGAAGATTGGAATTTCACCTTTTTGTAACTATTGTTCCATTTGATAGAAGAGTTGAGAGAAAGATGGATGCATGTAGAGCTATGTTGGAAAAATAGTAATGATTATTTTGCGAAATGAAGCAAAATTGTAAAAAAAAGTATAAAAGAAATGAAAGCAGAATGAAGAAGCTTACCAGTGCTTTATCCATATCTATATGGCCATCTTTGATATCAACAATGTGTTATGTTCCTTTTGTGTTTGTTGCCATAGCAAGGGCACCTATTGTTCCATAAGCATATTCTTTTGTACTAGATGTAAGTTGTTTTATGGTTGTGCCTGGGATGAAGTTATATTCATTTTGAAGTGGTGGAATACTATCAATTTCACTAGAATCTTTTAGAAGTAAGATGTAATCAGAATCTCCGTGGTCAAAATCTATTTTTGGTGCAACCTAGAATTCTTTTATTGCTATTGCAGTTCCTGGTATTATCTTATGCTCAAATTTGTGTAGTAGATGGCTACCAATAGTTAGTGTGATTGTCATTTCACCCTTACAATTTTTCAAATCAGCTCGTAAGACTTCATGCATTCTTGTGCCTTTGTCAAGGATAACTTTGTAGGTGACAAGTACAGTGCCTTCAAAAGTGTTGCCAACTTTTCTAGCATTTAAATCTTCAATTGTTATTGATCTTTCTGAAGTTAGTTTTGGCCTATTAGAAAACAAGAAAGACGATGTTAAGTTGCATGATTTGGAGGAAAATAGAAGATGCAAGGAGGACTATACAAGATGCAAAGAACAATCCATGTTAATACCTTTTTGTTTTTTTTTCCTGTTTGTATCTGCTTCAGTTGTTGGTTTTGTTGTCTCCATTATGATTGGTCTGTTATAAAGGAAAGAACATAATGTTAATGTTGGTCATTTTGTAGATAATGTAGTATATTGAAGCAATTGATGCTATTACCTTTTTTATTCTTTTCTTTCATTTGTATCTGCTTCATCTAGTACTTTGGTTTTGTCCATCATCGCTAGTGGAAACAGAATCAAATTGAATGTATTTACAATGAGAAGATTGAGCCATGTTGGAAGATTGTAACTATTGGTTTTTTATAACATCATGTTATAGAATGAATGTTTATGAAAGTTGAAAGGTGATCTGTCCAATATGCTTCTGTTTTATAGGTGGAACATATACTTCTGATTGAATTAGTCCATATGTGGTCAATTAGTGGTCTATGTGCAATATGTGCTTTGTTGAGAACAAATTCTATCTTGTATTGCTTCATATGTTGTATGATTTTTCTTGTGGTTTTATTGTCCTTAGACACGTCTAGATTGAAATTTCCTATAACAAAAGAAACAGTTTGTTGAATTGGGTAAGTTAAGATGCTAGTCATTGTGGTTAGGATCTCATCTATAGGAGTATTGGGTTGTATGTAAACATTTGAAACAACAAATTCAATGGCATCATGATGCAGTTGTAGAGTTATGGCTTCGATATTTTGTGTTTTATGTTCTCTTGTATTCAACACTAATAGATTGTCTATTGTAAAAGTTGTTATGCCATGTATATGATATATTGTATGGCTATTGTATTTGTGGAGTAGATTTGTATGGGATGGAGGCGAGTGGACCTCTTGGAGGCATAAAATATTAGAGTTCATGGTGCCATAGTCATTGAAAATATCATTTGTATGTGCTCTTAAACTACGAGTGTTTAGAGTGCATAGAAGTAGATGTGAATTTGGCATTGAGCAAGTTGGCTAATTTTCAAGTTGTCGTTTTGCATGTGTTTGAAGGTGAGACAGTTTAGAATGAATATTTCATTTGACCTTCAAGTGCTTTGATTGTAGAGGTTTGAGTAAAAATAGTGTTTGAATTGTTTTTGTTCTTCAAAGTGCTGTGTATGTTAAGCCATGTTGTGTAATGCCAGTTGGGTCAAAAGCAAGGCCTTGCAATGTGAGCCCTTGAGATCGGTGTATTGTTTGAGCACATGCTACTTGTACTAGAAACTATTTTCTAATCTTTACTTGTCCATTGTTAAGTATTTTTGGAATTGGCCTTGTTATTCTATGTATGGGAACCCAATCTCTTTGAATTTATGTTGTATAGTATCGAGCTAGTTTATTTCGCTAGTGGCAGCCTATTTTCGGATCATTAAATTGGATCTAAATTATGTCAATGTCTTGTTCACTTGTGTATGTTTTGAATATTCCATATGATCCATTTACAAGGCCATCTTCTATGTTATAGTTTCCTCCAATAATTTCAACAAGGATATTTGGTTTTAAGATTATTTGACTTGGTAAAATTGTTGAATGGTTTTAGATTCGTGTTGTAGCGTAGTTTTGGTCTACAAGGTCAATTGCACCTAAGATGATGTTGTTACCGGGAAGTATGGATAGCATATTCCTATTTTGTGTGTCAACATCTTTTCTTTTGAAAAAGAGGTATGGGAATGTTGGGTCAAGTAGTGCTGGGCATAGGCAAGCATGATTGAGATATTGTATATCATCATTTGTATGTGATCCCAAGCATATCCTATTAAGAGTAGCAATGAATTAGGTATCATTTTGCTGAATTGTTGTGTTTAGGGAATAACACTTTACTTTGTCTCTCCAAAAATTGTAAAGAATTAGTTCTGTTGGAGATGGTTCATTGCTAAATACATCTGAGTCTAGTACTGGGAGAGCTTGGTAGAGATCACTAGAGAAGATTGTGTTGATGTTGCCAAAATATTTAGTAGGAAGTTGCATAATATCACACAATCGTTTATCAAGGTATCACAAAAATGTGGACCCTACCAAAGAGTTCTCATCTATGAGAAGTAGATGCAATTGGCTATAGATCTTTGACGTTGTATCTAATGTCTCTGTGCTGAGCGGGAGAAATTCTGATTTGTTGAAAGGTATGTGGAAGGCTGAATGCAATGTTGTTCCACCAATGTTGTATGCTACTTTTCTTGTATATGTAGTCATTAGGCCTTTTGGTTTGTTAGGATCAATATGAATTGTATTGTTGTATAACCGGATGAGAGCTTGGTAAAGAGTTGCTTCAGTAAATGTCTTTCCTGTTCCCGCTCCTCATGTTAGAAACAAGTGTATTGGACTATTAGGTTCCTTTAACTTTTTCATGGTAATGTCTTTAATGATTGCTTGTTGCTCTTTATTTAAAGTTCTTAGTAGTCTGTAATATTCATTATTGTCCATGATCTATGGATGTCTTGCAATTTCAAATGTCCTTGGGACTAGGTTATTGGTGCTTTTATGGAGTGTGGCTTGAATATCGTGTTGTATGACATATTTTTCTTCTTGTGTGGGTTTTCTTTCTGTAAGTCTAATGTCATTGATGTTGACATCATTGTCTTTGACTTCAGTGATAGCTTTATCAATGTCACCCCATACAGAATTTGTGGTGTAGCAGAATTTTGCACGATTTATTTGGATAATTGTTTCATTCTACAAATATGCATTTTTCCAAGTGTTACAATTTTCTTTTAGCACATTTTCACTAATTATGAATGGCTTGTACAATATTAATTGTTCTCTGCAATAGCTTTCTATGTCAATGTGCTTTTTGAAGTTTATGGAACGAATTACTTTTGGCTTGGTTTTACGATGAAGCTTAGTGCTATCCTTTTTATGTTTGGAAACAAATTCTGCAAGGCAAATGTTTGAAATAGTTTGTCAGATCACATTTTTTGATTCACCATCCTCTTTGTTTAATGCTTTCATCGATTTCAATATAAATGTTCAATCATTTTCAAGTCTTGTATCAATGAAGATGCATTTTCTAGAACTGTAATTCAATGGCAATGAAAGAGCAAGATGTGCTGCTTGTTGAGATGACATTTGGTGGAGGTTTAGTAAAGCATTTCCTAATCTTGATATCATTTTTATCGCATCTATATTGTCTTTTTGATGGTCTTTACGAATTCTCTTGAATGCAGTTGTCATTAACTTATCCACTTTTTCCATATAGGAACTGCAATACATTGCTATAGCATATGCATTCAGGATGTATTGTGCATCTATATTTGCTCTCCAAAGCTCTGGTCCTCTAAAAAAATTATGAATGTAAATGTGTTGTTGTAAGTTGTTTTTTCAATTTTGGTGTAGATGTTTTAGCAATTGAATGTAAAGTTTCATTTGCATCTTCTAAGGGTTCAAGTATTTTTGTATTCCTAATTGGTAGAAATGGAAAATTATATCTACAACGCGCATTTGTGGATTTTTTGCATCGTTTTGTATGGTGGTGTATATGCAATATTTCTATATTTGGGTCTAAATCTTTTATGTCACATGTAATGTGTTTATCGATAAATTCTGTAATGCTTGTATTTGCTATGCTTTCCATATACGGGTGCATTCTGAACCCATACGAGGAAATTGTCATGTTCATTTCCACAATTTTGAAATTTAGTTACTGAAAAATAGTCTAATACATTTCCAAAGAAAGATTGATTTGTAAAGATCAATGTTTTTAATGCATTTATCCTATGCCTATAGTATTGTGCACAGGTTATTGGGTCTCTTTTGATTAGTTCATAGACATTTGTGTCATTTTCTGTAACGAAGTCTTGTCTATTTGTTGAATAATGGTTTGCATGTAGTTCTTGCAATGTTATTTGTAGTTCAGACCAGTTCTGTTCGGCACTGGTAAATGTGAGGAAGAAAGTAGGTGGTCCTAGTTGTCGTATCATTGCAAAGACCTTTTTAAGGTGTTGTGTGTAATCAAGAGATATGCATTTTTTTTAAAGTCAACATAACCTATATCTAACTTTAATATTTTCTCTAGATTTTGTTTATGCTTGACATTTTTTGCCAATAGCTTTCTTCATTTTAGTTGGCCCTTCCGAATTCTTATCCACATTGTGGACATCACTTGTTGTATAAGTATTTTAATTATTTTAAAGAAGAGGTTAGTTGTATGCTACGCAAATCGCCTTTGCGAATGTGACAATTCCCATAGCACTATTTTTGGGTAAGTGAAAATTTTAGTGATATCATTATCACATGGGTTACCAAAGAATGAAGTTGGAAAATTCATTTCTTTGGCATATTTGTCTTGGAATATTCAAATAGGGTATTTATCTTGGGCAAGTGCAACTTCAATTAACTTGTCTTGCATTTTGTGTATGTTAATAGATTCAGTGAACCTATGCACCAAAGTTTGACATGGTCCTTGTTCATTGTCACTATTTGACTCAAAGTCAGTTGTGGACGGTTCATTTTAGTTAATAATGTCAGTATCTATTTCAATAGCTTGTTTCTAGTTGTCATTGAGTTTTACATTTTGCATTCTATATAATGTTGTTTTTGTCAGTTCTTGAAGAGCTTGCATGATAATTGTTGGACGTACCATGCCTATTTGGTAAGCATTTTTATATTCTAAACGTCTTTTCAAGGAAACTGTAACTGTTGTTGTATTAGTTGTAGATACAGGCAAAGCTCTTTGAACAATATTTGTGTCAACAAGAACATTAATGATCGAACCAGTTAGGCCAAATTGAGATCTTTTCTATCCAAGCTCCCATATTTGTGCAAAAGCAATTCTTAATGAAACAAGACACTCCTCCAATGGTGTTAACATTTTAGCATATTGCATTGCATCACTCATTCTGATATTGTGCGGTGTAGCATATGCAGGAAGAGTTGATTGTTTTAATGCAATATTGCATTTTTAACAAATGTAATTTGTTAGTGTATTGATAGGTGGTTGGACTAGTTTATGGTAGGTCAGTTTTTGTTCATTCTAAAATGCTCTAATGTCTTTTTTGAAACACAACATTTGACAAATACTACGTGAGTATTTTGATGTGTCTTCTTTTTTTGAACAGTTGTATTGGTGGTAATGTTTTTTTCCTTTGTTGAGGCAGATGTTTCCTTTTTTTTAGTTTGGGGCAATTTTTGTTTGATTTTTGAATGCATCAAAAGAATTTTTTTTGTTGATTTGATTATTGTCTCTAATCAATTTTTTTGTAGTACGAAGTGATATTCTTTCAATAGGATTGTTCTTTTCAATCGTTGGTAATTGTATTTGGTAAAGTTTTGTGGACTCTTTATCTCTTGATGTATTCTTGAACTGTTCTTCTACTTGGTCATTGCTATAATTGAATTTGCAATGTAGAAGAGGCTCAAAGTGTCCATGGAGTGGATTAGTGTTGTTGAAAAGTAATGAGTATGGTTCTGTATGTGATGTACTATTGAAGTGTAAGTACTTCTTGCATTTGGTTAGTGACCAAACACATACTTGTATGTTCAACCATTTTGATAACTAGTGAATTCAGAAGACATTGCCCCAGAGTCCAATTTCAGTATTGCCTATGGCTGGATTCGTAGACAATTGCATTCTATGCAAATATGATGTAACATCTGTAACTTTATGCAGTTCATATAATGTTTGTGCATTTAATTCAAGGTTGTATGAGTCAATAGCGTCCTTTTCACCTCTTTGCAAACAAGCTATAAAGTATTCAATGGTTGCTTTTCGTAGTTGAATTGATGTATACTTGTTACCAAGAAAGTATTGGAAGGAGTCAAATAAACAATCTCCAACTATGTATTTGAATGAATTTACTCTGTACAATCCTTCTTTTTCTAGAACAGTGTCAATGTCAAATTCTGGAAGTTCTATTTGGGTTTCATAGTTTTCTACATTCATAATTTCTAAAATGTTTTCTATTGGTTGGTTTTTATGGCCATAACTTCTAACATGTTTGCAATCTGCTATTTTATCCACACACAAACATATAATGCATTATTACTTGTAAATGTTGTATTGAAATTGATTTGCAGATAACCCCTAGCAATAATGGAAAAGAATTCCAATCAACTCTTAATGTTTGTATGCATAAAGTATTTACAAGCTACATGATTGAAACATGATTTGTTCGATTAAATTAAATACTAGATACAAAGAGGAAAGAGAAGAATGGATTCAAAAATTGAATCATTAACATACAATATCCATATCCATTTTCGGTTTCAATCTCATTCCTATAACCTATATTTGCCTATGATTATTATTACCTGTATCATACATCTCCTATTGATTATGATTAATAATCTAATTTAGTTTAAAACATAAATTAGTTTTTTGATTATAAAATTTTACTTAATCAGAATTTGAAAAGTGGTTGTCTAATGTTTATCCATTTGCCCTATATATTTATTCTATTTTGATGTTCTTTCAATAATTTTAAATCTTCATAATAGTATTATTATATTATAAAAGTTTGTATCAATTTTATATTCTAATAGTCCTATCATTTTTTTATATTACATTCTTATACTTTGAAGACTAATTCTACTAAGATTCAAATCAATGAGATTTCTACTAAAAAGCTAAAATGATTTCTTACTTCATAGTTCTTACTTTGATTCAGAAAACTTAGAAAACATTTATAGAAGGAACAAGAAACTATAGAATGAAAATAGATAATTGTATACCTGTTACACAATATTTATCTTAGTATTTTTTGAAAGGAGCCTGTAGACTTCAATGATATTGCTTAACCTATGCATGTATAAATGAAACAATTATTACTAATAAAGAAAACAAAAAAATATAATACAAAGGTAGATTGCAAATTCAACAATCTTTTAAATCAAACATATAGTGCAGTATTACCTACAAATGTTGTACTAAAATTGAATCTACTACAAAATGTGCTGACTTTTAGATTCATAGATAACCCCTATCAATAATGAAACAAAATTCCAATCAACCGCTAATGTTTATATGTATATGATAGTTGCAAGTTACATGATTTGCTCGATTGCCAACTGTATGATTATGTAAAAATGGTGAAATTGTAATTTCTCAAAGAAGCCATTCAATTACTAAATTATTTGTGAGCTAATTTGACATAGTGATTATTTCACTTCTAATGTAGATTATTTAGTTTCATTAGATATATATTTAGCTATTATTATGGTTAGGAGTTCATTATGGCATTCTTCTATCTCTATGTAATCTCAACCATTATGTATAATGTCTGCAGTAATTGTGGGCAAACCTAGTGGTCTAAGTCGACAAAATTGGTGCTAGTCTCATAGAACAATTTAATGCAATTGAACAATTTAGGTTTTCGGTTTTTTTTGAGTGGGGAACCACATAAAAGTTTACAATGAGAAGTATTGTTTCAATGAGTTGAAATACTGAAGTTTAATTCCAAAAATATCTGAGAGCGAATAATGTTTTATAAACATACAGGGTATAATATATACAAAGGACACTAACTATTGCCAACCTTATCAGTCCAAATGGAATATTTATTTATTAATTTACTTACAGTATAGGGAAATGATCTATCTATAATAGGGGGAAAAAATAAAAATATTTTATCATAAAATGAATTCAAGTTTAAAGACTATATATTTAATATTTTAACAATTTCATTAAATCTCAGTATAGTAGGCTTCTATAATCTTATAGTGTTGTACAAAATAATTAGGCAATGTCATTAATAAAACATATCTACATTCATTTATTTAAAAATTTAAAAATAAGGTTGGAATGCACTAATGTTATAATATACTTATTGAAATTAATATACTATTAATATTAATGTTTAGCTAAATTTTCTCCATACAAGGGTTATATAATCTCTACTAGTTTAACAATTTTTAACCTTAAGTTTATATAATCTCTACTAGTTTAACAATTTTTAACCTTAAGTTTTACTAGTTTAACAATTTTTTACCTTAAGTTTGTTTTAATTTTATTTTCTCATTATGACTAATGGCATTACTCTAATTAGTGTGATTATTTGAAATACTAAAGGCACCAATTAACATATAAAACTTTCATAATACTAATTCAATTCAATTTTACTAAAATGAGATTCATTATGCATCTATTTTGTATTATTGATTTCTAATTATTAGTTATAAGCAAGGAACTAATGTTCTGAGTTTCTTTTTGCAATTAAATTTTACAACAACAAATATTCAGTTTCTAATGTTTACAAACAAAATTATTTTTAAATTAATTTTTAATTCATAATTATCCTTTTTTAATTGGCTGCTGTTATTTTTTTAGGGATATTTTTATTTTTCTAATACTAGCTCTAGATATTTTTATGAAATAAATTAACATTTACGTAAGTTAACTCTTATAAAATAATAAATATGTTAAATTGTAATATTGCTGTAAAGAATGAAAATCTATTAATTTTAATTCTGATTTGTACTAGATAATTGTTTTAATATTATGCCAACATAATAGAAAAATAGTATTTTAATATTAACCTAATTATAAATTTACATATTTTTATCTTCAAATTTTTACATAACTTCAAATAACTCATGAATATTATATTTTAATAGATATATAGTAATCCTACCCGTACAAAATAATAATCAACATCACCTACTTTTATTGTTAAATAAAAACTTTACCTCCTGCTACAACCTACAGTTTACAATCAACTTTAATTGGCATAATTTAAGTCAAAATGTTATCATTTGAATATTAATAATCATAGTAGCTGACAATTGAAATTCATTACAAATAAGCTGTAAGCCAGAAGTACCATCTAGAGTCTACAGATTTGAGTGCCCTATTACTAGCTATTTTTTTATAAAGTTTTTACCTAGCAACATTCCTGTCTGTGATCTGGATCTACTTATGCTATCCCGCCATGTGATGACACTAATTATAAGCTACTGATTGCAAATCCTCACCAGATTCTTTAGACACTTGAATTGTAGTATATTTAAACTTTACAAGGAAAGAATGTGAAGCTATGTTAACAATCAAACTGGAATTGGCCTAATATTGCAACACTGATAAGATAGATCATGACTCATGAGCCTTATTATAGTACATGAAGGCCCAAAATTGCAACTAGCAAATACTTTAATCTGCCAGCTCATGAATACACAAACTGAAAAATACCAACATTCTTCACTTGAACACTATTCTACTTTTGTTGTTCAATACTTTGAGAAGTTGATTATAGGATTTTTAAAAGTCCATTTCTTACAGTTCAGATATGGTGTCATACCAAAAATATATGCTTTATAGTTTACACAACCCTATTTTTTCTTATGCATTAGAACACTAAGGAGGCAAACATAGGGCAACAGTCAATTTAGGATTGCGAAGGTTTTGAGAAAAAATTCTCAACCTTTGAAGGGCAATTCGAGGATCTAGGTTGTTATTTTAGTGCTTTATCTCAAGCAAATCGAGTTTTGAGTATTAATCCTTTTCACTATCTAGGTCAAAACCCAATTCCATTTCTCCCCAGACTAGGCATTCCTTACTTTATCGATTTCGTTCAGGTATTGGGATTCCTTATTCTGGCCCAAAAATGTCGTTTGGGTATTGGGATTCCTTATTTTGGCTAAAAAATGTCATTTCCGTTGTATGACACAGATATATTCGTAAGAACACAATAACTGTCAGTGGCCATTTATGATATTTGCCTATGATATCCCTCCTAGCTGCTTGAACATAAATGCTCTAAAAACCCAAACGAATAAAGCTCAATATGCATGCCATAAGCTCTCCATTCTTATTTCAAGAACACATTAAAAATAGATTTGAAATCACGAGCCTGTGTGTGCCCTAATGATACCCAGGTTTCGATTTCCAACCCCACGCATCTGGCCATTTTCATTCTCATCATTTTCAAAATAAGCTTAAAAAGGTGAAAATATGGGATTTTTTTTTTTGAAATTTAATTTTGTGGTTAGTAATGTAAGTTTCCCAGGTGATCTTACCATCACCATTTTGAATCCATAATGATGTTTTTACGACGATATGAAAACTGTCCTTAGCATTTTTCCCCTAGCAACGGTTCAACAGAAATGCCCTAAAAACCCAAAAGAACAAAGCTCGGGTTGTATGTCGTAAGCCATCTATTCTTATTTCAAGAACATGGTCAAAACAGAGCTCAACTTCCATAATAGTAATGTGAAGAAAACGTCTGTGATTCATAACTTAAAGGAAATTAGGATATGTAAACCTACTACAAGCATTTTCACTTAATTGGCAGACTGTAAATAGGTGGGTTGTTACAGAAACAACAAATAATAGTTTGGAAAAAAATTCTACTAACCTTACAAAAGAAAAGTACAACACTTGTCTCCTCTTCCTGCCAACACCTATAGTTTTCTTGCTGTAGAATAAAATCACAGAAGCAAACAAACAAAATGCTACTCCACCAGCCTCCTTCTACTTGTGTCACTCATCAACAAGAGAATGTAGTGTCTAAGATTAAAGCGTATCAATAAAAAAATCAAGAAAGAAGACCTGTGGTAGAGACAATGAGAATGATGCCAACAAATAGAGGACAACACTCATTTAATAACATTTGGAGAAGATAAAATTATAATTAATGAAGTCATTAATAGAGGTACCAGGAAAATGATTTTTATTTTTAAAAAGTTTATACACTTGTCACAAGTGTGAAAAAGATAAAATTGCAATCAATGAAGTCATTAATAGAGGTGCCATGAAAATGATTAAAAAAAAAAGAGTTTATACACTTGTCACAAGTGTGAAAAAGATAAAATTGCAATCAATGCAGTTGCTGTGAGAATTATTTGAATTTTTGTTGAAATTTTTTGGAAATTTTCATTGTCACAAGTGTGAAAAAGATAAAATTGCAATTAATGAAGTCATTAATAGAGGTGCCAGGAAAATGATTAAAAAAAGAAGAAGCTTATACACCTGTCACAAGTGTGAAAAAGATAAAATTGCAATCAATGCAGCTATTGTGAGAATTATTTGAATTTTTGTTGAAAAAAATTGGAAATTTTCATTGCCTTTTTCATCATCAGCCAATAGAATTTTTGAAAAAATGTATTTTTCAATTTCAAAAAAACATGCAAATCAATAAACCTTTTGCAAACATTAGTATATGAATGAAATTTGTAGATTTTATAACTAATATGGAACTTGGTGATTCCATTAGTTTCCTGCCAAAGGCAGGAACTAATAAATTCTATTTATTTAATTCCCTCCATTCCATTAAATTCTCTAATCCTATGATTAAATTAAATCCTATTTAGTTTAGTCTTAAACCTATCCTAAAACCTAGTCTACACCCATCACTCTCATCCTTCTAAGCCTACCCACTACTTAATCCCATTTATTTATCCTAAACACCTTGCTAAATCCCTTTTAGTTCCTAAGTGTGTGCTCACACATGTGTGAGGAACCCTTCACACTTCTCACACCTTCCACACTTCTTACACCTTTGTCCCCCACTCCTTCCTTCAAGTTTGCTCACACATGTGTGAGCAAACTTTGAATGTTAACCTTTGCATGGCTTGTCTACATGTCTCCCTTGTGGCACCTATGTGAATGCTACATAGATTTCACCTCCCCAAGGCCTCTCTCAAGCCTATAAATAGAGCCCTTGTCTCAATCATTTTACATCTCCCTCATTTGCATTATTTTCACGCTAGTTTGTTGTTAGAGCTCTTTAGTGATTTTTAGAGTTGCATTGTTACTAACCTTTGGTAGTTGCTAGATTTGCATTTCATGTACATTGTTAGCTTATTTTGTTTCTTGCATCCACACTCGTATCCTTTGAATTCTCTCAAGCATGGTTGATTCCATAGCCATTGTTCGAAGAATTCTCCACTCATTTAGCATACTATCATTCTCATATTGCATTTCATATGAAGGGGTTCACATAGTTGTGTTTTGGGAGAGCACACCACATTCCTCCAATCTAAAGCACACCAACAGGGCCTCTCATGGGTGCCTTTGTTGAGCTGCTTGAGGTTGCATGAGGACTTTTCTTTTTGGTTGAATTGAGTTGTAAAACTCAAGCATATTATTAGTTGTGTTTTGTTTTATTTTGAATATTTTGATATACATATGCAACTAATGTGTGCTTGTTTACTCTTGCTCCTGATATGTCAGGTTTTCTTGCATACAAATGTATATTCAAGTGTTTTTGACACTCATGAAAAAGGGGGAGATTGTTGATCTCAGATTGGTTTTGACAAGTGAGTGTCAACACACTTAAGCCATTTACTTAGTTCATGCTGAACTAGTAATACATGCCGAGCACAACATGTAAATATTAGACCATGCCGAGTTGCAATAAGTGTTGAGTCACTCAAGTGCCAAGTAGATAGACCATGCCAAGTGATTAAAGAACCAAGTAAATAGTGGATGCCAAGTAATGTAGGTGTCGAGTCATAATATACAGAACAATGCATGTTGAGCATTAGAGACTTCATATGCCGAGTAAGACAATTTTGACATATTTGTTTGTAATGGCACAAACAACTATGTAAATTATTTTTGAGCCAACTTAAGATTATATTTTGATAATTTAGAGATAAGGATGAATCTCTATTTGGATTCCCTATGCAATTACATGCAACCAATCAAAAAATGGGAAGGATTAAGTTGCAAAATGGATGAATCTCAGCCATAGATTCATACCTAAACCTAAGCCACCAAAGTCTTCTTAAGGAGGAAAAATCCCTAAACTCTTTACGGATAGTGGAGAGAATGGTATGGAATGTTTAATGAATTGAAGGAGCAAACATGATAGTTTGCAAGTAGAGCATTCAAGGTGACTTAGAAGTTATGAAGAAAGAGTGAATTGCAGAATTAGTTAGAGAAGAACAAAGGAGATAGAAAAGGATATAACATTGAGACATCTAATAAAAAAGGACCATGAAAACATTATTTAGAGGTGATTTGTTATCAGACAAGAAAGTGCCAACCACAAGATCTATGCTAAGACATTTTAATAGGTGATTTCAGTCAAATCTCTTAACAGAGTAGTCCTAACAGGCTATATGAAATCCTTTAACAAGGTGCTTACTTAGTTGTAAGTTGAATTCCTCTAACAAGGCACACTTCAAATAGGGTGTTGAAATCCTCTAACAAGGTGAGAAATAACAATCTTTGTAAGCCTTTAACAGGGCATACCTTTCATAGGGTAGATCATGTTTCATGGTCAAAACATTGTAACCTTCATTAGATACACTTTATTACTACAATAGTGAAGATTTGTGGATGTCATCCCCACCCCAGTTTTACCTTCGCACTTGGAGAGTTTCTGGGTAATCATATCTGGTGTTATGTGTGTGAATGCTTACATGGTTATATGATTTAGATGTATATTCTTTACATGTTATTCTAGCTTATTCATTGAATGTATGCGATGAATGTATGGTGAAAGTTTTATGGGTTCATGTTTAAACTATTGATTCACCCCTTGCCCCCCCCCTCAGAAGTTTACCTTTCCTATTGTAATTCCAATATTGTTAGGTGTATAATTCTTCTTTCTCTGATTTGGTGAGTAGGGTTTTGTCTCTGATCTGCATTGAAATGCCCTATGTCCATATTTCTAACAGTTGTAGGAGTATCCTTCAAATCTAGGTGTAGTATGTGTATTTCTTAATTTTGACCTACACTCATGTATTTTTTTGACCTTGTTTCTTGTAGTAAAAATAGTAACCAATAAACTTAGGTTTAAACTTTTGCATACCATGTTGCTTTGACAAATATTTTTAGTATGACCAATTTTTTGACTATGATAGCAAGTTGGTTTTCTCTTTGACTTTGTATTTTTCATTTCTCCATTCCTGGATGATTCTCCTTTCTCAGTGCATGAATGTCCTGACCCATAAGAAATTTTTTATGACTTCATAAGTTCTTCAAAGTACTTTATTACTTCCTTTGGATTGTTATATTTCTCCATAGTTTCCTTTCCATTCTTTAGTTCATTCTTCAATATCTCATTTTGTGATTTTAGATTAGTAATATCCATATCCTTGTGATTCAATTCCTCATTTGTAGTCATTAATTGATTCATCAGATCCATTTGTGTATTCATGAGTTTCTACACATATGATATTATTTCTTCTAGTCTAGTAGCCATTACCCTCTTGTCATCTTTTGTCATAGTTCTGTCTTCTTCAACTTTCTTTCTCTGTTCAATTACTTCATATAGTCTCACTAATTGAATTTCATGTTCTCTTTTTAGTGCCCTTATCTCTTCATTAAGGAGTTTGTTATTTTCAAGTAGTTCAGCAGGTGCTTTGTGATTGGGATTGATTGGTTCAAATAGTCCTTCATTTTCAAATTATTCATAAGAGTATTGCTTTATTTGGATGGCTATTTACTTTCTCCTTTTTAGGGAATCCTTCAGATCTTGTCTTGCCTATTTTAGTTTGTGTAAGGTGTTTTGGATGTTGCTCACTTGATTGTCAATAGTCTTGTCTAGTTTGAAAGCCTTCATCTTCTAAGACCTAATCTCCAAGCCTTTAAACTTCCTTCAGCGAACTAGAGCTCTAATACCAATTGTTGATTTATGGAGTAAACTAGATACTGAGAGGGTGGAAGGTGAATCAGGATCTATAACAATTTGTAACTTTTCACGGATTCATCCACATCTAATAATAACTTATGTATGCAATACAATAAATGTAAACTTGTTATAACATATAAATCAAATCAATCACATGCATGAAAGTAATAACACATAACACAATATTTGTTACCCATAAACCCTCCAAGGTGAAGGTAAAATCACTATTGCAGTAATAAAGTTACCCCATTAAGGTTACAATGTTTGACCATAATATATGATCTATCCTATGAAGAGTCTATCATGTTAAAGACTTAAGAAACTATTAGGTTCCACCTTGTTAGAGGATTTGACACTTAAACTTAAGCAATGACTCAGTTAGGAGATTTATAAAGATTTATTAATACCAATATGTTAAGAGATTTACCTTGATTCAAATATGTTAAAAATGACTGAGTACCTAGCTGTCGATTTTCTCTACAAGTTGATTTCAAGTCTTCTCCTTAATAATTAATCCTCTCCTTTGATTTGATAACTCTCATCTTTCCCTTTCATTTTCACTACTTATAAATAGGTCACTTGGTTTTGTTAGATGATAACAGAATCCTTGAATGCCTTTTGATCTTCTCCTCTCTAATCTTCACCTGCACACACACAATCACTTTCTCAAATCTCACACACTCGTGATCTAGGTTAAGATCATTGCTATATAAAGCTTCAATGAAGAGTCTTCTAGATGATTCCATGTTTTGCCTCTTCATCCTGATCATTGAATAAACACATGGGAATATATGATCCACATCATGTAAATGTTCTGTAACAAATTCTTCAAAACTTACATAATCCTTCCAATTCAGCTTGATAGTCATTTTTCCTATAACTCTGTTCCATTTTTGACTTTTGTGTAAACTCTATGTTGCTTTGCCTCTATTGTTGCTGGTGCTTGGCACTGTTGTTGCTTGATCTTTATTAACTTCTTGTTGCTTGACATATATTGTGCTCAACACATACTATATCACTTGGTACTTATATACATGGAATTTCACTCGATCGTTGATGACTTGCTTGGTCGCTCAATGAGCTTGGTCCATTTAGAAAATTGCTCTGTGATCATACTTTACTCGACTTCTATAGAATTACTCAGTATATACTATCTTATGTACATGACTCGACCTATGTAGAGTAGCTCTGTCAGAGTGACGACCATCTAACTCTGCCTTGTAAATGACTACATGATTAACACTAATAGACAAAGATGGTCAGAGATACCAATACATGGATGTTCATATGTTTTGTGGGATTCTAAAAGTATTTTTAAAATTTTTTAATATAAACCCAGTGAAAAATGTTTACAAGCTAGTACAACTTTTTTTTTGTTGGTAAATTTAGATGTCGTTGATATTTAACTTTTAAATCTCTTGTCCAGTTGCTCATGATAAGTCATCATCCTACAAAAGGAAGGGAAAAAAAGAACAAAAAATATGGGAATTAAGTCAGACATTGTAGATGAAAATGTTAGAATTCTTTAGAATAACTGAGAGGGGGAGGGGGGGTGAATTAGTTATCCAAGGTCCAAATGCCCTATTAATACTTTTTCACTACTTTTAATGAATCCATACACTTTTCATCCATCCAAACTTTAAATCAACCATATTAGCAAGTTACAGTAAATCAACATGCAAAGATAAAACATGCAAGATCAACACATGACAAAATGATTTATGTGGAAACCTAATTTGGGAAAAACCACCAGTAACATGCTACTTGATTCTCACTCTTCTGAAGTGATGCCCTATTAAAAGCCTGCCTTGTTAAAGGCTTACAACACACTGTTAAATGTGACCTTGTTAGAGGATTTCACCAAACTGTTAGGAATGGGCCTGGTTAAAGGACTTTAGAACATTCACTTGGAATGTCACCCTGTTAAAGGATTTATCTCATGGCTATTAAACCAACCTAAGTCCATAGGATTTAAACATACTATTACAATTGCTAGAAAGTAATGATAATGTTCTTTTGATCTGATTTAACTTACAACATACTTTGTAGATTTCAGATCACCCTTTCAGTTCAATCCTAATGCTTGGCTTCAATCACTTCAGCTTTGACTGCTTGACTTCTTCTCAAGCTTCGTCTCCTTGAGTCTTCTAACTCATTGTACCAATGCATCCATATCAAGGGTCTTCTTACTGAAACAGAGTCACTATGCTCTCTTATCTCCCTAGCACCTCCTTCAGCATTTCATGCTTTCACGATTGACCTCCTCTCTCTTTCTCTCTCTCTCTCTCTCTCTCTCTCTCTCTCTCTCTCTCTCTCTCTCTTTTCATTAACTTATGACTCCTTAAATAGAAATCTGATTTGCCTTTGCCGCTCATTTCTCCCTTTCCAATTTTAGGGTTTCGAATGGATTAGGTAGGATACAATGTATCTACCTCATATCTTGTTCTTATCTTCAAACTTCGTTAGTTGTATTCTAAAAAAAAATGTTTTACATGGTGTTCTGTGCCACCAGTTCATCATTCTTATCTTCCATTTTAATTCACAAACTTCTAGATAACAACCTTGTCGGCTTAGATCTGGAGAATCTTTGATTTTCAAAATAATGTAGCAACTCGACATTATTGATTTACTAGTACTCGACATCTCTGTGTTACTCGATATCTCTGTGTTACTCAGCACTATTAGTTTTATTGGTGCTCGACACTTGAACTTGCTCGGCACTTGAACTTGCTCGGTCGGCTCCTTCTCTCTAATGAACTTAGTTGAGCTTTACAAATGTCTTAGCTAAAACCTTACATCTTTGATATGTATCAGTGTGCCCATTTTCTGTATCTTATAGTATGTCATCAAATACACTTTTTCATCAATGGATTAGTTGATCCTTGTACTTCATTATAACATCATAACTTCAACCTTTCTCTAGGTGTTCTAGTTACATCTTATTGATTTCCTCCTCCTTGACAATCAACTCATTGATAGTATTTGGATCACTAAAACAATTGTCATTCTTGCAAGTAGCAAGTTTGACATCAATGACAAAAAAATGATTGAGAACATTCTTTACCCTTTCCATATATCATTCCAACAACTTTCCTTGTGATCTTTTCAATCATTCCCAATAGAAAATACTTCAAAAATGTTTGAAATGCAAAAACTGGGTCTGTTGAAATGGTTCTTTAAATTTTCAAGAAAAGTGTAATTAGAAAATTGGAACTTTGGAATTTCATGATTGCAAGGTGTGAACAAGACAAAATTTCTAAAAAATCAACTTCAATCTTCTTTAAATGATTAAACTCATTAAAAAAATGATACATTGTTTTAAATCACAAGTTTAAATATACGCAACCATGCATGTGAGTTGGATTTGTTTTAAAAAATATAACCATAAATTTTAAATCAATACAAATTTCTCTTTTGAATTCATATAATTTTAAAAAAAAAATATGTTTAAAATATCAAATAAATAAAATCTAGAAAAACAAAATATCATGTCATTTATCATTAAAAACACCAAATGTGGAATTTACATATTTATTTTTTTCTACACTCATGAGTACACTATCCTATTTTACAATAATTATAACATTTTGGTGTGTTTGTCCTTCCTCTTGCTTTGGTCCCTCTATTATTATTATTATGATTACTACTACTATAATAATAATAATAATAATAATTGTAATAATTATTATTATTCCATTTTAAAATTTATTTTTAATGGGTGGTTTAGCTCACAAAACTCCTTCTATAGTATGAACTTAACAATGAGTTAAAGTAAGCTTCTTATACATTTTATTATTTTATCTACTTTTGTTTCTAATTATTCATCTCCATGTAAAATTTTATTTGCTTGCAAACCTATTGATGTTTTACAGAGCTTAGAATTCAGGCAACCAAAAAATCTCACTCTTAACCAATTCTGATATAAAATGGCAAAATAAAGTGGAGATATAGAATACTTATAGGTAGATCTGGAAATATGAGAACACCAAAGGTAGTAAATTAATCACTATTAAAAAATAAATTTGACAAGTAAACTCAAAGAAATTAATATGTATTCCTTACACATTAAAAACCCAGGGAAGGTCTTCAATCATTCATCTTTTCTTCAACAATCAATAAACCAAAAGAAAAAGTGCAATCAATATCACCTGCATGGGCTCATTATGTGCACTACATATAATACATGAACTTTGAATGAAATCAAGAAACTCTAATGAAAAATACTCGTGAAAATTGGTTTTTTTTAATTTATTTTTCGTTATAAGTTCATACGAACACTAAACTCAATATATATTCCTTTTAACAATCCTGAAACATCATCACTGATTTAATATAATAGATTGGCTAAGAACATGCAATAGATATAAAGAACAAAGCATGTTGAATCAAATAATCAAGATAGAAATCACCTGCAAATAAAACAATAACAATCTTTGATTTTTCAAAAGATGATCTACAGTACGACTCCCAAATTGGTCAGGAAATATTGTAAAAATTGTTAATAGGAAATGGAAAATTGTGGACCTTACATGCTACATACACAAACTCTCTTCCCTGCACAATATTGGTAATCTCAAAAAAAGGAAAAATGGTGTTCCCTAGTGCTTGACATAACTATTATTGAGCATCAACTCTAAAAATGTAAATAATTCCAATATACATCATTTAGAGACTAGAGACCAAGGCTTTACATGGTTAAGTTGGGTGCATCTAAATTCCATGACAAAGTAATCACTCTTCACTATCTAACTGACATATTCATAATTTTGGCAAGGAATTTTTTTAATCAAATACCAAAGAATTACAATTTGTATGCTTACCTCAAACTAGAGTTTGATCTCCATGCATAATCACTTGAAGCCTGAGATTTTATCAAGATGCCCCCTTTTCCAAAACGTAACTTCTCAAATTGTAGGATAAAAAAGTTATTTATTATATATGTAATCCTTAACAACTCTCTCATAGGTGAGAAATTTCTTCACCTTGAAACTCCTCCACTTTTTGTTCATTGTAAAACCCATCAATCAAGATAATGTAATTAACATCATTAGGTTTCCAACTGTATTTTTGGTCTTCTCATAAGCCCTGAATCCTTGTCATCATCAAGCTTCAAAGCCTTGCAAAACCTTTCCACCGTGGCTGGTATGTTTCCTTTCTATCACATCTCATTGAATAGTTCCATGGCTTCTGAACAAGACCATCCTCACAGAGGCCATCAAGCATCATATATATGTCTCACACAAAACAATAAAAAAATAGCTCATGATATTTTTGAATGCATATTCTTAAATTTTTTAGATTATAGAATAACATGATAAATTTTAGATATAACTACGTTTTTATGGCATAAACCCCAAATGATTCCTTTGTTTCCATATAAAACTAACTCAAGACTTAAAAATGAAGTTACCATTGAAGGATGACTTCCAATCAAAATTCAATTGGTAGGAAATGCATTTTTCATGAAGAGACTCAATATATAGTCTGGTATCTTATAGTAACATGAATATTGTACATGTTAAAAATAATTTCATATTTATTGTTTCAAGAAGTCCTCAATTGAAACTAAATAATTTCTCCTTTAATTCTTATGTTTAGGATTTTATCTAATTTTTAAATTAATTATCCACATGGTATGTAATGAAGTAATTTTATCATTCTATTTCACTTTAAGGAATCACACAAGGACCATATTTTAGCAGAAGATGATTACAAGTGCAAAATTTTCAAAGAAAATGATACGAGCTAAGAGTGAATATTTCATTGGGAAAAACCTGAAGTTAAAAACTCAAATGAGTATTCTAATAGATTTTAGGAGGTTTAAGTTTATTCTTTAAGATCTACAAAAAAAATGTACAAAACAATTCTTTTGATAAATCCTTCATTGAAGTATTACAAAAAAGTTTCTTTAGCATTCCGGGTTGATGTTCCTATGTCAAATTTTGTGATAGATTACATTATTTCCATCAAGAGTATGGAGCATATTTCTCCATAGGTTTTAGTATTTTTAGTTTTGATAGGATATTCTCCTATTATTGTATATATTTGTCATGCTTGGCACCAAGATCAAAACCAAAGACATCATGTGTGTGTGTGTGAAATAGGGAATATGGAAAGTTGGGGGGAGGGAGTGGTGAATCAGTATTTCACAAACTTTTTCCCAATTATGGATATCATTAACAATCTTATAACTTTCATATGAAAGTAAACTAATTAAGGTAAATATTAAACACAACCATATAGTAATGCAACACATACCACCATATTTTGTTAACTAGGAAAACCCTAGCCAGGGGAAACCCCTGTGGGGATGGTACCCACAAAATGATCCACTAATGAAAAGTATCTTGTGAAAGATATTGACCTTGTTAGGAGCCTATTACATCCATATAGTGTCTTGGTCCTTGTTAAAGGATTAGGCCTTGTTAGAAGCCTCAACCCTATTAGGAGTTGTTATTGAAATTAAAAAAAGTATGCAAGATGAACCCACTACCCAAACATACAATATACAATAATGTCCTTCAATACAAGAGATAGATGCAAAACCTCTTACTACTGCTGACATCTTCAATATTGATTTGTCTTTGCTCTTCTTCACAAAACTAATCATATGTACATATTGATATGATCTGCATTAGAATTCACATCTCAAAACAATAACATAAATACTCACAATTCCTTTTTTTAAAATTTCACATTACTTCTCATTCAAAAACTTTCCTTTATACCTTTTTTTTGTTTAGTCGGCCTTCATTACTTCACATGTTTGCCAAAATGCAAAACTACATTTTTTGACTTAGGGGTAATGTCTAGGATGTCATTCCTAATTAGTCAAGTAATTATTTTAGTAAAAAAAATAATTCCTTATCTTGAAATATCCAATTCCTTATCTTTACCTTGTCATGTCTGTTCAACACTGTAACTGAAAAATTGCTATATCTTTTTTTGTACTTTTTTTACAGCCTTGCGCTCTCAAATATAGTATCCTTATACTCTATTATTGTTGTACCTACGTGTGCACATGTTAATATTACCTCTATTAGTTGTGCCAATAAAAACAGTGCCTGTGCTAACATATAAACTCTATGACTCATTAAAATCTGGAATAAAACTACTTTTGGTAATATTTTTGAGAACAAAAACAAGATTTTGAAGGAGCTTAAAGAAATTCAAAATAAGATTCAAGCCGATGGTTATGAGATGGTCTCTAGGTAAGAGGAGAGTATTAAACTGGTTGAACTTCATGATCTTATTTCTAAGGAGGAAACTTTTTGGAGACAGTGTTCCCAAAAGGTTTTTCTTAAAGAAGGTGACAGAAATACCAAGTTCTTTCATATGAAAACCTTGAAACATAGGATGGCTAATAGAATATCCAAACTTATGATGGTTGATGGTTTGACTAATAATGAAGATGTCATTAAAAGGGAGGCAATGGTGTTCTTTGGCAACTTGCTACAGTGCGACCCAGACTTGAATTTAGAAAAACAACAAATATTCCTGCAAAGTATTCCTTCCTGCATCTCTGAAGCTCAGAACTCTGTCCTGACTTCCATTCCCTCTTTGGATGAGATCTGTAAGGCTATTTTTTCTTTTGAGGGTGATAAGGCCCTTGGTCGTGATGGTTTTCCCCTCTTTTTTTTTCATAAATATTGGCATATAATTGGTTCAGATGTTTGTAATGGTGTTAAGGAATTTTTTGGCTTGAGAAAAATCCTAAGAGAGTTAAATGGGACCTTTATTGCCCTTATTCCTAAGAAGCTGGGTGCTGATAGTCTGGATCAATTTAGGCCTATCAGCTTATGTAATTCTTTTTATAAGATTATTTCCAAAGTTTCGACTCTCAGAATTCTTTCCATTCTTTTGGCTATTATTTTTGGTCAGCAAAATGGTTTCGTTCTTGGCAGGAAGATTTTGGATTCCATTATTTCAGTTCATGAAAACATCCATTCTCTAGTGGTGTCTAAGAAGGAAGGGTTTCTGCTTAAGCTTTATCTCTCCAAAGCGTATGATAGAGTTGACTGAAACTTCCTTCTTAAGGGTTTGGAAGTGTTTGGTTTTAATAAGAGATTTAGGGATCTTATCTTTATGTTAATTTCTTTGGCTTCCTTTTCAGTTCTTGTTAATGGTTCCCTTTCCTCCTTTTTTAAAGCTTCTAAGGGCCTTAGACAGGGAGACCCAATTTCTCCTATTCTTTTTATTATCTTGATTGAATGCTTGGGAATTTATAAATAATATGGTTGAGAGAGGAGGCTTTGTGGGTTTCAGCCCTTCTTCCTCTGCTCTTGTGTGCTTGCATCAACAATTTGTGGATGACTCTATTGTCATGGGGCAGGCTTCGGTGTGTAATGCTAGGAACATTAAAAAGGCTTTAACTGACTATTGGGAGGGTACTGGCCAAACTATTAATTGGAATAAAAATATGATTTACTTCATCAATGTTAGTGAGGCTAGACAATCAAAGATTAAAAGGATTATTGGGTGTGAGAGTGGAACCTTGCCAGGTACTTATCTGGGGCTACCTTTGGGTTTATCTCCTCCTAATAGCTTTTGGAACTCTCTAATTGAAAAGATTCACTTGAAACTTGTTGGCTGGAAGGGATCTCTCCTAAGTCAGGCGGGGAAGGTTATTGTTTTGAAATCTATCCTTCAAAGTGTGCCACTCTATGCTTTGAGTGTCTTTAAAATCCCTAGAAATTTTGCACTTGCTATTGAGAAAATATAGAAAACCTTCTTGTGGATAGGTATGGAGACCAAAAAGAGACTTCCTCTTATTGCTTGGGAGAATTTTTGCATTCCCAAGGGGAAGGGAGGGCTTGGGCTTCAGAGGTTTTCTTTTATGAATGAACTTTTATTAGCTAAACTTATTTGGAGATGGTATAAGGAAAAGGGGGAATGGAGGAATATTTAGGATCACAAATATAATTGGGAAAAATTTGATTTTCAACACTTCCTATTTTTAGATTCTGATCAAGGGAGATCTAAGATATGGAAGAATACTCAGAAATTTAAACACATTTTAAGGAAAGGAGTTAAATGGAAGGCTGGAAATGGTTTGAAAATCTTTTTTTGGGAAGATAGTTGGATTTTGGATTATCCCCTTTGTGAAGACCCAAAGTGGAATGGGTTTATGGAGCAATGCAAGACTTAGTTTGGTACTTTGGTTAGCGATTACTGGAAGGATGATTCGTGGGTGAATCTTCTTATGGTGGATCTAAATTTGGCTGAGCTTGCAAAATGCTTGAATGCTTGTTGTCTAAATCATGAAGAGGATGTTTTAATTTGGAAAAAGGATCCTTGTTGGGCTATGGCTTGGGTGAAAGGTATGACTCCTAAAATTAATTTCCTTTTTTGGATTCGTTTGCAAAACAAAATATTAACTCTTGATAATCTTAAAAAGAGGGGATTTTTCATTGTTAATTGATGTGTTCTTTGTAAGAATGATGAGGAATAAATGGATCACATTATGCTCTATTGTTCCTTTACTAATAAGGTTTGGGATATAATTTGGAGTTTAATGAACATGGACTGGGTCCCTCATGCTACGATCCAACTGTTCTTTTCTTGTTGGAAAGCTCCTTCTAAGAACCCTCTGATTATTAAATTGTGGAATTTTATACTTCCTTATCTTTGCTGGGGTGTTTGGAAAGAACATAATGATAGGATATTTAGAGGGGTGGAATCCAATCCTATTTAGGTTTTCCATAAAATCAAGGTCCTTTTGCATGAAAATATCAAAATTTGCAGTAAGGGATAGTAACCTTCCAATGAATGGGATGTGGAGGTGATTAATAACTGGAATATTAGGAGTATGATATTGAACACAAAGGATCCTAACCCAAGGGAAAGCACTAGATGGGATTGTCCTTCGACCAACTAGTTCAAGCTGAACTTTCATGGAGCCTCAAAAGGGAACCCAGGCATTGTGGGTTGTGGAGTGGTGATTAGAAATTCTAATGGTGATTTTGTTGGTGGTATGGCAATACCTTTGGGGTGTCAAACTAATCATGTAGTGAAAGCCTCTATTGCTCTTTATGGTCTTATTTTTGCCAAAGATTTGAATTTGAAGAACATTTGGATTGAAGGTGATTCCCTTAATATCATAAACTGCTTAAAGAAAATTTACCCACCTTCATGGACTATAGGCAATATTATTTCTAAGGTAGGCCATATTATTAATTTGTTTCAAAATTGCATTATATCTTATAATTATAGGGAAGCAAATGGCTTAGCCGATTGGGCTTCAAATGTGGCGTGATGTAATGATCAAAAAATCATATGGGATTCATATGACACTTTACTTGTTGATGGTCATGAGCATGTGAAGCATGACAAATGGATATCCCAACAAAAATCTCTTAATAATGATGCTGTTAGGGAATTATGATTTTTACTTCGTCAAAGTGAGGTGGGCAATTATTTTTGGAAATGTGGGCAGCTCACACAGATTATGGGTTACTTCTTTCTATCCATGTTTAGGTATTGGTGAGCATAGAGTGTTTGGGGTTTTTAGTGTGAGCAAACTAGTGCTTCTAATTGCAGAGTGTTTGGGGTTTTTTAGTGTGAGCATACCAGTGCTTCTGTTGTAGAGATAATGGGGGGAAAGAAGAAATGGGTTGAACTGCCCAGCTGTGCGGAATGGAAGAACAAACTAGAGGTTTGGGATATCCTCAGGCGTGGCTATTTTACTGGTTACATGGAGAGACTTAAAGGAAATAACCCAAAAAGCACGCACCAGTTTGTAAAATATTGGAAGGATGGCTTGATTTTGGTCGGGAATCAGAGGATGGAGGTCACAGAAGAAACCATCGTGGAGGCTACTGGTTTGGATTTGGATGGGATGCATTTCTATAGGGAAAGGAAGATATCAGACAAGGTAATTGATGACTTTGTCGAGACTGAACATGAAAGAAATCGTCTGGTTAAGATAGGTAATTCTTACTTCAACCCAGCTTCTGTGTCTCATCCGTGGCAGTTTGTTTTCTTTGTTATTATGGAATATTTGAATTTGGATGGTAGATACACAAAGTTGTACGGTTACCACTTTTTGTTGGCAAACCATTTTTGTCATAATATTAGGGTGAATTTTCCTTCCTACCTGTTGCAATATCTTGCCATCTCTACCCAAGCCATTCAATGTGACCCGACTGGAGAACATGTCTACCATGAAGGGCTTATGGTTTTGATCGTGAATGTGCTCAAATCTTAAAAAATCTTAAAACCTAGGAAATTTAAAGGGGGAGATCAAGACACTAAAGGGAGAATTCAAGAAAAGGGCTATAACTCTGATACGCAAGATGACGCCAAAGGAGGTTTGCCAAGCCCAAAAAGAGGTTTGGGTGGTAGCAATAAGAAAAAAAAAAAGAATTTTGAGAAGGAGGATTTTCAGTGATTTTTTTAAAGAAATTGTTAGAGAGCACATCGAAAATAGGGGAGGCAACAAAGGTAAGGGCAAGGGTTGTCATAATGAGAGGGCCTCTCCTCATTCTGATGATGAGCCTCTGGCTCAACACTTGGAGAGGAAAAGGAAGTCTATGTGGCGATAGGATAATAAAAATGTTAAAAAGGTTAAAGAGGGTTCTGACTATGCTGAGGATGATGAGCAAGGGTCTAAATCTGATAGGGGTGATTATGAAGGTAGTGGGCTAGGGTCTCCTAAAGGCTTATTTGGAAACCCTGGCTCTACTTAGAAAGACATTAGCATCTTAAAGCATAAAATGTTTTTTTTGAGCAAGGAAATGGAACAATTTGCCAAAATGGCTAGAGGGGAAAGAACCTTAGGACAACATATTGACAAGCTCTCGGAGGTCATAGGAAATGCTAAAGAAGTGAAAAATCTTATGCATAAGATTCTTGTGTTGGAAGCTAAGCAGAGGGTTATGGACAAGGACATTAGTAGTATCCAGGGGAAGGTGTCTAAACTTGAAACTAGGCTGGGCAACATGGATAAACAACTTAAGCAAATGGTGGATAAACTAACCAATTTCTTGAAGAAGAATGAGGCAGATAAAGGCCAGGATTCTCCCTTGGGGGTTGATTCTCAAGGAACTAGTATGTGTACCTGGGCCCATTCGAAGAAGATCGAGGAAGGTAGTAGGAAAGACAAAGCTACTGCTAAAACCATGCATTCTCTGGTGGACTAGGCTGTGAATTTGATCAATACTCCTTAGCTGGTCGATTGCTATACCTTTGCTGGACTTTTGCTATCTTTTCCAACATTGTCCTCTGTGACCTCCTTTTTTTGTCTGAGGTCTGTTTCATGTTTGTTCTTGGTTTCTTTTCTCTACTGTTCTTTTCTCCTACTTCTCTCTAGAACTCTACTATTGTAAAGGCTTCGGGTCCTTTAAAACCTATTTTTACTTAATCAAAACTTTGTGATACTTAGACAATTTTCTAAGTCTAACTGCCAGAATTGTCTTTTCGTACTTTTCTCACATAGAGAGTATATGTTATCGTAAATGAAAACCTTGTACTATCTAACCTAGCCAAATTTCCAACAATATCCCCCTTTGGAATTGTTGGTAGCATATGGGAAAATTGGCAAAGTCCCAAAAACTCAAAATTACAAAATTTCAAAACTTGTAACATTTGTTACATGTCCATTACAAAATATTTAAAATGTGGATCACTATCTTATTTATACCATCTTTACATAAGGATACTCCACCTTTAACTATGCTCTTACTTATAACTCCCATATACAATTCTTTACTATACTTCCTGTTGGAAATATTCAAGATATGATAGGTTACTGAGAGGGGAAGGGTGAATCAGTAACTTCAAAACTTTAAAAAATTCAACACTTTAACCATATATACTATTCACCATTCATTCATCTAATCTATTGCATATATGAGAAATCAAATATCCATAACACATGTACACAGTGATTTGGTAACCCAAAAACCTTCCAAATAGAAAGTAAAACTGGGGTGGGGATGATACTCACAAAACTTCGTTACTGCGGTATGAAGTTGGCCTGTTAAGGCTTACATTGACCACTTCTGGTGATCTGCCCTATTAGGAGCATAAAGGACTGCTAGGTCCACCTTGTTAGAGGATTTACAAACATACACTAAAGTATGCACTTTGTTAGGAGATTTATACAAAGACTGTTTAGTCTACCCTATAAAAGGATTTACAAAACTGATTCACCTGTTAGGATGAAACAGTGGATCTACTTATAAACTTGATTTGCTGATTAGATCCTTGAAGTATAGATCACCTCTTGTGATTGATGAATCTTTACTGCTCCTTGTAGACCTTGTTGAATACTCTGCTCTTTTGTTAATTCACTTTCATTCTTCTCAAAACATTACATGTCTATCTTGATACATTCTTACACACCTTGTAAATGATATAATACAATACATATATACTATTCCAATAATTACAATTGTAAGGTTGGCTAAAACACAAGTGAACAAAATATTATTGAGTTGTCCAAACAGTAAATAACTCGGGTTCACTGAACTGACTCGGTGACCTTCTGATACTCAACGTCCACTACATTACTCGGCATCGTCATCCACTCGGTAGAAGTGAAGGCTCGATCCATACTAATCAATTGACATAGTTCTGAACTTGGTAACCATTGGAGACTCGGTAGATATAGTATCACTCGGTAAAAATTGAATCCTTCGTTTACCTTGCTTTCACTCGGTAAACACTATACTTTCATTACTCGGCAAACACTGTGCTTCCATCACTTGGTAAACATTGCACTTCCATCACTTGGTAAACACTAGGAAGCTCGATGAACATTGTAAACTTGGTAGACACTATTGGATTGTACATTCACTCGGTGGCTTCATGAATGCTTGGTATGAACTACTTAAGTGATGAACCTACAAGGTAACCATTGAATGCTCGGTATACACTTGTAGACGCTCAGTGTAAACTGTGAAGCTCAGTGAGTGTAGGAAATTGAGTGCGTAGCTTGGTAGTTAGACTGATATAGATAAGTGTTGTCACTAATGGCAATAATAACTTAATGCCAACACTTCTTTTCACGTAAATACAATTTTCCTTACTCTACTTCCCCTTTGACATCAATGACAAAGGTGGTGTCAAAACTTAAATACAAATAAAAATTTGAACTTCTACCTTTAAGATTTTTGAGTGGATATCTGTGTGATACAATTCGCAAAATTCTTCTTCAAGATAGACAATTCCTTGTCAAACCTGTCCTTGATTTCTTTAGATATGTTGATTAATGTGCATAGCCCATATGATGCAATCTCTACTGCATTCAAGTCTATGTATGCAAATTTCTCATATGATGCCTTGCTAAAAGGAATTCAATTTTTTTTGCACATAGTCAATATGTAAGGTAAGGTTCTCTCTTAATAGAGAAAATCTTTTCAATATCCTTTCCTTTTTCAACTCTAATAGCCTAATGTCATCATGAATTCTACCAGTTCTGCTCTCTAAGTCCATGATTTGTGCACTAGGACTTTGTAGCTCAATCAAAAAGGTCTTTAAATTAAATTTAATTATTAGCTCATCTGAGATTTCCTTGACAAAATTATGTGAAAAAATGCATTTGTCATATAACACTTTTGCTTCAATCAAACATCTCCTCAATTCCTTGATGCGTACAACAAGACACTCCAAGTCTTCTCTAATGTTCTAACAAACCTTTATGAAAATTTCATCATCATAGAGGGTTTGAGCCATTGTAGCTACAACTTACGATAATTGAGTGAAGTCATGATCAAAATCCTTGATCACTTCCCTTTCTTTTGTCTAAGGGTCTGATTCAGTAACTTTGCTTGATATGATACTCTTCAATTTCTCAGTGATTTCCATTAATGAACCTTGTAGATTCTTTACTCTTTTTTTCTTCTCAATGATCTTTCTCAGAGATGATATCAACTCAATTTGATCATAATCATGTCCAAATAGAGTTTCCAAAGTTGATTCAATCGACAACCTTGAAGAACTCAGTTCGCTTGCCTTTTGTGGAGTTCGCTAATAAGGTGCACTAACTTCTGCTTCTTGCCTTCCTACCTCTATTTGCATGGATGCTTCCTCTTTTTCAACATACTTTAGCTGAGGTTTGAAGTTGGAAGTCTCTTGAACTATTATTTTCCAACTATCTTTCATTTTCTCAACCATTTTCTTAAGATTTTATTCCTTGTCTTCTTCTTCCTTCTTCTTCTCTTCTTCTCTCTCCTTTCTTTCTTCTTCTCTCTTCTTCCTTCCTTCTCCTTTTTCTTTTTTCTTTTCCTCTTCATTTTCTAAACTTGTGTACCCTACAAAATTGTCAACAATTATAGGACCATAATTATTAAAAGGATCTTCTTTTATTTCCACTATAATGCTTATGATTTCCACATGCATAATATCTGTACCAATTGTTACTTGTGGCATTTCTGATGCTTTTGAATGTTAACTAGCTATTGCATCTTCCATATAGGTGTTGTTGGTGGTCTCTATTATTGCTAGTGTAGATACCGATCTATCTTTTTCTTCTGTTTGTACCTATGTTGTAGATTAAGTAAGGATTTCTCCCCTTATCACTTTGCTTTATTTTGTTGTGCTTTCTTCAGTAGAAGTCGTGAACTTTACAATAGCCTCTTCAGTTTCTTTATTGACTTCTTCATAATTTCCTCCCATTATCAATATGGCTTTTTTCTTGTTTCTCAGTAAAGGCTCAATACTCTTCATTATTCTTTCAAGGTGCTCATCATTTTGTACTTCACATAATTTCCTTATCAATCTTTCCCTTATACCCTTCTCCTCTTCAACAACTCTCTTCTTTTTGTTAAGTAATTTCTCATATAGATTTTTGTGAGTTTGACCTTGACTATCTTGAAATTTCTTATTAAATAAGATTATATGTCTAATAATTGCATTCTCCAACTAAAATTTTTCAAGATTATTATATAGGTGGTAATATTTTTTTAATTGTGTAAAGTTTCCATTATCAATTATCATACAGTTTGATGTAGGAGCATTTTGCATTATAAAATGAAGGGGGACATAATTTTAAAAGAGAAGAAAACAAGGGAAAAAAAAAGAAGAAAAAAATTGTGGAGGAGAGTGAAAGTGACAAAAATTAGAAGAAAAATAAAAAATAAAAAAATAAAAATGGAGAAAAGAGGGAAAAAGGCATTTAATAGGTGGCATTATTAAATGTAACTTGTAGCTTGAGGGTTTAATTTAATGTAAGGGTTTATTTAATGTAACTTGCTAGGCCAACTTGTGGCTTAGTTTGGTATAAGTAGAGGTTCTTGTCTTGTCATTATTCATCCAGCTTGGAGAAGAGGATGTGGTAGAAGAGAAAATTTGAGAAGGGCTAGTAGCCGTGACTTGGGAAACAAGGAGATTGCTTGGTGGGCTTGCGAGCACAAGTTTAGATCTTCCTTGGAGGTTTCTACCATAGTATGGATTTAGACTAACTAGTATTTTGGTTGGATCTTGAGGGATCTTGTAGAATTGTTATTGTAATTGCTATTGTATTTGGCCATAACAAGGAAGGCCTTACAACCCAACATATTGCATGTAATCAATTATTTTATGAATACAGAGTTGCAGTTTGTATCAGATTGTGTATCTTGTGTTGTGTTTCCACTGTGTGGTTATTTCTTGGGGGCTAGGACATCTTCTTAAGGGATTCTCTTTCCTTGTAATACATTATATGGTATTAGATCATAGTTATTCTAAAGCATGTAGAAAGATCATTGAAGTTGAGGTAGTTTGCACTAAAACCTTGGGTTGGGAGAAGGTGAATTGAGAAGATCTTGATTTGATGGATCGATGGTTGCAAATTTGGAAGGTTGATCTTGCTAGAGCATGATCATAGAGAGTTTATGTTGCATATCCATGTTCCTGGACTTGTGATTTGTTCTTGGTTGTTTGTGTGAGGTGGCCGATTACGATTTGACTTGCAAATAGTTTAGGTTTGTCACAAGGTGCATGAGAAATATTTGTTGCAGATGGTTTATGAAGATCTTGTAAGATGTTTCTAAGAAGATTGGACCTTGGGATGATTGTGAATATCTGCAATATAGTGGAGGCAAGGATTAATGGGATGATTGATCAAGTGGATGCTACTTTTTCTAAAAGAGTTGAGAAATAGAAGAAGGAAATTGTATGCTACTGGAGTTGGCATCTATTGATTCAAAAGCAAGTTGCCTGGCCAGTTAGAAGACTTGTTCAAGAGAGAAGAAGAAATGACAAGGTTGAGGTAGAGGTTGGTTTTGTTGATTAGTTTGAAGAGTGTGATGCGAAACCTGAAGAGAAACTTGCGATAATTGCTAAGGATATTCCTAACCTTGTTGATGCTAGGATGAAGACTTGCTTTTTCATGATCAGCTAGTTGTGTCTGACATGAAAATTATAGAGTGCTTAGTCATGGATAATCATGTTGTTGTGGATGTGGAGTTGGATTTTGCCTGTGTAGATTCACTGGTTGCTGATGTGGTTGAGGATCTACGTGATACTACATATCTATATGTTCATGATTTTATGATGATTGCCATGATAGAGAATTTACATGTTGCTCTTATTGTGGATTTGGACTTACATGTTGCTAACTTGGTTTTGGAGCTACATGGTGTTGCTTACATGAATTTCATGTTTGAGGATAGTGCTATTGCTGGTTGCGATCAATTACAAGGATTCTTGGTGAAGCGCTATGTTTAGTTTGCTCAATTCATTTGATTATGATATATGAGTGGATTAAGTATAGATGGTTGATGTACAAATTTTTTCTCTTATCCTTGATGGATTGGAAGCCTTTGGTGAAGATGAAGATGGTGGAAGATATTTCTTTTGGTGTCAAAGTGTGGGACACACTTTTTTATCTACCTAGGGAGACTGATGCATGAGCATTTTGCATCATAAAATAAAGGGGGACATAATTTTAGAAGAGAAGAAAAAAAAGAAAAAAAAGAAGGAAAAAAATTGTGGAGGAGAGAGAAAGTGAAGAAAAATAAAAAATAAAAAAATAAAAATGGAGAAAAGAGGGAAAAAGGCATTTAATAGGTGGCATTATTAAATGTAACTTGTAGCTTGAGGGTTTAATTTAATGTAACTTGCTACTCTAACTTGTGGCTTGGTTTGATATAAGTAGAGGTTCTTGTCTTGTCATTATTCATCCAACTTGGAGAAGAGAATATGGTAGAAGAGAAAATTTTGAAAAGGGCTAGTGGTTGTGGCTTGGAAAATAAAGAGATTTCTTGGTGGGCTTGCGAGCACAAGTTTAGATCTTCCTTCGAGGTTTTTACTAGAGTGTGGATATGGACTAGCTAATGTTTGGGTTGGATCTTGAGGGATCTTGTAGAACTATTATTGTAATTGCTATTGTATTTGGTCGTAACTAGGAAGGCCTTACAGCTTGACACATTACATGTAATCAATTATTTTATGAACAAAGAGTTGTATTTGGTATTAGATTGTGTATCTTGCGTTGTGTTTCTACTGTGTGGTTATTTGTTGGAGGATAGGACATCTTATTTGGGGATTCTCTTGCCTTGTACTGTATCAGAGTTTAACCTTTCAACCTTTGGTTTCCATCTAGTAGAAATTTTTTATTTTATTTTCTTTGTTTCTCTCTTGGATTATTCGTTTGCACTCTCTTTCTTTGAATTTGATTTCTTTGTCTCTTGTTTAGTGCTCTTATTTTTATTGCCCATATAAGTCACTAGTATTTTTCTCTTCTTTCCAAGACCATTGGCAATTTATTTCACTCTTTTGTGTTAAGGTGGCTCAACTGGTTCTTGTTTCATTTCTACAAATATTTCATATCTTCCAGTGCTTCGTGGAGTAATTGCCTAAAATTTTATGATATTGACATCTTCTTTATCTTTTTTTTGAACAAGTGGAACAAACTGTGGCTACATAGGTGCAACTGCTGCATATGGTGTTATAGGCATCTGTGTAGATGGAACTGCTACTATTACACCCTCATATCCACTATCAATGGCTAATGGCTTGGCAATAAGAATACTAGATTATCCACTTGCTTTCATTTTAATTTCTATTCCCATGGATTCTCTAAATTATTCCTTGTTCATACCTGATTCCTTCAAGATACTATCCATTTTCTTGTCATCTTTCTTCTTAATTTCCTTACTACATAGTTGACTATCTACTTCTTTGACTTTCTCTTCATAGGTGCCTTATCTAGGACACTGCTTATCCTTTTCTTACTCTAGGATCATCTTCACATATCCTTGAATTAGTTCCTTTTTCATTTCATATCCCATATGGTAAATACAATTTATTCTTGGTTTTACTGCCTCCATGCATGTGACATCAATTTCTACCATAAAATAAATTTCATCTTTGTACTTCTCAATTAGGGATGGTGGAATCCTAAATCTTTGCTTCATTTATGTTTGAAAGATTTTCATCATCCTTTTAATATCTTATGTCATTCTATCCTGAGATTATTTTTTATAGTAGTGTGTGATTATGTAAATTGTACATTTGCTAGAGTTCCATTCATAATCATGCATACTAGGAAACTTTCTTATTACTTGGAAGAACAAATGTGTCAATAAATATTCAAACTTAAATGTTGCATTCTTGGTTTTCTTGACTTTATCTATGTTGTTTAGTAGTTTTTGTCTCATAATTTTACACATATTAACTTTCTCTCTTTTGATTTTCATCATATATGTTGCATGGATAATTCTAGTAGGTACAAAGTTCAATCTAGAACTATAATTCATCTTTTGTCCAATTATTTTGCTGACAAGTCTAACATCGATTTCCTTGATCATGTCTAACTAAATGTTTCTTTTATTTGACAATATTTTTAGGTTTGTTTCAACTAATTTCTTAACATTCTTCAAATTTATAGGGTTACTTCTCTCATTGCTCGATCCAGTTAACCTTTGAATAATTTCATTGTCAATCAAAACAGGTATGTCTTCTACCCAGAACATATCTCTATGTATACAACTCAGAACTATCCTTGTCCACTCATGGTTATCAAATTCTGAATAGAATATATTCTTAGTGATGTTTAGGTCTCCCAAATGTTCAAACCATTGTTTCAGTGTTAGGTCATTATTGTATACTAAGTTCATGTGTTCATGAATGTCATTGTCTCCAATTGGCTCAAACTCATAGTGAATGTAAGCACAAATATCTTCTATGTACAAAAACCTATTAGGTACTTGTGAATATTCTCATGATGGGTCATCTCCTAGTAAAATGTATAAATGCCTCTTAAATTTATATCTATGTATCTCACTCACATTACAGATAGTAGGGGTTTCCATTCCTTTCAAATTAAACTTCACATTATGACTACACAAGTGATAAATACCTCAAATTTGTGAAATAGGACTTGCTGAATTTTCTTTCAAATCTGCTTCAAAACACTCTAACTTTTCTCTTCAATTCACTCCAAGGACTCCTTAACTTCTTACATGATCAAATGGTACTCAAAAATTTGATTTCAACCTTTAAACCCCTTTCAATTAACTTTTGCATTAATTGCACAAGTACATTGGTAATAAAAAAGTTATTTGTGTTTACTAGTGAACTTATTTCACTTCAGCACTCACATATAAAATTTATATCTCATGTGCTCTTAACCATAACTTCCTTACATGCTTCTCTACCTCATACTAACTTTGCAAGTCTCAATTCCTTCCCTAAGGTTTTCTATACTATCCTAACACTAATTATATTATATCAATTGATGAAATGAATTGCTCATTTAGATTGTAATTGGTTGGTAACTATCACAAACTTCAATTTGTTTTTAGGTGCTTCACTTGAATGACTTTCTAACACTGCATGTGAACTTGTTGGATCTTTACCTTTAACAAATGATTCATCAAGGTTTCCTACAAGGTATTTCATATTTTCTCTTTGACTATTGTTGTTATTCTCATTCCTTCTATTTTTGTTCATATTACTTCTAGGATTAGGGTTCCTCATGTTGTTCCTCATGTTGCTAGGAATTCTCATATTGTTCATCCTACAAACTATTGTTGTATGACCCAAGTTGTTACAAATATGAAAAACTATAACATTATTTCCATATCTAGGTCTTGAATGATTAATCTGTGCTCAAAAATATCTAGCTACATGCCCAAAATTATTGCACTTATAACACATAATGTCATTCCTTATAATATTGGTTCCTCCAATAGGTCTATCAGCTGTAAGGTTAGTACCTCTAAACATTCTACTATTATCATTATTGAATTTAGGTTTCTTACATTCAATAACTCTATGACCAAAACCATGACAATAGTAACAATAACTAGAAAGGGGTTTAAAAGACTTACATATATGGCCCTCCTTCATGTGACCAAATTAATTACATGCATAACATCTTCATCTAATTTGGTTTCTTACATATTTAAGAGATTTAGCTTGTTCAGGTTGCTTAGATACATCTTCAGATTGATTTGACTCAACCTTGTTCAGAACTTCCTTTTCATGCTTAGGTTGTTGAATCATAATAATTGATTCCTTTGTAGCCTCATTTTTCTTAGATGACTCTTCTTCAAAATATCCAAGACTAGTCTTATCATAAGAAAGTCTCTACATATAGATCTTCTCATCAAGCTTCTTAGTATTGGAGTATAACTTTTCAAGATGTTGCTTGGACTGTATTATCCCCCCTTTCACAATTGCATTATAATTCTCAAGTTATGCATACTACAACTTTGATGATTCAAGTTCACATGTCATCTTCGCAAGTTTAGATCTTAGATCTCAAATCTGATTCAATCTTCTTATCATCATCCTTCAAGCTCAATTTTAGATTTGTAATCTCTAGCTCATGTTTCAAAATCCCACTCTCTCTCTTAAGCCTTGAAACTTCATTGTAGTCCTTGATATGATATTTAAACTATTTCTTAGATATGATATGTTCAATCTTGTCCTTCAGTTTCTTAATGTAATCTTTAGCATGTAACGTCTCGCCAGGGAACCCAAAAGAAATTAACCTAAAGTTTGACTAAGTTTTCCAATCATTTTTGTTTTGAAAGATAATAACTTAACAACAAAAGATATAAAATAGTGGAAGAAATAACATACATGTAAACACATACCATAAAATAGATTATGATTCTTAAGGGTTCCATGACATTGAATCACATTTAAGTTTAATTAATACTAAAATCAATATATAAAACATCCATATTAAAGAATAACTACAAGTACAAATCTATTTAAATAATACACAATTGTCCCAAATGCCACTTGGCAATAATCAAAATGCACAATCATCCACTATACAGGTCACAGGGTATGAAAGGCTAAAAGAATGTACATCATAAAATAGATTACATCATCTCTTTAAGATCCATGAAGTAAAATACAATACAATAGGAATAGCCATCCACCATAGTACACAAAGATAGAATGAAAGGAAAAGCAGAACAAGGAACCCTAGCCATGACATTGAACTAATAGATCTCAATGGTAAAAGTAAAAAACACTACCACTTGACCTCGTAGTAACCCAAAAAGGTCCACTTCCACTGTGCTAAGGAGAGAGTCTCAAGTCCCACACATGATAGCAATCATAAAAGTCAAAAGAAATATCTAGGTCAAGGAAAACCTTAAAGAAATCTAACTCAAGGTACCAAGACACAAGTGACATCTAAGCCTAGAGGCAAATAAAGACATGTAGGGAATCTACTATGCAAGTGGGCAAGTGTCATTGCATGAGCCAACTCTAAGGTTACCTAGCTAGTCTTTTAATACTCTGCCCCCCTAGTGATTCTATGTGGCACTAGTATTCTTTCATACTGACAAGGCATACTAACTAAGCAAGATTGCAATCAAGCGTCCTCTCTACTCCCATCTTAGTCTATACTAGCACTCAAGGCATGGGCGAGGAAAGACAAAGACTCTTATTAGTTCATTTTACTCTCATTTAATGTAGTGTTATCACTTATTACAATAACCTACAATGGGTTACCTGGTAGCCTCTTTAAGGCTTTGGCCTCCATTGCAAGCCACTTTCCAACATCACATATAGATAACCTACCCTAGGCTTCAATAGAAGCCAAAAGTCTCATACAACCATAAATACTCTTCAATCTTTAAGCAAGTAACTGGAAAATTACTAAAAAGACATCACTAATCAAAATCACAGATTTTACCCATACAATCGTCCAAACAGGACTAATTCAAAATCAAGTACATATTTAAAAAATAATGACATCATCAAAACAATATACTCTCGGCCTTTGGTAGACATCCTGAAACTGGTCAATACTCTAAGTCAACCCCAAACTCGACATATAAGAAAGCATACAAAAGGCAATATAGTTTCATAGTTTTGTTTGGTTTTGAAAACACATAGATTAGGTTTACAGTAAGGTTTGAGATTTTATTTTATTGAGAGTTTTCGATGTAAGTTTTTAATTTGATAAAGTTCATAAAAATCCCCATATAATTGAACCCATCTTCACTTTTAAATTTGATCACCCAATAACCATTAACTCACCAAACTGATGTCTCTATAAGGATCTTAGATTTAAATAATTATAATTAAATAATTAACTAGTAATTATTTAACAATATCAAATATTAAAAATGAATTTCATTAATAAATTTCCTTCTAATGTCTTGTTAACAAATTAATTAATTAAATTAATTGCTACTAATATGAATTTTAAAGAAGCTACTTAATAAATTAACATACTTTAATTATTAAAAGAAAATTATTAATCAAATATATTAATAATTAAATTAAAATTAAAATTAAAAACTTTAATAACTTAAAATCTAAATACATTAAAATTATATTTAATTAAATTGTAATAAAAAATAAAATACATTAAATTTTAATTAAAAATAAGTAAATTATTTTCTACAAGTTTAAAGGCCTATTGGCCTAGCCTGAAAAAGCTACTGTTGGCAGCTCTACTATCGCGACAACAAAGTACTACCTATGACAGTACATGTTATCATGACAACAGAGTCTACTGTGTGGTGACTCTAATGGCCACTAGCAACAGTCTCTTTGTTGTGCAAGGGGAAGGAAAATGGTAAGGGGTGGGTGGGGGGTTGGTGGCCCCCGCCCACCAATTTTTTTTCAAATTTTTCTTTTTTTTTTTATAAAAACAAAACAAATGCCCCCTCAATCAATTTTTTATTTTATAATTTTTTTAAAATAATGTGATCAATTACCCTGATAGAGAAAACCCAATGAATCAATTGAATTTGCATGCTATAATTCAATTTCTTTCCAAAACCCTTCTCAATTACAAATACCCAACTATTAAAATTCATAGAATGAGGGTTCCAAAAGTCAATCCCTTAAACACAAATAACTTCGACACAAAGATAAATTAAGATTCACAACAGGATTTCCTCAATGATATCAAACAAATTTACAAATATCCAATAATGGATCTATCCAAAGACGAAGCAGACAGAAGATTGGAAAGATGGAAATCTTTTTGCATAAAGTAATCACAAGATTCTACCTAAATCTGATGCTAACACACAAACACACAATCCCACAAAGAACACGAGAAAACCCCTTTCTTCTGAAAACTTCCTTCTCTGAAAATCGCTTCTCCAAAACTCAGTTATTGAAAAATGAGCTCTAGATCTCTGATAAAGAGTTCTCCCCTAATTTGGGGCTCTAATTGTGCAATCATGTAAGGGAACTTGCTGATCAAATTCTTTTTAGTATTTTATTAACTTTTAAATTTTCGTGCACACTTTTTGCAATTTAAAATATCTTTATTAAATTAATTTGCTTTCTCTCTTTAATTAGTTTTTGAAGCATTTTTTGATAGAAATATTTATTAACTTAAGTAATAATAATATTTAGCATTTATTAAAAAATGATCTCCTAAATATATTATTATTAAATTAAATAAATGTTATTACCCTCCAAAGTTAGAACTATAACTTTATCTTTAAATTTAATTCTTTTATTTAATTAATTTCTCAATTAATTAAATATAATTAAATATTGATATTCTTTATAAAATTTCCATTGAATTAAATCATTTATAATTCTTTTGATTCGATTAATAATAACATAAATTAATCATAGACCTATAAGACTGAAATGAAAACCCATAATAAAGTACAAAAATCTAGATCAAAACTCAAGGGTTATAATCATGAATTTATGTCACTTGAAAAATTTGAAAGGTAGACAACTCAAATTTTTTCCCTACTTTTTAGGACAAATGGTTTAAGGATAGGATTCAGACTCAAGAGTTATCTCCCCTCTCTTACCGTTGAGATATTGCAATAGGGTACACTCATCTTGAAAATTTAGGGAAGTCAATACCTGGTACTTGCAATCTACATAAAATCCACTCATGTGTGTACACATATATTCTAAACTAAATAGATAATGGTAGGAAGTGGTACGTCATGAAGATTCCAACTAGCAGGTGACTACGACTCCCCCTTAACCATATCAGAAACATCATATATAAAATAAAACATACAGGTACACCATACACATGCAAGTATGGGGTGAGTATCTATAGAAAACATGTATAAATAATCCATCTAACTAACATCATGAAATAACTAAAATAACTGTAAACAATCCTCATCATCAAGGAAAAATCGTGCATACATGAAATAACTAGTACCAAGTAATCTCACCATGTAATCAACTAAGCAAGGAATAATATCCAACAACCTGGAAAATAGATACCACTAATCATCAAACATAATCATAAAGATGGCCTAAAAGAGTTCGACAATAATTAACTAAAAAGTAAACTAGGGGTAGGCACTACATATCATCTTCATACTTGTCTTTCAAAGTATCTATCTCTTCTATAAGTACATCAAGTTGTTCAAGATCTTCTAGGTTCTTCTGTAACTAATCCATATCCATAAAGATCTTACTTGAGTTGTTAGGCCTTCTCTGAGTAACTATGCTCTAATACCACTTTTAAGAAATGAGAAATAATAAGGGGGGGGGGGGGGGGGGTGTGGGAATCAATATTTCACAAAATTTTGCCCAATTATGGATATCATTAACAATCTTATAACTTGCATATGAAAGTAAATTGATTAAGATGAATAGTAAATACAACCATAAAGTAATGCAACACATAACACCATATTTTGTCAACTAGGGAAAACCCCAGTAAGGATGGTACCCACAAAATGATCCATGAATCAAAAGTATCTTGTGAAAGATATTGATCCTATTAGAACTCTATTACATCTATATAGTGTCTCAGTCCTTGTTAAATGTTTGAACCCTATGACGATTTTTTATTACAATTACAAAAAGTATACAAGATGATCCCATTGCCCAAACATGAAATATACAATAATGTCCTTCAATACAAGTGATCGATACAAAATCTTTTACTACTGTTGATATCTTCAATATCTAATTTTACTTTGTTGTTCTTCACAAAAATGATCATATTAATGTACTACTGTGATCTAACATTAGAATTCACATTTCAAAACAATGGCATAAATGATCAAAATTGCTTTTTCTATTTCACACTACTTCTCATTTGAAAACTTTTCCTTTATACCTTATTTTTTTGTTCAGTTGACCTTTATTACTTCACACGTTTACCAAAATGCAAAACTACTTTTCACTGACTTAGGGTTACCATCTAGGATATCATCTCTAATTATTCAAGTAATTATTTTGGTAAATAAAATAATTCCTTAACCAAAAATATCCAATTTCCTATCTTTACCTTGTCTTGTATGTTCAACATTGTAACTAAAAAACTGTTATATCTTTGTCCATATTGTCTATACAACCCTGCACTCTTAGATATAGTATCCTTATAGTATGTTTTTTCCATACCTAAGTGTACACATGATAATATCGCCTTTGTTAAATGTGCCAATCAAAATAGTGTTTGTGCTGACAGATAAACTCTGTGATTCTTAAATAGTTTTCTAAGTCTAACTACCAAAACTGTATTTCCATACTTTACTCAATTCATACAAAGTATATGTTGCCATAAATGACAACATCATACTATCTAACCTAGCCAAATTTCCAACAGTGTGTGTGTGTCTCAAACAAAACAATAAACAAAATAGCTCATAATATTTTTGAATGTATATTCTTAAATTTATAAGATTTTTAGTATCTATAATATTAAATATAGTTTAGTTTTTAGATTTTGTTGTGTCTTATCTATTTTGCATCAATATTTCTAGCCATACATTTTTATTTGTACAACACTAAAAGAAAAACAACACATCATGCTTTCAAATATATAATACATAGATTTTAATTAAAGAAACAATTTTCCTAATGTCAAAGATGCCATGTCAAAATAATGGAATACAAACCTCCCATAATAGAGAAGTTATACAAGTGCAAATTAGAGTAGATGATTGAGAAAAAAATATTGAATATTATATAATAATAACTTGAGGTTTATGCTAACCACTACTATAATGCCTATCCCTAGTTTACATTTCATGTTAGATCGTCAGATTCTTTTAGGCCTATTTTATGATTATGTTTTGTAATGCCCACCCACAATTTCCTTTTCTGTTATATTTACCAAACTCTTTTATGCCTATTTCATGCATGTATTAGTTTCAAGGATATTTGATTTATAATTATGATATTATATCATGAGTTGGATTACATGTATATCAATAAAGAATTACTTAGTTGACTATATTTCATGTAATGATTGATGATTATGATTACTAGCACATTAATGATGCTTTAATGGTTCTTTAGTAAATGTGGTTTCTCTCATGATGATATCAAAAAAATGATTATTTTCTGTTTATAGTGATGCATTGTTATATCTAAGAATTTGATGATTTGACTTGTGATTTACTATTATACTTACCCTATACTTTCATGTCTATGGTGTGCATGTTTGTTTTACTTTTATGTTTGACGTGCCTAATATGGTTGAGGGAGGGAGTTGTAATCACCTGCTAGTCGGGATCTACACGATGTACCACTCCCCACCATTGTCTGTGTAGCTTAGATATATATCCACACGTAAATGCTCATTTTTCATACAGGTTTGCATGTATCAGGCATCAACTTCCCTGAATTGCTAGGATGAGTGTGCCTTATCGCAATAACTCAATGGTAAGAATGGGGAGATAATGTTCAGGTCCAATCTCAAGCATAGCTTAATTACTTGTCTTGAGAAGGAGGACATGTATTTGACTTCCACCCTTTTTAAACCCATGAGTTTATCTTTGTCTATGTTGTTTGATTTTGAGTTTTGGTTTGTTTTGGTAATGTTGCTTTTATGTGGATTTGGCTATGTGATTTATTTGGTAAATAATTTTAATTATAATAATTGGGTTAATCTTATAATATTGAGAATTATTAAATATTAGTCGATTAAAAATAAAATATTAAATTATGATAATATCTAATTAATTAAAAACTAATTAAATATGTGCTTTAATTTAAAAGTCTTAATTAGAAGTCTAAATTTAGAAAATTGGTTAAAGAGAAATTAGAATATGATGATATTTGAATAATTAAATATGTACTTTAGTTCAAAAGACTTAATTTAAAAGTCTAATTTAAGATGTTGGATAAAAAGAGAATTAAAATATTAAAAGATTAAAAATTTAATATTACTTTATTACAATTATTTAATTAATAATAATTAAATTAGAGTTGCATTTAAATAATGAGCTTTAATTATTATTATTAATTTAAATAATAAAGTACGCTTTAAATAGTGCTTGCACTAATTAATAAAGTGGAGGAAAAAAAATATAAAAGAATATTTTAATTAAAAAGTTCTTTAAATGTACATGAAAGGATTAAATAATAAAAATTTATTTTAAGGAGAGGCCTTTGCATGTTCGAAAATTGGAAACCCTAGGTAGAGTTAAACTCTTTATTAAGAGGTTCCAACTGATTTCTATACACACAGGTTTTGGGAGCAAAAATTTGGAATTAGGTTAAAATAATTCTTGAAAGTTTTAGAGGGTTTGAATTTGCATGCATTCATAGATTGTCTCAGATTTTAGCTATGGTTTTGAGGTAGGGTTTGAAAACCCAGTGTAGAATTTTATTGAAAGACCTGTCTATTTCCTGTCTTCCTAGGTGCTTGTATAATGCTTATTAATTTATTGTATTAATTTTGGATGAAGAATTATGTTATAGATTTTGAAAAGGAAAAATTTATTAATCAAGAAAACCTGACTGTCGAAAACTATAGAAAATTACTATGATTGTATTCTTTTAAACCCCTCTATGATATAGGAAAAATTCAATTATAGAAAATTGAAAAAAAAATTCTACCTGTTGCTCCTACTCGTATTGGTCGACTACAATTTTTGGGATGTCTACATGCAGCTTTTCATTCTCTTCATGATGGTTTTTCTATGTGGATTAGCACTTGCACAGTTGTACTGAATCTATGTATTTCCAATGTAATTGGGGTATGACTGTTCTTATTTTTGTATCATATGAGGATATCTTTGCCTCTCTTATAAGGCTCATATTATACTGGCAGTTTATTCTCTGCCATTTTGTAAATTGGTTCCTTGGCTTCTCTCTAGCCAAGAATTTTGGGTACTTTTAGGTTTGGATCAGATAAACTTTATTCTTTTTTGTAATGGGTTATGAACAAAGTTTTCTTTCCTAGTTCTTTCTCTGGGAGCCCTTTGAACCAAATGATTATTAATATAAATATAAAGTTTTGCCAATTTTTTTTTAAAATTTAACAATTAGGGTTTCAACTTTAAATTTTCTAAATATAGATAAATATTCTTCTTATATCTAAAATGATTTGGTTGCAAATTTTATTGGAAAAAGAAAAAGATTAATTGAAAAGAAAGCATATTATAACTAAACTTATACGTGCATATGAAAACTAATATACTAAAAATAGAAAACTAAATATATTATGGTTGCATGATTTGAGAGATCAAAGGAATGCAAAAATAGTGATTGCATGTTTTAGAAGATCTTAGCCATGTGAAAATAGAAAATTACATAATTCTATTCTTTTAATAAAAATTTAATTTTTGAATATTTAATTTTTTAAGGTTTTTTAAAAATGATTATTTATTAATTCCAATAATTTAATTTTTAGATTTTTTATTTAAATTTTTTTTTTTTGGAATTATTTATTAATTCTAAAAATTAAAAATAAATATTAAAATTTGAAAATATATTTTTTGAAATAAATTTATTATTTATTAATTTTAAAAATCAAATTAATACTATGCATTTAGTTATAAAGTGGATGTTGGTATTAAAGAATCTTTGAGTTTAGTTAAACTATTAGTTGCATATAAATAATTGAATTTTAGTTATTTTTTAAGAGAACATATAGTGGAGTTCACTACATAATCATCTAGTTATGAATACTTAATATTATGAGAGAAATTGTAGATAACTTAATTATAATTATAATTTCAAGTTTGAGTTATCTCAAGTTGCATTATGAATTGAAGGAAAAATAGATACTAATATTAGACTTAAATAGAAAATAAATTAATATTTTAGAAATGAAATTGATATTAAGATTTAATCTAATAATATACATTTATGTTATTAATTAAATCATTCATGCTCTAAGATTATTTAAATTAATAACATGATAATATTCACAAAATTGATAATCTTTATCCAACTGTGAAATGAAAACTTGAATTTGACACAAATCAATTTTTATAGAATTATATTTTTTAAAAAGAGAATAAATAGCTACACTTGGTTTAAATGCATGTCAAGATGTCATGTTTTATTTTGTGGTGGGTTTGGGGGAAGTCTAGTAGTTTGACTAGATAGGCATGTTTGCTAGAGGCTTGGGAAGTGGTTGTTTTTGTGATGCTTTTATGTAATGTTGTTTTGTCACGATTATTTTATTCCCAACCAATGTGCTACACCACATGTTTGTGTGATAAGATTGAGTGCTTTTTTGTAAGCTCATGTATTTGGATTTTCTTGGTGTAACCTATAAGATTTTCGACCAATTTTCTATTGGTGCTTTTCATTTTCTTGTATAGGATTGAGGTGAATATTGTGATTTATCTATTGGTGCTTTTCAGTTGCTTGTATAGGACTACGATGAATATTTTGATTTATCTATTAGGTTCTTTCCAATTGCTTGTATAGGACTGAGGTGAATATTATGATTTATCTATAGGTGCTTTCCAACTGCTTGTATAAGACTAAGGTGAATATTGTGATTTTATGAGATATATTTTTATGAGCTTAGGGTAGGTTATCTATGTGTATGTTGGGAAGTGGCTTGAAATGGAGGCTAGAGCCCTAAAGAGGTTGCCTGGGTAACCCATTGTAAGTTATTAATAAGTGATAATATTTCATTAAATGGGTTTAAATGAATTAACAAGAGTCAGTATTTTACCTCACCCATGCCTCGAGTGCTAGTATAGGCTAGGATGGGAGTAGAGGGGATGCTTGGTTGAGACCTTGCCTCATTAGTATGCCTTGTTTGTAAGAAAGGATACTAATGCCACATAGAGTCACTGGGGGGTCAAATTCTAGAGAGGCTGCTAGGGTAACCTTAGAGTTGGCTCATATGATGACACTTTCCCACATGCATATTAGGTTTCCTACATGTTTTTGTTGCCTTTGAGATTAGATGTTACTTGTGTCTTGATACCTTTGAGATAGATTGCTATCAGGATTTCCTTGCCTAGGATTGTTTTATGATTATCTATGTGTGGATCGTACATTATCTCTCTTGCACGATGGGAGTGGAAGCCTGATTAGGTGACCATGTGGTCAGGAGGTTGTGTCTTCTTACCATTTGGGTCCCCCTCATATTTGTGGATGTCGGATGCTTGTTGGTGTAGTTGTACTCTTTATCATTCTTATTCATATCTTGTAGACTTCTATTCAGATGATGTATCTTTGATTCATGTGTTTTGAGATCCTACAAGATATTGTATTGTATATTGATGTACTTGTATCTATTTTCACATACCTTGTGACATGTGCAATGGATGTTATTCATTACAGGTTCTTTCATATTATTAGTTGTACTTATGCATTTTCTTATGTGATAATGTATTTATAATTTCTTTATGATCAAGATACTTTTTACTCGAGACTTAAACTAATTATTATAAACTTTTTAAATGTGACTCAATGTGAAGGAACCTTGAGGAATGGAAATTGCATTTGTAATTTCTTATGTGTACTTGATGTGTATGTATATATTTCTTCCACATTATTGTTACTTTGGTGTTGTTTAAAATTATTATTAAAAAAATAGTTCAAACAATGTAACATGTTAGGTTTATTTCTTTTCAGTTCCCGAGTGGGGCATTACATGTTTTATGATTAGTGGTACTCAGTTACCAGATTGATCAGATGTTATTTCATACGTAGTTGATTTATTTGATGAGCTACTTGATACTTAGTTATTCCATGTGTTCATGATTACTCTTTCGATAACAATGTTAGTATATAGTGATTTCAGTTATCTCATGATGATAGATAGATGGATTATTTATATGAAGTTTCTATGGTACTCACCCCATACTTGCATGTGTATGGTGTATGTGTATGTTTTAATTTATGTTTAACCTTTCTAATGTGGTTGAGGGAGGGATTCATAGTCACCTACTAGTCAGGATCTATATGATGCACCACTCCCCATCATTGCTTGTTTAATTTTGATTACATGTGTATGTACATGCTCAGATTTTATGCAGATTGCAGGTATTGGGCATTGAATTCCCTGAATTGCCAGGATGAGAGTGCCCTATCATAGTATCTTGATGGTAAAAGAGGGGAGATAATTATTGTGTCTGAATCCTAAACCCTAAGCCAATTGTCCTAGAAAGTAGGACAAGATACTGAGTTTTTTACTCATTTGAATTCATCTTGAGTGACATGAATTCATGATCTTGACTTTGTGTTGTGTCTTTATGATGGGTTTTCGTATTTAGTCTTGTGGGTCTATTGTGATTTTTAGTTTATTAAATCAAACTAAAAGACAATTTAATGAAATTTTATAAAGAAAATTCAATTTTTAAAATTATATTTAATTAATTAAATAAAAGAATTAAATTTAAAAGATTTAATTAAAGTTCTAATTTTAGCACAATTATATTTATTTAATTTAATAATAATTTATTTAAGAGTTTCATTTTTCGTAATAAACTCTTAATATTACTATTAGTTAGATTAATAAATATCTTATTGAAAATGTCTCGTGAATTAATAAAAGAGAGAAATGAATGGATTTAATAAAGTTATTTTAATTAAATTGCAAAAAGGTTGCACATGAAAATCAAAATATAATAAAATAATTAAGAAAAATGTTTGACATGATTGCAAAACCAAAAATCTAATTGGGGAAAACTCTTTATTAGGAAATCAGAGCTCATTTCTCTATACATAGGGTTTGGGGGATTCAATTTCTTAGAAGAGGGTTTCGAAAGAAAAAAGTTGCTTGCGAGTTTTGTGTGTCCGTCGTTTAGCATCAAATCTAGGTAGGATCTTGTGAGTTTTGCATAGTAGTTTCCTCTGTGAAATCATTATGTCTTCTTTGTGATTGATGGATTTATTTCAGAATTCATTTGGGTTGAAAGCCTTGTTTGAGAAAAAATGATTTCTATTATTGAATTGTCTGTAATTTAATCTGAAAACCTTGCTTGAGGATCTTGTGTTCATAATTGGATTGTTTAGAAATTTTTGAATTTGGAATACGGTTTGGAAACGAAGACTTGAATTTAATCAATTTTGATAGTTTTCAATTATTTTTCCTTCTAGATTTGTTATTAAATTAAAATTTAAAATGAAATAAATAAATAAATATATTAATACCACAATAATAATAATATTTTTAAGAAAATGTGATACTGTGTTGTACCATGTCTTGGAATTCGTAATGGGGTTTTATGTTATTTTAAATTTTTTTTAAATAGTTTTTGGGTGGGCGGAGCCCACTACCCCCACTCCCTTATCCTTCCTCCCTCCTGGCTATGACTGCTTGGGCTGCATACAACAACTGTGAGCCCTGCCTTGCAGTACTCATGCTACTGCATGAAGCCAAGAGGCTATAAATCTTTAAAAAATGTATTTTTATAAGTTTCATTTTATGTTAATTTTATTAATATTAATTTATAATGTATTTTATAATTAATATTATTAATTAGTTTAAATTAGTATTTATTGTTATTATTATGTGTTAATAATTTTTTAATTAAAAGATTTGGTTAAGAATTTTGTTAATTCGTATTTAACTCAATTTTAGAATTGGAAGATTAATTGTATCTTTTGAGGAAGTTTATTTATTTTTATTAATCATAAATCATTTATATATGTAAAATATGAGGTTTTATATTTAAATGAATTTTAATGGATTGTTGAATCTATTGAGATTCTTGTGAACTTGGAAACCCTAACAAATCTAACACTAGAAAAATGGAAAATTGTAACCCTATCTATAAATTGAAGTTGTATGTTTTCAAACCAAACAATTTATGAAACTAAGTTTGTTATGAACTTAATGTGATGTGTGGTTTACTGGTGTTGGGGTTTTGGGTTTTGACTTAGTGCTTTGATCAGTCAAGATGTTTACCAGAGGCTTGGGGTTTTTTGTTCCATGATGATGTTATGTATATGATCTTTTCTACCTGACCATTGTGATGTGTCATGTATTTTCTATGATGAGATTTGATCAATGTCTGTTAGTGATTTCTTGTTGCTTGTATAGAATTGAGGTGATAATTGTGACTTTCTTGCTGTAACCTTTGAGCTTTTGACTAGTTATCTTCTAGTGCTTTCCAGTTGCTTGTATAGGACGAAGGTGATTATTGTGATTTGTCTTGTGCTTTCCAATTGCTTGCATAGGATTGAGGTGAATGCTATGATTTTTCTTTAGGTGTTTTCCAGTTGTTTGTAAAGGACTAAGGTGAATACTATGTTTTATGTATAGGTGCTTTCCAGTTGCTTGTAAAGGACTGAGGTGAAAACTATGATTCTATGAGTTATACTTTTATGAGCCTAAGGTAGGTAATTTATGTGTACATTGGAAAGTGGCTTGCAATGGAGGCTGAAGCCCTAAGTGGCTGCTTGGGTAACCCATTGTAAGTTGTTTTAATAAGTGATAACATTTCATTAAATGGGGTTTAAAATGAAGTAATAAGAGTCTGTGTTTTGTTCTCACCCATGCTTTGAGTGCTAGTACAAGCTAGGATGGGAATATAGAGGATGATTGATTGTGACCTTGCTTCATTAGTATGCCTTCTCTGTATGAGAGGATATTGGTGCCACATAGAGACACTAGGGAGCTAGAGTCTAGAGAGGCTTCCAGGGTAACCTTAGAGTTGGCTCATGCGATGACACTTGCCCACTTGTATAGTAGATTTCCTAGGTGTCTTTGTTGCCTCTAGGTTTAGATGATACTTGTGTCTTGGTACCCTTTGAGATAGTTTGCAATTAGGTGTTTCCTTGACCTGGATGTTGGTTATGACTTGTGGATTGATATCCATATGGGATTTGAGATTATCTCCTTAGCATAGTGGGAGTGAGCCATTTAGGTTCCACAAGGTCGGGTGGCAGTGCATTTTTCTTATACCATTGAGATTCGACCATTGAATGTCGTTGCTGGATGTGCTTGTGCAGATGTTCCTTTCTTTCTAATCTTGTATTTGTGTTGGATGATTACATTATTTAGTATTGTAGTTGATTATTAGAGATCTTACAAAATGATTTATTTTATTGATGATGTATATTCTTTGAGCTTTTCATACCGTATGACTTATATAGTGGATGATTATGCATTATGATTGTTTCCAAATGACATCCTCTAATTGCATATTATTTAAATAGATTTATACTTGTGATTATTCTTTGATGTGGATTTGTTATGTATTGGATTTAGTATTGATAAAACTTAAATGTGATTCAACGTCATGGGACCCTTAAGAGATGTAATCTGTTTATGATGGTTGTATGTATGTGAGTTATTTCTTCTGTTATTATATCTATTGTTGTTTAATTATTATATTTTAAAAAATGCTTGACAAACTTAGGGAAACTTTAGGTTAGTTTCTTTTGGGATGTTCCTTGGCAAGGTGTTGTAGCTACCAAGTGCTTCACAACAAAATTAGACCTATAGATGTGTCCACAGAGGCGTGCAAGGTATTTCAACATTTATATAGAACATGATAATTCCCAATAGAATTGATTAAAAACATTTTTAATCCATATCATTAATTCTCCAACTCATCTAAGAGGATATGTAATATATGTCCTCAATTATCCTAGCATTTAGTAAGTAAACAATCAGAGGATTCTCATAAATAACATAAACTGGGGAGTACTATTTTTGAAGGTCATAACAAAAATACAATTACACAAATACCCCCTTCATTCTCAAAAATTATAATCAATCACACAATGCTTAATTTTTAGGTTAGAAAATTTGGTATTCAAATATTTGAGCCCCCCATCTCTATTTTCAGTTTGTTTTCATAGGTCTAAGCATATTTTTTGAACTCGAGATTAAAAAAAGAAAACTCTAATAGATAATGAAATGCCTAATTTAAAATTGGTTAAAAAGGTTGAGAATTAGTAGTAATAACTTGTAAAAGGAACTAGAGGGTATGCTCTTATTCTTATCGTTGGGCAATGAGGGAAATTAAAGAGCAACTAATATCACCATCCAACTCTTTCAACCTACCATTTTGAAAAACACCCCTTGATAAATCTTTCTTATACACACCCACGACCAAGATATAACCCTTTCATTCCATTAGCTCAACTTCCATTGCAAAAATGGCTATCTATACCATCTCAAATCAAAGCAAAAATAATCAACAAAAAGTCAAATGAGAAAAAAAGTGCATGAAAGAATTGATTAATATCAATTCTACACAACCCAAGAAGAACCTATTAGCCAATAACCTGTCAAAAGAGAAGAATAATGGATATAGAAGAAAAGTTTCTCTCAAATGTGAAAAATGCATAAGAGATAATGAAAAAGTACAATGCTCAACCTTATAAAGGTGAGATAGAAACCTTAAAGGAAAAAACTAGGTTACACATTATTAATTAATAATGCACCTAAATGAAGCTTAAGTAACTAGAGTAATAGAAACTTATATAATTAAATCAATATGATTTAATTAATAAGCATAAATGAAAAATACTCTAATACCCCCCCTTAAGCTGAAAGCAAGGAGTAAGCTTACCTAGAAAAGCTATGAAAGTAAAAAAAAAATTGGTCCTGGCAACAAGGCCTGATCAGGTACCCAGTAAAAGGAAATCTCTATAAATCAGACTAAAGGAGAAAATCTAGTGGGAAAAAGCCCCTCCCCAAAAAGAGATGTAATGACTTCAAGAGACTCTCTCAAAGCCATAAGTAGAATGTGTGACTTCAACCCCCCTGAGAGAGGGTTGAGGCTCCAAAGCCCCCCTGGAATGAAAGAACCCATGGATCAATGAATAAACCACTGTGACTCCAATGCAGAGGAGTGAAGGTTAGTGGACACTGTAGAGGGAACCTCGAAAGCTGAGGTGTCACTGGATGGCCGAGTTGATGTCCAAAGGAGTAGACATGAGGATCCTGAAAGGGAATCCCCAATGTAAGTGGTATGACAGGTGTGTTGACACTGTCATCAAAGAGGAGATGAATGTCCTCTGTAGAATCCTCAACAAATACACTTGGTGGCTTGATGAATGGAGCTGGAGGATTAGGCAGTGCTGAAGAAGAACCTTTTTGAATAGAAAGGAGCTCAAAAGAGGTGGCAAGGCAGTCACAATAGTAGTCTGAGGAACCACACAGAGGTTCAAGAAACTTGACTGTACCACATGATGCTCTCTCAAAGGAGGAGAGTTGTGCTTTGGCAAAGGTGGACCAAAGTGTGAACAGGAGTAGAGACGGGTGAAAGATCAACTATCCCTATAGCAACAATACCTCCTATCATACTATCCCATATGAAAACTGAATCTGGAGTGAACTCAACTGTCTTCTTGGACCCACTATGAGAAATCTGATAAACTGAGAGAAGGTTTGTAGATAGAGATGGAACATACAACACATCATTGAATGCGCCATCCTGAATACATATAGTACCTTTCCCATAGACTGCCATAACAGTGTTTTCCCAATGATAATATGGGGAATAGGAGAAGCCTCAAAAGAAGAGAAGATCTCTCGAGAAGATGACATATGGTGAGAAGCACCTGAATCTAGTATCCAAGGGACCTGTGAAGGGAATGTGAAAGAAGCCCATAATGCATGACCCTTTCCAAGATCCTGTTCAGCTGTAGGATTGATAGTGGAAGACTGATAAGTAGAACCTTGTGAGCCATAAGAGGATGGAGAGGAAATATTTCTCTTCTGAAGAAGAGCTTGCAAATCTGCTATCTATTTCTCGTAACCATCAAACTTCTTCTGATAGCAAAGTGACTCATCATGTGTTCCTTTCTGACAATAGGAACATGTAGGTCTCTTAGTCTTCTATTTCTCCTTCTTAGAAGAAGATGGTGGGCCAATAGAGTGTTGAGAAGAGTAATATGATATCTGCTTTAGCTTCTATGTACTCTGAGGTGGCTTGGAAAGAAATGCTTGTGACTGTGAACCTGTAGAGAATCCATCTGCGTAAGCTTTGATTGCTCACGAGTCAATTGATCACAAAAGGTCTCGAAAGAGGGCATAACATGTCATGCACCTAGAGCATCCATAGTGGAGTAGAAGGTAGAAGTGAAAATCTGATAAGGTCCTCGAAGTTTGGATAGTATCAGGAAGATACACTCATCATCAGACTTTGTCTTTCCAGGAGCCTGTAACATAGATCGAAGAGACTTGAATTTCATCAAGAAATCTTCAGTGTTGGTGAAGGATTTAGGAATCAAGGAGGTAAAATCTGCATCTATCTGTAGAATCTTGAACTGATTCATTATTCCAAATAAGGTTGAAAACTTGTCCCACATAGCCCTGGGTGTATTCAAACCATCCAGGTGAAACAGTAACCCATCTGAAATATTCATTGCCATGAGGTCCATTGCCTCATCCATTTTATTGTGCTGCATAAGAAGCTCATAAGGCCTCTATAGAACTGGCTAAGCTACATCGAGACATGACCATAATCCCTTTGCCATAAGAAATCTAGTCATCTATCATTTCCAAGTATGGTAGTTGTGTGGTGTAAGGTAGGCGACATAAGAGTCTATCATTGAGAGAAGAAGACAGAAGTAGAAGGGTCTTATTCTGAATTAAAGTACTAAAAATAAAATCTCCCCCCCCCCCCCCCCCCACCACCCTCACAATAGATAATGATATCCCTCAAATACCAAAGAAAACAACTATAGAAAGGATAAAAAATAGCAAAGGAACCTAGATTTTGAATGCAGAGAAGAGGGAAATAGAAGCCTCTACTTCAACACAAAAATTGGAAGCTCAAACAAATTAGAATTAAATGAAACTAGTACCATTGTCTCCGTCTCTGAACCAGCTTTCTAGCACTTCTTTTGGATTGGAAAAATACCTCTGTATGCCCAAGTTATGGCCAAAAAACTAACTCTAGGTCCAAAAAAGGAGCTCTCTAGAAAATTACAGACCCGAGAAAAAAATTGATGGTCGTACGACCATGATATGACATTTTGATGATGTCATCGCTGATAGTGAGCTGATGTGGTGGTTGACTGGGCATTGACGTCACTGGCTGACTGTGCACTAATGTGGCACCTCGAAATGTGTGCCCAAAAATGCAATTTTTTTTGCATGTACAAAATGCCAAAAGTTTCGCCAAATTTGGCGAATCACAAAAATCATGCTTAAAAAAGAAAATCTTAACTAAATGTGGTGGAGGACGCAAAGTTCAAAAAGTTTGAGTAAAAAATGCCAAAAAAAGGCATATTCTTCTAACGCATGCAGGTGTACAGGCGTACCTTGCTGATGCGTACCCTATGTACCCTGCCTGTGCAGGCATACCAAGCCTATGTAGGAATACCTCCAAATGAGTCAAATCAATTTTTAAAAAGTTGATAAAACCTTTTTTTTAAAATGCATGCAACCATTTTTTTTTGCAATGAAATTTGTATTTCAACTTTTCAAAAAAGTTGAAATTAATTTTTTTTAAATGCATGCAACCATTTTTTTTTGCAATGAAATTTGTATTTCAAATTTTCAAAAAAGTTGAAATTAATTTTTTTTAAATGCAATTTTTTTTTAAATAATAAAAAACATTTGCACGTTTTTCTAAAAATTTATCTCAAAATGTGTGCCAATGGTAAATTTTTTTTACAAATTGCTCTGGTAACCAAAATAGGTCAAATTTTATATCAAAATTCTCTGGATCGATCCTCTAAATCCATTGGTGAGGTCTATTTTGGCTCAAGAGGCCTCCAAAAAAAATGTATCCCCAGATCTAACCAAAAGAATTTCTAAAAGATCAAACCCTTGAAGCTCCAGAAAATTCTTAAAATCAAGAACAAGCAGCCATAGATTTGAGCTCTGATACCATGAAAGAATTGATTAATATCAATTCTACACAACCCAAGAAGAACATATTAGCCAATAACCTGTCACAAGAGAAGAATAATGGAGACGGAAGAAAAGTTGCTCTCAAATGTGAAAAATGCATAAGAGATAATGAAAAAGTACAATGCTCAAGCTTATAAAGGTGAGATAGAAACCCTAAAGGAAAAAACTAGGTTGCACATTATTAATTAATAATTAATTAATAGTGCACCTAAATGAAGCTTAAGTAACTAGAGTAATAGAAACTTATATAATTAAATCAATAAGATTTAATTAATAAGCATAAACGAAAAAATACTCTAATAGTGCATAGTGAAAAAAAGATCATTGTGCCAAAAATTATTTAAACTCATGCTTTATTTATCTGTTATTTTATCATCCTCACTAAAACCTGTGTGTTTTCCTAGAGCATTGAAAATGTTCTTGTGCTAGTTGGGGATTCAAAGGTATTTCAACCTCGATGTTCTTGTGCTTTAGCAATCCAACAAGGGAGACCCCATCTAATTATTTTAGCACAAGATACATGGATTTATTTTCTAGACTTAAATTTGCTAAGATTTTGAACATTTTAGAGCTATAAATGTTGATCTTGAATGCACATATAATCTCCTTGAACCCATTTAAGACCTCTATAAATATGGAACTCCACATACTTTAAGTTTTGAAAAATAATTTGTTTAATTTAGTTTTACTTATAGAATTTACAATCAATGCTTTTAACTTAATAATAGTATATTGAAATATTCCTTGTTTCAACTATACAACCCCTATATGTGTAAGCAAGAAGAGTGGAAGTTTGTTAGTCTAGACAATGCAGAAAACTATGACCTACTTCTTCTAACAACATTGTATACATAATGAGTTTTACTATCTTTATTGTTAGTTGTATGTTATGTTGTCATTCTATAGACTGTCTATGCAAGAGATCATTGATCATGGCCATTTTAACTAACCATGAGTCAATGACTCGATATTTAAGGAACTCAGATTAAAAAAATTAAAATCTATATAGGACACATAAATTATTTTAACCTTATTTAATTTTGAATGTAGGGAAACCCATAGATCTAACTATTAATAAAGGCTTTGTCCATTGAGAGTATGAGGGAAGAATCAAAAGCAAAAATTTTGACATAATTATGCAAGTTGTGGAATTAAATTTTAGAACATAATCAAGTAAATCTAATATCATAAATAATAGTTTCTTTTTTTAATCAAGAAATTATCTTCTTCATGTCAATGGTGTTCAAGTCCATAAAGATTCAGTAATAAAAAATAGTTTCTATGATTAGTCATTATTCAAGTCCTCATCTACACCACAATTTAGAAATTGTACCTGACTTGCTAGGTATTTTCTTTCGCACATTTACATGCTATGTCCCTATCCTAAAGATGGATGTGGGTAAGCCATATAATATTCACTCAAACCATTATGTGAGGTAATAAATCCAAATCAATTTCCCAATAGGCTTAAGGCATTTAGAATAAGATAACCAATTTATAGTTTTCACATGAGTTGTGTGTTATAAAAATCCTTTGAAAGTTTAACTATTTCAATAACAATTCCAACTCTTACTACTTTTTCAAGGTCGAGGTATGATGTCTTATCTACTTTGTAATATCCGATAGTTGGTGTTTAATAATCTGAGGGTTGCAGGCATAAGCTTAAGTCAGAACTTCATGTTGCAGGGATTTGAAAGTTAAACTTGTTTAACTCTAGATGTAGAATTTACAATTTCTCCAACATTTGCATTTTGAATGGATATCATGAGTGAGACTATTATAGCAAGGTGCCAAATAAAGAAGAGACATGCATCTCCCCAAAGAATTTGAAATGGAAACTTTAAATAAAAGAGGGACCTAAATACAATTAATAATACTACAGAACATTGAGGAAAGATAACAGAATTCAAATTGAATGGAGAGACACTCCTACACCTAGTGTCAAAGAGAAATAATGTTGTCTTAAACATTTGCTGATAGTTACAAAACAAGAGTCACAACTTTCCTACACGCACAAACAAGTAAATCCCATATCAAATCAAATATTTTATGACCATAAAACTCTATAAGGTTCTATCCATTTGTACAATAGGTTATCTATTGTTATGGAATTAGGGCCCAAAATAAAACCTGTCTTGATGGGTCATTTTCTAGATTACTTGCAACATATTGATAAAGCATTCTCATGATGATCATCTTATTCTTAAGACCATTTCCGATAAAATCGAGGTGTCTATCCATTTACCCAAGCCATAGCACTCAATCATGAGAACTACTTGGTGCCCACATTTACCCCTTCCCAAGTGCCTCTCCATTGTATGCACTACAACATAAAAAATTTAATTGTGATTATCACAAAAATGGGATTCTGACTTGGATGTGACAATTCCTCGTCAAGGGTCCCTTGTTAAATAGTCCAATAGGCTAAATATACATTGCGTGTGATATGCAATTGTGAGCATATTATATTTCATGATTTCATTCTACTCTAATTTATTAGAAAAAATCCTTTTCTTTAGTAAAGTCTGAAATGAAGAAGGTTTTTCCACCTTACTAAATGGTCCAATTTGTTGTACTTGATCACAAGGTTAAGGTATTTTATTGAGTTTTGACATCTCTAACATCTAAGAAATAGGCTCACCTTTAGGTATTTGAGACATAATTTTGGTCCACATAAACAAAATCAATTTCTAAGTAAAATTTTTGAACATGAGTTTTGACCCATGCTTGAAATTTTACCCCCTAGAAAGCTTGTGAAATATGGAAATAACCTCCAAGTGGAGGACCTTGTAAAAGAGAGATTAAATCTCTAGAGATAAGCAACTTTCCAATCAAGTTGTAATGTGGAAGCATACCAAGATATCATGCTAAACAAACCTAACATCAAAATCTTGCTTCTTCTCTAACAAATAACAAAGGAACAAGGAGGAATGAATGCATAAATCAAGGAAGGTGATAGAAATAGATTTAAACTTTGATCTCCTTTTGCCTATGATTGAAAGCTTACTCAATTTCATAGAATTAAACTATCCAAGCTTACTTAATTTCCTATCTCTATTAGTTTCTTGGATTGTATGATGGACGATGGTTAAAATTTGCAAAAAAAACAAAACATTAAGTATATTCATAGAGTTATGCAATGTAAAAACATAGAAAAAAGGTTATTATTAGTGCATAGAAAGGCATTATAGTTATAGAAACAATAAGCTATATAAGAGAAATAAGAAAATATTAGAATATTTTACAAGATTTTATTTTAAAGAATCACCATAACTTGGATTAATATTAGATTAAGGATTTTGTGTCCCTTCAAAACTTGTTTTTACTATAATAAAAAAATATTGGAGTTCAATACCCTAACTAGACTAGGGTTACAATACAAAAGGAAAAATCACATGAATCATATCAAAATTTGATCCTCGTAGTGTATCTCAATCCATGACATTGACAAGTAGTAACCATAAGAAAGATGTTGAACATGTTGAATAACTAAAAGGGGGATCAATACTTTTTAATTGGAAAATGTGTTGATGATATACATAATATGTTTTGGATCAAATGAGGGAAAGAAAATAAGTAAGGTATAGACCAAATATGAAGAACAAAATCAATGTGAGACTATGATTTAGAATGGAGATTGAGTATAAAACTAGCACTTGCACTAGATAAGGTGCAATTGTTCAACCGACAGTGTTGTGTTATTGACTAGTTTAGCTATAATTGAATAAACCTACTATTTTGAATCAAATAGCTTCAGGTTTAGATTGTGTCTGATTATTTTACATCAATATTTTAGATCACACTTTGTGGCCCATCATTAGAATGCAAGTGAAAGAGATGCATAAAATAATAAATCTACTATGTTAAATTCATGTTTATGAAATTGAAAAGTCACTCAATTTGAAATCATCACATATTCAACTATAATAAATAATTCAAAATACTTTTATAATTCATTATTTTAAAATAATTTTATTATTAGTCCTTGCGTTATGTAAGACAAAGTACTAATTTTTTCACTAGTCCCACACTATTAGTTTGTACGATAATTTATTTTCTAGAGTTTTAAAGGCTATATTTTTTAAATCAACTTTTAGACAATAATTTATATTTTCTAATTGGTCAATACAAATTTTCCTAGTGGTTTAATTATTTTTTAAGCTTCAAAAAATAACAAAAATTAGAAGCAAAAGATGGATATGAATATAGTAACTGCCACATCATTACTAATGCAATAGAAAGCTGAAATGAACAAATTTACGAAAGGTGCTAAACTACTCTAGCTGGAATTTCATCATCGTCACATGAATTTCAATTTGATAACAACTCTGAAAGTATTTATTAGCTCTCCAATTGTCTGGTAAGTTTACAAAAACACTCACTAAGGCCTAGTAGGTCCTCAATATGAGTTTGTTGATGTCATCCACCATTGTTCACAAAAATGAAGAACACAACTTGGATGACAGGTAGAATTTCCTTTGTGCATGCATTTTTGGTAATCAGGTGCATAGATCTGGTTTGAATTCTTCTTATACTTATCATTGCTGAGTTTTTTGTCTTTTTATTGTACATTGGATGTTTGGAAGTTTGGAATTTTGGTTGCTTGTTTGAGAGCTTATATAATGGTTTTATGAGTGATGGGTTGTTTTTTGTTCCAAAGAGGAAAATCATAAAACAAAAATAAGATACCAAAACATTACATCACAAGAGTAAGAGACTTGAGTATTGACTAGGTGAGTGTTATCTCATAGCCTTTCTTGTTGGGATCCTAACTAGCGATTATGGACCTTGGTACCCTCTCACTAGGGAAATTTTTCCTAGTAGTCAGATGTGGCCTCAAACAAGCATATACAAACTGAGCAATATCAGTGATTTGATTATCTGAGTGATAAATTGTTTTGGTTTCACCTATGGACATTTACATACATTATTGGTTTTATTGATGGTCGATCTGATGCTACCTTTTCTTGTTGTGGTTTTGCCCACTATTTGTGGGAGTATGTGTGAGAGTACCCACAAATTTGTATGCTTTCTTAATTGACTATGATATGCATTCACAATGCACATAGAATAGATTTCAAGCCTATTCCTTAGTACATTCAAGAATTTTTTTTTACAAGAGTCCTATTCAATTTTTTGTTTGTTTGTGTGTTTTCTTAGCTGGAGTATAAGGGCTCTATATTTTAATTATTTTGTCAACACTAATGGGGAATATGAAGAATATTGGGACAAACTTATAAAAGTTATAATTTTTAGTGGAGAGAGGATGCAAGATTTTCAAAATCTTATGATTTAAAAAATAATTAATTTAGATTAATATAATTTGGTTTATCAAATAGTTTAAATAAAAAATCAAATAATATGTTTATTTATATAAATATTTCATAAAAAGTATTTATAAAAAAATAAAAAATTAGAGCATATTAAAAATTTGTCTAAACAAATTAAGATTTCAATATCCTTACTAATAAATATAGTATGATATATTTTTAATGTTAAAATTTCACCCATGAAGAAATTATTGATTAGAAACCAATCCAAAAATAGAACATGTAATATTCTCCAATAATGCAATTACACCATTTAACTCTTCAGCTATATCACCAAGCCATTTATCTTGTAGTTCTTTTATGTGCTTAGTTACTACCTAGAAAGTTGGATTAATTTATTAGTTGTAAAATCTTAAGCAATTTAACCTAGAAATTTTGGAGCAATGTATCATTCAAAAAATCCCAATCAATTACCTACTAGAAGAAGTCAATTTTTTTCCTCCCATCAAATACTGCACCTACACAAACCTATATCTTGTAATACTTTTCTCTGTGAAGTTACAACTTAGAGAAGATGGAACAAATGTATTAGTAAAAAAAGCTTAATTAATTACTGAAAGAGTCAAATTTTGTACTTCCCCCAAACATTATGTAGCTTGTGTGAGATCCAAGCAATCAAAAGGAGTGGACTAGCCACTAATTTTAATACACTATACTAATTGATCCCATCATTTCAATTGCATTTTATGGTAGTTTAATGGGTAAACTGGGGTGGATTTGAGTTGGGTTTTGCTTTATAGTTTTCTCTATGAAGCTAAGGTAAATTTGAGTTGTATTTTGCTGCTAATCCTTTGTTCTTTGTAAATTAAGGTGAATCTAAGTTAGGTTTTTTTGTTAATCTTTTATTTTGTGTAACTGGAGAGGCCAATCAAGTTAGGCCTTGCTACTAATCATCTATTCTTTGTAATAGAGGCAAATTTGAGTTGGTTTTTTTTGGCTAATCTTCTAGTCTCTATAAATTGGGATGAATTAGGGTTAGGTCTTACTACTAATGAAAGGAGAATAAATTGAACCCATTCCTCAAATTAATCACATGAATAGGAATTAGATCCAATCAATAATTGAAAATCAATGTGTTTTCTAATTTAGGAACCTTCCAATAAGAGCATGATGTAAGCTTGCATAAGCTTTGTCAACCCACCAATCAAGAATAGTAAGAGAAAAGTCTTGTAAGAGGTTAAATATCTGAGCTTGTAGTTTAATGTACTTAAGGTTTACAATTTTGTATTTGTGTGTCCATCTCTATATATCTTCACAGACAATACTGTAAAACCAACGAGAAAACAATATTTAAAAATTACTAAAAAAGTTACGAAAGTTCTACGTAACATGATTTTCATGTAATGCCCACCTGTAGTTTGATTTTTCATTCTACTTGCCAAAATCTTTTAGGCCTAATTCATGAATGTGTTAGTTTTAGAGATATTTGATTTATAGTTATGTGGCACTATTTCAAGACCTAGATTACATATACATATACATACACACACAGACACACACATACATACATACATACATACATACATACATACATAAAAGAGATGATTACTTAGTTGATTATATTTCACATGTTGATTAATGATTATGGTTACTTGTGCATCAATGATATTTCAATGATTCTTAGTTAGTGAATGTGAATGCTTTCATAATGATGTCAGATGGTGTCTTTAATTATGATTATTTTATATTCATAGTGATGCATTGTTATATTTGAGCATTCGATGATTTGACTTGTGATTTGTTATGGTACTTACCACATACTTACATGCGTATGGTGTGCATGTGTTTTTTACTTTTCAGTTTGATGTGTTTGATGTGGTTAAGGGAGGGAGTCATAGTCACCTGCTAGTCAGGATCTACACAATGCATCACTCCTTGCCATGGCATGTTTAGTACACACACACACACACACACACACACACACACACTCATGTTTTATGTAGGATACAACTATCAGGCATCGATGTAGTGCCTACCCCTAGTTTGCTTTTTAGTTATTAGCACCAAAATCTTTTAGGCCAACTTTATGTTTATGCTTGATGACCAGTGACATTATTTTGCAAATTGTGGATCTTATTTTATACATAGTTGATTATATGATGAGTTACTTTGGTACTATTTATTTCATGTATGCATGATTATTCTTCGATGATGATTTTATACAATGATTTCCAGTTATTTCATGATGATAGTTAGATGGATTATTTATACGTGTTTTCTATGGATACTTACCACATACTTGCATGTGTAGGGTGTACCTGTATGTTTTATCTTATGTATGATGTTTCTAATATGGTTGAGGAATGGAGTCATAGTCACCTTCTAATCAGGAACTACATGATGCACCACTTTCCACCATTGTCTATTTAGTTGAGAATAAATGTGTATGTACATATGTGGGTTTATGCAGATTGCAAGTATTAGGTATCGACTTCCCTAAATTGCTAGGATGAGCGTACCCTATTGCAATACCACAATGGTAAGAGAGGGGAGATAACTCTTGAGTCTAAATCCTATCCCTAAGCCAACTTTCTAGAAAGTAGGAAAAGTAACCGAGTTGTCTATCCTTCTGAATTCATCAAATGACATAAATTCGTGATTATAACCCTTGAGTTTGATCTAATGTGATTTTCTTTTCAATGGGTTTTCATAGTTCATCTTGTGGGTCTATGGTGACTTTTTGTTAATTAAATCAAATTTAAAAAATATTTAATGATTTAATTTAATAGGAATTTGATAAGAAAATTCAATATTTAATTATATTTAATTAATTGAGAAATTAATTAAATAAAAGAATTAAATTTAAAGATAAAGTTATAGTTCTAATTTTGGAGCATAATAATATTAATTTAATTTATTAATAATATATTTAGGAGATTATTTTTAAATAAATGATCTATATTATTATTACTTAATAAATATTTTTATAAAAAATGCTTCAAAAATTAATTAAAGAGAGAAAGCTAATTATTTAAATAAAGATATTTTTTTAATTAAATATCTAAAAGTTTGTGCTTGAAAATGTAAAAAGATAATAAAATAATAAAAGATAATGATCAACAAGTTCCCTCCCGTGATTGCACAATCAGAGCCCCAAATTTAGGGGAGAACTCTTTATTAGAGATTGGGAGCTCATTTTACAATTATTGGGTTTTAGAAGAGCAATTTTAGAGGAGGTTTTTAGAAAGAAAGGGAAACTCTTGCATGTTCTATGTGTTGTCGAATTAGCATAAGATTGAGGTAGAATATTATGGTTAATTTATGCAGTAGATTTCCATTCTTCAATTTTCCTGTCTACTTCGTGTCTAGTTAAATATGTTTTCAGAACTTTTAGAATTGTTTGAAACCTTTGCGATTGAAATTTATTGTTTTATTTTCTTGATCATATTTGTAAACGAATTAATTAAATTGAAACCCTTGTCGTATCTTTTAATTGTTCTTCGTTATGAGATTATAAGTATATGAGAATTGAGAAAGTAGAAACCCTCGTTCTATGAATTAAATAGTTGGGTATTTTAATATGGAAGGGTTTTGGGAAGAAATTGAATTTTAGAATGCAAAATTGTTTGGTTTAGTGGGTTTTCCCTATCAGATTAAATTTGCAATTTTTCTTAAAAAAAAAAAAAAAAAAATTGAAAAGAAGGGGGGGTTGTCATGTTGTATTATTTTGTTTTTATAAAACAATTTTTTTAAAAATATATATTATTTGGGGGCGGGGCCACCAAACCCCCCACCCCACTCCATACCTATCCGCGATAGCAGATTGTTGCACATGCAACAATACTCTATTACGGTTGCAATAGAGCTACAGCAGCAACACCTTCATGGCAGGTCGGTAGGCCTTAAAGCACGCGAAAGTTTTATTTTTTAAATTTTATTAAATTTTAAATTATTAAAATTTAAATTTATGTAAATTTTAAGTTATTTAAATTTTAATTTATTTAAAATTTAAATTTATTATTAATATATTTTATTAATAAGTTTTCTTTTAATTATTAAAGTATTTTAATTTATTAAGTATTTTCTTTAGAAAGTCATGTTATTAAAAATTAAATTAATTAATTTAATTAATAAAAAATTTAATAGGATGTTAGAAGGAAATTAGTTAATGTAATTTGATTTATTATTTAATAATTTAAATAATAATTATTATCTAATATATAATCCTAATAGAGACGATAATTTTGTGAGTTAGTGGTAATTGGGTGATCAAATTTTAAAGTGAATATGGGTTAAGTTGTAAGGGGGATTTATAAACTTTATCAAAATGAAAACTTACATCGAAAGGGAAACTTGAACCTTACTGTTAACTCAAACTATGTGTTTTCAAAACCAAACAAAACTATGAAACTACACTGTTAGTTGTATGCTTTCTTGTGTGTTGGGTTTGGGGTTGACTTAGAGTGTTGATCAATTTTAGGATATCTACTAGAGGCCAAGAGTTATTATTTTTGGTGATGCCATGTGATGTCATGGATTTGGTTTATGTGTACTTGATTTTGGATCAATCCTATTAGGATGATCATAGTGGTGAAACCTATGATTTTTTATCAGTTTTATTTCAATGCTTTCTAGTTGCTTGTTTAAGAACTGATGGGTATTTTATGGTCATATGAGACCTTCTACTTTTACTGAGCTTAGGGTAGGTTATATGTATGTTATGTTGGGAAGTGGCTTGCAATGGAGGCCGAGGCCCTAAAGAGGTTGATGGGTAACACATTGTAGGTTATTTTTATAAGTGATAACATTTCATTAAATGAGAGTAAAATGAATTAATAAGAGTCGTTGTTATTCCTTGCCCGTGCCTTGAGTGCTAGTATAGGCTAGGATGGGAGTAGAGAGGATACTTGGTTTTAACCTTGCTTTGTTAATATTGTTGAAAATTTGATTGAAAAGCTCATTGTTGAAGATCAAAGAGGGAGATTATTGAAAGAAAGAAAAGAATGTTTTCAATCATTGTTTTGTCATTGATGTCAAACCTACTACTTGAAGGAATGACATTTGCTTATATGATCCAAGTACTATCACTTAGTTGATTGATGAAGAGGATTTGATCAAAAAGATGTAACAAGAGAACCTAGGGGAAAGGTTGAGTTATGATGTTGTAATGAAGTGCAAGGATCAGTTAAGACATTGGTTAAATGATGTATTAATGACATAGTCAAAGTTATAGAGGTTGGTCACACTTAGAAACATTGGAGGAAGAAGTTGTAATGAAGTTAGTTAAAGCCGAGAAAATTCTCAGTAGGAGCTGAGTAATAGGAAATTCTAGTGTGTGCCGAGTGAAGATCAGGTGCCGAGCATCAAAAAAAATTTAGTTGGTGCCGAGTGATCTTCAGGTGCGGAGCATCAGGAAAAACACAGTTGATGCCTAGTAAGATAGTATGTGTCAAGCACTAGTATTTCAATAGTGTTGAGCTGCTGCATTATTTCAAGTGATGAAGATTCACCAAATTTGAGCTGACATAGTGGTTACATTGAATTTTGTGAACGATTTGGAAGATAAGGATGATGAGCTAGTGGCACAGAATCCTATGCAAACCATTTTTGGGCAAATTCTAAAGGATTATTCAAGAAGTTTCTAGAGGAAATAGAATATGGGTTAGATGCAATGAATCCTACCTAATCCATATGAATTGAAATTAAAGAATGGAAGAATCAAGCAAGAAAAAGAACTCCAAGACTTCTATTTAAGAAGTCATAGGCCAAGAAGCAAAGAGCTACTAATACTATTGCTGCAAAAGAGCCAAGTCTACAAAGTGGTTGAAATGGTGTCAAGGGGGAGACATCTAGGAGAAGGAATAGCACAAAGGATCTGCTTCTATGAGTGGTCAAGAAGAGATGATTGCATTGGTACATTGAGTATTGAGACTCAAAGAGACTAAGCTTGAAAGGAGGGAAAGCTATTAGAATTGCAGAGATTGAAGGCCAAACAAGGGTATGAGCTGAGAAGTGATCTAAAATCTACAAGATAAGTTGTATGCTATAGTCAGGTCAAGATTTTTCTAATACTCTCTAGCAATTGTATTAGATCTGAAAATCCTACGGACTTAGGTTGGTCTAACAACCATTTGTAAATCCTCTAATTGGGTGGAATTCCAAGTGAATGTTCTAAAGTCCTCTAACTAGGCCCACTTCTAACAAGGTGGATAAATCCTCTAACAAGGTCACATTTAACAGTGTGTCGTAAGCTTTTAACAAGGCAGGCCTTTTACAGGGAATCACTTCAGAAGGGTGAGAATTGAGTAGCATGTTACTGGTGGTTTTTCCCAAATTGGGTTTCCACGTAAATCACTGTGTTATGTGTTGATTTCTTATGTGTTATACTTGCATATTGATTTACAGTAACTTGCTGATTAGATAAGTCTAAACTTGGATGAATGAATAGTTGAATGAGCTCACTATTCTTAGTGAAAATTTTGAATAGGACATTTGGACCTTGAATAACTGATTCACCACCAATCCCCCCCCTCTCAGTTATTCTAAAGCATTTCTACAATTGTTCTAAGAGCCATCTGCTGATTGAGTTTCAAGGTACTAGAAGTAGAAAGATCAAGATGTCCAAGAGAGAAGTTCCCAAGCTCAACAAAGACAACTTTGCTACATGGTAGAGTCTGATGAGATTGCACCTTGGATCAATAGGTGACTATGCACAAACTTCAATTGGAATGAAACATGTAACTCCAACAAGACCTCTTACTACAAATGATTTGAACAAAAAGGAGCACAATCAAGAAATGTTAGAAATTGCCCCTGCACTTAATTATGCAGAATATGATGACATCAAAGATTGTGATACTGCATTCAAGATGTGGAAAACCTTATCAAAAATCTATGGAGGAGATCAGAATGTCTAGAGTGAAAAAAGAGAAAGCCTAAGACGAAATTTTGATGACATGAAAATGGAGGAAAGTGAAAATGTTGCAATAATGAAAGAAGTGGTAAGTGCAATAAGAAGTCTAAGTGGTCAATTGGAAGAAGAGAGAGCCATTAGCAAATACTTAAGAACTCTTCTCCCTATCTATGCTATTAGAGTTTCAGCCATCCAAGAGCTGAGGTGTGTACAAGGGAACACACTAACCTTTGAAGGAATAGTGGGAAGACTTACTGCATTTGAGCTATCTAATTTTGATAACTATAGACCTGAGAACCTTGAATTTTCTTTCAAGGCCAAGATTAAAATGAAAGACACTAAGGAGGAAACATCAAGCAAAAAGAGAAGAAAGGGAAAACATGCATCCAGTGATAGCAACACATATGAGGAAGATGTGGAATAGTTAGAAGCACTACTGGCTAGGAGATTCCGTAGGGGCAAAGGAAAATTCAAAGGTAAGTTCCCTATCATAGGTTTCAATTGTAATGAAGTAGGTCATATCACTGCAATATTGCCCACAGAAGAAGAGCTATAAAGAAGAAAACTGTAAGCACAAGAACAAGAGAGAAGATGATAGCAAGGATTATAAAGAGAAAGGCAAGAGATGCTACATTGTAGAAGAATATTTTGATGAGAATGATGATGAAGTAGTCTATGTAGCCATGAAGGATGAATCTAATAAAGATGAAGATGAAGAAATAGCATTGGTCACCCGTGTGAACAAGAATGACAAGTGGATCATTGACAGTGGATGCTCACATCACATGACAGGAGATAAAAGTAAGTTCATTACCTTTACTCAATATGATGGAAATAGTGTTAGATTTGGTAATGATGCCCCATGTCAAATCAAAGGAAAAGGTTCTATTAAACTCACAGAAAAAATTTCATGTGATAATGCATACTATGTTGAAGGATTGAACTACAACTTGTTGAGTGTATCATAGTTAGGAAATGTAGGTTGCAAAGTTGAATTTGGAAATAAAACTACTAAGATCTATGACACAAATGGAAATCTGATAGGAAAGGGTGAACAAACTAGGAGTAATCTATTTTATCTTGACATGGAAGATGCAACATGTCTTGTTGTTAGACTTGATGATGTGTGGTTGTGGCATAAAAGGTTGTGTCATGTTAACTTTGATAATTTGATTAGCATCAGCAAGAAGAAGAAGGTCAGAGGGTTGCCCAAGTTGAAGAAACCTAAAAACACAATGTGCAAACAATGTCAACTAGGGAAGATGACTAAGTCTAGTTTCAAAAGAAAAACATACACTTCCAAAAAAGTACTAGAGCTAGTTCATGCATACTTATGTGGTCTAGTAGAAGTAAAAAGCTACCTAGGAGACAGATACATAATGTTATTTGTAGATGACTATTCCAAGATGATGACTGCTATGTTTTTAAAGCAAAAATCTGATGCATTTCAAATGTTTAAGTGATATTTGGCCATAGTTGAGAAGGAAATAGGAAAGAACCTGAAATGCCTAAGGTCAAACAAAGGAGGTGAGTTTATATCAAGAGAGTTTGAAATATTCTGCAATGACAAAGGAATTAAAAGACAAACATTAGCACCAAGAACTCCACCAAAAAATGGTATTGCTGAAAGGAGGAATAGGTCAGTGATTGAATGTGCTAGAACCTTGATGATGGAGAAAAATGTTGCACTCAAATATTGGAGAGAAGTTGTAAGTAAGGCAGTCTACACACTAAATAGAGTTCAAGTTTAAAAAAGGTACAAATGCAACACCTTTTGAATTATGGTATGGTCACTCACCCAATGTTAAACATTTCAAATTTTTTGGATGTAAATGTTATATTCTCAAAGATAATAGAAATGGAAAGTTTGATGCAAAGAGTGATGAAGGCATATTATTTGGATATTCCACTAGAAGTAAGGCATATAAATGTTTGAATACTAACACTAACAAGATTGTGGAGAGTGCAAATGTAAACTTTGATGAGCATGCAGAAGTCAAAATTGATGAGTCCAAGCAATCAAAGGATTATAGATCCTTTGTATACTTCTATGAAGAAATGATAGTTGAAGACAATGTTGCAAATCAAGTTGGAATTTAGCAACAAACTTTAGTATCTATCAAGTCTCAGCCTATGAATGTCGAGTTGCATTCAGAAGCCGAGCTACAGAATGTAGAAAATGCACATTCTGACTCTAAAAATAGTACCTATGAAAGGAATGATAAAGTACCAGATGAAGAAGAATAAAATGACTCTGAAGCTGAAGGACCAAACATGGAAAGAAGGACAGAGCCAAGATTAGCCAAGTATGTGACAAGGATGTCAGACCAAGGACAAGAAATAGACTAAGGAATGAATCATGTCTGCTAAGCAAGGTTGAACCTAAAATAGTGAAAGATGCACTACAAAATGATGACTGGTATAAAGCTATGAAAGAAGAGATAGATCATATTGAGAAGAAAAAAACATGGTCTCTAATTCCTAGACCAGCTGATAAGAATGTAATTGGTACAAAATGGGTGTTCAAAAACAAACTTGATAAGAATGGAGAGATAACAAGAAATAAAGCCAGACTAATTTGCAAAGCTATACACAAGAAGAAGGATTGGATTATGGGGAAACATTTGCCCCTGTTGCAAGAATGGAAGGAGTAAGAACATTACTTGCATATGCTGCATATAAAGGTTTCAAAGTGTACCAAATGGATGTAAAGTTTGCTTTTCTTAATGGTATACTAGAAGAGGAAGTCTACATAGAACAACTAGAGGGATTTGTAGATGAGAAAAACAAGGACATGGTCTGCAAACTGCACAAAGCATTTTATGGATTGAAGCAAGCACCTAGAGCATGGTATGAGAGACTGCACAAATATCTTGTGAAGATTGGATTTGAGAGAACAGATGACAACAACAACTTGTACATAAAATCTGAAGAAGTTAAAGACATTTTGATACCAGAAATCTTTGTTGATGATATAATATTTGGAGGAAAAGATGTTTTATGCAAATATTTTGCTAATCAAATGAAGCATGAATTTGAGATGTCAATGTTTGGAGAAATCAATTTTTTTGTTGGATTACAAGTACATCAATTGAAGCATGGTATATTTGTGACCCAATCTAAATACATCAAAGAGGTACTCAAAACATTTGGGTTGGAAGAATCAAAACCAGTTAGCACACCAATGGCAACAAGTCATAAGCTATCCAAGAATGATGAATCTGCTGAAGTAAATCAGACATTGTATAGGTCAATGATTGGAAAGATACAATATGTTGAACATAGTAGACCAAACATTGAATTAGTTGTTGGAATAGTAGCAAGATTTTCTACAAATCCAAGAGAAAATCACTTAATGACAGTGAAGAGAATATTGAGATACCTAAAAGGAACTAATGACTTTGGTTTGTACTACAAAATGAGTGAAAATTTTGAACTAAGAGCCTACACTGATGCAGATTAGGGAGGTAATATTGATGATAGAAAAAGCACTAGTGGAGGAGCACTTTTCTTAGGAAAAATGTTGATTACATGGACTAGCAAAAAGCAAAGTTGTACCTCACAGTCCACTGTTGAAGCTGAATATGTGACAGCTACTATAAACTACACAAATATTGTATGGATCAAACATTTGCTGCAAGGTATGAAGGAAGAAGTAACTAAGCCTATGATACTTTATTGTGATAATACAAGTGCTATTAACATATCAAAGAATCTAGTAATGCATGCCAAAATCAAGCATATTGCAATCAAGTATCACTATGTCATAGAATTTGTGGAAGATAAGCAAGTGAAGATGGAATATGTTAGCTCAAAGGAATAGATTGCTGACATCTTCACAAAGGCACTACCTAAAGATGCTTTTGAGTATCTTAGAGGCAAGTTAGGGGTGATACCCCTAGCTAAGGCTACTTGAAGCGCAAACAAGTATGCCCTGCATCAAATAAGCTGATTATTGAAGACCTTAGATATTGATGCAGAGGATGTTTACTTTGGAATTTATTCCTAAAGTAGTAGAAGTGCTAAAATTTCAGATCAGTCACAAGCAAGGTGATAGAGGGAGAAATTGAATGAACCTACAAAAATTACATCTATATACTAAGATGCTTATATGTCTTTGGCATTGTTGTCAAAGAGGGAGAAGATGTTTCAAATTGATCAACAGGAAAAGGATCAAGAGGTAAGGATAACAGAAAATTGATCAAATGAAGACAGAAGGAGAAGTCGACAAAAATAATTAGAGGTTGATCAGAACAGCAAAAGGTGAACAATACAGAGGGAGAAAGAAAAAGAACAAGGATGATACAAGAGCAAAGAGGGAGAAGTAGAAATGAGGCAATCAGAATAAGTAGAAGGAGATGCAAACTTACAATTTACTTTTTGACATTTGACTTACTGTTCTAACCTAGTTAGCCTGTGGTTGAATAGTTTAGTTTGATGGTTGATCAATTTGGTTTTCCATCAATGCCAAAGAGGGAGATTATTGGAAATCTAATTGAAAGGCTCATTATTGAAGATCAAAGAGGGAGATTGTTGAAAGAAAGAAAATAATGTTTTCAATCATTGATGTCAAACCTTCTACTTGAAGGAATGACATTTTCTTATATGATCCAAGTACTATCACTTAGTTGATTGATGAAGAGGATTTGATCAATAAGATGTAACAAGAGAACCTAGGGGAAAGGTTGAGTTATGATGTTGTAATGAAGTGCAAGGATCAGTTAAGACATTGGTTAAATGATGTATTGATGGCATACCCAAAGTTATAGAGGTTGGTCACACTTAGAAACATTGGAGGAAGAAGTTGTAATGAAGTTAGTTGAAGTCGAGCAAATTTTCAGTAGGAGCCAAGTAACAGGAAATTCTAGTGTGTGCCGAGTGAAGATCAGATGCCGAGCATCAAAAAAAATTTAGTTGGTGTCGAGTGATCTTCAGGTGCCGAGCATCAGGAAAAACACAGTTGATGCCGAGTAAAACAATATGTGCCAAGCACCAATATTTCAATAGTGTCGAGCTGTTGCATTAGTTCAAGTAATGAAGATTTTCCAAATCTGAGCTAACATAGTGGTTACATTGAGTTTTGTGAATGAGTTGGAAGATAAGGATGATGAGCTGGTGGCACAGAATCCTATGTAAACCATTTTTGGGTGAATTCTAAAGGATTATTCAAGAAGTTTCTAGAGGAAATAAAATATGGGTTGGACATAATAAATCTTATCTAATCCATACAAATTAAAATTAAAGAACGGAAGAATTGAGCGAGAAAAAGAACTCCAAGACTTCTATTTAAGAAGTCATAGGCCAAGAAGCAAAGAGATGCTAATAGTATTGCTGCAAAAGAGCCAAGTCTGCAAAGTGGTTGAAAGGGTGTCAAGTGCGAGACATCTAGGAGAAGGAAGAGCACAGAGGCTCTACTTCTATTAGTGGTCATGAAGAGATGATTGTACTGGTACATTGAGTATTGCAACTCAAAGAGACTAAGCTTGAAAGGAGGGCAAGCTGTTAGAATTGCAGAGATTGAAGGCCAAGCAAGGGTATGAGCTGAGAAGTGATCTGAAATCTGTAAGATAAGTTGTATGATGTAGTCAGGTCAAGATTTTTCTAATACTCTCTAGCAATTGTATTAGATCTAAAAATCCTATGGACTTAGGTTGGCCTAACACCCATTTGTAAATCTTTTAATAGGGTGGCATTCCAAGCGAATGTTCTAAAGTCCTCTAACTAGGCCCACTTCTAACAGGGTGGATAAATCCTCTAACAACGTCACATTTAACAGTGTGTTGTAAACCTTTAATAGGGTAGGCCTTTCATAGGGCATCACTTCAGAAGGGTGAGAATTGAGTAGCATGTTACTGGTGGTTTTTCCTAAATTGGGTTTCCATGTAAATCATTGTGTTATGTGTTATACTTGCATATTGATTTACAGTAACTTGCTAATTAGATAAGTCTAAACTTGGATGAATGAATACTTGAATGAGCTCACTATTCTTAGTGAAAAGTTTGAATAGGACATTTGGACCTTGAATAACTGATTCAACCTCTCCCCCCCCCCCCCCCCCCCTCTCAGTTATTCTAAAGCATTTCTACAAATATGCCTTGTTTGTACAAAAGGATATTGATGCCACACAGAGACACTAGGGGGCTAGAGTATTAAAAGACTACCAAGGTAACCTTAGAGTTGGCTCATGCAATGATACTTGCCCACTTACATATTAGATTTCATGTGTGTCATTGTTGCCTCTGGGTTTAGATGTCACTTGTGTCTTGGTACCTTGATTTATATTGCTTATAGGTTTTCCTTGCCCTAGATGTTGGTTTTGACTTTGGAGTTTGATATCCTGTTTGGAACTTGAGACTATCTCCTCAGCACGGTGGGAGTGGACCTTTTTGGGTTTCACGAGGTTGGGTGGTAGTGCTTTTGACTTGTACTATTGAGATTTGACAGTTCGATGTCGTGGCTGGAGTTTCGTATATGTATCTTCTTTCATTCTGCTCTTAAGTACTTTGATGGATGATTGTACTTTATTGTTTTTGGTTTCATGGATCTTACGAGATGATGTAATCTATTTTTATGATGTATATTCTTTCAGCCTTCATACCCTATGACTTGTATAGTGGATGATTGTGCATTCTGATAATTACCAAGTGGCATTCAATATAATTGTATATTATTTAAATGGATTCGTACTTGTAACTATTCTTTGATGTGGATTTATTATATACTGGATTTAGTATTAATTAAACTTAAATGTGATTCAATGTAATGGGATCCTTAAGAGATGTAATATGTTTATGTGTTGCTTATATATGAATGTATGTTATTGCTTCTGCTATTTTATAACTGTTGTTATATATTATCTTTCAAAAAAAAAAAGTTTGGCAAACTTAGTGAAACATTAGGTTAGTTCTTTTGGATCCCTTGGCGGGGCGTTACAATCGACTTCCTTGAATTGCTAGGATGATCATGCCTTATCACAAAAAACTCAATGGTAAGAATGGGAAGATAATGATCAGGTCCAATTCCAGCCATAGCCTAAATACTTGTCCTACAAGGAGGACTTGCAATCGACTATCTACCCTTTTTAAACATGTGAGTCTTTCTGTGTGTGTGTGGTTTGACTTTGGGATTTACTTGGTAGATTGCTTATTTATTATCTTTGGATTAATCATTGATATTTGTACTAGTAAATGTTATTTAATTAAAAAAGAAAAAAAATTAAATAAGACAATATTTCATTTATTGGAACTATTGAAATATTTGGGCCAAATTAAAGGTCCTAATTTAAAAATTAAATCAAATGAATTTAAAAATTAAATATTGCTTTAGTGTGATTATTTAATTAATATTGGTAAAAATTAGAGTTGCATTTAAATAATGAATTCTAATTATTTTTATTGATTAAATAATAAATAATTACTTTTAACGTGCTAAAGAACATTTTAAATTAAAAAGTGAATTAAATATGAATGAATGTATTAATTAAATTAAACAAATTATATTTTAGGGCTTTTAGAGACAAAAACCCAAAAACAAAGTTAGGGCTTTATATTAGAGGTTTTTGTGTCATCATTTGACATACACGCGCATTTTGGGGAGCAATTTTTAGATTTTGGACAAGAGGAATTTTGGAAGCTTTGAAAATAGTTTCATTGGGTTGCTAGATTGTTAACATCAATGTGACATGGGGTTTGAAAACTTGTAATAGTACATTTCATTTGAAAAGATATGTATGCTTCGTGTCTTTTGAGTGCTTAAAACTTGATTTTCAATCTGATTTATTAGCTTGGATATGTGTGAACGTGATGGAACTCTTATTAGTATTCTACAAAAATATTTTTAAAGGGAAAACAAATTAGACGTGCTAGGGTTTGATGGAAAAATTACTAGATTGAATCTATGACTTGTTTAATTTCCTCTCGGTTTTTTTTAAATTTTTATTGTAAAAAGGGTGGGTTTGGTAGAAAATTTTGTCCATCAGGGTACTATAGCTAAATCCAGTATATATATTTGTTTATTTAAAAAAGTATTTTTATAGAGATATTTTACCCCCTTTGCAAAGTTTTTTTAAAAATTATATATTATTATTTTTAATTAAAATTTTGAATTAAAAATTATGTTATTTTAATTAGTTTTAAATTAAATTAATTTTTATTAAATTAAAAAATGTTATTTATTTTGTATTTTAAAAAATATGTTTTTATTTATTTAAACTTTCGATTTGTTAAATATCAAAATTAGTTCATATTAAACTTAATTTTTGATTTCTAAATTGTATATTCTATACTTAGGATTATTATAATTAAATATCATTATTATTATAATGAAGTTTGGTATTTAACATCGATTTAAACATGGTGATCTTATTGGCTTCTAACATTGGATTTTGTTTGTGAATAAGACTTTGAATGGATTTAGATATCTAGTCCATAAGGACGTTATTTAAGTTTGAAATAATGTATAACTTGGTGATTAAAATATGTCCTTATGGTCAAACCGGACTTTTGAAAATAAATGATTTTAACCATGTGATTTGGATGTCTATTTTTTTCCTAATGTTTTACTTAGAGTTATATGCTATTTCTTTTCGTTCTAGTTTTTCTTATGAGTTGTTTAGTTGGCCAACTAGGACGTACACCTTAGGTTTTCTTTTCATGATTTCTTCTATGATGTTTATCTATTCCAGATATTATGATGAGCTTTGTATTTTAAATTGAAAGTTGCATTTTTGAGATTTGCCTTGTAGTGCATTTATGCTTACTTGTGCTAATAGAACCAACTTATTTTTAGGTTGCATGTTAACGAATTGAGTCTGATCATTATGGGTGTTGTGGTATATTGGGACAAAACTATGATTTGTATGATTAGGAGAGGTAGTCTAAGTGCATGTCTTTGGGAGTGGCTTTCAATAGGGTTTCAGGACCAAAAGTGATTAGTACTAGGATAACTTATTATAAGTTATGAAATAAGTTATAATCTAGTAATTAATAATTGGGAAACACATTAAAAAGATAAGTTTGACATTTTTCCTCACCCATATCTTGAGTGCTTGTATAGGCTAAGGGTGGGAATGGGATGATACCTAGCTAGAGGTATGATTGGTTTGCCTCATCTTCACAAGATGGTATTCTAGTTTTGCATGTGTCACATTGAGGGTCTAGGGTCCAAACTGACCAGTCATGGGTAACTCAAGTAGTTTGACCATGTGATGACACTCCCTAGCATGTATCTTGAGTTTCCTCCGTAGATGTTGTATTTTCCTCTAGTGGTGTATTTATTGGTGGTGTTTTATTATTGGATGTACTTATTATGATGACTTTCTTTCGTTAATGGTTGTTGGTGTTTGATTGGTTATTGTACTTTGGATATATGACTTTTGACTTGAAGTGATTATCTTTCATGGGCTTTAGCTCTTGGGTTCTGATATTTGATTTATACATGGTATATAGATGTATGTTGACTTTGGTATGTGTGTTGGTAATGGAATGAGTGTCTTTTCAATTTTGGCTATCTTTTCTTCCAGAGTAGTTGTGTACCCTTGAGGTTGTTTTGGCTACTAAGATTCCTTTCATGTGATTGTTTTATGGCTTGATTATATGTACACAAATCATCCATTATCTTCCCTACATGGTTGGAGTGGAAGCTTGACTAGGTGGCCATGCGGTTGAGAGGTAGTGACGTCGTACTATTTGGGTCCCCCTCATATTGACATTTATTAGATGTTCGTTGTAGCAATTGTACCTTTATCACTCTTATTCCTATCTTGGAGACTTTTATTCAATTGATGTATGTATGTTATCATGTATCTTGTACTTTGATGTACTTGTATCTATTCTCGCATACCTTACAACATGTGCAATGAATCCTATTCATTAGATGTATTATATCAGTTGTGATTATGAATTTTCTTATGAGAAGCTGTATTTGTGATCATGACATTGCACTTAAGATTTTAACTAACTAATGTAAACTTCTTAAATGTGACTCAACATGAAGGAACCCTTGAGGAATGTAATTTGAATTGTAAATACATATGTGTAATTGTTGTTTTCGTGTATATTACTTCCACATTGTTAATTTCATATTGTTTAAACTTAAAAGAAATAGTCTAGTTACTTTGTTACATGTTTGGTTTATTTCTCTTGGGTTCCTGAACGGGGCTTTACATTTCAATTTTTCTTTCAACAAGTATAATTGGTGAAAGATGTCTCAAATTATGGATAACTTACATTGGGCATTATTGGTATGTGTAGAATAACACCTAACCACACAAGTCAACACCAATATCATGAACATACCAATCGACATCCCTCAAGCATAAGCATCACCAAGTCCCCAACCTTCTCAACACAGGACACACCAAATTAGTATAAGGGAATGAGAGAATTCATACCACCACCAAATTATCTCCTCCCAACTCATCAATATCCTCTAACATCTTAAAATTACTCCTCTTCAAAGTCATGCCTTGTTGGAGGCAGAAGCATCCCAACAAACTTATTCAAACAAAAAACTAGTTTTGCACCTCATAAATAAAGACATATATAAAAAGACACAAATTAAAACTTTTTACATTCTAGCCATTTGAATAAATATTACAAATTGACGCCGCCACCCATCCCATCTAAGTTCTAAGCCCTACATAAGGTAGGGACTCAAGCTCTCCCAGAGCTCTTGTTTTAATTGTAATATTATTTTACATATAAAAGAATGTATAATTTAAATGAAACATATTTAAAAGTAAAAATAGATAACATATAATTTATAGTGTTACATTATTTTAGATATACAAAAAGAACTTTAATAGCACAAAATATATTGCACATTAGTAAATGGAATCATCATATATATTTGATACTAAGACTCTATATGTCACCTCAGCTACATAATATCACTATCAAAGACTACTATCAAGAGCTTGTCTATAATGATGATTTCCATTTATTCATTCATTGATTATTTTCTCAATGATTAATTACTAGGTTGATAACAAATAGATTACACAAGGTTAAAATTTCTAACATAAACGGAGGATGCAAAATATATAAGTAAATGTACCAAATAAAATACTTATACATGTAATTCTCATTGTGCAAAATATATAAAGACACGACCATCCTTAAACATCACAAAATAAGAAAAAAATAAGCTTGAAAAAAGTAAGTAAACTTTGACTATTTACCTATGAATTAAGCCTTAGTGTGTGATGTTTAAGTCATCTACAAAGACATGTTACATGCATTAAAATTTATATCTTGTACTAGTGCATGCATTAAAAGCTTTAGATGACGACTGTTTCAGATTTAGAGCTGCAATTATTCTCCTCTACATAAGCCCACAGGCTACTATTGTTCTAGATGCTCTATAATCCATGTAAGTTTTGTGCTCTTAGCAAACATGATAGCAATTTTTCTAAATTTGTGTTTCCCTGATTTTACATTTTTATCAAATGGTATGATGTAATAGTCTCCCATGTAACCCAACCCAGACCAAACTTGCTTTCATCTTAAATTTTGTTCATGCCCACTTGAAATTTTCAAATACCCATCCAAATTCTTCAAAATCTCTATCAAATTGAAGTGATCTCATGAGAAATCCATCTCTATGACTTGTCGATCACTTATTATTTCAAGATTTGAGAAGAGAAATTGTAGAACTGAAGCTGCCATCGCCCCTTTTATGACACACATAATTTCCAATTTGGAGGTCGATTGCATTGTCTAGAGTAAGAAATTATAGCTCTGAATCTTTCAAGTCTTGTGAAAACTAAACCTTTGAAACTGAGTGAAAAAATTGTTGTTCATCATGATTCTTTAAATTTTTTATTAAATTGGATCCATTAAAGTCAAGAGGAAACCATAACACAATTTTTGTTCCTTTCATCTTTTTCAGGGAGAAGGAATGAGGTGAAGCCTATTGGAAGGACAAAAAAGCATTCAAAGGCATTGTGCACTCGAACAGAAGAAATAACACAAAAGCTACAAGAGAAAGATTTAGAGCTATCTCACTTGAAGCATAAGAATATGGAGCTGTCTCACGATCGAATCCCAAGCATGGCACTGGGTAATAATTCATGAGTATCGAAAAGATTTTAGTGTTATTGATTTCTTTTTTCTGAATGTGTGCTCTTGATTGCGTAACACAAAATCAACAAGCAATGCTCGTGTAGGGAAAGCCTAATCAGCTTACAAGGTGTGGTGAGTATATATAATCTCGTATCTAGAAAAGGGTAGGAAATTTTTCATCCAAGGTGGATGAAGTAATCACAACAATACACGCTTGAGAAGTTACAATAGTGAGATGATATACTATAGAAGAAAAATATTTAATGAGATTGAACATAGGGTCATATAAGATGAGGTTCTATTTGACATTCTACTAGTGGATGTGTGTCATGTATGGTGTATCCTTATTCCTGGTTGAAATTAAATTACATCTCACATTGTGTCTAATCCTTGGTGGATTTCCCAAACAGTTTGACATACTATGCCGACAACTCAACTCATTAATTTTGCACACTTAACCTTACTCTATTAGCAAAAATTCTCTCTTAATTATTACCTTAGCATTAATCACCTATATAAATAGCTACCTTCCATCTCCTTTCTTCCAGAGTGACATTAATATCGTACAGATCGGGCATTTTATGAGTATTACTATGAGTTATAAGTTCATTATCATGCAATATAGACTGGTTAACTTGCACGCCCTTATACCCATCTGCCAAAGGGAAATCCCAATTTGTGGTGCTTTTTTTTAGTAGACAATTCCATTGTACATTCAAATTCATCCCTTGGGATATTAAACAAGCCATCAAAACTATTATAAGTGAAAATCTTTTGATTCCTAGGGCTCCTAGAAGTTTATACTGCTCAGTTTGTATCTATCTTCCTATTTAAGTTGTACAATCTCCTCACTAGTTATCTTATACTCCTAATGATTGCTGGTTTGCATATTAGAGAAGAATATCACAACTCTAATGAGATTGATACAGTTATAAGCCCTTATAACCTCCATGACTCTAATGCATGTACAATTAGCTTATAACCTACCACTTGTACTTGTTGAAGAGAGGAGAATATGTCAAGCAATATGATATTATGAAGATGGGCTAGTAGAATTTGAATAATAGTTGTTATCAATAGTGGTTGGGCTCTCTTGTTGAAGTAATTCCAAACACTATGATGTCTCGAGCTTTCAATTTATTTGATGTGATCTACACATTAGTGCAAATGGAAGTTGCTCTTGCAACTTATAGGTATCATGGTGAGACAGGGACAAGTTAACATACCCTAATTATCCTCAAACCTTAGGCCCAAGAGTGGATTCTCTATCCCCCTTGGCTTCATGTGGACATAACCATACTCATGAGTTGGACCACCTAGAGAATCCCAAACACTATTCCCCTCCATCAGACCATCTTCCTCAACACTTATGGTTGGGGATCACTTTCTTAGTTACCTCAATGAATAACCCATATTGGCTCAACACGAGACTACAAAAGAGTGCCCTTAACTTGACCCTAGGCTCAAAAGGGGAATCTTGGATCTCCTTAGCCTCATCCAATTCTTAATCAACCTCATGAGGTAGTGTGTACCTAGTGAGGCATGACTATTGCCTCTCTTCGCACTTCCTTTTCCTTCATTAATATGGAAAATTACTATAGGTGTATGATATTGTCTAGTATGAATATAAATGTACATTTACTTAAGTATATTTATGATAAGAATATATAGATATTAAAGAGAAGTCTGCAAAATATATTATCTTATCCTCTTCTTGTCTCATGTCTCTTCAAGACCAATGTGACAATTGTGATTGTTGACATTGATATTGCAGTTGTAGGACATATCTACTAGGTTTGATGATCTAAACTCACTAATGAGTGTTGCTTCTACTCTTAGTGAATGAGTGAAAATCTTAATAATGATTCTCCTTTGAAAGTCTTCTACAATCCATACCCAAACCTTGGATGAACAAAATTTCCTCCTAGGTTCACAAATAGAGTTCAGATCTACTCCTAAAATCTTTACCATACTATATACTAATGCAAGGGCATCCAAGGTTCCTAAAGATTTTTGCATTTTTGTTCGAAGATGGTGCTTGGCCATCTTTGTGGTATTTATCAGTTGGAGGCTTGATCGAATGGGATTGGTGGAGAAGCCTAGTGTTCAGTTGAAGTGTATTACTTGGTCGAAGAAGGGATGTTGCTTGGTCATTGAAGGAACTCAACAAAGCTTATGGTGCTCGATAATGCTTGTGGGAGCTTGGTTGATGTGATGCTCAATAATGCTTGCTCAACGATGCCTAGATTTCGTAGTAGTTTGTTGGCACTCAATCGTATGGTTTACCAAATGGTGCTCTGGCGGATCTAATCAGGCGACTTTGTCCATTTAATAAGCATAGAGTATGACCATGACATGGAGTGATTGTTGGGTTGTGTGTGGAACTATTTCTAACTGTGAATATTATTATGGGGTCATATAAGTTAGTGAAGATACTAAAAGAGGAGAGAATTTCTGGAGGATGTGGAGAAGCGTTGGCTGCCGGCTGGGCTAGGGTTTTTCCCCTAGCCTGTTCCTGGTGTTTGATCTTTACTATTTTTCTGCTCTGTTTGGATTGCTAGCTAATGGACATAATTTGCGTCGGTGTTTTTGGAGATCTTCTGTAGTCAATTTTGGATTGGGGTTTTATTGTTTGCATGGTAGGGCCTGGGATTTCTTCTCCGTTGGTGAGAACAGATGGTTCTTCTCCAACTATGCATGCAATGCGATCTGAATCGTTTTATTCAGGGGAGAGCTCCAAGCTAAAAAAAGTTAATGGTTGTTTTCCGCGTAGCCATGATCGCCCTGTTCTGGTTATTCCTCCAACGGCTGTAATGGAGGACATTGATTATTGGACCAAGCATGCTTTGATATGAAAATTTCTTGGAATCTGGATTTCCCTATCCGCTCTTGAGGCATGGATCCACCGCTCTTGGCAGGTGGAAGGTGATATAGAGATTATGTTGGCAGGGAATAGTTTTTTTTTTGTTGTATTCTCTTGCATGTCTGATTGTGATCGTGTTTTTGAAGGAGGCCCTTATTTCTACAACCATGTGGGGTTATTTGTCAAACCTTGGCATTCACGTTTTAATTCTACTGAGTATCTCCCTTCAACAGTGCCAGTTTGGGTTCACTTGCCTCGTCTTCCCTTGGAATTTTGGCGTGAAGACATCCTTCGACAAATTGCTGCTTTGTTGGGGAAGTCGGCTGCGATCGCACATCAATCCCTCGATAAAAAGGTTATTTCTTATGCTAGAATTTGTGTTGAAATTAATTTGAATAACCCATCACCGGATTCTTTGGAAATTTGTCTGGGGGATTCTTCTTAGGTGCAGCAGTTAGATTATGAATCCCTCCCTTTCCATTGCCGAATTTGTCATGAGTATGGTCATTTACTGCGTCAGTGCCCCCGTAACTCAAGTTTCAAAGGAGTGGATCGTTCTACAACTGGCAATGCTGGTGGTTTGGCATATACTACAGGGAAAGGACAATCTCAAATGGTTAATACTACCAAGGGGATGAATCCACAAGATGCTACAGGTAAGGGTAAGGCTCAAATGCAGGATAAGGATGGATTTACCCCTATTCGCCCTCGAGCTAAGGGACGTGGTCAAAAGAGGCCTTTGAAAGAAAGATTTTCTGATTCAGGTTTTAACCGCTTTGAGGTGTTGGATAGTATGGTTCTAGAGGAGGGTATTCCTCCTCCTATCTCTTCTGATCCAGTTTTCCCAGATGAGAGATCTGTTCCTAATGATGCTTCTGGGGCATCTCAAGTTGTAGTATATTAGAACCGTGAGGTTCCTATAGCTCCTGTGACAGAGGCTCTGGTGACTCCTGCAGTGTTGGAAGATAATGATGTTGTTTTGGCTAACTTGGTTAAGGATGTGCTACCATCAGTTAAGGGCAAGGGATCTCCTCTCCCCTTGGGGTTGCTACCTCGACCCTTTAAGCGGGCTTCTTCTACTTCCCCTCTAAGGAGTGGGCGCAAAACAGACCAAGAGAAGATTAAACTCACAGGAGATATATTGATTGAGTCTGGTTCAGTGAAACCTTTGGATTCTCATTTTCCCAATTCTACCCAATGATGACTATTCTCTCATGGAATGTAAGGGGGTTGAATAGCATCCCTAGACAAAAGGCTATTCATAACTTGGTGGTTGATCATAGTCCTGATTTTTTTGTATCCAAGAGACTAAGCTCTCTGTGGAGTCTATGGTCCAACATGCCTCTAGTATTTGGTCTCATGGCCAATGCCAGTGTGTTGGGGCAATAGGCAGTGTTGGTGGTTTAGCTATATTTTGGGATCCTCAAAAAATTTCTCCTCTTGGTTGGATGTCTTCTCGCTCAGCTCTCTCTTTGGTAGCTTCTGCTCTAGACTCAGGAGAGGTAATCATGGTTACTAATGTGTATGCACCTGTTGATCTTGTGGGAAAGGAGGAACTTTGGGAACATATTCAATATGTTAGAAATTGTCATCCTTATCATCCTTGGGTGTTAGCAGGGGACTTCAATTCAGTTTTAAGTCTGGAAGAGAAGCATGGTGGTTTGGCTAGATTGGGGCCTTCTTCTGCTCTTCTTCGGCAACACATATCTCTTTTGCATCTCTCTGATGTTAAGCCTTCTAATGGCCTCTATACTTAGAATAATCACAGGATTGGTGTTGCTGCTATCTCAGAACGTCTGGATAGATTTCTTGTTTCTTGCTTCTGGCTTAGTGGCACCCTTACTATCTCTTCAGAAATCCTTGATTGGAGGGGTTCAGATCATTGGCCAATCAAATTTTCCGCTATAGGGGCTTATGTTCCGAAGCATCCTCCTTTTAAGTACTAGTTGATGTGGCTTCGTGACTCCTCTCTTCATGATTTTGTTTTTTGTTGGTGGAAATATGGTGCTCCTGCATATGGTACTGCAATGTTCTCATTTTCTAAAAGGCTTCAATATGTTAAAAGGCAGCTCAAGATATGGAATAGGGAATGCTTTGGGAACCTTCACTTTATGAAGAGGCTTGCTCAAGAAGATCTTGATGTCATCACAAGGGAGATTAGAGATCGAGGTTTCTCAGAGGATCTTGGCCAGGCTGAATCCCTTGCTTTTAGAGCTCTAGAAGAATGGGAACTTCGAGAGGAAATTTTTTGGAAGCAAAAGGCTTGAGTTGAGTGGCTCCAAGAAGGTGATCGAAACACTTCCTTTTTCCATAAAACAGTGCAATCTCACTGGAATCATAACACTATCTCTTCTTTGGTTAATTCTCAAGGTATCCAACTGAATTCCTTGCCAGCTTTTTTCCAGGAGGCTATTTCATACTTCTCTACCCTCTTCTTTGAGGACTCTCCTCCTGCTGATAATGAAGAAAATATTATTTTGTCCTGTATTCCTTCCCTTATCACTCAGGAAATGAATGATTATCTCATGCGTCCTATCTCTTTGGAAGAGCTAGAGGAGGTGGTCTTTGGCATGCCTAAGGGGAAGGCTCCTGGTCTTGATGGCTTTCCAGTTGAATTCTTTTAGGAATTTTGGGACATCATTAATCATGATTTGTTGGAGGTGGTTAAAGAATCCTATGCTAGCAAGCAGATGCTTCGAGCTTTGAACTCTACATTCTTGACTCTTATTCCTAAGAGAGAGGGTGCTAATCAATTGGAGTTTTTTAGACCAATTGCCTTATGTAATGTGGTTTACAAAGTTATTACTAAGCTGATTGCTGAGAGACTGAAAAGGTGGCTTCCCATTATTATCTCAGAAGAACAAGGTGGTTTTGTTGCTGGCAGACAAATTTTGGATGGGGTGGTTATTGCTACTGAGGCTATTCACTCTATGGCTACTTCAAGGGAGAGAACCATGTTTGTTAAGCTGGATATGGCTAAGGCCTACGATAGAGTTAAATGGAGCTTCCTAAGGAGTATTCTTCTTTCTTTTGGATTTAGCTCTGACTGGGTGAGTTGGATTATGAGTTGTGTTACTTCTGCCTCTTTATCTGTTCTTATTAATGGTCAACCTTCTCAACTATTTGGTGCTTCTAGAGGCCTCCACCAGGGTGACCCTCTCTCCCCATATCTATTCATCATCATGGCTGAAGGCTTGGGCAAATTCATTAAGCATCAGGTGTCCTAGAATTCTTTCAAGGCTGGCGGTGGGGTAATGGCTTACCTTCTCTTTCCCATCTTCAATTTGTTGATGATTCTGCTCTTGCCGATCTTGCTAGGATCAAGGAAGCTGAAGCCTTTCGACATGCTTTGGACATTTATTTGGCAGCTTCAGGCCAGAAAGTTAATGAGCACAAATATTTCATTTACTTTTTTAACACTCTTGATTCTATTCAACACAGGATTGTTTGTATCCTACGGTTTCAGATAGGTTCACTTCCTTTGACTTATCTTGGCATTCCTATTGCTGTTTCTAGACAGCCACATCTCTTCTAGCAAAATTTGATTACCAAGCTTTAGGATAAGGTAAATCATTGGACTCATAGATGGCTTTCTACTGCTGGTCGGGTTACTCTTCTTCAAGCTGTTATCCAAGCTCTTCCTACTTATAGAAGCATGGTTCATGCTGCACCTATTTACTTTCTCAAGGAGTTTGATGCTCTTTCTCGACAATTCCTTTAGAGTGGTAATTTGCATAGTACTAAATGGAGCTTGGTTAATTGGGAAACTGTTTGTAGGCCTAAAAAGGAGGGTGGTCTTGGTCTTCGATCTGCTCTATTTAGTAGTCAAGCTTTGGCTGCTAAACTTTATTAGCGATGGTGCTCTGGACAACGTCAACTTTGGGCTCGTATTATCACTCATAAATATTTTCATGGTGCTAATCCTTGCTCTGTTTCTGCACTTCCTCTTGAAGGTCATGGCTCAATGGTTTGGCATACTTTGAAGACAGGTGCGATGTTGGTGAAGAGGGGTCTGTTCTGGATATGTAAAGGAGGTTCTCATGCTTTGTTTTGGTCTGATGCTTGGGATGGATTCCCTTCCATTTTATCCATATACCCTCATCTTCAGCCTCTTTGTGACTCTTTTCTTACCGCTGGATGGGATAAAGTGGCTCATTACAAGACTCCTTATCAATTAGGACCTGTTGTTGGTTACAGATGGAAGCATTCCTCTGATTGGCCTCCTAGAGGTACATACATGGATCGTCAGGAGCTTTCTCAAATTTTGGCCTCTAGAGAGTGTTCTTCTTTGCTTGGTCCAGATGTTTTGGCTTGGGGCAGTACCTTGTCTGGTAAATATCATGTCTCTGCTGGGTATCAGGAGATAACTAGACAATTATTTGGGGATGCTGAGGTCCCTTGGTGGAACCAAGTTTGGAATAAAGTTTCTTGGTCCAAGTGCAATTTTTTCATGTGGCTAGTGGCTCACAACTGTTGTCTTACCTGGGATAATCTTTGTAAATGTGGATTTCAGGGCCCCTCTTATTGTGTTTTGTGTGGTAATGGAGAGGAGTTTGTCTCCCATATGTTCTTCCATTGCTCCTATTCTACTCAGATATGGCACCTTTGGTGGAGCGCTTGGGGTTGCTCTTGTCGACATGCTTCCTCTTTGCCTGAGTTCTGGGCCCGCTTGGGTAGTGCTCCCTCCAAGTCTTCTTCTCCCCATGCTACTTCGATTGCTGGCCCATCTTTCATACTTTGGCATATCTGGTTGGAGAGGAATCATCGCATATTCCAAGATGTTTGGCTTGGTGTTTTGCATCTTTGGTGGCAAATATCACATTCTCTTCAGGAAACTATTCTTGTGAAGTGTGAGCTTGATGGGGGTATGGATCCGGTTGATCTTGCTATCTGTAATCGCCTCAATTTTCATCTACAGGATGGGGTTGCAGCTCATAGGTTTCCTTCTATGTCCAGGCAGCTTCACCATCAGAGGAAGGGTCGGGTTAACCGGGATGGGCACTGGACTCCTCCTCCCTGTGGAGTTCTGAAAATTAACACTGATGGTTCTTCCCGTGGGAATCCTAGTCCGGCTGGTATTGGCGGAGTGGCTCATTGTAGTTCTGGGGATGTTAAATTTTTCTTCTCAGTTCATAAGGGTGATTGTACTAACAATCTCATGGAAGCTCAGGCTATTTTATATGTTGTGGAACAGTGTTTCTTGTGGGGATGGAGTAAGATTATTTGTGAGTCTGATTCCCAGGTGGTGGTGAACATGATTTCTTCGCAAGAGCTTGAGGATGTTAGTTGGCAGCTGGCCACTGTTGTTAAGCAGATTCTTTTCTTCTCTTCCTCTTTTCAATTCATTAGGTTCATGTATATTCCTTTTGAATGGAATAGAACTGCTGATTGTTTAGCCAAATGGGCTTCTAGTCATGATCCGGTTTGGAATATTAGGGATAGGGGCAACTATCCTTTGAGATGGTGCAAGAATTTGATGATCTTGTTGCTTAGGATCGAGCTCCTTGTTGAGCTCTCCTTGTTGTATTCCTTTCTGTCTTAATAAATTTTTACCCCTCTTTTTGCATATAAGTTAGTTATGCATTGTAAACTTGGAGGTTGTCCTAAGTATTTAGCTATTTTGTGTGGTTGTATCGCATGTTAACAGTGGAAAACATGATAGATAACAATTCTTATTTAATGTATGTTTCAAGGTGACTTGTGGCTTAAATATGTATTTAATGTGAGTGTTTATCTAATGTCACTTTCTAGGCCGACTTGTATGTTGCAAAGCATCTTAGTGTTGAGAGTTTGGCATGTGTTGGTGATGGCTTTCATATAGCTATTAGTGCGGATTTGGTTTGGGATCATCCTGTTGTTGCTATAGATGTGGAGTTTGATGCTCTTGTCATTGAGATGGGTTGTGGTGATAAGTTGCATTTTGATTGGTTAGTGGTGATATAGATGATTCTGGTGTTTGGATGGATGTCACAGGTTTGGGTGATTTATGGATTTATTCTTTTGTCTGTAATGGATTGGAAGCCTTTGGTGAAGATGAACTAGAAGTCTAGTTTTTGTGAAGGAACAAAGTGTGGGAAACACTTTTTTTTGTACCCCAGGAGTCTAATGCAAGGATATCTAAGGTTCATGAAGATTTTGGCATAAGTGTGTTACTCGATCAAAGAAGGGATGTTTCTTGGCCAATGAAGGAACTTGACAAAGATTATGGTGCTTGACATAACCTATGCTTGGTAATGCTTGTGGGAGCTTGGTCGACATGATGGATCATAAATGCTTGTTCGATGATGCCTAGATTTCTTGATAGTTTTCTAACACTTGGTCGAGTGATTTGTTGAATGGTGCTTTGGAAAATATGATTGGCCAACTTAATATGTTTAATATGTGTAGAGTGTGATTGTGTCATGAAGAGATCATTGGGATGTGTGTGAACCTTTTTCTAAGTGTGTGTATTCTTATGAGGTCATATGAGTTAGTTATGCATTGTAAATTTGGGGCTTATCCTAAGTATTTAGTTATTTCATGTGGTTGTATCGTGCACTAATTATGGAAAACATGATAGATAATAATTCTTATTTCATGCCTATTGATAATCGACTTGTGGTTTGAATATGTATTTAATGTCACTTGCTAGGCTAACTTGTGGCTTGGTTTAGTGTAAGTAGAGTGTCTTGTGGAGTCTAGGGTCATTAGTCATCCAACATGGAGGAAGAAAGGAGTAGCTAAGAGAGAAAAGTTTGTAAGTAGAGCTAGTAGCTATGGCTTGGGAGACAAGAAGGTTAGTTGGTGGCTTGTGAGCACAATTTTAGATTATTCTTGGGATTTCTACCAGATTGCAAATCTAGACTAGCTAGGGTTTTGATCTTGCAAAACTGTTATTGTAATTGCATTTGGTCATAACCTGAAAGGCCTTACAGCCGAGCATGTTGGATGTAAATCCTATGATTCTATTATGAGAATTGACATTATTGTGGATATAAACCTTTGTGTTATTGTGTTTATTCTATTGTTTGGTTATTTTTTAGGGAGTAGGACATCTCCTTTGGGGATTCTCCTAACTTGTACTATATCAAGTGGTATTAGAGTGGGTTTATCTTGTGGTGCTAGTTGATCTTGACGATTTGTTGCTTTGGGTTTACAAAGATAGATTGGAAGATGGCTCCAAGAAGATTGGACCTTGGGATAATTTTAGATCTTTGTGATGTGGTGGAGATGAAGATAATTGAAGTGATTGCTCGAGTGGACGTTGTTTTGTCTAAACAAGTTGAGGAACAAAGAAACGAAGTTGTACCAATCTAAAAGAGAACAACCTGGTTGGTTAATAAGATTGTGCAAAGAAGAGGGCATGATAAGGTTTAGGCAGAGGTTGGTTCTATTGATTAATTTGTGGAGTGTGATGCAAAACCTATAGAGAAACTTGTGGTTGTTTCTAAAGAGGTTCGTAATCTTATTGATGTTGGGATGAAGATTTTTTTCATGATTAGTTGGTTGAGTCTAACATGAAAATTGTAGAGCACTTGTTCATGGACAATCAGGTTGTTGTGGGCAATGATTTGTATTTTTTAAAGTATCTTGGTGTTGAGAGTTTGGCATGTGTTGGTGATGATTTTCATCTTGTTGCTTGTGTGGATGGGTTTTTTATCTTCCTATTGTTGTTATGGATGTGGATTTTGATGCTCTTATCATTGAGATGGATTGTGATAATAAGGTACATGTTGATTAGTTACTGGCGATACAAAAAAATTTAGTGTTTGAATGGATATCGCAGGTGTGGGTGATTTGTGGATTTTTTCTTTTGTCTATAATGGATTGGAAGCTTTTGGTGAAGATGAAGTGGAAGTCTACTTTTCATAAACGAAAAAAGTACGAGACGCACTTTTTTTTGTACCTTGAGAGTTTGATGAAGGGGCATCTAAGGTTCCTAAAGATTTTGGCATTTTTGGTGGAAGGGTGCAGGTGCTCAGTCATCTCTATGACATTTCTCAATTGGAGGCTTGACCAAATGGGATCGGTGGAGAAGCTTGGTGTTCAGTTGAAGTGTGCTACTCAGTCAAAGAAGGGATGTTGTTTGGTCATTGAAGAAACTTGACAAATCTTATGGTGCTCGACAAAACTTGTGTTTAGTAGTGCTCATGGGAGTTCATTCGATGTGATGGCTTGACAATGCTTAGATTGCTTGATAGTTTGCTGACACTTAATCATGTGGTTTGGAGATTGGTGCTCTGGTGGATCTAATCAGATGACTTAGTGCATTTAATATTCATAGAATGTGATCATGACGTGGAGTGATCGTTGGGATGTATGTTGACCTATGTCTAAGTGTGTGTAATCTTATGGGGTCTTATGAGTTAGTTATGCGTTAACTATGACAAAAATAATGGATAAAAATTCTTATTTAATGTGTATTACAAGCTAACTTGTGGCTTGAATATGTATTTAATGTAAGTTTTTATTTATGTCACTTGCTAGGCTGACTTGTGACTTGGTTTGTTATAAGTAGAGGGTCTTATGGAGTATAGAATCAATATTCACCCAATATGGAGGAAGCAACGAGTAGCTGAGAGAAAGATAGAGAGAAGTTTGTTAACATAGCTAGTAGGTGTGGCTCAGGACACAAGAAGGTTTCTTGGTGGGTTCTGAGCACAACTTTAGATTCTTCTTGGGGTTCCTACCAGATTGTAGATATGGGCTAGCTAGGGTCTAGATCTTGTTGAATTGTTATTGTTATTGCATATGGTTGTAATCTAGAAGGTCTTACAACTAGGCATGTTAGATGTAAATCTTATGATTTGATTATGAGAATTGTCAATATAGTGGATCTAAATCTTTGTGTTATTGTATATATCCTATTATGTGGTTATTTTTTGGGGGCTAGGACATCTCCTTTGAGGATCCTCCTCTCTTGCACTACATCAATAACATTTATATTTTTATTCCTATATCTTGTATAGATGTGATTCACTCTTTATATTTTGTTTTTCTCAATCTCCCTTTATTTTCTCAATAGATAATAATAATCCATTAATGCCTCCTTCACTTAATAATAAGGCGATGTTTCTTGTGTTCTCCATTTGTGAATGATTGTCAATAGAATCTTTGAGTGGGGGGTTATCCCCTTTTGTTTGGAAAGGACGTGTCACTTTAAAGGGAAACATCTCCTTGATTACACACCTATCTACTACCTTAGACCTCATTTGTTTGCTAGATTTAGACAAGAATTGACATGCACAATCCTTAAAAATTTCAAATCTATTTTTTGGGTGTGTATAATAGAAATTGAGATTTGAGGAAATATGGATTTGGCACCCCCATTTGACCCCCAAAATAAGAATTTTATCTCTCCTTAACATACTTTTATTTGAAATCCACATTTTAAATCCCATGTTTTCAAAATGAGGATACTAAATAAAGGGAAATTTAATTGGGTTTGACATCTGGATGCCCATTTTTTCATCTATTGCTTCCCTCAACATATGCCCAACTGCAGACATGCCAACCGCCTCCCACTAATACTTTAATCAACAAAGCCTCTATTTGTTGGTAAAGTAGGTCAAATTATAATCCTCGCTTTCTATATTCATCTAATTTTTCAATTTGGTCACTCCAATATTGCTTCCAAATTGTCAGTTACCAAACAATAGAATGGAAAATGAGTTATGACAATGACTCCATGGAAGGTTTTCAATAGGTCCAAAAATTAATTTATGTAAAATTAAGATTGACGAGGAGTTTACAAGATTATTGTAGAAATTTGTACGTATACAATTTTTCAAAATTGAGGGGAAAAAATCTGCTCTTGTTTCACGTGCGCATATGTTTGGATTAAATAAAATAACTACTACCGCACATATATAATAATTTTCATCTTCCTTTTAAATTTTTCTTGAATTGTTATTTTACAATGATCATCGACATTTTCGACATGGGTGGAGTTGGAAGCACCATGAATAGGTCCCTAAACAAATTGGAGATACAAACCACCTCTCTTACTATAATTTTTATATTCATCTTCTGAACTACATATTCATATTTTGAACCAAATAGGGCTTGGAATAACAAATTTTAAATATCAAATACTTTTGGATTTGTACCAAACAGTCCCAAAATAAATTCTAAGAATCGTAATTTGGATTTCAAGTTCCAGAATCCCAAATCTAGGATTGTGAATACCAAATATCAAATCATATTCCAACAACCAAACATGCCATTAATGTCTTATATTCACAGACTTCAATATATTCATATTTATGATATGGTCTGCTTTTCCTTCTCCCTTTCCCCCACATTATATATACATTTTGACATCTCTCTAATTGGTTGGCCCTATACCACATTTTTAAGAAAATAGAATTTCCACTATGGGCATCACCTATTGACATACAGTGTTTGATATTGCCAAATTGTCACATGTCATAAATTATCTTGTGCAAAAATTTAAATGGAAAAACTCTCAATCAATCTTCTAAGGGTGATAGCGGATAGGGTAGTGACTTGAAGATAAGCTTTGCATTGATTGCAAGCTCATCACAACAATTGATCTATCCACCCAAGAGGCCATGAGGACATATTTGGTTGCTCCCCTCAAAATGGTAGAGAAACGTTAGGGTTTAGCTTGTCCCAACCTTCCTATGGCACAAAGGTGCTTGTAATGCCCTGCTTGAGAACCAAAAAATAAATCTAATATGTTACAAAGTTTACGAAACTATTTTTTTTAAAGTTTAAACAACATCAAAGTAACAATGTGGAGGCAATATACACATACACAACATTTACACAAATGAAATTACAATACAAATTTCATTCTTGAAGGGTTCCTTCGCATTTAGTTGCATTTAAGAAAGTTTTTTTAATAAGTTTAAGTCTCAATCACAATTTCCATAATCATAAAATGAATAAACACATACATAATATCATATACACATAGATAAAAAAAAATTATATGATAGAGTACATTCAGATAACATCATCCAATACTCATGTCGTAGAGTATGCAATAATAAATTCAAGTACATCAATATACAATACAATATCCTATAGGATCTCAAAACACATGATACATAAATACATCAAATGAATAGAAATCTCCAAGATAAGAATAAGAATGATAATAGTACAACTATATTGATGAGAATCCAACATCTCTCAATCTAAGGGGAACCCAAATGGTAAGAAGACACTACCTCTCAACCGCGTGGTCACCTAATCAGGGTTCCACTCCCACTATGTAGAAGAGATAATGTACAATTCATACACAGATAATCATATCATAAAACAATCCTAAGTAAGGAATCCCGATAGCCAAGCCTACCTCAAGGGTAACAAAAACTACTCATAAAGAAAAAATTAACCAAAGTTGAGAAGACACTCATACAAACCAACATCACATACCAAAATCAACAATAGATCATACTAAGTACAAATCAAATATCAAAACCAAAAAGATACAACCACCTTCATATCAATGTCAAGTGTCACAAGCACAATAACCAACAGATAACAACTGTCATCAATAAAAGTAAACCACCAATCACTAACTCCAACAATAAAAACACCACCAATAAATAATTAACATTCATTAATAAAAGTTAATTGTCAACGATAACTAACATCCAATCAATAAAATAATAACTCATAATAATTACACCATCAAAAGTAATATCTAACTAGTACACCACCAATAAATACACCATCAAAAGTAATATCCAACAAATACACCAGAAGAGAAAATATAAAGAAAATATGAAGGAGACTCAGGCTACATACTATGGAGTGTCATCACATTAGCCAACTCTAAGGTTAACTTGGCAGTCTCTTAGGACCTCGACCCCCTAGTGACTCTATGTACAGACATAATACCCTCTGGCGAAGACGAGGAAACTAGTCATACCTCTAAAGGTATCATCCCATTCTCATATGTCCTTAGCCTATACAAACACTCAAGGCATGGATGAGGAAAAATCTCTAACTTATCTTTTTAATTTATCTCAAGGCAAGGGGGAGGAAAGTATTTTAATTACTGTGTTATTACTTGTTACGCAACTTACAATGAGTTACCCTTGCAGTCACTTTGGGCCCTGGCCTCCATTGCAAGCCGCTCCTATAGTCATGCACCTAGACCACCTTCCATAAACTCAAAAACCACAATTGTGTCCCATACCACAAAAGTAATATTGATTGAATTCGGTTCCTTAACAGGAAACCCAAAAATAACATTGGTTCTTAAAACCCAAATTCTCATAAATACTCATCAAAATAAATGTTATAAAAGAAATCTCAATTTGAATCATAAAGTAAATCACGACATCCAGTCAAATGATGATAAAAGAAATCTCAAAAATGTCTCTGGTGCACAACCTAACTTGGCCAATTAAACAATCCACAAAGAAAAACCATCACAAAAATAAACACCACATACTATAAATAGAATATTTAAGAAAACACATAGTTTTTAGCCATATGCTTTAATACCATCATTTTTTGTTGTTTAGTATGAGCCATAAAAATGTGTTTAAAAATAAAGTAAGAATATACATGTTAATATAAACTATTATGCTAATATACTTATTTAAATCAATGAGTATTTGAATGTCAAATCTCTTTGTACATATAAAATATCATGCAATATTATCATGTTATTAATTTTAATAATCTTAAATCATGAATAGTTTAATTGATAACATAAATGTATATTATTAGATTAAATATTAATATCAATTTCATTTATACAATATTAATTTGACTTATATTTAAGTCCAATATTAATATTTACTTTTCCTTTAATTCATTGTACAAGTAGAGATAACTCAAACTTGAAATTTTAATTTTAATTAAGTTATCTACAATTTCTTTCAGAAAATTAAATATTCATAACTAGATGAATATATAGTGAACTTTACTATAGCTTCTCTTAAAATATAACTAAATCATAATTATATATTTATTAATTTGTTACTCCACTTGCATTAATAAATATATAATAACTTATATCCTACTAAGACTTTTAAAAGTAATTGATATTAAAACTCACTTATAAGAAAATGAATAGTATTTATTTATTTAATTTTTAAAACTAAAAAATAATATTTTTATTTAACTTTTTTTAACTTATGAAATTAATAATTAATCATAATTTTTTTTTAAAATATTTATAAAATAAAAATAAACATACAATTAGAATTTTCACATGCCTTTGATCTCTCAAATCATGCAACCATACTATACTTAGTTTTCTATCTTTAGTATATTTATTTTCTCATGTATGCATAAGTTTGGTTACAACATGCTTTCCTCGCAATTAATCTTTTACTTTTCTAATTAATTCTCGAACCAAATTATTTTAGATATAAGAAGAAAATTTATCTTTATTTAGAAAATCTATGATAATCACATGGTTCTAATGACAAATTTAAAGTTGAAACCTTAACTATTCAATTTGTTGTTTTCTTCCAATTTTCTATAATCGATTTTTCCTTATATTAGAAAGGATTTTAAAATAATACAATCATAATAATTTTCTAAATTTTTCTACAATTTTTCTTAGTCAAGTTTTCTTGATTAATAAGTTTTACTTTTTCAAAATCTACAACATAATTCCTTATCCCAAAATCAATACAATAAATTAATAAGCACTATGCAAGCACCTAAGAAGACACAAAGTAGACAAATCTTTCAATAAAATTCTATAATGGATTTTTAAACCCTACCTTAAAACCATAGCTAAAATCTGAGACAATCTGTGAGCGCATGCAAATCTAAACTCTCTAAAACTTTCAAAAATTATTTTGATCCAACTCTAAATTTCACTCCCCAAACCCTATGTGTAGAAATGAGCTTGAATCTCTTAATAAAGAGCTTAAATTTACATAGGGTTTACAAATTTCTAAACATGCAAAGGCCTCTCCTTAAAATAAACTTTTATTATTTAATCCTTTCAATGGTTTCTGATTTTCGAACATGCAAAGGCCTCTTCTTCAAATAAACTTTTATTATTTAATCCTTTATAGATTTTATGGTTTTTGAGCATGTAAAGGCCTCTCTTTAAAATAAAATTTTATTATTTAATCATCTCATGCACACTTAAAGAACTTTTTAAATTAAAATGTTCTTTTATTTTCTTTTTCGTCACTTTATTAATCAATGTAAGCACTATTTAAAGTGTAGTTTATTTTTTTAATTAATAATAATAATTAAAGCTCATTATTTAAATGTAACTCTAATTTAATAATTAAGTATTAAGTATTTTATAACAAAGCAATATTAAATTTTTAATCTTATAGTATTTTAATTATCTTTTTATCCAACTTCTTAAATTGGACTTTTAAATTAAGTCTTTTAAATTGAAGTAGATATTTAATTAATTAAATATCATCACATTCTAATTTCTCTAAAACCAATTTTCTAAATTAGACTTCTAAATTAAGTCTTTTAAATTAAACCGTATATTTGATTAGTTTTTAATTAATTAACTATTCTCATATTTTAATATTTTCTTTTTAATCAAATAATATTTAATAATTCTCAAATATTATATGATTAACCCAAATGTTATAATTAAATCATTTACCAAATAAATCACATAGTCAAATCCACAAAAAGAACATTACCAAAACAAACCAAAACTTAAAAGTAAATAGCACAGACAAAGATAAACTCGTGGGTTTTAAAAAAGGTGGGAAGTCATATACATGTCCTCCTTCTCAAAAAAAGTAATTATGATATGGTTGAGTTTGGATCTGAACATTATCTCCCCATTTTTACCATTGAGTTATTGTGATATGACACACTCATCTTAGCAATTCAAGGAAGTCGATGTCTGGTACCTACAAATCTGTATAAAATACAAGCATGAATGTGTGCATATATATATATATATAAGCAAAAAAGGCAATGACAAAGAGCGGTACATCATGTAGATCCCGACTAGCAAGTGACTACAACTCCCTCCTTCAACCATAGCAGGTCTGTCAAACATAAATATAAAATAAACAAACACACCATACATATGCAAGTATGAGGTAAGTATAATAGTAAATTCTAAATATAAATAACATCATATTCTAACATGACTATCTCATGATCGTGAGGACATACTAAACATCTTTCTAATACACACCATATAGCATCATCATAAAAGTAATTTCATTAACTGACTAAGAAAAATTAAAGCATCATCACTACCAGTAGGAAATTGTTACAACCTCACCTAATCAATTACTCAGCATAGCAAAGTATTGCATTTCAAATATCAAATAAGGGCTAACATATCTATAAAAGAGTTATATAGAACTTTAACAACTAAGTCTACATTTATAGAAAAGAAGGGGTATTACATCCTACTCCCCTTAAATAGGCCTACTCTTGAAAGATGACTATCGTTACTAAGAAAAAAAGATGAAATATACAATCACAAAATAGTGTTTGAAACAAGAAGTAAATATCCAAGTTTTAGTTTCATAGTTGTATTGTTTCAAAAAATTTTCTTTATATTTTCTATTGATAAGTCTTATTGTTTAATATTGTTGCAAGTTTAACTACTTGTTAATTGATGGTGCACAATATGCTCAGAGTTCCCAGTGTTAAAACTTGGGTTCTGATATCATATGTAATGCGCTGTTTGGGAATCCAAAAGAAATAAATCTAATATGTTACAAAGTTTATAAAACTATTTTTTATTAAAAGTTTATAAAACATCAAAGTAACAATGTGGAAGCAATACATGACATACACAACATTTACACAAATGCAATTACAATACATATTTCATTCCTGAAGGGTTCCTTTGCATTGAGTCACATTTAAGAAAGTTTTATTAATAACTTTAAGTCTTAATTACAATGTCAATAATCATAAAATGAATAAGTGCATACATAGTATCATATACACGTACATAAAATAATTGATATGATAGAGTATATTCAGATAACATCATCCACTACTCATGTCATAGGGTATGCCATAATAAATACAAGTACATCAATATACAATACAATATCCTAGAGAATCTCAAAACACGTGATACATCAAATGAATAAAAGTCTCCAAGATAAGAATAAGAATGATAATGGTACAACTGTATCAACGAGCACTCAACATATGTCAATCTTGGGGGGACCCAACTAGTAAGAAGACACTACCTCCCGACCACGTGGTCATCTAATCAAGTTCCCACTCTCATCGTGTGGTGCAAGGGAACCTAGTCTAAGCCTCTCATTTGGGTTTCTAGTTGGATTTTTGGCTTGTACTGACTCTAGCCAAGTCAAGAGTGTGAGTGAGTTTTGACCTTTTCAAGGTCATCTCTTTGTTTGAGTTATTCCTAGGCAAAGTTTCCTTTCTAGGTGGTTTTGGTGTGTTTGTGAGTGTAGCTTGTGTTAAGGGTCATGGGTATAGGACCATTAAAGAATCAGGAAGGTGTGGTTTGTAAATCATCTTGTCCTCCATGATTATTTTATACCCTATTAAATGGATTGGAGCTTCTAACATGTCATGTGGTGTAAGAAAGGGAGAAGATGTCAAAAAGATATCAGTTGTGCTACAATTGTACAAAAGTTGTCAATAAGGAAAACATTGAAGAAAAATCATGCAAATTGATGTCCTAGAGGCTATATCATGCCTAAAAATCATTAAGGGATCAAATTAGGCAGGTTTGGAAGTTCCCAAGTAAGGGAAAGAGAAATTGCTCACAGATGCCAAAAGTTGTAAAAGTTGTGCAATTTTTGGAAAAGTTGTAAAATGCAAGAAAGAGGTTGGTGGTTAGTCCAACTTCCTAAAACCTATTTGGGAGCATATAAAACCATGAAATAAATACATCTCAGGGGTTGGGAACTATAATCAACAATTTTGTGCAATTAGATCCACAATTTCTAGTTTAGTTCTAACAGTTTTCGAGGTTTTTGAATGCCTGTATGGAATAATGGATTGAAGCTTTTATTATAGTGTTGGATAAGTTTTTTTCATGTTGTTATATCAATTTTCCATTCAAGTTTCAAGTTTTTATTTATTCATTTAAGTAGGTTTTGAAATTCAGTTGTAAATTTCTTGTGTGCAGGTTCAATTTTGACTCTCTATGCAATAATGGCTCCCCCATGAGTTCCTACCGTGAATTCTTCATGTATTTAGGGTAAATTGGAATTGATCTTGTTTACATAGTGTACATAGGTTTTGGGGCCCTAGAAAATGTGTTAAGAAATTTAAATGTGATGCCCTAGGAAAGTCTTTGATACTTGGTTAGGCGATCACAATAGAGACAGGAAGGATTTGAGGTTTGAATGTGAGAAATACTTCAAATCAAGTGTTCCAGAAGGAGGAGGGGTAAGTAATGTTACTATATGCAAAAGGAGGAGGCTTTCATGGAAATTTTTGTTGAGGGAATGATTAGCCCCTAGTCATCCCTGCCATACATGTTATGAAACCCTTAAATATAGGCATAAAAGTTGCTTTCAAGTGTACGAATAGTTTGGAAACCTGAGACCCACAAAATAATTTAGGTTTTCCAAAAGGGTACTCAGAATCTTGATTATTTTTCCACCTTATTAAGAGAAAATTAGGGTTAAATTTTAGAAACTCAAGTTGGAGGGCTAACTCTAGGAGCCCTATTTTTGGCAGTTTTGGAGTAGGAGTAAAGAACTTGAAGGTAACTTGTGAAATTTGTGTTTATAAGTCTAGGATAAGTTTGAAATCACTCGTAAGAGCCCCTCACTCTACAAGGTTGAGAAAAATGGTCAAAATAGACTAGGGAAGGAAGTCAACAAGTTGGCTTGAAGAGACATTTGGAGAAGGAAGGAACTACAACCATTGGTGTAACTAGGTAGTGAGTAGTTAGGGGATAGGGCAGAAATCCTCTAGAGGGTATCAAAGGAACCTTAATAGGCTAAGAGAAATCCTGATCAAGTCCTTGAGAAATCAAGGACTAAAGAAGCAAACTACCCTAGCACTACATCGGAGTGGTATCAGAACAAGAAGATTTGGGTTTGTGGGTAGATGTTTCAACCTACAGAGTCAGTTGGAGAATTAAATATGGAGACTAATGCAGAATTGGACAAAGAGATGGGTGAATAGAAGGAAAGGAATGAAGTTCTTGAAGAAGGTCTAGAAGCAATAAAGACCAAATTGGAAGAAGTTGTTTAGACAGCCAAGAAGAAAGACCAAGAAGGTGAAAGTAGCAATAAGGTTAAAGAAAAGATGGATGAGAAAGATCTTACTCCTAAACCTAATCCTTCGATAAACTAAGAGCCATTCCTAAAAGCCATCAAAGCATTAGGTGTAAAGGCCCTATAATTATTCCCTTTATTTAGTGGGAAGATGGACCCTGAATTGGTAATGGAGTGGATTGAAGGGATGGAGAACAACTTTTAGTGTGAAGGTGTGAGTGAAGCACAGAGAGCCAAGGTAGCCAAATCTAGGCTAAGGGGATCAACCCTAACATGGTGGAAGTACCTCAAATAAGAGAGGGAAAAGGTGGGAAAGAAACCCATTGTAAATTGGAAAGCCATGGCAACAAAGGTGAAGGAGCAATACTTACTAGAAGAGTATGAGGCTCAGTTACACAAGAAGAGGAAAAGTTTTAAGCAAAAGGACATGGATATGGAAACTTACATTGAAGAGTTTCAGAAGTTGTGTGTAAGGTCAAGAGTATAAGTGTTGGAAATAAAATAGGAAAGGTAAAATTCTGAGAGGGACGGGGGGGAGGGGTGGGGGGGTGAATCAATAGTTCAAACTTGGATCCATAAAACTTTCACCACACATCCATCTCATGTATTCAATGAGTAAATTGAAATAACATGTAAAGCATATACATCTAAATCATATAAACATGTAAGCATTCACACACATAACACCAATTATGATTACTCATAAACACTCCATGTGAGAAGGTAAAACTGGGGTGGGGATGACACCCATAAATCTTCACTACTGCAGTAATAAAGTATATCGAGTGAAGGTTACAATGTTTTGATCATGATTCATGATCTACCCTGTGAAAGATATGCCCTATTAAAGGCTTACAAAGATTGTTAGGTCTCACCTTGTTAGAGGATTTCAACATCCTATTAAAAGTGTGCCTTGTTAGAGGACTTTAACTTACAACTAAGTAAGCACCTTGTTAAAGAATTTCATACAACTTGTTAGGACTACTATGTTAAGAGATTTGATTGAAATCACTTGTTAGAATGTCTCAGCATACATCATGCAGCTAGCACTTACTTTCCTGATAACATATCACCTCTAAATAATGTCTTCTTGATCCTTCTCGATCATATCTCTCTATTTTGTATCCTTTTCTCTATCCTATATTCTACTCTAAATGATTCTACAATGTACTTTTACTTCATAACTTCTAAGTCACCATGAATTCTCTATTTATGCATGCAAACTTCTCTCTTCACTCCTTCAATTCCTTACACACTCATTCGTTCATTCATTCATGAAGATTTTAGGGTTTTTTCCTCCTTAAGGAGACTTAGTGACTTAGGGTTAGGTATGAATCTATGGCTGAGATTCATCCATTTTGCTACTTAATCCTTCCCATTTTCTAATTGGCTGAATGTAATTGCATCGGTAATTGAACTAGAAATTCGTCCTTGTCTCCAAATATTGTACTTCATTTTTAAGTTAGCTCAAAAATGGTTTATATAGTTTTGTGTGCCTTTACAAACAAATATGTCAAAGTTATGTTACTTAGCATCTGAAGTCTCTAATGCTCGGCATATACTAATCTTTTTGTTGTGACTCGACACTTGCAGTGCTTGGCATCCATTGTTTACTCAACTCCTATGTTACTCGGCTCCTGTGTCACTTAGCTTATATTATCTAATCAGCACTTGAGTGACTAGGCACATGAGTGGCTCGACACTCACTATGACTTAGCATGGTCTATTATTTACATGTTTTACTCGGCATGTACTATTAGTTTGACATGAACTAAGTAAATGGCTTAAGTTTGTTGACGAGCATAACATATCTCAACTTGGCTTATATACAAAACTTCAAAACTTAAAAATTTTGTAGTAACTTAGATACCTCAAAATTTGATAACTCCCCTTAAGTTGATATGTTTGTTCTGTAACCAAAATTATGTACTCCTTCTGAGTAAATGTGTCTCTGATGATACACTTTGACTTCATGCTATGTTTTGTTGATACTCTTTCATTTGATACTTCTTGTATACTTGCTCTCTCCCTCATTCTCTTATTTCATTCTCAAAAATATGTCTCCCTCTTTATCTTTTTCTCCCTTTTTTTCTTTCTCTCCCCAAAAAATATATATCTCCCCCAAAAAGATATCTCCCCCTTTTTGACACTTATGTCAAATGGGCTATACACTTATTGTATGTTTGTCCAGAAAAGATTTATGGAGATCCAATATTATCTTGAGGGTTGCATCCCATTTATCACATGCAACATCCAATGACTTGATTTGGATGGCAAGCTTAGCAACAAGGTGGACTAAACTATCTAAAGTAGAAAGATTGTGGTCTTTCTTCAGTAGATTTTCAGCATAGCCTAGCTCCTTGTGCAAAATTTCCATATGGGGGGTGAGGGTTTCTTGGATGCTAGTTAGTTTGGCTCTTATGTTAGCCTCATCTACTATTAATACAGCTAACTGACTCGACATTTGAAGCAATGTCCTAAAATACTTCTCACTTTGAGTTGGATTCATTGGTAGTCTTGCACTTGATGTAGAAATTTGGCTCTCCGGACTCAAAATGTGACTTTTGGTCTCTTGGGTGAAGAGTGATGGGTTGCAAAATTTAGTGTACAATGATAATATGTTCTCAAGTACCTTCTTCACATCATCAACCTTAGTTTCCAAAGCAATTTGCATGAGTGCTATGTCACCAGATATCTTCTCATTCACTTTTTTTTGGAACTTCTTTTCTAGCCATTCTAATGATTTGGTATTATTATCAAGGTCTTTATTACTTACCTTCTCCACTATATCTGTCAACTACTCCATTAGTGGCTTTGTCTTATCAGGAGTTGGCAGACTAAATGCATCTAAAAAGATGTCTTTGATGTCTTGTAGTGCCTACTTCAACCTATGCTCCCTCCTAAGCATTTTTTGATGCTTTTTCCTTTCTAGGGCCTGTTGTAATATGCATATTTGTTCTAATTTCATGGTATCATAATCATATTTGGGTATAACAATTTCTTCATCAAGGCTTACATCTCCATATTGAATTACCTTTTCAGCCTTTGATGAACTTGGGTTTGGCATTGAGATTTGCAATGGAATAGCATCTGTGCTTAGCTTCTGAAGAGTTTGTGTGGAAGAAGTGTCAGATGCTGGTAAGGCTACCAGAGCTTGAATGGCAACTTTTTCCTTCACCTTAGGTGTCAGCTCACTCTCTTTAGGCTTTCCCTATTTTGCCACTATGACTTGACTTACACCTTGTCCTTGTGCTATAGGTGTAGATAGGTTCATCTGACCTATTTCTTGTTTTTTTGTTGTGGTGGCTTGTTCTTCTGTTGTCTCCTTCTCAACAGTATCAATCTTGACAATTATATCAACCTTGGTAGATGTATCTTTTGGCATTTGGATCAAAGGTTGTACATTAATGACTGGAGGGATAATAGAAGGTGGCTCTTTTGGATTCACCTTTTCCCTTGCAACATCAATCACTAATTTTGTAGCTCATCTATACTGACCAAAATAGGATTATCACAAATTTTGGCCTACAGTGTAGACTAATCTAATATCTTCTTCAAATATTCTTCAGTAAGGGGATTGATGTTATGAGCTAATAGATCATAAACATCCTTAACATTTATTATTTTATTTGTCTCAGTTGTGCCATGTGGAGGACTAACACTTGACAATTGTGTGTCTTGCACACTCTGTTCTTCTTGTTGCTTAGGCTCAGTCATTGCCTTGTCATCTAGTTCCATTTTTGTTCCTCCTCCAATAGTATTATCTTTGTCATCATCTTCTTCAACATCATCCTTGACCTCAAAAGGTTTAGGTTCTCCTTTCTTTAGTGTGGTTAACCCATAAATGAGTTTCCATATCCATGTTGACCTTTTGACAACATCCTCAATATTATTTTGTTAAATGCTAAAGATTTTGTATTTAGGTGTGAACCTAGCTGCATACTTCTTTACAGCCTTAGCAATTTGTTCCTTAGTTAGTTCAAGCATCACTTGGGCCAGTGTAGTCTCCCTAATTTTTCTTTCTCAATCATGGCTTTGTCTTCCATAGCTTTCTTCTTTTGTTCAACCACTTCACATATCAGTATGGCTTGTGATTCTTGCTCTAACTTAAGATTTCTAATTTCCTCAGCTTGGGCTCTATTCTTTTCCATTAGATTGGCAATTGCGACATCAAATTCATTTGAGTTTCCATTTGAAAATAGCTTACTAGTGTCTATCTCGTTGTATTGTGTGTCAAATACAATAGGAAAGGTAAACTTCTAGGGTGGGGTGAATTAGTAGTAAAAACTTGGACACATAAAAATTTCACCACACTCCATCTTATGCATTCAATGAGTAAACTGAGATAACATGTAATGCATATACATCTAAATAAGGCTCTAATACCAATTGTTGGAAATACAAAAGGAAAGGTAAACTTCTGGGAGGGGTGAATCAATAGTTTAAACTTGGACTCATAAAACTTTCACCACAATCCATCTCATGCATTTAATGAGTAAACTAAAATAACATGTAAATCATATACATCTAAACTATGTAAACATGTAAGCATTCACACACATAACACCAGATATGATTACCCAGAAACCCTCCAAGTGAGAAGGTAAAACTGGTTTGGGGATGACACCCACAAATCTTCACTACTACAACAATAAACTATATCCAATCAAGGTTACAATGTTTTGATCATGAGTCATGATCTACCCTGTGAAAGGTTTTCCCTGTTAAAGGATTACAAAGACTATTAGGTCTCACCTTGTTAGAGGATTTCAACACCCTATTAAAAGTGTACCTTGCTAGAGGACTTTAACTTACAACTAAGTAAGCACCCTGTTAAAGGATTTCATACAGCTTATTAGTACTACTCTGTTAAGAGATTGGACTGAAATCACCTGTTAGAATGTCTCAGCATAGATCTTGTGGTTGACACTTGCTTGCCTGATAACAGATCACCTCTAAAAAATGTCTTCTTGATCCTTCTTGATTAGATGTATCTATGTTGTATCCTTTTCTCTATCCTCTGTTCTACTCTAGTTAATTCTGCAATGTACTTTTACTTCATAACTTCTAAGTCACCATGAATGCTTTGTTTGCACATACAAACTTCTCTGTTTGCTCCTTCAATTCCTTACACACTCATTCATTCATTCATTCATGAAGAGTTTAGGGTTTCTTCCTCCTTAATAAGTGTTGGTGTAAATAATTATTCACTATTTACACTTACTTAAGTTTACTTAGGATAATGCATTATTTTAATATTTATTTATTAGTCACCTACGAGTATGTGCACTCTTGTGAGTTGTCATGTTGACAACACATGGGCTCGCACCTCTTTTATGCACATGTTGTCTACAACACAGGAGTTAGCACACTAATTAAGCACATGGTTTCTACAACCTTCTAATCTTATCCACTCATCTAGAATGATGGGTAAGGCATGTGCTTAATTGTCATGATGCTTATCTTATCTCTTGGTTGGTTCTAGAGACATTCTAGGTGCTTATTGAGAGGCCTTTATATACAGGCACTCCTAGTGTGTTTGCACATCATATACTGAACAGAGCAATGTATTAGGACATACTCTGATTCATTGATCATATCCATTTTTGGTCTATAGTTGTGCTTGTGTTTGAGTTCTTAGTTCTTGGGTGAATTTTTCCCTTAGGCAAATTCTTACATGGTATTAAAGATATACCAAATTCTTACATGGTATCAGATCTCTTGGAGATTTTCTCATCACATAGCCATTCGAAACCATTTTTTCTTCAACACCTCAGCTTGAATCTAGAGTACTATAGAAATTGGGAGCGTCTAGAGCCAGCTCTGACCTCACCATTACATCCAGAACACTGATTCGGTGAAAACTGGCTATAAATTCAGCTACCTTAGGCCAAAGTCGATCATGAGGCAAAAAAAAATTTGCAAACTGGTACCCGAAGGATTGATTTGCAAAATTTCTATGATCATTTCATATCTGTACATTTAATTTTTGGATCTGCATTTTTTTCATCTGCATCTCTGCTATTTTTTTCAGATCTGCATTATTTTTCAAAAAAAATTGGCCATAAGGCATAGGAGATATTTTTTGCAGGTGAAGATTGGAGCTTACTGGTGCAAATCAAATATTTGCATCACATTCAGAAGGTCCAAAAACCCCCAGATCAGATTTTGTTTCATCCAAATCAGACATCTAAGGCAAAATCTAGAGCAATTTGATTTTTGGAGGCATGGTAACGATTCAGAAAAAATAACAGTAGCAACAAATTTCAAACACTGATATCATCCTCTTATGGACTCCTTTTTGCGAGAAATTTTTTTTGTTTTGGGGTAGAATTTTGTTATCTACACATTGGTGTAGGTGGTTTGAGATCTCTATTTCTGAATTTTTCTGCAACTCCAAAATCTTAATTTTTACCACTTTAAATGCTTAGTACGGGCTCATTTGGACTCCAAATCAAGTTCCATTTTTTTTGAAAGTGCATTTTTTTGGTCTACTTTCCATATCTATAATCATATTATAGGTTCTATGGACATAAATATTGCTTTTAGAAATAGGACCTAAATTGGCAAGTGGCTACCAAGTGTCTAACTCATACAGTGGGGGGGTGGGTGTGTGGGGGGGTTTGTTCTTTAATTCTTTGGGGGTTCATTGACTGATCTCATGGAGTCTTCTCAGATTGATCATTCTAGTATTAGACCACAGTTGACAATAAGAAACTATCACAAATGGAGTACTTTGATAGTTGATCATCTAAGAGAACATCCAGAATTGCTTCCTTATCTCTATACATTGCCACCACATTTTAATTGGACATATGTTGTCAACCTTTGTCGCTTTCTATCTAAAAGTATGAGTAAGGAATCTTTTGCTCCTCTTAGATTGGCACATTTTTCGTATGATATTTGGTTGTCTATTTGGGAAGCATATGGAGATCCTTGTGATCCTCCATCTCTAGAGGACATTCTACATCCAGTCACTCCAGCTATGGTTTCTTCAACTTCAAATGAGATCACACCTCTAGCTCCTATTGCTCCTACTGATCCTGTTCCAGCCACAGATGCTTTGGATTCAGTGCAGCAGGACCTTTTATGTCTACCTACTCTACCTTCATGTGAAGACTTCCTTTCAAACATTGTACAGTTGTTCATGGAGTCTCACATTGAATATGTGGGAGACATTCTAGATGATATTTGTCTTCTTTTTGAGGTGAATTCTATTACCGCAGTGATAGATTCATGTACTTCAGTACTGTAGGGTACACATGGTCTTCTAGGTGATGATTTCTTACCAGACATTTCAGCTCTGTTCTTGGAGTCACACACAACTGATTTGGAAGACTACTTTGATGATCTACTGCTTCTCTTTGCTGAGGATGATCCTTCTACAGTTGTTGCAAGGGCTTACTCTGACCCTCATGTCCATTCTCTACATGATCAATCCTTTCAACTTGGCGTGATTGTGGATTCTCATTTACAGCATCTGCAGGAGGTCTCTTTCACATTTGAGAAGATAATTGGTTTCCTAAAGTAGGTTCTTCATTCCTCCTTGTTCAATCTATACTTCTCTTCAGTAATTTTGGAGGAAGCCATCATTAGTATCAACATAGGGAGATTTTAATAGGTTTTAGAGACACCAGTCATCATCAAGATTCCTTCTCCATATAGGGGACGCATCTCATAGGTACCCTTGCCCTTGTTTCTTGCAAAGGGTAGGAACATCATCCGGTGGTCATGGATTAGCTTCTACATCAGAGCATTCCTCACTGATCAACACACTACCTCTAGGGGGGGGGGGACTACCTTGTCTCCTTCTCCTTTTTGTGGGGGACTTTTTCCTCTTAGGGGGTTTTGTCCTTCTCCATTTTTCTCTTGTATATACTGGATGTATGTTGTAATGGGGGGGTCTTGATTACTCAATCCATCCATGCATCCGCTTTCATCTCTCTTTTTGGGGGAGGGTTTTTCCCATAAGGCTTTCCCTCTTTCTCCACTTTATGAGAGATTTGCATATCATTATGTACATGGGTACCTAAAATGGCCTAGTAGCTGGGACCCATCATGCATTGCATCCTAGTTTTCGTAAGCTTAAGGGCATTCCCCTAAGTTGCACTTAAGGGGGGGTGTTGGTGTAAATAATTATTCACTATTTACACTTACTTAAATTTACTTAGGTTAATGCATTATTTTAATATTTATTTATTAGTCACCTAGGAGTATGTGCACTCTTGTGAGTTGTCATGTTGACAACACAGGGGTCCGCACCTCTTTTATGCACATGTTGCCTACAACACAGGAGTTAGCACACTAATTAAGCACATGGTGTCTACAACCTTTTAATCTTATCCACTCATCTAGAATGATGGATAAGGCATGTGCTTAGTTTTCATGATGCTTATCTTATCCCCTGGTTGTTTCTAGAGACATTCTAGGTGTTTCCTGAGAGGCCTTTATATATAGGCACTCCTGGTGTGTTTGCACATCATATGCTGAATAGAGCAATGTATTAGGACATACTTTGATTAATTGATCATATCCATTTTTGGTCTACAGTTGTGCTTGTGTTTGAGTTCTTAGTTCCTAAGTGAATTTTTCCCTTAGGAAAATTCTTACATGGTATTGGAGATATACCAAATTCTTACAAGAAGACTTAGTGACTTAGGGTTAGGTATGAATCTATGGCTAAGATTCATCTATTTTTCCGCTTAACCATTCCCATTTTTTTATTGGTTGCATGTAATTGCATAGGAAATCCAACTAGAGATTCATCCTTATCTCCAAAATATTGTAATTCATCCGTAAGTCAAGTCAAAAATGATTTACATAGTTATTTGTTCCTTTACAAACAAATATATCAAAACTATGTTACATGGCATCTGAAGTCTCTGATGCTCGACATATACTAATCTTTTTGTTGTGACTTGGAATCTACATTACTCGGCATCCACTGTTTACTTAGCCCCTATGTTACTCAGCTCCTGTGTCACTCAGCTTATATTATCTACTCGGCACTTGAGTGACTTGGTACATGAGTGGCTCGACACTCGCTATGACTCAGCATGGTCTATCATTTGCATGTTCTACTCGGCATGTACTATTAGTTTGACATGAACTAAGTAAATGGCTTAAGTGTGTTGAAACTCACTTGTCAAAACCAATCTGAGATCAACAATAAGAAAATGATCCTATCAAATTGGCTAGGTATCAAGGATGATTGAAATGGAGCATACAAGAAGAGATCAATTTACGGACTCCTATAATAGTCCATAAATGCTTCCAACTTTCTTTGAAGGTGGAAGAGAAGAATAAAAAGAAGGTAGACTCAAACCTCATAGGTAGAGGTAAGGAAGAGATGGAAGAGGTTAAATCTCTGGTGGAAGAGGATCAAATTATAGGTCACAGTGGGACAATAAGGTTACTAAACAACAAGAAGGAAGTTCAGGAAGAGGAGGTTTCAGCAGGGTTAGAGGCTCTAACACTAGTTGGAGAGGGAGGAGAAGAAACCAAGGAAGAGGATCCTACTTTGTCACCATGAAGTGTTATCATTACAATCAGCTAGGACACCCTACATATAGGCTCCCCGAAAAAGGCTCAACTTCCCAAGGAAGCACAAAAAGGGTCAACTATGTGCAAGAGGAATCTAGTAGTAGCAACAAACACTCTAAGGTACCCCTAGAATGAGAGGAAGGGGAGAACCTAATGATAAGGAGAGCATTGATCAAGGAGCCAATCAAAGAAGAACCAATTCTAAGAAGAGCACTCTTTTGGATTGGATGCAAGATCATGGGAAATGTGTAAAAAGTCATCATTGAATCGATTTCAACTGACAACATAATCAGTGAGGATGCAGTCAACAAGCTGAAGTTAAAAAGAATCCCTCATGCCAATCCATACAAGGTCACATGGCTCAATAAAGGACAACATATTTTTTTTGGAGAACAAGCATGGGTAGAGTTCACCATAGGGAGATAAAAGGATAGAGTATTATGTGATAACCTTCCCATGGATGCATGCCACCTTCTACTTGGGAGGCCATGAAAATTTGATAATCAAGCCATGCATGATGGGACTAAAAATTCCTACTCATTTAAGAAGGATGGGGTAACTTTCAAGATCCAATCCTTGCTAGAAGAGGGAGAGTTGAAGGCCTCAAGTCCAAGTGTGCTCATGGTTGGTGAGAAGGAGTTCTTGAAGACCCTAGAGGAAGGAGATGGAGCTGGGTTTGCATTGGTTTTAAAACCTAAGGAGGAAGTTACTGCCAAAAACACAGAGATACCAAGGCAAGTGTAAGAATTACTTGAGGAGTATAAAACTATTGTTAGTGATGGGAAACCTTCCACCTTACCTTCTAAGAGACTTTTTAGCCACCAAATATATTGTATCCCAGGAGCTACCCTACTTAACAAAGCTACCTATAAGATGACCCCTCAACAAAATAAGAAAATTTCCAAACAAATCCAAAAGATTCTAAACTGAGGGGTAATTAGGAAAAAGCATTAGCCCATGTGCAATCCCTATTGTTTTAGCACCCAAGAAAGGAGGGGACTTGGAGACTTTTTATGGATTCTAGAGCCATAAATAGGATCACCATTAGGTATAGGTTCCCGATACCTAGAATTGAAGACCTAATGGATTGCTTAGGGGAGGCAAAGTATTTCACCAAGATAGCTCTGAAAAGTGGCAATCACCAAATTGGGATAAATGAAGGGGATGAATGGAAAACAACCTTCAAAACTATAGAAGGTTTGTATGAATGGCTTGCAATGCAATTTGATTATCCAATGCTCCATCTACTTTTATGAGCTTGATGAATGAGGTATTGGAAAATTACATTGGTAAGTTTGTTGTTGTCTATTTAGATGACATCTTAATTTTTAGCAAAACTAAAGAGGAACATATCAAGCATTTACAAAAAAAATTTAAGAAGTTGTATGAAGAAAAGCTAATTATCAATTTGGAGAAGTGTGACTTCATGAAGCAGGAGCTAGTTTATCTTGGCTTTGTTTTGTCTCAAGGTAACCTTAAAATGGATCAAGAGAAGGTAGATGTCATTCTAAGTTGGCCTAGTCCTAAGACTGCATCAGATGTGAGAAGCTTCCATAGTTTGAGGCAGTACTATAGGAATTTTATCAGATGTTTCAATGGCATATGTGCTCCTATCTTGGATACAATTAAGGGAGGCATGGAGGCAAAGTTTCATTGGACCCCACAAGTTGATATGGTTTGAGACATTCAAAAATAAGATAGTAGAACTACCTACACTAGTACTTCCTATCTTTGACAAAAATTTTCAAGTGGAATGTGATGCCAGTAATGTAGCTATTGGGGTTGTTCTAAGCCAAGAAGGAAGGCTAGTGACTTTTCATAGTGAGAAGCTCAATGATGCCAAAATGAAGTACTCTTCTTATGACCTAGAGTTGTATGCTCTACTCCAATCTCTAAGAAAATGGAGTCACTACTTGCTTCCAAATGAATTTATTGTATATTCAGACAACCAAGCTTCAATTGCCTTAATTCTCAAGACAAACTCAACAACAAGCATATGAAGTGGGTGGATTACCTTCACACCTACACATTTACCATCAAACATAAGAAAGGAGTGAAGAATAAGGTAGTTGATGCATTAAGTTGGAGGTTCCTCATAGTCCAAGAAATCCAACTACAAAGCATAGGCATTGAAAGCTTCAAAGACCTATATGTTGATGATGAAGATTTTGCTCAAATATACAAGGTATGCAAGGAGTTCAAAAATAAATTTCGCGATGAGTGTTAGCTATTTTTCCCTCACACCAAAATTTGAATTTTAGGTCTACTAGGAATGTCCAACAGTTATATTTTCAAATATTCAAATATTCAAATGTTATAGGGATAGGCAGGGTTCTGAATGACTGTTAGGAGGCAAGTTGTGACATTGCAATGGGTTTCATGCTACAATTAGATTTGTCTTTGCATCATCACTGGTCATTAAGGTTTAACCATGGTTCAGTCTACAAAGCTACAAACACCCTATCACATGATCACTAGGGTCAATGATGGGTTAAAGAATCAAGCTACAAAGAAATGATAACATGAGATGAGCAGACCAGATGGATGTTGCCGCTTCGCTAGAGTTATGGCTTGAACCACAGTTAGTGTTACAATCATGCGTCTCTTCTTGTTTGCATGGACATAATGAGTTAAAGATAATCCTAGGTTAAGGTGGTGACTGAGCAGTGGTAGCTTAGATCATAGTTTCACGTGGTCACAAAATTTAATACTAGCTAAGAAATTAAGTTGCAGAGGTGTGATAGAGTAAGGGGAGCCTGGCTTTGTAGTGTCATAGGTAAAACAAATGCTAAGATACTAGCTACGATGATGATGTGAAATGGCAATAAACAATTAATATGATGGTGTCATAGTTTCATAGGAGCAAACAACTAATGAAGGTAAAGAGTTGCGAAGCTGCAATCATGGGAAGTCAAAGGTCAAACATAAGGATGGAAGAGTGGAAGGGTGGAAAAATGATAAAGTATGATTGGTCCATGTGGCAAAGCCTGAGGATTGACTCTAATTGACTATTGATTTTCTAACTTGGTACGTAGATAGTGAAAAAGAAACAATTTTTTTTAATGACTAGTCTAATCTTCTCGGTCATCTACTGGCTACCTTCAACATTCCCCATACCTGATACATGAAAAGGGACACTCCATCATTGTCTGGTTATCCATCTACTCGATTAAGGAATTAATGACCATTGTTTCTATCTTCTCAAGGATATTTTGGTAAAATATATGATTTTCTTTCATCTAAATGCGTAACTGGATCAGATATTTTTTTTTAATTTGCAGTGATTGTTCCCTACAACCTTAAATGCAGTTGTTGTGCTTTTCCTTATGGTAGAAGCCATCTGAGTTATGCTTTCACTATAAAAGTAGATTTTGTAACCCTTCTTAGGGTTAACCTTTTTCTAATTCATTATTATTGCATTTTATGCTCTGCTACTGTAATTTTCCTTTTGTCTATGCATAAATGTATTCTTTGGCTTGCCTCATTCTCCCATTAATATAAGTGCAGCACTTCCTTTCCTTTGTTGATGTTTTGTCTTCTATTCTTCAATTTGCATAACAATATCTACTTTTCCTTGGACGTTATAGAGTGAAGTCCCTTCCTTGTAGCATTTCATTTGGTTTATGATATGTTTGTGGTTGTTAGATCAAAATAAAGGTTGAATCAGTGTATCTTGAGACTGTGTTGATGAATAGTGCATTATTAGACAGAAATAAGGTTGAACAAACTATTTTCTTGTATCACCCACTTAGATTAGAATAGGTAGTTTTTTTTCATGCATTCCTTCTCCCTTTTCCTCTCAAAGAGTAGTTAGGTGCACCCTGATAGTAAGGAAGCTAACCTTCTCCAGAGACTCAATCTCATAGTTCAAGTGTCATAGCTTGGAGATTGTTTCCATGTTTCACAAGGTTACCTTTAGGTAAAAAAATTTAGGCAAGGGTGCAAGCTTTTGTGACAACAATTTTTGGCATGCCCAGTGGGATAGATATTCAAGCTTCAAATCAATTTCTAGAACCTCCACCAATCATACCACAGTTTTTGGCATTCCTAGTGGAACTAACATATTGAAGCATTCTAAGTCTACTAGTTCACTAGTGTCAAATTGAAGAACTTAAAATACATGCTGAGAAGATAGTGTTGTTCTTAGTATTTCAGGCCTCAAGAGGCTCATTTTCAAGTACTTGGCAACTTCATCTCTACATTTTGGTTTCTAAACCAAAGTTGTTGTGATTCATGCCCAAGGCTCATACAAGAGAATCTTCTAGAGGTAATTTTCAATACACTGAGCTTTCATTTTCAAATCCTAGAAGAAAGAGACGGATTATCTCTATCACCAGTTAGGAGTAGAGCAGTAACAAATACACCTATAAGATCTCTCTCCACTCCACCTGTTGATAGATCACAGCCTAGGTTGTTATATTTTCATTTAAATAGATCATTATTTCATATGGCCCAACATAGAGCACATGCATTTTCCACCTTTAATGGTGGGAGTCCTCTCCTTTTGGCTCAAAGACATGATATCCCAGTATCAACTCTCAAAAATATACCTAATTTTACTGGTGAAACTTCCATCTCCCTTGTAGAACATATTCAAAAGATTACAAATGTTTGTAACATACATGATATTACAGAGGATGATGTTGTTGTTAGGCTTCTAATTTCATCTTTAAAGGGAAATTCCTTACAATGGTATAGGGGTTTGCCACACAACTCTATTACTAATTGGAATGGGTTAGGAGCAGGGCTTTGTAAGCATTTTGAAGATAAAAGTGATCACCTATCACTGTTGGAGAAGCTAACAACTATCAAAAGAGTGCCCCATGAGTATATGACAGATTTTAAATACAGATTTTAGAAGACATGGGATAGAATACCTACTGTAGTAAAGCCTTCCCCTGGTAATTCATTCTTACATTACCTCAGAGCCTTCAATAGTGATATAGCTACCACAGTGCAAACTATGGGAGGGGATACTTTACCAAATGCTTAGGAGATTTTCGTAAAGGCAAAAAATATATTAATACAAGGAGGGAAGTTAGCTCCAAGTCCTTCAATGCCTTTCTTTCCTGATATGCCTAATCATCCCCTACAATAGCCCCTATCCCTACTACTTCTACATGTCAACCTCTTGCTATAGCTCCTCAAGCTTCTATATCTACTAGTGAGCTAAGAGAGTTGAAGATTTTGATGCAAAACATAGATAATAAATTATAGATTCAAGACAAGAAGTTAGAGGATAGCTTCTCAGTGATACAAAAAGTGAGCAACAAGTTGGTGACCTTAGAGAGGCGACAAGCTCAAAGCAACAAGACTCCCCAACTTCAGTATCAAGCTCCTATGCATAGTAGACCCCCAAATCAAAATTAGAATCATGTTCCCTATAGTCAAAATAGACCCATTAGTAATACCCCTACTACAAATACAAACCCAAACAAGGCCTTAATCCCTCAAAATAATCTTGCTCAAGATCAAGATTTCTGCCTTTTTTGCAACTATTCCTATGGTTATTGTATGTTCCAAAAGGTAGAGTCTTACTTAGCATTGAATACACAAGTGAAATTAGTAGGACAACAATATAATGTTAGTCAACCTACTGGTTCTCATATACAACAACATAGTGATTGTTCTTTCATGAACCATCAATCAGAGGAGCATTGTCATGCTCATGCCAATCATGATGTTATATCCCACAACACTAGAAGAAAAAGGAGAGATCTTGAAGATGCTACATCTCCCTCACCTAATCAAGCTTCAACCTCAGATGTTGCTCCTCATGTGCCATTAATGAATGCTCAATCTAATGTTGCTCCTCAGTAGAAGCAGAACATGAGCAACAAGGATTTTTTTTGAACCTCAGGCTACTCAACTTCAGCCACCAATCCATGCATCTCCTAAAGTGTCAACCAAAGTAGTAAGTTCCCCTTTTAACATTCTAGATCAAATAAAGAGGACTTCTATCAATCTCTCCATATGGGATGTTTCTATTGCCATGCCATCATAGAGGAAACTATTGCAACAAGAATTAGATAGCATACAAGTAAAGGAGAAACCACCTAGAGAGGAGAATGCAACAAGTTTAGTGCAGCTAATAAAAGAAGGAATAAAGTAAGAAAATCAGGCCTCCTCCCTTTTATGTTTCCTTGATCATAGTAGATAAACTCAGGGGCTAGTAGTTCTGTAATGCCTAAAAGTGGAGCTGATCTCCTTGGCATCAAGTATGAGCCTACAGTTAGGTATGTCCTTCAGTTAGATGGTAGTTTTTTCAAGACTGTAGGGATCCTAAAAAATGTGGAGATGGCATTTCATGCTTTCCCTGGTTGTACTGTAACCCAAGATATATCCGTAGCTGAGGTAGAACCTTATTTTTCCATCTGCCTTTCTAGAGACTTCATTGCACAAATAGGAGGTTACATTGCAGCAGATTGGTCCTATATGTTTTTTAGGACAAGATATGGGGCAAGAGATTCTTTAAGAGTAGAGCCTCTAGCCCTTAACCACATAGAAACTTATACTCCAAGCCCTATAAACATGAATTGTACAATTAGGGAGAAGGGTGAAGGGTACACATCTCATGAGCCTGCTACTTTCTTGGCAGAGGTTCCTAACTATTTTTTGGATGAGTGGGTCACTGCTTATCAATTTGATCCAAAAGAAGAAGCTCTCGAGATAGGCCTTAGCACATATTTCATATTGGAGAAAGGCACTCCTATTGCTAGTCTCATAAAGACACAAGAGGACATTGATGGTCTATGGAGCATGTTATTTGATGGCTCAAGAAATAAGAATGACGTAGGGGCTGGTGTTATTCTTATTTCTCCTAAGTTGGAGAAATACTATTTTTCTTATAGGCTCCAATTCAGCTACACCAATAATGTAGCAGAGTATAAAGCTCTGATTCAAGCTCTCAAGTTTGTACAAAAGAGAGGAATCAGGACCCTAAGGGTATTTGGGGATAGTGAGTTGGTTGTTCATCAAGTAAGGATCCAAAATATCACCAAGAACAACCTTCTCCAGTCTTACAAGCATAGGGTATGGGATTTGGTTGAGGGCTTTCAAGCATTTAACATCCAAAGCATCACTAGAAGAGAAAATAAACATGCTAAAAAATCAGCAACAAATCAGAGTGGCTGTCAGACCTACAATCCCAGACAACAATACCAATTGGCAGGTTTTTGACTCTGATATATAGATTGCCAATTTTCTACAAAATAAGGCAGAATTCTCTAAGAGAAACCAGTCCAAATTGCAAGGACAATATGGTGATTAAATCATCAACCTTAGTTCCCATAAGTTTCCCAAAGGTCTAAGCACCTTAGAGAGTGTCTTCAATCCTGATGATCAAGCAAGGGATAGAAGTATAAACTTAGCTGCTAATAAAGATGATCACATACCAGTTGTTGTTGCTGATGGGAAAACTCTCAACTTGGGAAAGGTATGTTCTAAAATTGAACAAGAAAATTTTGTCCATCCATGTCAAGAGTTTAATGATGTATTTGTCTAGACATATGATGATTTAAAGGGCCTTGACCCAAGTTTATTTCAGCATACCATAGATTTGAATGATAATGTCAAACCTATTAGAAAAAAGCAAAGACCATTCAACCCTAAGATTGAGCCTATGATGAGAAAGGAGCTATCCAAACTTATAGAAGCTAATATTATTTTTCCTATCAAGCATTCTTCTTCGGTAGCCAATCTGGTTCATATTAGGAAAAAGAATGGATAAATCAGACTATGTGTAGATTTTAGGGAGCTTAGTAGGGCTTCTCTTAAAGGTCATCATCCCCTTCCTTCCATGGAATAGATCTTGTCTAAAGTCAGTGGTTCAGGAAGATTTTCTTTCTTGGATGGGTTTTCAGGTTACAACCAAGTGCTAATCCAAGAGTCTGATAGATACAAGACTACTTTCACTACTAAATGGGGCACTTATGCCTATAGCAAGATGTCTTTTGGACTAACCAATATAGGTTCTACCTTTCAAAAAGCAATGGAGATGGCTTTGAAGAACATGATTGAAAAATTCATGCCAGTCTACCTTGATGACATAACAGTCTACTCCAAGGATGTGGCAGATCACTTTGGCCATCTGAAGAAGGTATTCATCAAATGTAGAGAATATAGTATATCCCTAAACCAAAGAAAGTGTATGTTTGCTACTAGCCAAGGAAAATTTCTTGGACATATTGTGTCTAAAGACGGTTTGACTATTTGACCCAGAGAGAACGAAGGCAATTATGGCTCTCCCACTTCCTTCTCATAAGAAAGGGTTGCAAAGGTTCCTTGGTAGAATCAACTTTGTAAGGAGATTTATCCCTAATCTTGCTACCATGGTTAAGCCTCTTACAGCCATATTGAAGAAGAATCTGGTGTTTATCAGGACAAAGGAAGGGAGATCTAGATTTGAAGAGATCAAAGAAACAATAGCATCAACCCCTACCCTTATCAACCCCAATTTTGATAAGGACTTCATTCTCTATACCCTAGGAGGTGAGTCAAGCATCTTAGCTATCTTAACACAATTAAATTATACAAATGAAGAACAACCTATAGCCTTTTTCAGCGAAGGGCTAAAGGATTATGAAGATAGGTATAGCTATGTGGAGAAGAAAGCTCTTGCAGTCATAAGAGCTCTAAATAAATTTAGATAGCTACTGTCACACAACAAGATCAACCTCCTAGTCCCTCATGCAAGTGTGAAAGACTTCCTTTTCAATAAATATGTCAATGAGAAAAGGGTCGGATGGGTCACTAAGGTCATGGAGTATGACATTGATATCAAGATCACCAAGTTGGTCAGAGGTAAAGGATTGTGTGAATAGATGATTTCATCCTAGAAGCCAACTAAGGAAGTTTCTCTAGTCATAGGAGATGCAGAACCGGCAGGGGATGGAAATCTAAATGGTTGCATGCATGACATGACAACTTTATTGTTAGGAGGTGGGTCTCCACAAGGATTCAATAGAGCCAAAAGAAAATTCAAATTGCAATCCATTCCCTTTGTCCTAATGGATGGAATTCTTTTCAAAAAAGATTTTAATGGAGTTGTATTGAGGTGTATCAACATTGATCAAACTAATAGGATGATCAAGTAATTTCATGATGGTCCTGATGGTGGCCATTTCTCAGCTAGAACAATAGCTATGAAGGTCATGAGAGATGGTTATTACTGGCCAACTCTATTCCATGATTTCCGTAGGCATGTGAGGAAATGTGAGAAGTGTGCTTTCTTCTTAGGAAAACAAAAGTTAGCATCTCTTCCTCTTCATCTCATTCAGGTTGATCAATCATTTTCTCAATGGTGGCTATATTTTATTGACCCAATAAATCTACCTTCTAGCTCTAGTCACAAGTGGATCTTGGCTAGAAAAAAATATTTTACAAGGTGGACAGAAGCAATGGCTTTGAAAGATGCCATAGAGACTTCAATGATAGAATTCCTTTATGGAATTGTTACCAAGTTTGGTGTTCCTTCAACAATCATATCTAATAATGCTAGGCCTTTTGTTGGAACCCATATTTGTTCTTGGGTAGTCGATTATGGAATCTATTTGAGCACTTCCTCAAATTACTATCCCCAAGGCAATGGCTTGACTGAGTCCTCTAATAAGAACCTGATTAGAATCATGAAGAGGACTATTAAGGAAAACCAGAGGATTTGGCAAGCCAAATTGAATACATCCCTTTGAGCTGACAGAATTACACCTAAGAGGGCTATTGGGAACTCTCCCTTCATGTTAGTTTATGGAATAGAAGCAAGGTTCCCTATTTCCCTAGAGTTCCCCTCGCTAGAATTAGCTCATTGATTGGAGCTAATTGAGGATGATGCAATGATTGTCAGAATGGTAGAGCTAATGGAGCTAGAAGAAAGGAGACAACAGGCTATGCAACTTGTTGAGATACATCAACAATGGGTAAAAAGGAGCTTTGACAAGAAGGCCAAAGCTAGGGTTTTTAGAGAAGGAGACCTTGTTCTCAAGTGGGATGTAGATAGAGCCAAACTAGGAAAGCACTCCAAATTTGATACTATCTGGAGTGGGCCTTATGTTATCACCAATTGTAAAGAGGTAATGATTTTCAACTATCCAGGCCCAATGGTGATATCTTGCTGATTCCAGTGAATGGAAATTACCTTAAGCCCTTATTCTAGAGAGGGTTAGGGTTTTTTGTATATATTATTTTAGTTCCCAACTTTCCAAGAAGTGTCGAGCATAAGCTATTTCTTTGAAGATAGCCAATTTTTTTATTTTTGCAGTTGCAGAGAAGGTAGGGGTAGAGTTATGGTTTCACAATGCACATGGTCCATTTTTTATGACTCCATAGCCCAATGGATGCTTAAGGTCACTAGTCATATACTTAGTAGCTAGTATCCCCTCTGAGTCGCCAGAATTGTTAGTTGTTTTGCCCTCCTACCAAAATTTGAATTTTAGGTCTGCCAGGCATGTCCAACGGTCATATTTTCAATTATTCAAATTTTATAGGGATACATAAAAAATCTTAGCTTATCCTTTTATCCCTAAGTTTTAGCCCTTTCATGATATATCTTGATGAATGTTTCAAGTCACAACCATGCGATTTCCTTTCATCACAGGATCGCAAGTTGTTAGCACTTAAACATCAAATGAATCATGAAGGTGTGAGACATTTAAAGACTGTGGTTATCACAGCTTCACAACTTTTTATGTTTGTATCTGACCACATGTCGTGAGGTTGCGATGGATCAAAGGCATCTTCAGTCAACTTTCGTGACCATTCGTTGAAGGTAAATCAACGATCCGTGTAATCCCACTTTGTGAAGATGGGTGAACTTTAGTGAATGAGGGAAAATGCCTAGCTGCCACATGAAGGTGAAAAGTCTAGTTCCATGGTGTGGCCACAAATTTGAGGAATTTATCATAATCTTTACTAGGTGGATGTGTTCTATTGGTTGGTTGTAATGTTTTTATCAAAGGTCTTCCAGTTCTCCTGCAGCTGTCGATTGGGTGTTGATCAAGGGTTGGCATTTTCCTGCATTCTCAACATGCAAGATCTTTAGCCAATGCGAGGATACAATAGTCTACCATGTGTCTATGTGAGCTAGGTTCAGAGGCTTCTACTGGTTGCATCATCATAGGGGTCTAATATCATCAGATGAAGCAAACTTGTTCAAACTTCATTCATTTGACAAAGCTTCAGGTTTTTAAGTTGTGACACTAAGATGAAGGAAGTTCTAGTATTGATCTCCATCATCTGATCTTCCAAGACTTCCTAAAGTTACACACCATTTAGTCAAAGCGATAATACTAGCTTTGGACATGTGGATAGGTGGGACCAAATTCAAGATGTGAGCCGCAAGTTGAGGAATGTGTAAGGAGGTTGACATGATAGCTTGATCTGATTGGTTGAGTGTGTTAAATTATATAAGGGGTTTCAGTTTTATTATGATCGTCAGATTTTGTTAGATTGACATCTGGCATATTCTCGCATTTCCAAGATGCGCCAACTTTAACTATTGTGAGAATACGAGCTTCAACCATGTGTCATGATGGGCCAGATTCATGAGAAGTTCCTTCTTGTATCGATGCAAGCTTCAAATTTTTTTATCGAGTGAGTAGAAACCATTTCAATCAATGTAATCTATCGATGGACTTTAACCTCAGGATAAGTTGTGACCATGTAGGGTTAATCTTGTAGTCTTTTCCATTGTTTTCACATCAACGCAAAGGGTTAAATATTTCCCTGGGTTAGAGTTGCAAGATTATGAGGGAATCTTAGTTACATCATCACAAAGATCTAGATACTGCATCGAATGAAGGTTGGTCCTATTAATTGATGACAATCAATCAATAGTGTTTAGTATTTCAAGTTACAATGTTGCGACGGTCAACGTGCCTAGTCAATTTTGCATGTTCGTGAGGAGTCAAGATGGAATTGGGGTTAATGGTGCGACACTAGAAATCCTTTGTCCTTGCATGGTCACAAGTTAAAATGTAGAACTAGGGTTAGAAGTCGTGACTGTGATATGGCAGAGGGATTATCTAGTTTGTATGGTGACTATCAAATCATTTGAGATCAAGGGCTGGCATAATCCCACATTTCTAAGCTGCAAGGCCTTTAAATCATGTGGGAATATGCTTAGCTGACACGTGTTCTCCCAATGACCCCAGGTAGGCTTCATTCACATTATCGCACGGTTTTGAATGGTCGTTAGGAGGCAAGTTGTAAGTTGCAATGGGTTTAATGTTGTAGTTAGATTTATGTCTTCACATCATTGCTAGGTATTAAGGTTTAACCATGGTTCAGGCTATGAAGCCGTGAAGACCTTGTCGCGTGGTCATTGGGGTTAGTGACGGGTTAAAGAATCAAGTTGTGAAGCAGCGATAACATGAGAAGAGAAGACCAGATGGTTTTCGTAGCTTCACTGGAGTTATGGTTTGAACCACAGTTAGTGTTGTGATCATTTGTCTCTTCATGTTTACATGCTCACAGTGAGTTAAAGATAATCCCAGGCTAAGGTGGTGACTGAGAGGTGATAATTTGGATCACAGTTTCACGTGGTCACAGTATTTAATGCTAGCTGATAAATTAAGTTGTAGTGGTGCGATAGTAAGGGGAGCCTAGCTTCACAGTATCATAGATAAAACAGATGTTAAGCCACTAATTGCAGTGATGATGCAAGACTTCGATTTCACATTGTCATCTTATCACAGAAGTAAGTGGACAATGTTGAAGATAAGCTGTGAAATCGCGATAAACAATTAATTTGATGGTGTCACGATTTCGCAAGAGAAAAAAACTAATGAAGATAAAGAGTTGCAAAGATGCGATCATGGGAGGTCAAAGGTCAAACATAAGGATGGAAGAGTGGCAGGGTGGCGAAAGGATAAAGTATGATTGGTCCACGTGGCGAAACCTGAGGATTGACTCCAATTGACTACTGATTTTTTGACTTGGTGTGCTAATAGTGAAGAAAAAACTTTTTTTTTTAATGGTAGATCTGATCTTCTCGGTCATCTTCTAGCTACCTTCAATGTTCCCCATACCTGATAAATGAAAAGGGACACTCCATCATTGTCTAGTTATCCATCTACTCAATTAAGGCATTAATGGTCATCATTTTTGTCTTCTCAAGGCTATTTTGGTGAAATATATGATTTTCCTACATCTAAATGTGTACTAAGGTTAGATCTTTCTTCATATTTGCAGTGACTATTCTCTGCAAACTTAAATGCAATTGTTGTGCTTTTCCTTATGGCAGAAGCCATCTACGTTATGTTTGCACTAGAAAAACAAATTTTGTAACCCTTCTTAGGGTCGACCTTTTTCTTCTTAGGGTCAACCTTTTTTTGATTCATTAGTATTGAATTTTATGCTATGCTAATATAATTTTCCTTTTGTCTATGCATGAATGTATTCTTTGTCCTATCTCATTCTCCCATTAATATAAATGCAGAACTTCCTTGCCTTTTGTTGATGTTTTGTCTTCTATTATTCAATTTGCATATTACTATCTGTTTGGTCTCAAATGTTATAGAGTGAAGTTCCTTCCTTGCAACATTTCATTTGGTTTTTGATTTGTTTGTGGTTGTTGGATCGAAACAAAGGTTGACTCTGTGTATCATGAGAATATGTTGATAAATAGTGCATTGTTAGGCAGAAATAAGGTTGAACAAACTATTTTGGTGTATTGCCCCCTTTAGATTAGAATAGGTAGTTTGCTTTCATATGTTCCTTCTCCGTTCTCCTCTCAAAGAGTAGTTAGGTGCACCCTGATAGTAAGGAAGCCAACCTTCTCCGAAGACTCAATCTCACAGTTCAAGTCCCACAACTTGGAGATTGTTTCCATATTTCACAAGGTTGTCTTTAGGTAAAAAACTTTAGGCAAGGGTGCAAGCTTTTATGACAACAATTTTTTTATTATACATTACAGAATGACCTATTGCTTAAGGGAAGTCAAATTTGTGTCCCTAGAGGGTCAATGAGGGAAAATTTGACCCAAGAGAAGCATAATGGGGCACTCAATAGTCATTTTGGAGTCAACAAGACTCAAGAGTTAGTCACTAGGTTCTATTTTTGGCCTAGGATGACTAGAGCTATTAGACAGTACGTTGAGGGTTGCATAGTGTGCCAAAAATTCAAGCGGACATCATCAATGTTGGTCTTTACCAACCACTTACAATCCCTAAAAGGCCATGGGAGTGTATAAGTATGGATTTTGTAGTTAGTCTACCAAGGACAACGTAGAGATATGATAACATTTATGTGATTGTTGATAGGTTTAGTAAAGTGACACATTTTGTACCTTGCAAGACCATACATGATGCTTTTCATATTGCTCTCTTTTCTTCAAAGAGGTGGTTAGGATTCATGGTCTACCTATGAGCATTGTTTCAGACAGGGAGACCAAATTCATTAGCCATCTTTGGAAGACATTGTGGAGAAGGCTTAGTGGTAACTTGTCTTTTGGATCTGCCTATCACCCACAAACAGATGGCCAAACAAAGGTGACTAATAGGAGTCTTTGTAACCTACTTAGGTGTCTCGCAAAGGAGTATGGGTAGACAGGGGACCAACTTATTGGGCAAGCTGAATATGCTTACAATGATATAATAAATAGAGCCACAGGTAAGAGTCTATTTGAAATAGTTTATGGTTTGCATCTTAGAGGGATTTTTGAGTTGAGAGAATTGAAGTATGGGGTCCCAAGTAGTGGCTATGGTGAGGAATTTCCCAATCCATGAGGGAGATCCATGAAAGTGTCAAGAATACACTAACTGAAAATGTTGATAAATTGAAACAAAAGGTGGATGCCTCAAAGAAGGAGTTACAGTTTTAGATAGGGGATCTTGTGATAGTGCACCTGAACAAAAGAAAATTTCCCAAAGGGATACCACACAAGCTCTAAATGATAAGGTTGGGTCCTTGCAAAATACTTTCCAAATATGGGAACAAAGCCTATAAAGTTGAGTTTCCTGTAGACCTAGGTTTGTCACCAGTGTTCAATATTGCAAATTTGATTTCCTAGAAAGGCCCTACCCAAGATGTTGATAAGTGTCTCCAAGAGGTGACACAAGATATACCAAACCTCCACCTAATTCCTCCTCCACCCCTACAAGCAGATAGGATACTAGATTCAAGAGTCTACAAACATATTAGGAAGAAGGACTACTTAGACGAACTTGTCAAATGGCTTGGCAAGGATGATGTTGATGCTACTTGGATTAGAGAGACATGTTTCAAACAGTTAGGAATTGACTTTAACTTTCTCAATCCAAGGATGGATTGACTTCTTTTATGTTTTGGGGAGTATGGTGCAGGGGCACCTAGTCTAAGCCTCTCATTTTGGTTTCTAGTTGGATTTTTGGCTTGTATTGACTCTAACCAAGTCAGGAGTGTGAGTGAGTTTGGACCTTTTCAAGGTCATCTCTTCTTTTGAGTTGTTCCTAGGTGAAGTTTCCCTCCTAAGTGGTTTTAGTGTGTTTGTGAGTGCAGCTTGTGGTAAGGGTCCTGGGTATAGGACCATGAAAGCATGAGGAGGGTATGGTTTGTAAAAAATCTTGTCCTTCATGATGTTTTTATATCTTTTTGCATGGATTGGATCTCCGAACATGTCATGTTGAGTAAGAAAGGGAGAAGATATCAAAAAGATGTCAATTGTGCTATAATTGTGCAAAAGTTATCAATAAGGAAAACAAGGAAAAAATAATGCAAATTGATGTCCTGGAGGCTAAATCATGCCTAGACATCATTAAGGGATCAAAGTAGATAGGTATGGAAGTTCCCAAGTAAGGAAAAGAAAAACTACTCAAAGATGCCAAAAATTGTAAAAGTTGTGTAATTTTTGGAAAAGTTGTTTGACAACGTTTTGGGCAAAAAGTTGCAAAACACAAGAAAGAGGTTGGTGGTTAGTCCAACTGCCTAAAACCTCTTTGGGAGCTTATAAAACCATGAACTAAATAAATCCCAATCAACAATTTTGTGCAATAGATCCATGATTTCCAGTTCAGTTCTAACAGATTTTGAGGTTTTTGATTGCCTATACAGAATAATGGATTGGAGATTTCATTCTAGTGTTGAATCTTTGTTTTTCATGTTGTTATAACACTTTCCATTCAGGTTGCAAGTTTTTAGGTATTCATTGAAGCAGGTTTTGAAATTCATTTGTAAATTTCTCATGTGTTGGTTCAGTTTTGACTCTGTGCAATAATGGCTCCCCCATGAGTTCCTACCGTGAGTTCTACATGTCTTTAGGGGAAACGAGAGTTGAGCCTATGTACATAGTTTTTGGGGCCCTAGAAAGTGTATTAAGAAATTTAAATGTGATGCCCTAGGAAAGTCTTTGATACTTGGTTAGGCGATCACAACAGAGAAACGAAGGATTTGAGGTTTGAAAGTGAGAAATACTTCAAACCAAGTGTTGAAGGAGGGGTGATTCATGTCACTATATGCCAAAGGAGATGGTTTCATGACAAGTTTTGTTGAGGGAATTATTAGACCCTAGTCATCCCTACCATACATGTTATGAAACCCCTAAATATAGGCATAAAAGTTTCTTTCGGGTGCACGAACAGTTTGGAAACCTGAGACCCACAAAATAATTTAAGTTTTCCAAAAGGGTACTCAGAATTATGATTTTTTTTCCACCTTATTCAAATAAATTAAGGGTTAAATTCCAAAAACTCAAGTTGGAGGGCTAATTCTAGTAGCCATGTTTTTAGCAGTTTTGGAGTAGGAGTAAAGAACTTGAAGGTAACTTGTGAAATTTGTGTTCAAAAGTCTAGGAGAAGTTTGACATCACTTGTAAGAGCCCCTCACACTACAAGGTTGAGAAAAATGGTCAAAACAGACTAAGGAAGGAAGTCAACAAGTTATCTTGAAGAGACAATTGGAAAAGGAATGAACTAAAACCATTGGTGTAACTAGGCAGTGAGTAGTTAGTGGATAGGGTAGAAATCATCTAGAGATTAGGGTGTCAAATTAACCCTAATAGGCTAAGAGAAAGCCTAAGGAAGTCCTTGAGAAAGCAAGGACTAAAGAAGCAAACTACTCTAGCATTACATCATCGTGCATGAGAGATAATGTATGATCCACACACAGATAATCAAATCATAAAATAATCCTAGGTAAGGAATGCTGATAGCCAAGTCTACCTCAAAGGTAACACAAACTACTCATAAATAATAAAATAACCAAAGTCAAAAAGACACTCATCCAAACCAACATCACATACCAAAATCAACAATGGATACCAAGTACAAATCAAAGATCAAAACCAAAAATATACAACCACCTCCAAATCAATGTCCAGTGTCACAAGCACAATAACCAACAGATAACAACCATCATCAATAAAATTAAACCACCAATCACTAACTCCAACAATAAAAACATCACCAATGAATAATCGGCATTCATTAATAAAAGTTAACTCTCAAAGATAATTGGCATCCAATCAATAAAATAATAACTCACAATAAATACACTATCAAAAGTAATATCTAATTAGTACACTACCAATATATACACCATCAAAAGTAATATTCAACAAGTACACCACCAGAGGCAAATATAAAGAAAACATGAAGGAGACTTAGGCTACATACTATAAAGTGTCATCACATGAGCCAACTCTAAAGTTACCCTAGTAGTCTCTCAGAACTTTGACCCCCTAATGACTCTATGCAGAACCAAAATACCCTTTCGTGAAGATGAGGAAACTAGTCATATCTCTCAAGGTATCATCCCATTCTCATCTTTTGTCTATACAAGCACTCAAGGCATGGATGAGGAAAAATCTCTAACTTATCTTTTTAATTTCTCTCTAGACATGTGAAAAGAAAATATTTGAATTACTATGTTATCACTTTTTATACAACTTTAAATAAGTTATCATGGCAACCACTTTGGACCCCAACCCCCATTGTAAGCCACTCCCATAGATATGCACCTAGAGTATCTTCCCAAAACTCACAAACCACAATTGTGTCTCATACCACAAAAGTAATATTGATCAAATTTGGTTCCTTAACAAGGAACCCAAAAATAACATTGGTTCTCAAAACTCAAATTCTCATAAATGTTCGTCAAAAGAAATCTCAATTTAAATCATAAAATACATCATGACATCCAGTCAAATAATTATAAAAGAAATCTTAGAAATGCCTATGGTGCACATCCTAATTTGGCCAACTAAGCAACTCACAAAGATAAACCATTACGGAAATAAACATCACAAGACTATAAATAGAATATTTAAGAATTTAGTTTGAGTCATAAAAATGTGTTTAAAAATAAAGTAAAAATATACATGTTAATATAAATTGTTATGCTAATATACTTATTTAAATCAATAAGTATTTGAATGTCAAATCTTTTTCTGCAAATAAAATATCGTGTAATATTATCATGTTATTAATTTAAATAATCTTAAATCATAATAACATAAATATATATGATTAGATTAAATATTAATTTTAATTTCATTTCTAAAATATTAATTTGACTTCTATTTAAGTCCAATATTAATATTTAATTTTCCTTTAATTCATGATGCAACTAGAGATAATTCAAATTTGAAATTTTAATTTTAATTTTAATTAAATATTCATAACTAGTTGATTATATAGTAAACTCCAATATAGCTACTCTTAAAATATAACTAAATCACAATTCTATATTTATTAATTTGTAACTCTACTTACATTAATAAATATATAATAAGTTATATCCCACTAAGAGTTTTAAAAGTAATTTATATTAAAAACTCACTTGTAAGAAAACAAATAATATTTTTTTCTTTAATTTTTCAGAATAAATAAATAGTATTTTAATTTAATATTTTTTATTTTTAAATTTTTGAAATTAATAAATAAATCTGAAAACTATATTATATTTCTATTAAATAAAATAAAAACATACATTTAGTATTTTCACATGTCTTTGATCTATCAAATCATGCAACCATACTAAGTTTTTATCTTTAGTATATTTGTTTCACATGCATACATAAGTTTAGTTACCACATGCTTTCCTCTTAATTAATTTTTTGTTTTTCCAACAAATTTCGCAAGAAAATTATTTTAAATATAAGAAAAATATTTATCTTTATTTAGAAAACTCATGATAATCACATTATTTTAATTACAAATTTAAAGTTGAAACCTTAGTCTTTCAAGTTTTTGTTTTCTTCCAATTTTCTATAATCAAATTTTCTTTATATTATAAATGATTTTAAAATAATACAATCATAATAATATTCTAGATTTTTGTACAATTTTCCTCATTGAAGTTTTCTTGATTAATAAATTTTAGTTTTTCAAGATTTACAACATAATTTTTATCCAAAAATCAATACAATAAATTAAGAAGCATTATGCAAGTACCTAAGAAGACATGAAGTAAATAAATCTTTCAATGAAATTCTATAATTAGTATTTACACCCTACCTCAAAACCACAACTAAAATCTGAGACAATCCGTAAATGCATGCAAATCCAAACCTTCCAAAACTTTCAATAATACTTTTGATCCAATTCTGAATTTTGCTCCCCAAACCCTGTGAGTGTAGAAATGAGCTCAAATCTCTTAATAAAGAGTTAACTCTACCTAGGGTTTCTACTTTTCCAATATGCAAAAGCATCTCTTTAAAATAAACTTTTATTATTTAATTCATTCATGCACACTAAAAAACTTTTAAATTAAAATATTCTCTTTTTTTTCCTTCACTCTATTAATCAGTGCAAGCATTATTTAAAACGTAGTTTATTATCTAAATTAATGATAATTAAAGCTCATTATTTAAATACAACTCTAATTTAATTATTATTAATTAAATATTTATAATAAAGCAATATAAAATCTTTAATCTTTTAGCATTTTAATTCTTTTTTTATCCAACTTCTTAAATTGGACTTTTAAATTAAATCTTTTAAACTAAAGCACATATTTAATTAATTTCTAATTAATTAAACATCACGTTCTAATTTCTCTTTATTCAATTTTCTAAGTTAGATTTCTAAATTAAGTGTTTTAAATTAAAGTGAATATTTAATTAATTTTTAATTAATTAAATATTCTCATATTTTAATATTTTTTAATCAAATAATATTTAATAATTCTCAATATTATATGTTAACTCAAATATTATAATTAAATCATTTACCAAATAAATCACATAGTCAAATCCAAAAAAAAAAAAACATTACCAAAACTCAAAAGTAAACACGGACAAAGATAAACTCATGAGTTTTAAAAAGGTGTAAAGTCATACAACATTATCTCCTCAATCCTACCTTTGAGTTATTGTGATAGAGCACGCTCATCCTAACAAATTTAAGGAAGTCAATCCCTAATACGTACAAATCTGTATAGAGTACGAGCATGCCATGTGCATATATATCTAAGTGAAACAAACAATGACGAAGAATGATACATCGTGTAAATCTCGACTAGTAGGTGACTACGACTCCCTCCCTCAACCATATCATGCCCTTAATGTTTTGTATTCACAACCTTTAATATACTCATAATTCTAATTTGGTTTCCTTCTCCCTTTCCCCCGCTTTATATATTCATTTTGACATCTCTCCAATTGGTTGACCCTCTACTACATTTTTATGCCAATAGACTTTTCACTACAGGCATCACCTACTAATGGATAACTGTGACACTGCCAAATTGTCACATGTTGTAAATTGTCTTATGCAAAATTTTAAAGGGAAAAACTCTCGATCAATCTTCTAACGGTGATAGCAGATAGAGTAGTGAATTTTGAAGAAAGTTTTACATTGATTGCAGGCTCGTCACAAACAATTAATCTGTCCACCCAAGTGGCCACAAGAACATTTGGTTGCTCCGCTCAAAATGGTAGACACGTTAGGGTTCGATTTGTCCTAACGTGTTTGGGACACAAAGGTGCTCGCATGTGATTGTTGCCGCTTCCAGAACTACCGCCACTGTGAATTTCATCCTTCTAATGTTGACGCTCATTAATATCACCACAAGATGATGGTGGTTCACCTTGCAACGATTATTTCTGGTGAGCATTCTATCCCAACGAAGAATTGAGGCTTGGAAGGTACTGATAAATTCCAATTTGAAGGCCACCAAAATAGGTGTACTTTTAACCTTACTCTTTGATAATGCCTTAGATTGAGTGTTGTGTCTTCTTAATACGACTCGACCACAACTTATTTTGTCATTGTTATTTGCAGATGCTTTAAGGATTCAGGTTGCTAGAATTTTGTTTCTCATTCACAACTTTCCAAATGTGATATTATAAAGAACTAGTGCAAGGATTTTGTTGCTCACATAAAATTTTTAAAACTTTTTTTTTTTTTTTTTTGGCAGATATGAGAGCTTTTAACAAGATTGAAGGCCAGCGAAGTGAATGTTTTTGTGGCTCCTCCAGAACCCTTTTGATATGCAGCATATAGTATCTTTGGAATAATCTTGTGTATATGACCATCACATCCATAAGGTGAGGCATTGCATCCTTTCGATGTCTGTTTTTTCTTATAAATTTTGCAACTCCCAAGAATATGATCAAAATTGCAAGCGAGCAATAATTGTGGATTTGATTTACTCTTCAAATGCCTAGGTATTGAAACAAAAATCTGAAAGCAAAACTGAGAAGGGTATGTTCAGATATTCCAAGTGCAAGTAACGACAATAGCAGATAAGATAAGATAAGATAAAAATATTAATGTCCAACAAAAGACCAGAAAGAGGTCTATGGGGCTGAAAGATTACAGCAAAGTAGGACAGAAACCAGCAGGAGCACACAAAGGTGTCCGAAGAGAAGCAACAAAAAGCAACTAAAAGCACTATGATGCTTTCATGGGTAAAAAAAAATCAGTCGCAACATGAAACATGTGCCGATGCATAGAAATATTATACTGTCCTGGACCATTCCTAGAAAAATGTCGCTGGTGCATATAAGCAGAACGGGATCTGACATGTCTAGAAGGCTCATCAAGCCGAATAGAGCTAGAGGGCCTTTTCACACCACGCAAGGGGGATAAAGGTGTAAAAAAGGCAGTAATGAGCTGAGTAGATGAGGGTGGGTGTAGAAGCGGAGTTCGAATCATACTATCTCGGAGCATAGTAGCCTCACGAAGATACAATGCAAGGCATCTCTGACCATAGTAGCTGAAGAAATCATAGAGAGAGAGAAACATTCTCTAAACAAACGAAAGAACCTCCCTCTGATCTCATAGTAAATAGGGCATCGGAAAAAAAAGTGAGCTTTATTTTCCACCTCCCCCGAAGTACAGAACACACAAGTCCGCTCCTCTCTGGCAATCTGATGATCCGACTGAGCTCGAAGATGGTGAGAACCAATTCTAAAAGAACCTAAAGAAATCCACAAGGCATGAGACCAACGCCGTGAGAGATAGCTGGGCCGGGTAATAATACCATCTGAGATCTCCAAAAAGTGTCGCATAAAACGACATTCATGGGCGTAACCCCCCAAGAGGGTTAACCCAGGTAGCAGTAATATAACATCAATAAATATCAAAACAAACATGCTCATTCAACTCCTGCCGAGAAGGGAGAAGATGAGCAAGGGCATCCAAAGAGAACTGAAAAGGAGGGAGACAATCAATATCAATCCCAATAGAACTCAGCAAAGAAGAAACCTGCGCATACCAACACCGTGCCCGAGCACCAGACTCAGCAGCCGCTGTGGAAATCGAAGAGCAATAAGCTAAATAGGAGTAACGATCACAATCACTTGCCATATCAATGAACCCACGAAGGCGATGAAGAGACCATACTAAGTCAAAGATGGCTGCGAGTCTGAATGGACGAGCTCCAAACTCAGCAAGAATGATACTGTGGGGAGTAGATCTATGACATCTGATGATGCGCCGTAAAAATAAAGTCTGAACCCGCTCAATCGATGCCCAATCTGAGCTAAGGAGAGAAGGGCCCCAAATCACAGAGCCATAAAGAACAGTCGGTCGAACAAGGGCATCAAGGAGAGAGAGCTTAGACGGGGTATCCTGGAAGTGATGTTTGAAGCACTGTTTCTCAAGCAAAGCAAGAGAACCCATACCCTTATTAACTTTGGGCTGAATAGCAAGTCTCATACTGAACCGCAGTCCAACAAAAAAAACACCCAAATATAAATAGGAGGTAGTAATCTCAATCTATTGGCCCTGAAATATGAAGCGGAGATGAGAAGTCTTTAAACAATTAAAAGCCATGACCCGAGTCTTACCCAAATTAACGACCAACTGTCTCTGATCACAAAATAAAGCCAATCTATCAAGAAGTCTCTGTAACCCATCAGGAGAGGATGCAAGGAGAACAATATCATCTGCAAAGAGGAGGATTGAGATCAGAACCTGATAAAGATAACAACCATCACCCAGGAGCGAAAACTTCAAGAGGAAGTCCTCAAGCTCATCAATATATAAACCAAATAAAGTCGGAGAGAAGACAACCCTGCTTAACCCCAATAGTACTGTGGATAGGATTTGAAAAGCCATTAGGAGTCCGAAATCTGCCAACCACAGTCTCATACAATCTCATAATAGCAATACGTAGCATCTCAAAAATACCGATCTCCCTAAGTCTCTCAAACAGAGCCACCCTAAGAACAGAATCAAAGGCTTTACGAAAATCAACAAAGCAGCAATAAACTTTTTCCGATTTGTCTCTAGCCTCCTCAATAATAGCCCGTAAAGTGAAGATATGATCTATAGTTTGGTAATCTGTCTGAAAGCCTGCCTGTCCTCTAGCCCTACAACCAATCCTGTCAAGTTCCGCAAATAACATATTATTCAGAGCAGTAGCATAAAGTTTGGCAAAAGTATGCCCGATCATGATAGTTCTGTAGTTCCCCGGATTAGAAACAGGCCCGATCTTATGAATGGGATGAATCAAGTGCCTAGACCAGGAAACCGGAAACCCAGTATGGATCACTCTATTAAAAAGAATAGAGAGATAGGGACCCAAAACAGAGGAACCAAACTTGAAAAGCTCAGCCTGAAAACCTTCCTCGTCAGTAGCTCTACTACACTTCATAGATCTGATAGCCTCAGACACATGGGAAACGGTGAAAAGGCGGATGAAAGGAGGTGAGGGGGGGTGAATGGAGGGCTGCCCAGGAATATCATAAAGAGTCATGGTATGTGATGCAAGGGAGTGAAAGTCAAGGGTGGAAGGCGGAGGGGGATGATGGGGGAAAAGAGTACGCCAAAAGAGTTGGGGATTGTGAATCAGAGTGGAGCAAGGAGACTTACACTTAGAGGTAGTAAAATTATGCTTCTTCCGAAGAAAGCGCAGATAAGACGAGCGAATGCTAGCAAAGTCAGTGGAGTGAGCCTCAAAAGCAGAGCGCATTACACGAAGGGATTTGCAATCTGAATCAGACCACTGGTTCATGGGGCAAATATTACGTCATTTACTGCAAAGGAGCAATGGAGGGCGGTGAGGGATGGAAAGGGTGGCCGAGTCAAAGATCGCCGAAGTGCGCAAGTCAAACATGGAGGTGGTCTCAGATGAGTCAGAGAAATCTGAAGGGCTAAGGAGTCTGGAAAGGTGAGCAGAGAAGAGCTTGCAATCACCCTCAAAAAAATGGAAGCGAATGGGCAAAAGAGCGGTCATCGAGGAATGAAGAGGCGACATGAGTGAGGGCGCAGAGAGAGGGGAGAGGCTACAATGCATGCTGAGAAGAGAGTGATCCGCAAGGGGAAAGCGCCGGATAGTGAAACTGTGAATACAAGAGATGAAGGAAGGATGGGCAAGAATATAATCCACGACACTAGCACCACCACCATGAGGCCAACATGTGAAAAGCTCGGAACTAGGGAAGCAGGAGAGGCCGTTCAGGATGACCAAATCAGAGGACTCACATAGCCGCAACAAATGTCTTCCATACATAGATAACGGCCCAAGAGCATCCTCAGAAAGTCTATGAAGCTCTAAAGAAGTAGGATCAATCTCGGTGGAGCAAATGGACTCTGAGCGACGATCAAAAAGTGGAGTTTGCAGCTCTTTGGTTCTTGCATTGAAATCCCCAAGAATAATGATGTCCCCTAATGCAATGAACTGAGAGAAAGTCTCGCAAAGATCGAAAAAAGGATCACCGTCTTCGATACCATGAATAGCATAGTGAGACACAGCTAGCAGAAAGTAGCATGTAGCCAAGTAGATATCCCTCTGATGGTAACCCTTACGATCAATATGGACCCACATAAATCTGGCAAATGAACCAGAGTGTACAATAGAAGTGCTACCAAAAATATCATCCTTAATCAAACAGGCCACACCCCCTGAACCCCGCACACCCCCCGAAGTATGAACCTCATCCTTAAAAACCGATAACCACTGATATCATGTGATACCTGGCAAAGGACGCACTGGACTCTCATGAGTTTCAGATATGACCAGAATATCGGCGGAACCCAAAGCATCAAGAAGAAGACCAGGTAAGGACCACAAGAATAATGATGTCCCCTAATGCAATGAACTGAGAGAAAGTCTCGCAAAGATCGAAAAAAGGATCACCGTCTTCGATACCATGAATAGCATAGTGAGACACAGCTAGCAGAAAGTAGCATGTAGCCAAGTAGATATCCCTCTGATGGTAACCCTTACGATCAATATGGACCCACATAAATCTGGCAAATGAACCAGAGTGTACAATAGAAGTGCTACCAAAAATATCATCCTTAATCAAACAGGCCACACCCCCTGAACCCCGCACACCCCCCGAAGTATGAACCTCATCCTTAAAAACCGATAACCACTGATATCATGTGATACCTGGCAAAGGACGCACTGGACTCTCATGAGTTTCAGATATGACCAGAATATCGACGGAACCCAAAGCATCAAGAAGAAGACCAGGTAAGGACCACAAGGATCCATTACCATTCCAGCAGTTAACAAGAAGGGAGCAAGTGGGGGCCTCCCTCTTGTTCGACTGCTGGTGAGATCGTCATTTGGCCTTGGGGGCCCGCCTGTCTTCCCAACTACTTGGGGCTGAATCTCTAATCACAGCGCTCAAATTTTTGATAACTGCCCATTTTCCATCAAGTCTCGCTTTAGCGACAATACCATGAGCATGTTTAAGCTCTACAACCTGTGTCTTCGTGAGATCTTCATCTAGGAAGATCTTTGAAGGAAGAGAGAACAGCTTCCTCTTAGCACAGAGAGCTTGAAGCCTATCTGCAAGTGAAAAGAATCTGATAAAAAGGACATCTTCGTGTCCAAACCAGCACCTATCAAGCTTAATCTCGAAAAGACCAAGCTGATCACCAAGGAAAGAGTGGCCCGCGACGAGAGGATCATGGGTAGAGGGAAGTCCTCGAATCCGCAGGTTGAGCTCGCGGGACCGTCGCACTCTCTCATCAACAATCTTACCTTGTACAATTTTATCAATACTGGCTAGAGGTTGAGAATCCGAATTACTACAAAGAGAGGCCCATGTCTTGACTTTCTATTCTGTTTTCGCAACCATTTCGGTATGCCGATCCTTGATTTTATCCAATCCAACAAGCTGTTATATAACTACCTCACTATTGGATTTCAGCATTGCTGTTCCGGAGATGAAAGTGTCTGAGAAATGTTGGATATTCGATTCAGTAGACAGTTTGAGATTAGTGAGTTCTGCCGTCAGATTCCCAATCTAATCTTTCAATAAGATGTTATCGGCTTCTAACTTGACCACTCTGTCACAAAGTTTTAGAGAGAGCGAGGATGCATCCACAGCAATATCCTTTAGGGTTGTATTGTCACTCTCTATTATCTTCATACGGTCAAGTAGCTGTTGGACTGTGAATGGGTCGGGTTGGGGCTCTGCCATTCTGTCAAACAGTAAACCCACCACGACGCTGCAATATAGATCTACCTGAGATCAATACAGATAACTATAAAGGTTTGACATTCTGTCAAACACTTCCTGTGCAGCAAGATAAGACACAAGGGCTCGTGTGTAGAAGATAAAATCCGTGTAGACTTCCAGTTAGCAAAGCATTCAATCAAACACCTGCCAAACACCTAACACCTGTAAGAAATCAACAATGCAATCTCTAGAAAACCCACGGCTCACTGTTCACGCGGGAAAGCCCTCATCTCACGACTCAAAGAAGAAGAAACAATGAGGAAAGCCCTGTGCCAAAACACCAAGAACACTGCACACACAAGAAAGCCCTTGCAAACGCACAGAGTGCCATAGGGTCACAGGTCTCGAACAGATTAGGGAACAGACGCACTGGAAACCCAAAGCTCACTGCTCAAACCCACGGCTCACGATCAGAGGGATTGTCGAATGAAAATCAAACAATGTAGTCAACCCCACGGCCCACCGACCAGATGCTCACGATCATGAGAATCAAACCCTCTTGTCAAACCCACGGCTCACTGCACAAACCCACGACACACGAACAAATCAGGCACCAGACGACAGGCGGCTCACGGCACACGAACAGATTAGACTCAACCGACAGACGGCTCACAGAGATGTAGAAGAAAAATTATAAATCAGGCACCAGATGGCAAAAGAAATAGCTAAATATACATTCATTATTTTATGGTTTTAAATGTTTAGTAATTGAGCCATGAAAAATCATTTAGTTTGAGGAAGATAAGTGCTATACAACTTAAGATATAGCCAACTAACTTTCTCCTCCTATGATTTTTTGTGTTCAATTGAAATAATTCCATGGTACACTAAGATGGTATAAGGGTTTTTATATATTTATTTCAATATTTTTTATGTTAAGAAACTAAACAATTAGATTTATTGTTTTTCATTAAAAAATTTGTATGCTTGGTCTTTCCATCTTAGAAGCATTTGACAATGTTTCTATGTGAAGGACCACCTAGCTAATATAATTATTGCAGTGTTCTAGGAAGCCCTCTAGCAAATTCGCTGATTATAGGTAGATGTGATTATTCGTAGTGGAATTGGGGGAGTTGACTTAAGACCATCCCTATTTTTTGGTCTTTCATCAAGAAGTCCTCGAATCAATCCTCTTCTCAAGCGATGCTTGGTAGTGGATTTGGTGGAGTTGACTTGGGGTCATCCCTGTTTTCTAGTCTTTCATCAAGAGGTCCTCAAGTCAATCCTCTTTTCAGGCAATGCTTGGTAGTGGAATTGGGGGAATTGACTTAGGGCCATCCTTCTTTTCTGGTCTTTCATCAAGAGGCCCTCGGATCAATCCTCTTCTCCGACAATACTTGGTAGTGGAATTGGGGGAGTTGACTTTGGGCCATCCCTATTTTCTAGTCTTTCATCAAGAGGTCCTCGAGTCAATCCTCTTCTCAAGCAATGCTTGTTAATATGCTTATTGAATTGTGTGCTAATGTGTAAGCATGTGCACTTCCTTCTACTAATGTTCACCATTATGAACATCCACACAAATTTGTAACGTGGATGATTTAAGAATAGCGTTCATATGTTCAAACCTCTTAAGTAGAAATCTCTAGAATGCTCAGGAAAATTGTGTTTCAATTTATCATATGGAAGCGTGATTAGATTGAGGGGTTTGGGCACATGGGATAATAAATTATAAGAATGGATTATAAGGAAGTTCGCTAGCAACATGATCGATAAATTTGACATAGTAGAATCACACAAAACCACAATAATTACTTCCTCTACAAAAGTTTCAAAAGCCAAAAAAGCAACAAGCACAGATTGAAGACTGAAGAAGCATTAGGGAAAAAGTAATTACTTCACCTACAAAAGCTTCAAAAGCAAAAAGCAACAAGAACAGCTAGGGAAAAAGTAATTACTTCCTCTTGTAAAGTTTCAAAAGCTAAAAAGCAACAAGAAGATTACTTCCTCTTGTAAAGTTTCAAAAGCTAAAAAGCAACAAGAAGAAATTGAAGGAGGAATAAGGAAACAAAAGAAAGGGAAAAAGTAATTACTTCCTCTTGTAAAGTTTCAAAAGCTAAAAAGCAACAAGAAAAAATTGAAGGAGGAATAAGGAAACAAAAGAATTGTTGTGAGATTCATAACAAAAGGAGCTCCATTGAAAGTGCATCAAGTTGAATACTGCTATCTAAGGTATCCACTTATCCACTATAATCCTAGATAAGCTTAAGTGATCCAATCATCCTCAATTGTAAGCTTAGATAAACTTCCTTTGAATGTCACTGAAGAAGAAAGAATCAAATGTTTCCCCCAAGTTCTTGCAAGTTTCAAAATTTCAATGTCAATGAAGAAGAAAGAATCAAATGGTTCATCCAAAATTTGGCAAGGTCCAAGATTCTACACTCAAGGTGAAATCTTTTTTCTACAACTAGTCACTTCGTTTCAAAATTTCAATGTCAATGAAGAAGAAAGAATCAAATGGTTCATCCAAAATCTGGCAAGGTCCAAGATTCTACACTCGAGGTGAATATCTTTTTTCTACAACTTATCATCATTTATTTCATCAAAGAGACATTAGGCTAGAAAATATGAATAAAATATTACTCCATCACAACCATTTGATGTGACTTCATTTCCAATTTGTCTTTCCTTGTTATTTAGTTTAATTCTAATAATGATGAAGGTAGTCACATATGTAATTTAGTTTAACTCTAATAATGATTAAGGCTGTTACATATTTATTGCTTTTAGAAAATTAATGATTTAAGTTTTTACATTAATATGTAAGAAATAATAAAGAGACCTACTTTTTCCTATTTTGTATTAAAGTCTTACTACAGCGAGTGGATTTAGAACGATGTTCCCTCCAAAGTACAATAATAAAGAGACTGACTTTTTTTCTATTTTATGTTTTAGTCTTTCTACAGCGAGTGGATTTAGAACGATGTTCCCTCCAAAGTAAAATATTATTGTATGATTTTTCCGTTTGTGAATAGTGTGGATTTAGAACGATGTTCCCTCCAAAATAAAATATAAAATAGGATATTATTGTATGATTCTTTTGTTTGTGAATAGTGTTTGTATATTTGGATTTTAACTCTTGTTGCTATCAATGGACTTCGAACATCTTTGTCACATAGCACATAAATTGTATAACTCAACAATAATGCACAAGTGCATTAAACCTTCACAAATAAACTATTTTTTATAGATTATAAAAATCTCATTTACAAAAGCTATAATCATAATCAACTATTAATTACAAATTAAATTTAAAAACTCTTGTAAAACTACTCTCGCAATTGATTAATTATCTAGAAATGCACACTAATCTTCTATTTTTCTGAAGCCACGTAGTGATGCAGCTTGCATTGCACCCCATTATCCTATTGTCATGCAAATTCTTCTTCTCTACTCATCATATCTCTCTTTGACGAATTTTGTGTCTTGGTTTTCTTTTGCCTTTCTAAAAGACATCGTTATTTTGAAGATAATCTGACCACATAATCCATACAGAAATTTCACATTCATTTCCTTATTGTGTAGATAGCTAAATGGCACCTACTCCAGAATCCCAGATATCGCAGAACGAAAAGGGAGTTGACTTGTGAATGGGTAAACATCCAGGACATGGCCTTGAAGTTTTTTACCAAATTTAATTTACATTTGCCTAAACTATAGATATTAACGCCCACTGGTTGATACACTATTACGGGCTAAATATAAATCTCAATTAAAGCCCTGAGATATATTGAGAAAATGATATAGGATATATGCATGATGTGAATAATGAATGACAAAGTAGAAAAATATGTTTAGAAACTGTCAAAATTCATTCAGTACAAGAAATCTCGTAAAAAGTCCTTAAAATGCCTCAGGTGCGCTGTATCAACCTTGCTCTTTCAGAGTTCCCGTTCTTCCCAGCACTACAATAACACTAACAACACCCAAAAAGACAATAGTAATTATAATTGTGGCCGTTTCAATGTTGCCCAAAAACAAAACAAAAACCTAAATATGAAAATAAAATTATATACATACTTGAAATTTAGCATTAGTTTGATCTCAAAATTGATACAGAAAATAAGCCCTGACAAGACCTCCCGTAAAAGTGGCTGCATTAATTTTTTAACGCTGCTAAAAGCAATGAACGGTTAACAACTATTTAAAAAAGAGAACTTGCGTTAATACAGTAGTGCACAATGAAACACAGCAAAACAAGGTATACAATACAAAAATATCCCTCACATTTTGCATTGCTGCACTACTCGCTCTCCTTGTCATGACCAGCCTCGTTGATCTCGCGTGAAACAGCTAATAAGGAAAAATTCAATGTAAATATGAACCCATGCCCCAAACTGTGGTCATATAGAGCTTAAATCTAAAACAACGCAATAAAAAGAGATCAAGCTTTGCATTTCTCTTTAAAGGTGTAGACATCAAAATCCTAGTAAGAGCAATACTGGAACTAAGGGTGGAGAATGAAGCTAGCTATAACATCATGAAACGTAAGGGCATTCAATCCAGTGGTCCAGGGCACAGAAGAATACAGTAAATTTATGTGAAAAAAAAACAAGATCAATGTAATCCAATGCGACAAATGGACCAATTTCTTTTGATAGATAAAGGCAACAGGGACAATTTTCTTTAGAAGGTAAAAGAAACTGTGAAATACATCAGAGTATGACTCGTCCCAGAATGTGAACAGCTCATTACATCACCGAGACCAAGTTTCTTCACAAGGTAACCTGCAAAATATGATTAAGGTGTTAAGGCTCACTTCGACAATGTCCAAACAAAAGCTTCCTTCTACAGAAACCATTCAATGCAGAATTCAAATGAGGCAATCACTTCTTGCAGAGAAACCAATTCTTCAAAAGAAGAGGCATATATATTTTAGAACAATAGACATCTATTTTTATTTTGACATATCACAAGAACATGAATCTCAGTAGATCTCAGTAGGCTAGCAGTGTCATGCTTAAAAAATATCACATAGCATGATGCAATAAAAAGCTAATAATCACTTCAAATCTAATCCAAACAAGATAAGCTACAATCAACAAAATTATCACATCAAAAAACCTCTGGTATATCGAGGCTAGTTGTTTATTAATGTCGATAGGCATTCTACAATGGCAGAATGGAGGAGTGGGATAAATGTTAAACTTTTATTTTTCTATGTTAAATTTGACAACCATCTACACGGCAAAAATTTAAATTTTATTATAAATTGAATATACTTTTAAAAATAATTTAATAAATACCAAATAAAATATCTATTTAAATTATAATATTTGGAGATATAAATCATCCATTTTTAAAGGAATTAAAAAATTTAAGTCAGTAAAAACTAAATAAATGGAGATAAAGGAAATATAAATAATTTTACATGTAGTAAATTAAATTATAATTATTTTTAGTGGATATCTATCAGCATTTCTTTAGATAGATTTATTTAAAATATCTATACTATTAAATGCTCTATTTGTTTTTACTACCCTGAATATTTTTCTTTATGCTTTACTTACTTCATTAGCCTAGATATTTCTATTTTATGGAAGTGTTTTATTTTCCCTTACAAAGAGATTCACATATATGTCCAAATGAATTTGTAAGGATGAAAATTAATTACTTCTGCATCTCCATTTTGGCCTTAATTTGATTGTCTATCTCTGCATATGTGAGTATGTGCCTCAAATACTTCGCATGCTTTGTCTATGCTTCCACAGCTTGCATTATTGTCTATCAGAGAAGTTGCAACTACAAAATTCATTTATCCGTTGTATTTTAATGGATATGTCTATAAACTGCTCCAACGCTCCCACTTCAGCACATGCATGCAATATGCAGGTAAAGGTTGTGGGTGGAATTTGGCTCTGGATGTGTCTAGAGGCATTTTGTCAAATCTATTTTATACATAATCCAAAATCCTTGTATGTGTGAGGTTCGAGAGATGTCCATGCGCTGTTCCAGAACTCCTGTTTTGGTTCAGGCAAGGAGAATGCTGGCAAGGGTTCTGAAATCTTTACACCCACCAGCTCCATTTTCTCAATTATGAAAGTACGCATGCATATGCATATGCATCTGTCTGTATTTTCAACAAATCCATGTTGTGCATATCCTTCAATCATGGCTTGCCATGAGACAAACATTTTTTTCAGGCATTCTATAAAATAGATTACATGCCTTGTCTATGATTCCACACTTTGCATGAATGTTTACCAGACAAATTGCAAATAAAACATCTAAAACATATTTTCCCTCAACAAATCAATTTTGTGCAAATCATGTGATCATGGCATGCCATTACCACATTTCTTTCATGCATTCGAGTCAATGAGTTTGATTCAAAAAGTACACAGTTAAATCCTGATAGCTATATCACAATTTTAAATTGCTGCGGAAAATATCTCCTACTTATCAATTTATAAGTTGAGGGACTTTCTAATGAATGGTTCATAAAGCACAACTTGTGAAGGTTTTGCAAATGGGGTTACAAGCCGCAAAGGTTTAACAATAGAGGAAACTTTATAATTAAGCACGCTCAAGCTGGAGTACTGGTGGGATGGGTGACCTCATGGGAAGTCCCAGTGCTTCACCCCTATGAGCATCACTTGGATCCAATGAGTACTAAGTGTTCCATTCATTCTCATGAGAGATGAGTTCATGTGAACCACTACTAATGAAACATGGGTCAATGAGTTTGACTCAAAAACTACAAAGTTGAATCCTAATAGCAATATCACAATTCTGTCAAATAGTTAACATGTCTCGTCTATGATTCAATTTTGTAAGCATGACTACCAGGACATTGCAATCTACAACATCTGACATAATTTCTTTTATGATTTAATCAATGTCCATACCCTATTCCAAAGCTCCCATCTTGGCAGAGGCAGTTGTAATGCTGGGAAAATGTCCATACCCTATTCCAAAGCTTCCATTTTGGCACAGGCAGTTATGATGCTGGGAAAATGTTGTAGAATCTAGTTTTACACCTGCCAACTGTGTTTGCTGGAATGAAAGTGCACACACACCTGTATGAATATGCACAAAAATATACATTGCTTACCCATACATATACATACACGCAAATGCTAGACATATGTGCATACTATGTATGTAAGCATGAATGCACATATATACGTACATATATACATATATACATAAGCATGGTATACATTTGTGCATGCTTACAGATACCTATGCACTTAAAAGAGGTGGAATGGTTGTGCTGAAACTAAGATAAATAAATTTAATTTTTTTTTTTCTACTTGTGCTCTCTTTCATTCTGCTGATGGATCATGTAGTGCGATCCAAAACGTTGGCAATAAAATATTCTTGATACAATCAAATCCACAATCTTTGTAACATTCATATGGATTGTGGAAATCTGATAGCTTTTAACTTTAATTACATTTTAATCCTGATATAACCCCCAGTAACCATAATATTAACCACAATTCTAATTCAACTGCAACACTTACCACAAGCTTTATCCTAGTATAGTAATCTCACACTGAGTCCTAACACTAACTCTACTTACTTGAGCTCCCATTTGAATTGTATATTGTAAATTTAGTTTCATGGTTAAAATTCGAATTGTTAAATAATTGAGTCTATTAAATTATTTTTTTAAACTTTAAAACACAGGGAATATTCCATCATTCAGAAATTATATCTAAACAAGAAGAAATTTGTTTGTACATATCCGACAATCATGGCATGCCATTACCATATTTCTTTCAGGCATTTTGCCGAACAGTACACATGCCTTGTCTGTGCTACCATTATGCAAGCATGTCAACCATGGCAATAGAAACTAAAACATCAGATGAGAATAGGAATGCATATTGAGAATAGAAACGGCTATTCCGATAACAGCTATAATTTGTAATGGTAATAAGCTATTTTATGAGGCAAAATGGGAATATGTATTCCTATTCCCTATTCCAATTGGTGCATCAAACAGAAAATAGAAAACATATTCCTAATTTCCTATTCCTATTCCAGCAACCAAACGAGCCCTTTTTTTTATGGTTTTATGGATGTCAATATTTAATTCCCCAGCTCTCATATTGGCACAGGCAGAGAGAATGCTGACATAGATTGTGGAATTTAGCTTTACACCGCCAACTGCCTTTAACACGCATGCACGCACGCACGCACACACAGCATGTGTATAAATATATGTACATATGTATGTATGTATGCACATATATAAATATGTCTGTTGTGCATACCTGTTTGCACATATATATTTGTTTTGTGCATATCATATGATTATGGCATGCCATGAAATTAAACATTGTATGCATGCACGCATAAATATACACAAACATGTGTACATACATTATTACACATTAGTATTTAGGGTTTAGATATACATAGACAGATATGTACATGCATTGTGTATGCTTCCACATTTTACATGCATGTCTACCAAGCTAATAGCAACAACATCCAACAATATCTCTATCATTTATGCTTTGAGGGATGTCTGTACCCCATTCCAAAGGTTCCATTTTCGCACAGACAGGAGGATGTTGGCAAAGGTTGTGAAATCTTTAGACCTGCTAACTCATTTACTCTGAAATAAATATACACACACATGTGCATACATGTGTGTGTGTGTGCAGATATTTTCAACAAATCAATATGCATATCCTGCAACATTGGCTTGCCATAAGACAACATTTCATTGAGGGAGTCAATAAAACAGTTCAACTGCAACTTAAACATACATATTCTCTCAATATGTCTATTTTGTACATATCCAGCAACCCTAACATTTGATGACCACATTACGTTCATGCATTCTGTCAAACAGTTCACATGACTTATCTATGCTTCCATTTTGCAAGCATGTCTCTAAAGGCAAATGCAACTAAACTATTGACACGGTCTAACAAATCCTTTATCCTTTGACGGATGTCCATACCTTATCCCCAATCTCTCATTTTAGCACGGGCTGGAAGGATACTGGCAGAGATTGTTGAATTTCGCTTCAGATATGCCGATTGCATTTGCTTGAATATAATTATAAACACACAAATGCTATACATGTGTACATACATATCTGTATGTATGTATATGTTAATAGATGCAACACACATGCCCATACATATCTGTATGTATGTATATGTTCATAGATGCAACACACATGCCCATACAAATCCACATCCATGCATGTGTGTGTAGTGTGTGCATGTATCCAAATATATATCCATTTTGTTCATATTCTACAATCATGGCATGCTATAGAACCACATTTATTCAAGGCATTCCATTAAAATTGGTATACATGCGCGCACACACATACATATATACACACACAAATGCATGTCGTGTATTCTTCCACAATTTGCATACATGTCCACCAGACTAATGGCAACTGCAACATCAAACAACATTTATTTATCATTTATGCTTTGAGGGACGTCCATACTCAAACTAAAGCTCCCATTTTGGCACAGATAGGAAGCATGCTGCCAAAGGTTGTGAAATATTTAGACCTCCCAACTCATTTTTTCCAATATAAATATACCTAGGCTGCATGGGCATGCATACCCAAACCCTTGGGATGCGTACCCAAGTACCGGATACTCGGTGGAGAGCATCATAGCTAAGGACCTTGAGAAAGATTTCTGATTTTGTTTCAATTTTTTGTTTTCGCATCAGCTTATTGTTTATCAAGCTTACTTCAATATGTAACAAGTTTGAAACTTTGATACGATACTGATAAACAGTAAACTTTATCACTGTTCAAGTCAGAAGTTTAACATTTGCAAAATGCCATGATTGCCTGATATGCACAAAAAAAAAATTATTGAGAGAATATACATGTTTGAGTTGCTATTGCCCTGGTAGACGTATGCAAAATGTGGATTAGGCAAGGCATGTGAAATGTTATACAGAACACCTTAAAGAGTCTCATGTCAAGTCATGATACCAGATTTGTACACAGAAACACAGCACACATGCATGCAATATGCTCTGTATATTTACATTGGAAAAAATGAGTTGGTAGATCTAAATATTTCACAACCTTTGCCAGCATCACCCCTGCCTGTGCCAATATGGGAGCTTTCCAACATGGTATGGACATCCACTTAAGCTTACATTAGCCTTTTAGATCATATGAAATGAAATGGGTGTGTGAGTAGAAAGAAACTAGGAGAACATTGTGTACAGATGAAGGTTTGAAATGGATGATTTTGGAGTAATCAGTACAGACACTCGGCATTAAGTATGCACATATCATCATTCTAGATAAAATGGGTGTGTGGGATTATACACACAGTGAACAATAAAGGAGGGAATTGAGCTTACCAGGGAGGTCCCAAGGCTCACACTTCTTGAGGTCCACTTCAGCAATGGCCCTCCTGTGAAACTGATGTTTAAAACCTTTCTCATGAGACAATGTATTATGAAATCTTCATCAGTTGGATGGAACCTGAATCCAGGAAGCAGTTGTGCATCATCCTTATCAAGACTGTAACCAAATTTAAGAACCTCCATTATTGAATTCTCTTCCCAATCTGCTCACAAAAACACAAGAAAACAAATGGATTGTTTCAACTGTCCTCCAAAGTATAGGCTGAGGCAGCCCTGCCCAATTTGCCAGATGCCCACTTAGCCTTTTGCAAAATCTGATATGTGGGTTGCGAAGAGATGTTGTGTTGACTTCTTATATGGGTGTTGGGAGAGGGGGGGAAACGGAACGGGATGGGATGTGTGGAGAGGCACAGATCAAAGAAGAATTATGGATGAATCCTATTGCCAGTCTGAAATGGATTCCCTCAGCCTGGTGTGTACATGTGAAAGATAAGCATCACTGTAGACAGGCTTGCCTGGTGTCGGAAGAGTATGCGTATATATCATTATCATTAAAGGAAGGGGGGGGGAGGGGAGGTTTTGGTTTTGGGGGGGGGGGGGGGGTTATTAAAAGCTCCCCCTATGATATATCTCAGAAGTCTAAAAGAGTGAATACAGAATATGTGCTTTTGTCAGTAATGGCAGAAATTAAGTTAATGCAAAATTAGCTCACAGGGGAACAGAAAGGAGTTTGTGGAGCTGTAGCAAAGATCAATAAAGGATTATTTGGATTGCCTTCTGTATGATCATATGATGGTCATGAACAGGCCTAGGCCTAGTTATTATTTATGATCATAGTATAGTCTGCATCTGCACAGTATAGTATGGTATAGTTAGTACTATTACTACTACCACCACTACTACTGACTGACCTAGCTTCCTGCTGCTCCTGCTGGCCACACTGTGTATACAAGACCCTTCCATTTCCTTTTCCCTTTCCTCCTCCTCCACCGAAAACAATCTCTGCAGAGACATAGATCACAAGGGCACAGCAAGAGACAATATATATTCACTCCTGAATCCTAAATAAATAAATGAATGGAAAAACTAGGCGGGGTATAAGTTATAACACAATCATAATTTAATGACTTCTAGTTTCCCTTCCATTCCCTCAACTCAACATAAGCTTTCATTTTGTAGCCCCCTGGTTTCTCTTTATCACTGATTTGGGTGTATGTAAAGAGGAGAGAGTGAAGAGCCTGTGGTCAGAACACCACGTCAAATCCATGTACAGCAAGGCACTGCACTGTTCAGTGTCTGGTCATACACGACTGTTTATATTCTTACCCACCTTGGATAAATTCCAGCTATTTCTCATCAAATCTCACCTAGCTTTATATATCAAAACCCCACAAGTTAGAATTTAAAAACCCCACAATCGGGGTCAGCAGATATACTAAATGAATATATGAATGCCATGGGGATGTGCGTGTTGTACAGTTAGGCCAGGGGATTGTGTTTGTGGTGCAACTTAATGCCGACAGGAAGTCAATATCCCGAAAAGATTGGTGCAACATATTGTGCTGCTCAAATGCAACAAGAGTTACAGTGTTCTTAGGACATAATAGATGGTGTTTTTGCACAGATTTTTGGCGGTTTCAAACAATTTCATTTTCAAATCACATAAACTTGAAGCAGTACACGTCCTTACCCAGATTGTGTCAATGATATGTGGCCTTGCAGCATTGAGATTGCTGGCAAAGATTGTGGTATTTAGCTTCACATCTGCCAATTGCATTTGCTTGAATATAATTATGAATACACAAATTCTATATATGTCTGCATACATATATATGTGTATGTGTGTGCACATATGTATACATAGATGCAACACACATGCCCATATAAATCTAAATACATACATTTGTGTGGAGTGCATGCATGCATCAACATATATATCCATTTTGTGCATATCCCACAATTATGGCATGCTATAAAACCACATTTCTTTAAGGCATTCCATTAAAAATGGTATACATGCATATACATATATATGTATGCATATACACACACACACCCATATACATACATATACATATTATCTATGTACATACATAAAAAACATGCATACATACACACACACACACACACATACATGCCATGAGCATTCGTCCACAATTTGCATAAATGTCCACCAGGCTAATGGCAACTGCAACATCCAATAAAATTTCCTTACCATGTATGCTTTGAGGGACATCCATACTCAAACTAAAGCTCCCATTTTGACGCACATAGAGAGGATGCTGCCAAAGGTTGTGAAATATTTAAGACCTCCCAACTCATTTTCTCCAATATAAATATACATAGTATGTATGGGTACGCGTACCCAAGTACTGGGTATACATACACCAAGGACCAAGTACTAAGTGGAGAGCATCATAGCTAAGGACCTTGATTAAGATTTCTGATTTTGTTTCAGTTTTTTGTTTTCGCATCAGCTTGTTGTTTATCAAGCTTAAGTCAATACATAATCACTTTGAAACTTTGATACAATACTGATTAAGAGTAACCTTTATCACTGTTCAAATCAGAAATTTATCATTTGCAATATGTCATTGTTATATGATTTATGATCTTCTTGTTCATGTTTATAGTCTGCCTTCTCTGTTATGCATCTAAACATTTATCATATATTATACTTACAAACATATTGCAAATCTGAAACTGAAAATAGCAAACTATATCAATGGTCTTGTTTTGAAAAACTTTTGTCAAGACTTATATTTTCAGATTTTTTTTTAATATAAATTATATTTTTAAAAAAAAAGTGGAAATGCCCAAGTGCCCCATTCCCTATTTTGAAAAATAGCCGTACCCATACCCTAAGTACCCCGTCCCCATGCAACCTTGAAAAATATACACGCATATGTGCATACACAGGTGTCAATACATGTGTCTGTGTGTGTGTGTATTTTCAACAAATCTAGTTTGTGTGTATCTTGCAGTCATGTCTTGTCATGAAACCACATTTCTTTAAGGCAATCTGTAAAGGTAACAACTATGTATCCTGCAGTCATGACTTGTCATGAAACCACATTTCTTTCAGACAATCTGTAATGGTAACAAATATGTGGAGATCAAGATGCACCGTTGCACAAATTTTTTAAATAATTAAAAATAATAGTACTATTTTTATTTTTCTGTATTTTTAAATCAATTAATAGCTCTGATCCTTGGTAAAACAGAAGTTTCAAAAATGAAAATACTACTATATTTTGTTTTGATTAACTAAAAATATTGGTTAGTGATGTACCCTGATCCCTGTATAGACATTGCCTCTGTAAAACAGTTCACATGCCTTGCCTATGATTCCACATTTTGCATACATGTCTCCCAGGTCAGTTGCAACTTAAACATATACATACTCTCAACAAATCTATTTGTGCATATCCAGCAATCATGGCATGCCATGACCACATTCCTTTCAAGCACTCTCTCAGACAGCTCACATGCCTTGTCTATGGGTCCATTTTGCAAGCATTTCTACCATGGCAATTGCAACTGTGTCTGACAAGAATCCATTATGCTTTATAAAATGGTAAACCATATATATGATGCTTTAAATTATTAATAAGCTGTATACATGGGAAAGTTGTGGCTGCCTGAATTTACTAAGCAACTTAAATTTATATTTGACTAATTTTAGATATTAACGTCCGCTGGTTAAAAGAATTATAGTTTGATTCACCATTTCAACTTATTCTGAAATCAAGTGCAAAATAGAATTCACTCGGATTGAAGTCAAATACAGTATCAAGAAAATAAATAGGATAAATGCACGATGCAAATTCCGAATGTCTGTCACATGTATTATAACTGAAAAATAAAATCCCTGGTTGACTATAGCATGTCAACCAAAATCAACTTAAAAAGCAAAATTTCCCCGGGTCATAAGGGGTTTGCATTAAAGAAAGGGTTAGCAGAAAAAAATCCTCTAGTAGAACCGATAAAAGGCAATGGAGGGTTAACAGTTAAATTGTGTGGCAAAGAAAGAATTTGATTTAAAATAGAAAACATCGAAACAGCAATACATAGAAATAAAAATATATCCCTCACAGTTTGTGCTTCCAACAGTGCTTGCTCTCCCCTATCATTACCAGTCTCATCTATCTCGCCCAAAACAATGAATAGGGAAAAAGTAGTGTAAACAAGAGACACAGTATATTACTACTCGCATGCAGCCACATCCATGGATCACCCATAATGTACCATTTATTGTAATTATTAATTAATTAATTGAAAATTGAAATACAATGAATATAACATTTTTAATAAATTAATTATTACAATACATGAGGCATTTTGGGTGCTGCATGGACAGTGCTCTCACATGCAAAGCCCTGTACGAGACTTGGACTGTAAAGGGTAATGTGTTGGTGGTAATGAGTGTAGTTCTTAATTCTTGGACGATTAGATGAAACGTTACCAACACTAAGGAAGTAATACTATACAATTTATATTGTATTTTGATAAAGACATCATTCAATAAAGGTTTAGAAATATGAGATCAATATTTTTAGGAGGATTATTCTATGTATGCATAACAAAAGGCATTGAAATGACCAACCATTATAAAACAAGATTCTTGAGCTCGAGAGATGATTTTTGCAGCCTTCTAATTTAAAATATTGGATGTCAGTTAAAATTTGTCTTCAGACATAACATTAAAATTGTTGCAAACTGCCTGAAAGTTGTTTGCCCCAGTGTAAGAAATAACAAGGTGTTACTTACTGTTAAAAGATTATTAAAAAAAGAAGTGATGCCATTTCTGGTTTCTTGCCATGAAGGATGATATTAAGCAACATAATAGGAGTAAAGGTAATATTAAACACTGTGAAATATATATTCCAATATTATAAAGCTAATCATATGAAAACTTAAAAAATAGCCCATAAAATATGCTTCGGATTCATAAAATGAAAAAGGAGGTGACTTTTGAATGGAAAGCTACCAAGAAAAGTGAAAGTCGTTGCTGCCTGAATCTATTAAGCAAATTCATATTTGACAAATAGATATTAATGTCCACTAGGTACAAGAAATTTCTTTTGTTTCGCCATTTTAACCTTATTCTGAAATCAAGTGCATAAATAGAGTCCACTCTGAAAATCATGAACTATATTGAGAAAATAAATAGGATAAATGCACCATGCCAAATTATGAATGGCAAAGAAGATGAATTTGTTTAGATATTGTCAGACTTCATAGCCTAAGTAAGGATTCACAAAAAAATCCTTACCTGCCACTCAGAAGCACTGAGCCAGCCGTATCTTTTAGAGTTCCTCTTCTAAGCAGCACAACCATAACCCTAACAACACCCAAAAAAAAATGTTCAAATGGTGGCTCTTTCTATGTTGTAAAAAAAAACTAGATCAACATAAATTTGAAACAAAACTTATATACGAATTTGAAATTTAGCATTAGCTTTAGTGAGGGAATCTCAAAATTGATCAGAAAATAAACCCTGATATGACTTACAAAAAATGTCTCTGCGATAATATTTTAATATTTAAATCCTAAAACAATGAGCCTAAAGAAATGTTTAACTTGGACATGCAAAATTCCTCCAATGACACTGCTAAAAGCAACGGACAGTTAACAGCTATTTAAAAAGAAAGGGCTTGTGTTAAAATAGCACAAAATGAAACACAGCAAAACATGATTTACAAATATATCACTCACATTTTGCATTGCTGCAGTGCTCGCTCTCCGTGTCATTACCAGCCTAATTGATCTTGCATGAAACAGTGGAGGAGGAAAGATGCAATGTAAATACGAACTCGTGCCCCAAACTGGTCATAAAGAGCTTAAATCTAAAACAAGCCAGTACAAACATCAAGCTTAGCATTTCTCTTTAAAGGTATAGACATCAAAATCCTAGTAACAGCAACACTGCAACTAAGGATGGAGAATGCAGCTATAATATCATGAGAAGTAAGGGCATTCAGTCCAGTGGTCCTGAGTACAATAGAATACAGTAAATTTATGTGGAAAAAAAGATCATGTACTTCACTGCAACAGATGGACCACTTTCTTTTGATAGATAAAGGCACCTTGGACAATTTTTTTCAGAAGGTAAAAGAAACTGTGAAATACAACAGAATATGACTCATCCCATGCTGTGAATAGCTCATTACATCACTGAGACCAAGTTTCTTCATGAGTTAACCTGAAAAATATGATTAAGGTGTTAAGACTCACTTTGACAGTGTCCAAACAAAAGCTTCCTTCTAGAGAAACTGTTCAATGCAGAATTCAAATGACGCAGTCCCTTCTTGCATAGAAACCAACTCTTCAGAAAAAGAGGCATATATGTTATAGTCCTATAGATAATAGAACAATAGACATCTATTTTATTCTAACATTTCAACAGAATTGAGAAAACAATGATACAAGAACATGAATCTCAACAGATCTCAGTAGGCTATCAGTGCCATGCCTAACTAATACCAGATAGCATGATGCAATAAAAAGCTAATATGTACTTCAAATCTAATCCACACGAGATAAGCTCCAACAAAATAATTATCACATTGAAAATTTTCTGATATATGTAGGTTAGTTGTTTTCTAAATGCTTCATTTATTTTTATTACCCTAGATTAATTTTTTATTCCTCACTTATTTCATTAGCATAGATATTTCTATTTTATGCAAGTGTTTTATTTTCCCTTACAAAGAAATTCACATACATGTTCAAATGAATGCATGCGTGTGTAATTGTAAGACTGAAAATTATCATCTCCATTTTGACCTCAGTTGGACTTGTATGTTTCTATACAATGTAGTACAATAAAACGAACAATCAGCTGTTTCCAGCTAGCAGGATCAAACACAGTTTTCCAAGGTGATAAAATTGCATATGCAGATGCATCACTTGCATGCCAGGCATGAAGCACATTCCCCAATTAATAATGAATGGTTGGATATAAAGGCTCCATATGCTGGCCCAACAATGGAAGCCAAGGATGTAACCATGCATGTATTGGCACAGTCTCCTTGCGAGGATCCCAAGTATCTACTGCTGCTGTTAATGTGGGCATTACTTTATGATCCAAAATGTTATGAAGTACTGAAGCCGGTGGTAACTTCTCCCATGTCTCCAGAAAACGTAGCATAGGTTCAGGGTCTCTTGGCTCCCAGGAATTCGAAGCAGCTATTCTCACTGCTGGAAGAATAACTTGAGTAAAGAGTTGAGTGATAAGGAGTGAAGAAGCAAGTTCTGCTTCTGTGTAAATGCCATAATCACGGGGCTCATTCCCTTGCAGAAGCCTCTGCCACAATGACATTACCTCTAAACCATGCAAAGGATGTTGAAGTGGTTCCCAACACTGAAACCCTTTTATAAGCAATGGCAAAGCAAATGCAAATTTCGACACAAATATACACACACACACATATATATATATACATACATACATATACACAAATATATATACATATACACAAACATATACACGTATACACAAATACACACACACACACACACACACACACATATATATGTACGCACAAATACATACATACATATATACATACATACATACATATACATTATGTGTGTAAATATATGTGTGTATATATTTGTTTCCCATATACATATATAAATATGTGTCTGTTGTGCATACTTGTTTGCGCATACATATCAGTTTTGTGCATATCATATGATTATGGCATGCCATGAAATTAAACATTGTATACAATCATGTATGCATATATACATAAACATATATGTGTACATACATTATCACACATTAGGATTTGGTGTTTAGGATTTAGATATACATAGACAGATATGTACATAGGTTGTGTATGCTTCCACATCTTGCATGCATGTCTACCAAGCTAATAGCAACAACATCCAGCAATATCTCTATCATTTATGCTTTGAGGGATGTCTGTACCCCGTTCCAAAGGTCCCATTTTCGCACAGACAGGAGGATGTTGGCAAAGGTTGTGAAATCTTTAGACCTGCTTACTCATTTACTCTGATATAAATATACACACACATATGTGCATACGTGTGTGTGTGTGTGTGTGCAAATATTTTCAACAACTCAATGTGCATATCCTACAACATTGGCTTTCCATAAGACAACATTTCATTGAGGCAGTCAATAAAACATTTCAATTGCAACTTAAACATATATATTCTCTCAATATATCTATTTTGTGCATATTCAGCAACCAACATTTGATGAGAACATTACGTTCATGCATTCTGTCAAAGAGTTCACATGACTTATCTATACTCCATTTTGCAAGCATGTTTGTTAAGGCAAATGCAACTAAACCATCTACACCGTCTAACATAGTCCTTTACGCTTTGATGGATGTCCATACCTTTTCCCAAAGCTCTCATTTTAGCACATGTTGGAAGGCTGCTGGCAGAGATTGTGTAACTTAGTTTCAGATCTGCCGATTGCATTTGCTTTAATATATTAATAATAACACACAAATGCTATACATGCGTGCATACATATATGTATATATCTATGTATGTATGTATGTATGCACATATGTACATAGCTACAACACATGCCCATATAAATCCACTTTCATGCATGTGTGTGTAGTGCATGCATGTATCCAAATATATATATATCCATTTTGATCATATCCTACAATCATGGCATGCTGTAAAATCACATTTCTTCAAGGCATTCCATTAAAAATGGTATACATGCATACACATACACACCCACACCCATATACACACATATATATTATATATGTACATACATATATATACACACACATGCATGTCATGTGTATTCTTCCACAATTTGCATACATGTCCACCAGGCTAATGGTAACTGCAACATTGAACAACATATCTTTATCATTTGTGCTTTGAGGGACATCCATACTCAAACTAAAGTTCCCATGTTGGCGCAGATAGGGAGGATGCTGCCAAAGGTTGTGAAATATTTAGACCTACCAACTCATTTTCTCCAATATAAATATAACTAGGTTGCATGGGTTTGCATACCCACAGCCCTGGGACGCATACCCAAGTACGGGGTACTCAGTCGAGAACATCATAGCTAAGGACCTTGAGTAAGATTTCTGTTTTTGTTTCAATTTTTTATTTTTGCGTCAGCTGCTTGTTTATCAAGCTTACTTCAATACATAACCAGTTTGAAACTTTGATACAATACTGATAAACAGTAAACTTTATCACTGTTTAAGTCAGAAGTTTAACATTTGCAATATGCAATGATAGCCTGATATGCACAAAAAAGATTTGTTGAGAGAATATACATGATTGAGTTGCAATTGCCCTAGTAGAAATGCGTGCAAAATGTGGAGATAGGTAATGCATGTTAACTGTTATACAGAATGCCTCAAAGAGTCTCATGTCAAGTCATGATACTAGATTTGTACACAGACACACACAGCACACATCCATGCAATATGCTCTGTATATTTACATTGGAGAAAATGAGTTGGTAGGTCTAAATATTTCACAACCTTTGCCAGCATCACCCCTGCCTATGCCAATATGGGAGCTTTCCAACATGGTATGGACATCCATTTAAGCTTACATTAGCCTTTTAGATCGTATGAAATGAAATGGGTGTGTAAGTAGAAAAAGACTAGAAGGACAATGTGTACAGATGAAAGTAACAAATTGATGATTTTGGAGTACTCAGTACAGATACTCAGCATTCAGTATGCACATATCATCATTCTAGATCAAATGGGTGTGTGTGATTATACACACAGTGAACAATAAATAAGGGAATGGAGCATACCAGGGAGGTCCCTAGGTTCACAATTCTTGAGGTCCACTTCAGCAATGACCCTCCTGTGAAACTGCTGTCTAAAACCTTTCTCATGAGACAATGTGTTATGAGCTCTTCACCAGTGGGATGGAACCTGAATCCAGGAGGCAGTTGTGCATCACCCTTATCAAGACTGTAACCAAAGTTAAGAACTTCCATTATTGAATTCTCTTGCCAATCTGCTCACAAAAACAAGAGAAAACAAATGGATTGTTTCAACTGTCCTCCAAAATATAGGCTACGGCAGCCCTGCCCAATTTGCCAGATGCCCACTTAGCCTTTTGCAAAATCTGATGTGGGTTGCGGAGAGATGTTGTGTTGACTTCTTCTATGGGTGTTGGGAGAGGGGGGGAAACGGAACGGGATGGGATGTGTGGAGAGGCACAGATCAAAGAAGAATATGAATGAATCCTATTGCCAGTCTGAAATGGATTCCCTCAGCCTGGTGTGTACATGTGTAAGAAAAGCATCACCATAAACAGGCTTGCTTAGTGTCGGAAGAGAATGTGTATATATTAATATCATTAAAGGAAGGAGAGTGGAGGTTTTGGTTTTGTTGGGGGGGGGGGGGGGTGTTGCTATTAAAAGCTCCTCCTATGATGTATCTCAAAAGTCTAAGAGAGAGAATGTGTGCCTACGTGACATGTGTGTTGTCAGTAATGGCAGAAAGTAAGTGAATGCAAAATTAGGTCACAGGGGAACTAAAAAGGAGCTTGTGGGCCTGTAGCAAAGATTGATAAAGGATCATAGTTAGTCTGCCTCTGCACAGTATAGTATGGTATAGTTAGTACTATTACTACCACCACCACTCTACTGACCAATCTAGCTTCCTGCTGCTCCTGCTGGCCACTAATGTGGTTGTATGTAAGCCAACCTGTAATACACTGTGTATACAAGACCCTTCCCTTTCCTTTTCCCTTTCTTCCTTCTCCATTTAAAAAGATCTCTACAGAGACATAGATCACAAGGGCACAGAAATAGACAAAATATATTCGCTCCTGAATCCTGAATGAATGAATGAATGAATGGGAAAACTAGGCGGGGCATAAGTTATTGCACAATCAATCAAAATTTAATGACTTAGTTTCCCTTCCATTCCCCCAACTCAACAAAAGCTTCCATTGTGTAGCCCACTGGTTTCCTTTATCACTGATTTGGGTGTATGTAAAGAGGAGAGAGTGAAGCGCCTGTGGTCAGAACACCACATAAATCCGTGTACAGCAAGGAACTGCACTGTTCAGCGTTTGGTCATACATGACTGTCTTACCCACCTTGGATAAATTCCAGCTATTTCTCATCAAATCCCACCGAGCTTTATATATCAAAACCCCACAAGCCAGAATTTAAAAAAACCCAAAATCGGTGTCAGCGGGTATACTAATAAGGGTCCGTTTGGCTGCGGAAATAGAAATATGAGAATTGGAATTGCTATTCTGGAATAGAAAATGGGGATACATATTTCTTTTCTTGTTTGGTTCAGTCAGAATCTGATAGAGAATTCACAGACCCAAAAAAATTATGTTTTCTAAACTAAATAAAACTAGAATAGGAATACATATTCCAATTCCACCGATTTAGGTGGAATTGCAAATGCTATTTTTTGGGGCAAAATTGGAATACATATTCCTATTCGCAATTCCGATTTGGTGCACCCAAATGGAAATAGGAATACATATTCCAATTCCACTTATTTAGGTGGAATTGCAAATGCTCATTTTTGGGGAAAAATTGGAATACGTATTCCTATTTGCAATTCTGATTTGGTGCACCCAAACAGAGAATTTGAAATTTTAAGAATTTACATATGCCTGATCCACTCATATTCCTGCTGCCAAACAGGCCCTAGGGTCCGTTTGGTTCGTGGAATTTAAAAAACCGGGATTTCTACAAACCTTGGTTTAGCCAAATCAAGGTTTTGCAAATCTTCATTCTGATTTTTGAGATTTTACTTAAACTGTTTGTTTCACTCGGAAGATGCACGTGAAGACACATATTTATGCGTAAGCTTGGAGTTCAAGGCAAATTTCAAAAAGTAGTCCAATCTATTATTTTTACACTTGTTAAAAAACATAACCAGGTTTTGATTTTCAATTCCTACTTGCTAGTAGGAAGTTGGAAAACCTGGTTTTGAAGCAAATTGGAAATCCAGTATGCTAATTCCACTTTGCCAATTTTGAAACAAACGCAAAAAATTTCAAATCCGGATATTGAAAAAGCCAATTCCTGTCATCTTCCAGGAACCAAACGGAATGCCATGCGAATGAGAGTGCTGTACAGTTAGGCCAGGGGATTGTGTTTAGGCTGCAACTTAATGCCGACAGGAAGTCAATATCCCAAAAAGATTGGTGCAACAAATTGTGCTGCTCAAATGCAACAAGGGTTACAGTGTTCTTAGGGCATAATTGATGGTGTTTTTGCACAGATTTTTTGTGGTTTCAAACAATTTTATTTTCAAATCACATAAACTTGAAGCAGTAAACATCCTTGCCCAGATAGTGTCGATGATATTGTTAAGAATATTAACCGAGATAAACCTACAGGTCTGACAGTACAGACCGTACTTCCTCTTAATAGTAATATATCTCTCTAATGTTGGCATTTAATGATATATATATATCTCTCTCCTATAGATGCCAAGTTAGGAAGGGTATGTCCCTATATCCTTTCTAAAGGGTATGTCCCTTGAGGGACATACCCTTTAGAATATATAAGTAGGTTGTAAATGCAGATTATAGAAGACACAGTTACAGCAGTCTGCTCCTATAAGCATTTTATATCCTACAATTTATATCTGAGATTCTCTATCACAATAAAAGGTTAAATATTCAGTATTGTATCTGCATTATAATAAGCACTAATTTCATCAATATTCATACTACTTCGAAGATCATTCTCAGCATATAAGACTGGAGTAAAAGTCTGATTAAGAGATAAGGATTTAGCAGAAACTTTACAGATATGTGGCCTTGCAGCATTGAGATTGCTGGCAGAGATTGTGGAATTTATAAACACACATTCTATATATGTCTGCATACATATATGTATATATCTATGTATGTATGTATGCATGCATGCACATATGTATGCATAGATGCAACACACATAACCATGTAAATCTAAATAAATACATGTGTGTGTAAGGCATGCATGCATCAACATATATATCGATTTTGTGCATATCCTACAATTATGGCATGCTATTAAACCACATTTCTTTGAGGCATTCCATTAAAAATGGCTTATACACACACACACATACATGCCATGTGTATTCTTCCACAATTTGCATACATGTCCACCAGGCAAATGGCAACTGCAACATCCATCAAGATTTCCTTACTCGTGTATGCTTTGAGGGACATCCATACTCAAACTGAAGCTCCCATTTTAGCACATATAGAGATGCAGCCAAAGGTTGTGAAATATTTAGATCTCCCAACTCATTTTTGTAAAGTTTCTGCAATTTCTATGACTGAATATAGACTAGATTCGATCTTCTTCTTCTCCTTCTGATTTGCTGAGAATAACTTCAAAGTATTGCTTTCAATTGAATTAGAAATGTAAATCAGAATTCTGTCTTTTATAATTCTGCAATTCGTATGTGGGCAGTAATGACTAGAGAGCAGACTTGTCTTTGTTCTTGTGTACTCTTAGACTTCATCATTACCCTCTATAAGTATATGAATCAAGGGACATGGTCTTAGAAAGGACATGTCTCTTCCAAAGTTATTTGCCTAACCTCTAGAAGTCGGCGACTTTCTAAGAATAATTAAGTTTAATCACAACCATAAACAATGAAGTTTAGTTTAGTCTTAAACCAAAACCCTAAGGATAAACGCCGATCTTATAAAGGGAACAAAGCAAAGACTTACTTCTTTACTTATCATGCCACATCAGATCAGATCGATCAGATCAATATGCTAACAAGTTACAGAATTAACAATTTTCTCCAATATAAATATATCTAGTTTGCATGGGTATGAGTACCCAAGTACCAAGTACACATACCCCAAGTACCAAGTACTAAGTGGAGAGCATCATAGCTAAGAACCTTGATTAATATTTCTGATTTTATTTCAGTTTTTTTTTTCAAATCAGCGTGTTGTTTATCAAGCTTAAGTCAATACGTAATCAGTTTGGAACTTTAATACGATACTGATAAACAGTAAACTTTATCACTGTTTAAGTCAGAAGTTTAACATTTGCGATATGTAATGATTGCCTGATATCCCTCTCAAATTCTTTGAAACCCTATCAATTTATGGAAGCAATTACTTAATTCCTAGAATTAAAAGCAACAATAAATTGTCATACAACCTATCTAAGCTGCATTAAATTACATGAAATTTGCTCACTCAATCCCAAAGTAACAAGCATATGAAGCGGAGCCAGTTTATTCTTTCTCCCTATCTAAGATTAGTTTATTCTTGTTCTTGCTCTTGCTTGTTGGCCAAGGCAGTGTCTTTTCATTTAGTTTAACAAACAATTCTTCTAAATTTAATATATGTCATTGTTATATGATTTATGATCTTCTTGTTCATGTTTAAAGTCTGCCTTCTTTGTTATGCATCTAAACATTTATCATATATTAATATTATAATTACAAACATATTGCAAATCTCAAACTGAAAATAATACATTACTTTTGCAAACTATATCAATGTTCTTGTTTTGAAAAACTTTTGTCATGACTTATATTTTCAGATTTTCTATTAATATTAAATTATGTTTTTTTAAAAGTCAGACATGCCCAAGTAAAGTAACCCGTCGCCTATTTTGAAAAATAGCCATACCCATACCCTAAGTACCCAAGTACACCGTCCACGTGCAACCTTGAAAAATAGATACACGCATATGTGCATGCACAGGTGTCGATACATGTCTCTGTGTGCCTATATTTTCAACAAATCTAGTTTGTGTATCCTACAGTCATGACTTGTCATGAAACCACATTCTTTCAGTCAATCTGTAAAGGCAACAACTATGCAGAGATCAAGATACACCATTGCACAAATTTTTTAAATAATTAAAAAATAATATTTAATAGTACTATTTTTATTTTTCTGTATTTTTAAATCAATTAATAATTCTGATCCTTGGTAAAACGAGAGTTTCAAAAATAAAAGTACTGCTATATTCTATATTCTATTTTGATTAACTAAAAATATTGGTTAGTGATGTACCCTGATCCCTGTATAGACATTGCCTTCTGTAGAACAGTTCACATGCCTTGCCTATGATTACACCTTTTGCATACATGTCTACCAGGGCAGTTGCAACTTAAACATATAAATACTCTCAACAAATCTAATTGATAGATAGATAGATAAAATTTTAACGTCCACGAGGCTAAAAATAGCCTATGGGACAGCAAGACAACTCAAGCAGACTTAAGTAACAATGTTCGTTGCTTGTGTAGGATGATGATGAGTCCACCCAATTGCTCAATGTACTCTTCGTTGAATAGGTTATTGTTAGGAACCTGTGTGTTCCTTCTGTTTATTTTGTTAGAGTAGTGTTGTTGGACGCATATGCTTTGTAAGTCGTCCCGTGAGTATATTTTATTATCCCACATGCATAGGTAGTATTACTTTTCTAGATCGTACTCAGTATATAAGAATAGGTTGAGGCCCTTGATGGGCACGAACGAATTTATTGTATTGAGCTTGCTCAAAGGAGGTTACCCCCTCGAAGTGGCCTGCGATCAGTAGATTCATTCTGAGTTCTGCTATCACTTTGTATTCTGTTATTTCGAGCATTCTCACGATATTGCTATAAGGAGGTTCATCACATCTGGTATCAGAGCACTCTCTTGGGCTCGCTGGGTGGAAATTACATCAAATTTTTTTTTCTGTCGTGGCCTTCAGGTTCCTCTCACTTCTCATATCTCTTGTTATTGCAATAACTCTTTTCAGTTGTTCTGTCTGTGAGTGAATTTTTCTAAGTCGACTGTTCAAATAAAAAGAACAAAAAAAAAAAAAAAAAAAAGAGTAAAATTTTTTCTGTTTTTTAGTCGTAGCTTCCTTGTTTGCTTTCTGTTTCTGCTCATACTTCCGCAGAACGTCTGCAATATCATTTCGCATACTTCCTTCCTTGGCGACCCAACCCCAAATTTTACATATCAAAGTCCTAAATCCCTCATTTATCTAATTTTAGGGTTTGCCCTATCTTTTTCACCTCTCATCCAATCGCCACCAAACTGAGCCACAAGATTCAATTCCTCATTTTGCTCCCTTATCCCTCTTGGACTGTTCGCCTCATTTCGCCTCCCTACCCTTGAAACCCTCATTTTTCTGTTTCCCTTGTCCCTAGATAGTCTCCCACCACCCGTCGAACACCCATTTCCTATCTGAGTTTTACCCAAATCCAAGTTTGCCGTAACTAAAAAAGTTTTTGTTTCTCATCTTCTACCCATTCCAACAAATAAAAAAAAATAAATAAATAAAAAAATTAAAAATTAAAAAAAAAAAAAACCTTGCTTTATGGTTGTTACGCGTACAGGAGCAAAAATCATGGAAGAAGAAATGGCATCCCTCAAAACCAAACTTCAAGATCTGGATGACAAAATTCTCGGTCTTAACTTTCAGCAGTCAGCCATGAGCCGAAACCATTCAGGAGATACTGGGTCCTCTTCTGGCAATTTCCGTGGACCAAAGCTTGATTTTCCACGCTTCGATGGTTCTGATCCGACTGGATGGATCTATAGGGCAGAGCAATATTTCAGCTTGCATAATACTTTGGATAACCACAAAGTCCCCCTTGCATCTTTTCATTTGGAACATGAAGCTCTTCAATGGTTCCGTTGGTACATCAAGGCTAATGTAGGCCCAACGTGGAGAGAATTGTGCACCCTCATTTTGGAGCGCTTTGGCCCTAGTTCCTTTGATGATTTCACAGGAGCACTCACTAAACTACGTCAAACAGGCACTGTAAGAGAATACCAGACAGAGTTTGAAAAATTAGCTAATTACACAGAGGGCTTGTCTGATGAATTCTTCCGTAGTTGTTTTGTCAGTGGTCTGAAGGATGCACTTCGCTCAGAAGTCAAAATGTTTCGACCTACTACAATGATGGAAGCCCTTGGGTTGGCTAAGTTAGCGGAAGACAAGATTAGTGCTCTACAACGCTCCAGATCTACTTTTGTTCCATTCAGAAATACAGGTTCTCACAACCCTCCAGTCATACCAGCTCCCAGAACTACTCCGATCGAGCACTTGTCTGAAACAGAGATGCGAGTCAGGCGAGACAAAGGGCTTTGTTATAATTGTGATGAGAAATGGTCTCGGGGCCATAGATGTGTTCAGCAAAAGCTCTATCTCTTGGATGTGGATTCTCCACCGGAACTGGAAGAATATGTAGATGCTCAGGAAACAGTGGATGATGAGGTTGAGCCTCACCAGCCTGAACCTCCTTCACCAGAAGCTCCACCAGAGATATCTGTCCATGCTTTGGCAGGAGTCACTACTCCACAAACCATGCGGGTCCAGGGTTTCTTCAAGAAGATCCCTCTTACTATACTCATTGATTCTGGTAGCACTCATAACTTCATTGATCCACGAATAGCCAAACAGGCTGATTGCTTTATCCATCCCTGCTCTAGCTTTGAAGTCATGATTGCCAATGGGGGCACTTTACCTTGTAAAGGGAAATGTCGCAATGTGCGTCTCTCTATTGGAGATTATAACATGCGCTCTGACATGTTTGCCTTACCCTTAGGTGGCTGTGATGTGGTTTTGGGTGCCCAATGGTTACGCACTCTTGGCCCCATTCTCTGGGATTTTGCTGAACTTTGGATGCAGTTTTCAGCCGAGGGGCACCAACACACTTTGAAAGGCTTACAACCAGGGTCTCTCAGCATCATCAGTTCACACCGTATGGAAAAACTTCTTAAGAAGAATTCACATGGTGTCATCGCTCAGCTCCATTCCATTCAGATGCAGCCATCAGCAGTCTCTAGCACTCCTGCCGATCTCCAACACATTCATCCAGTCTTTCATGTTTCTTGTCTAAAGAAAGTTCTGGGTACCACTGTCAGAGCACAAACTACTCTCCCTGAAATGGATACGGAAGGATCCATTATCCTGGAGCCGGTGGCAATCATTGACCAGCGCACTCGCCAGCTTCGCTCTCGCTCCATCTCTGAGGTCTTGATTCAGTGGCATGGCATGCAACCAGAGGATGCTACCTGGGAACCCCTTCTTCAGATTCAACAACAATTTCCACACCTTAAGCTTTGAGGACAAAGCTTTTTTCTAAGGGAGAGGGGATGTTAGGAACCTGTGTGTTCCTTCTGTTTATTTTGTTAGAGTAGTGTTGTTGGACGCATATGCTTTGTAAGTCGTCCCGTGAGTATATTTTATTATCCCACATGCATAGGTAGTATTACTTTTCTAGATCGTACTCAGTATATAAGAATAGGTTGAGGCCCTTGATGGGCACGGACGAATTTATTGTATTGAGCTTGCTCAAAGGAGGTTACCCCCTCGAAGTGGCCTGCGATCAGTAGATTCATTCTGAGTTCTGCTATCACTTTGTATTCTGTTATTTCGAGCATTCTCACGATATTGCTATAAGGAGGTTCATCACAGTTATGCCATGACATGCCATGACCACATTCCTTTCAAGCACTCTCTCAGACAGCTCACATCACACATGCCTTGTCTGTGGGTCCATTTTGTGAGCATTTCTACCATAGCAATTGCAACTATGTCTGACAAAATCCATTATACTTTATTGGATGTGCAAATCCATTATCCTTTATAAAACGGTAATCCTATGACACTTAAAAATATTAATAAGCTGTATACATGTGAAAGTTGTGGCTGCCTGAATTTACCAAGCAACTTCAATTTATATTTGACTAATTTTAGATATTAACGTCTGCTGGTTAGAAGAATTATAGTTTGATTCACCATTTCAACTTATTCTGAAATCAAGTGCATAAATAGAATTCACTAAGATTGAAGTCATATACAGTATTGAGAAAATAAATAGGATAAATGCATGATGCAAATTCCGAATGTCTCTGTCACATGCATTATAACTGAAAACTAAAACCCCTAGTTGAATATAGCATGTGAACCAAAATCCACTTAACAGGCAAAATTTCCGTGTCATAAGGAAGGGGTTTGCATTAAAGATAGGGTTAACAGAAAAAATTCCTTTAGTGAAACCTATAAAAGGCAATGGAGAGTTAGCAGCTAAATTGTGTGGCAAAGGAAGGGTTTGAATTAAAAATTAAAATAGCAAACATTCAAACAGCAATACATGGAAATACAAATATATCCCTCACAGTTTGTGTTTCCTGCGGTGCTTGCTCTCCCTATCATTACCTGCCTCATCAACCTGGGTTAACAGCTAAATTGTGTTGCAAAGAAAGGGTTTGAACACTGAAACAGCGATACATAAAAATACAAATATAGCCCTCACAGTTTGTGTTTCCTGTGGTGCTTGCTCTCCCAATCAATACCAGCCTCAACAATCTCGCCCAAAACAATGAATCGGGAAAAAGTAGTGTAAAGAGGAGACAGTCTATTATACTCGCATGCAGCCACATCCACACAGCACCCAAAATGTACCATTTATTGTAATAATTAATTATGAAAACTAGCAGTTGAACATTTTTGTGCTTGTAACGATAGGTGTTTAATAATAAATTAAATTATAAGTAATTTTCAATTTAAATAAAAAAAAAAAAATAGACTAAAAAAATTATCATCTAAAAAAATAGGAAAATAAGATGAAAAATATAGTACAAATAAAGTAAGAGAACTAAACAAATTATGAAAACTAAACTAAAAGTCAATCAATTTAAGAAAACTAAACTCAAATTTGGATTTTCTAAAAGAAAACATAAATTGACTTGCTATTTTGAAATCATTTGCTAATTTTATTTTTTTAAATGAGAAAAGCAAGAGCCTATGACACCATGTTAACTTGTGAGCCTCTCAGGTGGAAGGTCTAGGGTTCGAGTCTAATCGAACTTAACATAATAATAATATTAATAATAATAATTAATTTCAACAAAATAGTAATTAATCACATAGCTGTGTGTTGTGAATGCATGTTCGCCCATATATATCCATTTCTTTGAGGCATTTTGCTAAACATGATATACATATAATTACAAGTACATATGTATGCATACATACATATACATATATGCATTCACACATCCATATATACATATATGCATTCACACGTCCATCTATACATGCATAGACATATATGCATGCACACATGCCCACATGTACACACATATATGCATGCACAAACACATGCACACATATATGCTTACATACATGCACACACATATGCTTACGTACATGCACACACATACATGCTTACATACATACATACATGTATATACTTATAGGCCTGAAATTTGATGGCCGTATTGGCCATTATTGGCCATTATTGGTCTTTTGTACTTCTGAACTGTATATGACAGGCTGAAAAATTGTAACACCATATGAATTGATAGGCTAAAGTTTTTCAGAACTGTCAGTATTTGTTTGTTATCGGAAACTTAGTATTTTATTTAATAACATACACAAATGTGATTTTCTAATATGTATGATAAATATATATTTTTCTATATTATGTGTTTCTATTTTTTTTGTTTCTTGTTTCTGTTTAGTAATGTTTCTATTTTAATGATTGTATGATAATATTAATTTAGAATCTTTTTGATATAGAATATAATGAGTTTTAAAAACTTATTTTTAGTAATTTACAATATTAGGTATTACAAGAATTAAAAATCTCTAAAAGGAAATACATGCTTGCTTATTTTATTTGAGAATTTTGTATATATTACTAATTTATAATCACAACTTAATAGAAATTTTGCTTATATTACTAAATAATTAATATTTATTATTTTCTAATTTACAAAATATTTAAATTTAAAATGATCTATTAAATTATTTTACAACAAAAAATTGGCGATGATGAAAAAAAATTAACTGACATTAAAAAACCCTATGACAGGCAAGGGCGGCCGTCAAATTCCAGGCCTGCATACATTTACAAACGCCACAATTAACCTCTCCGATAACATATGGAGAAGTGGCTTACTTAAAGATTCTACACAAACTGTGGCATGCTATCAACAAAGCCGATGAGAAAATAATGGGGAGAATTAGGAGTATCACATAACCCTACCAAAGCAGAATTTCTTTTTCAAATGAGATGAACCAAAGCCAATCTCTCTATAGCTGCTCCTCAAATCTATTCACAATAAATTAGTAGTAGATCTAAAAGTATTGGGGTTTTAGAGCTACTAGATTCTTGAGCTCGAGAGACGATTTTTGCAGCCCCTTAATGAAAATATTGGATGTCAGTTAGAATCTGTCTCCAGGCACGAGGTTAAGAATTGTGCTAACTCCTGAAAGTTGTTTTCCCCGGTGTCAGAAATATAACAAGGTGTTTAGTTACTGATAAAAGATTGTTTTAAAAAAAAGTGATGCCATTTCTGGTTTCTTGCCATTGAGGATGGTATTGGGCAGCACGATAAAAGCAACAGTAATATTATACATTATGAAATATATATTCCAATATTAAGCAATTCTATTTTATTTTTGACAACTTTTAGAAATTAACGACCCCTGGGTAAAAGAAAATTTCGTTTGTTTCGCCCTTATTCTGAAATCAAGTACATTAATAGAATTTACTCTGATTCGAGTCATGAACTATATTGAGAAAATAAATAGAATAAATGCATCATGCGAATTATGAATGGCAAAAGAGATCAATTTGTTCAAATACTGTCAAACTTCATAGCCTAAGTAAGGATTCACAAGAAATCCTTACCTGCCACTCAGGAGGGCTGCGCCAGCCGTACTCTTCCAGAGCTCCTATTCTAAGCAGCACGACCATAACCCTAACAACGCCCCAAAAAAAAAAAGTTTATAATTGTGGCTCTTTCTATGTTGAAAAAAAACCTAAATTTGAAAGAAGAATTATACACAAATTTACTACTTATTTTTGAACGAAGAGCATCTCAAAACTGAGACAAATAATAAATACTGATTAAACACAAAACAATTTCTCCGTTAGATGAGTAAAATCCCTAATTAAAAGAGCATGTGAATCGACGTCCACTTAAAAGGGAAATTCGCCCATTTCATAAGAAAAGAATTTGGATTAAAGAAAGGGTTAACAGCAAAATTTCCCCAGAGAAACAGATAAAAGGCAATTGAGGGTTAACAGCGAAATTGTATCGTAAAGAAAGGGTTCGAATTAAAATAGCGCACGGTGAAACATAGAAATACAAATAAATCTCTCACATTTTGCGTTTCCTGCAGTGGTCGCTCTTCAATCTCGTCCAGAACAATGCCTCAGGAAAGTAGTGTAAGATCGGCGCAGACAAAGGCTACTTCTACTCGCATGTAAAACCCCGTACAATACATGAGCGATGCATACTCCAGATGTCGAGCTGAAACTCATACGATGGGGCCAGTGGAGACAGGTGTTAGTTCAAGGGCAATGGCATTAATGCGGGAGTATAGCGTAATGGGGAATGGATTAATGGCATTAATGGGTGGAGTTCTTAATAGTCCCGGGAAGAAGGTGTGGAACATTTATATTTCAAGAAGCAACAACATAATTTTCAAAAATGACAATAATAACAAGTAATATAAGTTATAACTAGACAAGACAATAGCAATAAATATTTCAGATGTTCCACTGACAAGACTTCCTAAAACATCATTCCGAGTGCATACGAATGTCCAAGCAACCAGTTGTTCATCTTTCTTTGTCCGGCATTACACTAAGCAATTAGCATCAATAAGGACATTCACATATATTTATTATGTACTCCAAAGTTCCAAACAAATGTATTAAGTACTACAACTCCACGAGGAAAGATTTTGAGTTTCTTATGTTGGAGAGAATGTTTTGAAATGTGTATGAGATGATTCATCACTTTGTTGGTAAAAGATCAATATAATAATGTAAAAAAAAAAAAATTTAAAGGCTCATTAAGGCGTTATGTCATAGGATGATCCAACTACATGTTATCCGTGAGGATGTTGGAGGACATGTTATCCGTGAGGATGTTGGAGGGAGTGCAAAAATAAGCTTGACAGGAAAGGTTTCATACAAGAAGTTTTCAATGTGATCTAACAACGCTAATGAAACCCATTTCGTAGATTAGAAGAAAGATAATGAAATTCGTGTTCTTTTCAAATGTTAGAAGTGCATGCCTCTCACTTGAATATTTATATTTATATGTTTTAATACAATGGTCAAGGGCACCATCGATTGTTTATGTTTTGATGTTGAATGACATTCTTTCATTCTGATGATGAATCATGGAGTATGATCTAAAACATTGATGGTTAAAAATTTCGTCACAATCTTGATCCAGAAAGACAATAGCATACTTCATGGATTGTGAAAATCTCCTATCTTCAGTAATAATCTTGATTTGGTTAGATGAGCAAAACTATAAAAGTGCATATCCTATGAATCAAGTGTAATTTGCTATTATTTATGATACCTTGTACAATTATTCAAAGTGATGATTGTAATCTCATTCTCATAAAATGTAATACAATACTATGAATGTGGTTTGTTATATTTGTTTGCTGGAATAGGAATAGGAAAATAAGAATAGGAAATGTATTCTCTGTTTAGTACCCCAAATCGAAATAGGGAATAGGCAAACATATTCCAATTTTTCTCCTAAAATGAGCATACGTTCATTCCAAAAAATAGTTGTTATTGGAATGGGTCGTTCCTATTCCCAATCTGATTTTTTATTTTTATTTTTTTGGCTTAAATTTTTTTATTAAAAAATTAATTTAATTTTTTAAATTTAAAAAAAAAATTAAAACATTTTTTTATTAGATCTATTTTTAAAAATACAAAACTTCACCTTATTCCTATTCCATTTTTGTACAACCAAACAAGGGAGTAACATATTCCCAATCAAATGCCAGGTTAACCAAACAAGAATGGGATTGTTTTTTTCCATTCTCATTCCACATTTCTATTCCTATTCTAATTTTCCATTCTAATTTTCTATTCCAATGTCGACAAACAAACGGGCCCTAAATAATACATTGGCTTGGTCAAGGCTTTGGTTGTTAGGAGCTAGGTATGTTGACCAGAGGGGATATATAAATCAATTTATGTCACTCACAAGGAGGTGGGATAGTAGTGACACCCTAAGTATAGTTATACATCTAACTTTAATAATAAGTTTAGGATGCATACGTAGAAGCTACACAAGGATTCATACTCTTCAAGGTCATCAAGACTCAATCCATCGAGGTGAGCAAGACAAATTTCATCATCATAAGTAGTTATTTATTATATATGTATAATCTCAGCATGCCATCCATTATAAGTATTTATCATTATGTGTTATTTCTCTAAATATCATTCATGAATGATCCAATGTTACTCCAAAAATAGGGCATGATTATTTATATAAAAGGAATGTTCGCTTCAATAAAATGATTCAAAGGTATTGACCCTTTTTTGGAAATTGTTTTAAGCCAAAGTGTGATTTGAACAATTGGTGCAATCATCTGCTTCCAAAAACATCCAATTTATCATAACTTTAATTTGAGTGAATAGTTCGAAGATTATAGGTAATGTCATGGTTAAAAAGTGTGATTTGAAATGTTGATGATGAAATAATTGTTCACACATTCAAATCTGGAAACTTCAAGCATTCCTATGGATTGAGGAAATCTAATAGCTTTAAGTAAGACTTTGGTATTTATAATCTCTCAAATCTCATTGCATCTCACGTAGAAGTTGGTGACAACTAACACATGCAATCAAAATTATCGATCAAAAGTATGGGTCATCTATATCTCAAGGAGGAACCACATAATATTCAAATATGACAATAACAATTGATAGAAGGTATAATTGTTTCTTATGACATTCATAGACGATAGCAATAAATATCTCATATGCTCCATTGACAAGGCCTACTGAAATAGTTTATTTGAAGTGAGCATTCCAAGTGCACAAAATGTCTTAGCAACCAATTATTCATCTTCTCAATTTGATAGGATATACCCTTGTTTGCCAATCATTAAACTGTGCAACTAGCACTTGTAAGGTCATTAACATGTGTTTATTATGCATTGCAAACAAATGTATAAAGTACTACAAGTCATCGTATTTGTTACTTGGGAGTAAAGATTTAGAGTATGAAACTATTGTCTTCAAATTCCTTATGTTGGAGATAAGAGACTTTGAAATGCATATTGAGATGATTCATCACTTTGTTAATAAAAATATTTTTAAAAAATTAATGTAATTTTTTAATTAAAATTTTCATTAAGGTGTTATGTCATAAGATGATCCAACATGCAAGTCATTAATGAGGATGTTGGGGGGAGCATTAAAATAAGCTTGAACAATAATGGGAAAGGTTTCATGCAAGAAGTTTTCAATGTGATCTAACAAGGCCAATGAAACTCATTTCATGCATTAGAATGAAAACAAATGAAATACATGTTCTTTTGAAATGTTATAAGCACACGCCTCTTACTTGAATATTGATATGTCCTAATACAATGCTCGAGGGCACCATTCATTGCTTATGATTTGATGTTGAATGTTGCAATGCCAATCCCAATAAGTAATAATATTGATTTAGTTAAAGAGAAAACTATAAAAGTGCATATCCTATGAATCAAGTGTAATTTTCTAGTATTTGTGACACCTTGTACAATTATTCAAAGTGACAATTGTAATCCCATTCTCATAGAATGTAATACAATAATATGAATGTGGTACATTATCTAAATGAATAATTGGCTTGGTCAAGGATTTGGTTGTTAGGAGCTTGGTGAGTTTATCAGAGGGGATATATAAATCAATTTATGTCACTTACAAAGAGGTGGGATAGTAGTGACACCCTAAGTATGGTTACATGTCATACTTTAATACTAACCATGCATGCTAATTTAGCCCAAGTTTAGGATGCATAAGTTGAAGCTACACAAGGATTTAGGGCACTCTAGTCACCTACATACAAGTACTGGTTTATGCAAGAATCACTTGATCTCCTTGCAATAATAATGCATGTGTCCTATGATAGCGGTGACAAGTACAATAAAAAAAATTATTAGACACTACATATTAATAGAAACTTTTATGACTATCAACGAAGACCACAAATCAAGGTTGGTAGATCATAGTAAAAATGACAAAAGTATGACTACATTTTGTACCAGAGACAATAGGATCAAAGATCTCAATAAAAATAAATGTTGCCTCTACAATTAGATCACATTCAAATGGTCATGACTCATGATAACATATAGGATACTCATCAAAGTCCATGAAGTTGAACAATAAATACAAATAATGCACAAAATTACATACCAATGATTAGAGGCAAGCATTCATATGCATTAGTAGCAATATTTTATGATCAAATGGTCTAACTTTTTTGGTCATTTCTCTCCCTTGAGGAATTTAAGAAAGCATTTTCAAGTAAAATTTATTTGATGAAAATTTGTTTTATACCAGCTTATCAAACTTCTTCAAGATCTTGACAAAGGCGAGCATGTTTAACAATTTGTAACAAAACCCAAATTCAAATTACACTAATTAGTAGACAATACAAACATTATTTAAATGTTGGTTATTTTTTTAAATCACAACCTACTTATCAATAGCAAAAAATGTCAAAATTAGACACAAAGCCAAAGAAATGTGAACCTGTAAGTCTTGAGGAAACCTATCCCATAATATAGCTCTACAAAATCTTTATGATACCCTACGTGGCTAATGTTCTTCTTGCTCAAGCTTCTATTGCAGAAGAAGAAACAATAAATTTCTTGGGTTAGCTAAGGAGATCCTTCAAAAAGAGACTTCATTGAAACTACATAACTTATCCAACAAAGTGGTAGAATCTGTTATAGTAATAAGATATTGCCTTAAAAATTAAATCATTTTGATTTAATTATTAAGTCACTTATTATCTCTAGTTTGCTTAACCTAAACTTCATGCATATAATAATTAATTATTTTATTAATTATTATTATGAAACCTAGGTTAGTTACCTGTTACGATTTTGATCTCTTTTATAAGGATTGATCTCTCTTTGTAATCTATTCATTCACTTTTGATAATAACAATCTCTTTTTTGCTCATCAAGAATGCCTCATCTATGGATGTGGGAATTTCAGCCTCCATAGCTTTTTCTTCTCTATTTATGTGACAGGTGTTTGCATGTAGGTGATTCTTAGGAGTTGTGGGGTTGATCTTTCATCAACTTCAACATAGTATTAGAACCCATCGTGATGGTGCAATTTATTTGGACTTTTGATGTTGTTTTGTTGTTGGTTTATGCAGTCAAAGTCATAAGTTTTATTTGACACTCTGGGAGACATATTTTGAGATATTTTATTTTCCAAATTCCACTCCAAGCACATCCCATTTAGTTTTTTTTTTTGTTTTGCATTTTGCTAGATATATTGGTCGTTTAAGGTCCAAAGATCAATTTTGTGTCTTACGATGATTTTTCATGGGTTCTACTATCTCTTGTATCAGCCTTATGTCTCTTTTGATCTTTGTTAACATCCTTTTGTAGTATTTTTACAAATGCAATAAGATAAAGTGTACCTCTAATGCATTTTGGGATCTTGCACATCTTTGTGTTTTGTTGTAGTCGCACTACATTATAAAGTGCCTTGGGGGTTTCATGTTGGCCATATTCATCATCTTCCTTTGTCAAGTGAGTGTTCCTTCCATGATATTAGCCTCATGATGTGTTGATGACATGTGCCACTATAAGTCTTTGTACTTCTTTTGCACTCTTGATGTTCCTAATTCTTCTTTCTACAAGAGATATTACATTCAGTTTCAGTGTTCATGTCTTACCTCTCAGCATTATAGGGGGGTTGTGTTGGTTTTATTGCTTTTTTGGTTTGATGGAGTGAGCTATGTATTCAGTATTTGATCCTATGTACTAGGCGATTGCAGTGGTTGGATACCTATGCATTTTGGTGAGATGGATCATTTGCCATATAGACATTTTTTCATTCCTATTGTCAGAGGTCATGAAGACACCTTCCATCTTAGATTGATCAACTCTTCAGACTTAGTTTTCTCTACCTAATCATGTTCTATATAGTGGCGGTTCTTTAGATCAATAGTTTGGCGGTGTTTGCAGCTTCATGCTTCAGAGTTGTTCTTCATGATCATCTTTTGTTCCTATCTTCTGGGACATTCCCTAGTTTGGAGGCTTCTTTAATATTTCAGTAGTTCTTTTTAGCATTGTTTTCATTTCTTTTTGGAGTAGAATTTTTCCCATGTAGTTTTCTCTATTTCTCCTCTTTTCATAGATTCATTTGTGCTTGGGTACCTCATCAAGCCTTGTTGTCGGGACCCAATTCTTCTTTCAACAGTACTTTCTAGGTTTTTAGCTACTCTCTAAGTTTATATTAAGGTGGAGTGTTAGAATAATAAGATATTTTCTTATTAATTAAATCATTTTGATTTAACTATTAAGTCTCTTATTATCTCTAGTTTACTTAAGCTAAACTTTGAGCCATATAATAATTAATTCTTTTATTAATTATTATTATGCAACCTAGGTTAGTTACCTATTAGGGTTTTCCTCTCCTTTATAAGGATTGATCTCTCTTTGTAATTTATTCATTCACTCTTGATAATAACATTCTCTCTTTTTTTATCAAGAATGTCTCATCTATGGATCTAGGAATTCCAGCATCTATAGCTTTTGCTTCTCTTTTTCTGTGACAAGTGTTTGCATGCAGATGATTCTTGGGAGCTATGGGGTTGATCTTTCACCAACTTCAACATAATCTAAATCCACTATAGAAGAAAATATATTTACAACAAATTGTAAAATTAAACAATCCCTATGGAAAATATGTTGGTAATTAAATAATTGTCATTTTTTCTCATATTTCTGAAAAGAGCTCAAGCAACTAAAGCACCTAACTATTGAAGTTGATGAAAGATTAACTCCACAACTCCTAAGAATCACTTGCATGCAAACACCTATCACAAAAAGCGAGAAACAAAAGCTGTGGAGGTTGGAATTCCCAGATCCATAGATGAGACATTCTTTATGAGCAAAAAGAGAGATTGCTATTATCAAAAGTGAATGTGTTAATAATTACAAAGAGAGAGTATCCTTATAAAGGAGATCAAAACCCTAAAAAAATTTAACCTAGGTTACATCATAATTAATAAAAATAATTTATTATATGCCTAAAGTTTAGCTTAAGCAAACTAGAGTTAATTAGGAAATATCTAATTACTCTAACACCCCCCCTTAAGATAAACTTAGGGAGTAGCTAAAAACATGGAAACTACTACAGAAAGTAGAATTTGGGTCCCAACAATAAGCTTGATGAGGTACTCAAGCACAACCAAATCTCTAAAAAGAGGAGAAATAGAGAAAACCACATGGAAAAAACCCTACTCCAAAAAGAGATGGAAATAATGTTGAAAAGAACTAGTGAAGGATTGAAGAAGCCTCCAAACTAGGGAATGTCCCAGAATATAGGAACAAAAGATGATCATGAAGAACACCACTAAAGCATGTAGAAGTTGCAAAGCTCTATCAAAAGTAATTGCTAATCTGAAGAACCTGTTGTCACAGAGGTTTGCACCCTTGTCCAATGTCTTACCTAAGGACAACCTTGTGAAACATGGAAACAACCTCCAAGTTGTGGGACTTGAACTGTGAGGTTGAATCTCCGGAGAAGGCCGACTTCCTCTTACTATCAGGGTGCACCTAACTACTCTTGGAGAGGAAAAGGGAGAAGGAATGCATGAAAAGCAAATTTACCTATTCTAGTCTAAAGGGGTGATGCACCAAAATAGAGTGTTCAAACCAATCTCTACCCATACATGCACTATTGAAGCATCATGACACCAAAAGATATACACATTCAGACTTGCTTTAATCTAACAACCACATGCAGATCAAAAAACCTAGATGAATGACATAAGGAAAGAGAAGATTCACTTATACATCATTCACAGGCTAGAAGAGATACAGTCATGCAGGTTGCAGATATCCACAAAACACCAATGAGAGGCAAATAGTTCTTGCACTTTACGTCAATGGCCGAAGGAGATAAGGTAGAATGTCATACAGTTCAAAGGCAAAGGGAATTTACACTGAAAATTGTAGAGCAATATTAGAGAAATCAGAGACGGTCCGACCTTTACAAAATTTACAAAATTTGCCTTTATAGTTCAAGCATAACTGGGATGTCCTCTAACTGTAATTACTCCCCAACCACTGCATCGAAGTCCTATAGAGAACAATCATGGGGATCCAGAAGAAAATTAGATCTGAGTACAAATCCAGATGCAATGATATCTTATCCTTGTTGGAACAAGGCCCTGAGAAGACAGAAACAATGCCATTAAATCACTCTGACCAGGTAGATGGATCGTATCAGAGATGGTGGAGTGTTTTCCCACGTTCAGCATTCATTTGAAGGTGGTTGGAATTGATCATAAGATTAGATTCGTGCAAAAAACTCAAATCCCTCTGTTTCTAGCCTGTGAATCAGCAGGGTCAGCAAGTCAACATAACCCTGGCACCGGGATGAGCCACGTGGACCAATGATCTCTTTTCATTTTGCCACTCAGCAGGGTCTTCCCAAGTTTGACCACGCCTTTTACCTAACTGTGCCACCTCCTCAAATTCAACTGCAACGGTCACATTAACTAACAGCGCCTCTAACTGTTACTGCCTCCATCAAACCCACTGGGACACGTGTCGTTTAGGTGCTTCCCTGCAATGTTTAACTTCCTTACACTTCCATATTGCGAGAAAGCCCCGATCATTGATCTCTACGAGATCAATGATCGAGAAGATCTTCTGAAAGTTGTGCTTGCCCCCTCAAAATTCTTGGGCCCACGAGACACTTGGCATCCGACTCAGCAACGACCCTGGCAACAACTGACACCACCTGGCATTCAACTGGCAACATCTGACGACTCATGGAACCAGCCTAGCCCCATAGCGACATGCGGCAACAAGGTGCTTGCCTGCATTGCTTAAGGTCCTTGCATCTTAATATTGCAGGGAAGCGCCAACCCCTGATTTTGTTTGAATCTACGACGATCAAGACATTGCAGAATAACATACCTGGTCAGTTGGATGGGCCAATGAGATGCCCTCATTATACTCTGACTCACCTGACAGACGCCACGAAAGATGGGCTATTGTTACATTCTGAGAAAAGTGGGCCTGTGATGTCACACCGTGCCACACAACGTAAGGGCACATACCCGCAATAATTAAAACCCTTCCACTTCTATTAAGCAGGAAAGCGCCAGCCCTTGATCCTCGTAGATCTAATGGTGGAAGTTCCTCAAGCATTATTCTTTGAACAAGGCGGGCTCGTGACGTCATTCCCTCCACATGGTGCAAGGGCGCATACCCGCATTACTTAAAATCATTGCATCTTCATCTTGCGGGCATGCGCCAGTCATGGATCAGATCACATCGAACGGTGGAAAGCGCGATTGAGAACATATGATGCCATGGGACACGTGTCACAAAGGGGCATGCCCGCATTGTTTAATTTTGCTGCAACTTCATCTTACGAGCGTATGCTAGCCGTTGATCTTGGAAGATCTGATGGTGCTCAACATCTATGTCTTCTAAACTTCTGTGAGATCAGCCACGACATCATCCGGACATGTGTCGCCCAGGTGCTTTCCCGCATTGTCAGAAAGTCTATCAAAAAAAAATGCGGGGAAGCGGGCGCTAATAGAATTGCCAGCTCATCCTGCCACCTTGTCCACCCTGCGACCCACAAGAGAACACAGACCCACCTGCCACGCTTCACTAGGGGGCTTTCCTGCAATGTTTAAAGATCGTGCATTTGGAAAATGCGGGAAAGCGCCTACCATGGATCTGGGTAAGATTTGACGGTGCGAAAAGTTGCAAGACAACAGAACAAAACATAAGGTTTCATCGTTTTATTTTTTAATATTTCCATGGCATTTAAATAATATTAAATCTGGGAACTAGCCGTTGGGTGGGGTTTGCATTTGAATTCAAATTTTTGGTGGGGGCGCAAAAATAGGCAACAAAACCTTCACTGAAATAGAACCTGATTAGGTAGAGAAGACTATAATATGCATAGAATAAGGAGGCACACAAAGGCAAACAATTGAAATTGAAGATACAGATGACATGAAATACCAAAGCCTGAAGAGTTGATCAATCAAACATGGAAGGTTACAACCAAAGTAGGAACAAAAAAAAAGAGTGTCTATATGGTAAATAATCCATCTCATCGAAATGCATAAGTACCCATCCACTACATCTATCTATTACATAGGAGAGAATAATGAATACATAGCTCATTCCATCAAACCAAGAAAGCATGAGAAACGACAGAAGAACCCTCCTTAATGCAGAAAAGGGTGAGGTGACAGGCAACTGGAAAAGTGGGCCAAAAGAACTGTATGTCAAGAAACCACGATCAAGATGCACAAAATAATACATATGTGCGTACTAAGGTGATAAATCTTAGACACATCATGAGGCTAATGTCATAGAAGGGAAGCTCATTAGACAAAGGAAGACAGAAAACAAAGGCAAAACATCAACCCCCCATGGAACTTTAATTAGAGTAGTGCATGTAAAATAAGACACAAGATACGATGAATCCCAAGATACGATAACTTGTATGAGTGTCCTTAGCTGACAATACTTGAATCAGAAGGCAAAACAAGGCAAAAACAACTATAAAAAAAATACAGATGTGGTATGGCACTTTATCTTAGTGTGTTTGCAAGAATGCATACAAATGATGTTTAAATAGACCAGAAGAGACATAAGACTAATATAATAGATAGTATAATTCATGATGAATCATTTGAAGAAACAAAATCAATCCTTGGACATGAAACAACCAAGGTAACCACCATAATGAAAAAATGCAAAAAAAATGAATAGAATGTGCCTAGAGCAAAATCTGGAAAAATAACCAACCTCGCTAAAAAGAGCTTAGAAAGAGATTTCCAATGATATAAATAATTCCTAAATTGGAGATCAAATGCTCAAGATATGTCTCCAAGAGTGCAAAAAGGAACTCTTGACTTTGATAGTAGAAAAAGCCATCAAAAAAGCATCAAATTTGAAAACTAATTATACCACTGTGACGGGCTCAAAACCAACTTTTTGACAATATCTTGTTTGCAAAAGACAGAGTTTGTATGTCTGAGATATGAGCAAAAATGTGAAGGTAGGTCCAGATAGAGCTTGAAGAGGTGATAGGATATGTTGATGCAATGCTGACATGGCACTGATGTCAGTAAGTGACGAGCATAAATTTGAAGGTCAAATAATCATCGAGGCAAAAAAATGTTAAAAAATGACCCCTACTGGAAAAATAATCATGCCACCATAAACACTCGACGGGCAAAGGACCAGTGCTAGAAAAAAATTGGTGGCCATAAAGCATCACTATTGCTAGAAAACAATGGGCAAAATAGGTGGATGGAAGTCAACTTCATTGGGAAACATGTTGGAGTCGATAAAAATAACCGATGGCAAAAAAAACCAAAAAAATTAGAAGTCTCGCTATATAAACTCCAAATTGCCTTGTAGCCATGTGGCTCAAGGTACTTGGCATTAGCATGAGGGGCCTACACTTGAAAAAGTGCATCCCCCAAAAATAATTGCTCCTCTGCCAAAAAATCCGCTCCAAGTTGCTGACATAGCCTCTAGTGAGTGATAAATAAAGTGATCCCAAAAACATGCTTGACCAAATCATAACCCAGGCACATGTAAAGAAGAAAAAATGTCACCCATGCCAAACATGCCAACTAAAACTCTAGCACTAACCAAGGATCATGGGGCACATTTTGTGGAGGAAATACATGCATGAGAGCTACAGTTGGCTTAAAAATCAAAGCAATAAAATTCGCTCCATAGGAATTAGACTCCAACACGCATTGTTGTTATGGTAGCTCAAAACCCAAAGTGGGAGGCCCACATGGATTCTAAAGTATAATCTACATGCCCAAGTATGCCAAACGAGGCAGAGTCCCCAAAAAGAGGATTAACACTGAGGGAAAATAAAATCATGTGCATCCAACAAGAAGATGTTATTGACCATGGCAGAGGGTGTCGTGTGTGGATAGGTGTCGTAGGAGGTGACTGGGTAAACTAGAGGGCTCGCATCCAAATTTACTTTCCAACGCACCAATCACCCTGCTCTGAAAAATGCATAAGATCTGAAGGAAAATTTTCCCAAGCACAATTGTGTGGATGAGGAGGGGCAAGTATTCTGGCTTCAAATCAACTATTGTGATTTCCCAATGACTTACCTCCATGCAATTTTAAAAGTTCAACTATATTAGTATGATTATTGACCTCTGCATTTGCAAGTGGAGAATTCTCCCAATGATCTAGGGCATTAACATTGGCGCCATGAGTGAGGAAACATTGAACAACATCACGACAACCACATGTAGGGGGGACCTGCCATCATAATATTAAATACTAACAAGACTAGGGTTCTGATCAAGCATCTTCTTCAAAGTAGCAACATCATTGTGGCACACATTCCTTAGGACTAGCATTGCATGTGTGTGCTCCTCATCTCTCTCTGAGCTGTTTGAACCACTGCCATTGCTGCATTTCTCGATCTTGTTGCCCATGGATCTCCTCTTTATGCACAAGACTTTATTTGTAAAAAGAACAAACAAAAACCAAAAACAATTAAAAATTCCTCCAAAATGTTTTTTGGAAAATAAAATAATTGATGCCTCGATTTGTGTGCCCAACTCAATAGCCCGCGTACATATTTTTTTGCCTTATATTTCAACAACATCCAAATTGGACATATTTTATATGGAAATAGGGAGTTTTTGAATGCTTTGAGCTCAACAGTGATGTCAATTTGAGCTCAAGGTGCTTTGAAAAATAGGTCTTCCCCAAATCCAATACAAAATCCTCTAAAAGCCACAAATCTGAAAACTGATACCAAATCTCTCAAGAACAGAACAAGGGCATGAAGTTATGGAGCTCTGATACCATGTTGAAGTTTATGAAAGCTCAACCCCATAGCTCCCAAGAATCACCTGCATGCAAACACCTGTCGTAAAAAGAGAGAAGCAAAAGTTATGGAGGTTGAAATTCCTAGATCCATAGATGAGACATTCTTGATGAGCAAAAAGAGAGATTGTTATTATCAAAAGTGAATGTGTTAATAATTACAAAGAGAGATCATCCTTATAAAGGAGACAGAAACCCTAAAAAGGTCTAACCTAGGTTGCATCATAATAATTAATAAAAGAATTAATTATTATATGCCTAAAGTTTAGCTTAAGCAAACTAGAGTTAATTAGGAAATATCTAATTACTCTAACACTGACATCCTCACAAAACCCTCTTGCAAAAATAAATATTCTGTACATAAGAAAATTGTCCCTCGTTTTGTAAGAAAACACAAAGGAAGTAAAAATAGAAGTGACATAAAATACTTTTAAATAATATTTCCCTAAATTGCTTTGAGGCTCAACCAATGCAAGGCGAAAGAAAAGAAATCACATTACATTGTTAATTTCAGGAAAGGTAATTGTTAGGACAAAAAAAAATCTAGGAATGACTGCAACATATAAATTTGGAATAAATAGTATTATTCATCATTACCCTAATTTTATTTGGGAAGAAAAAGATTGACCACAATAAGTAGAGGAAAATGGAATATGAAGACATAATTTTAACATTCGTCTCGTGGAAGTGTGGCAAACTCAAGAAAACCAAAGCTTTAATCAGTAAAAATAACATTTGAAAAAGAGTTGTTCATGACATTTGCCATCTTCAAAAGTTTTCAAGTAGTAACACATATAGAATACCTTGGCTAGAAAGAATTGCTGAAAATTATATCAAATTTCTTTATTAAAACTAAAGAATACTATTGAGAAAAATAGAAATGTCCAATCAAAAAATTGTTGAACATTCACAAAATATTGTTTAATATATTAATCTATATAGGATAATCATGAGAAATTTTTCAAAATGCACAATTTTCAAAGGTCGGATTAATTGTATATAACAACCCAAAAATATTAGTCTTCTGCCCTCATGTCAAGGACCAAAAAATGAAACAAAAATCACAAGCAATAAAATAAAAGAAATAAGTTATACAAAGATACATATGTACATTTAAAAATTTAAAATTTATTATTATTTTTTAATCTTAGATAATAAATATGTTTTAGCAATGAAAATTTTAAAAATATAAAATTAAAATTTTAAATTAAAATAAAACAATAAAACTATGTATGTTAATTTTGTTTTTAATTTATAATAAAATTAAAAGAAAATACTATTTATAATCTTAATAGTGAACAAGCTTGGAGGTTTTAGCTAGATTCAAAAGTTTGTTCTTATAGAAAGTATATATTTTCTCTCATTTTATTACATTCTTTAAATGAATATTTGTTCTAATCAATTTTCTAGACAAAATTGTATACATTCATGATTACAAGAGTATCATTATATGCTAACCAATTTACAATAAAATAATTGGTTTGCAACCAATAAATCTCAATCACTTTTAGGGGATATGCTTGATTGAGATTTAAATGCAATGAAGATGTGACTTTTCTAAAATACCTTGCTAACACAAGCTATATTGGAGTCCTATTATTGAATGTGGGAATGAATTAAATTTGAGGACACGAACATGAAAATGATGGGAAAATAGATGATAGTTAAAAAGATTAGGGACACAGTTATCCCTCCAACAAATTGCACCTTTGAATTTAAAATAAAATAAAAACAAAATGGATTTTTACGAAATTTTCAATAAGAAATCTATGAAAAAATCGTTAAGTTTTCACAAAACTGAGGAATAGTTTTTTTCTTCAATATTTTGACTTTTGATTCAACTTGTCGAGAGGATACCCTGCACCAAAGACTAATAGGATGGGCACTTTTGATAGAGGATGACTACTAGCTCTTAGTTGATACTCTGGTTAACTCAAATCTCAATTACTAGAGTGCAAGTGTTGAGGATGGGATAGATGGTAAACAACAATATTGTTTATAGCCTTGTGCAACTAGACAAGCATTCAATGACCCATGTCTTGTATTTTAATTTCTCCACATAAACGACAAATTACTTCATTAAATCTATAGAGGAGGAATGTTTCAAAATGTATAATATTAATGATTATTAGACTTTGTGAAGATGGTGAGGATTCAAGCTTCTTCTAGACTAGTTTTAAATTAAATATAGGGAGGAGGAATGTTTGGGGCAGTTGGTCTTGATTAAATCTCCCAAAAAGGATGAAAGTGTGGGATGGTTGGTCTAAATAGATAGCGATTACATTTTATAAATTGAATTGGAATGGAGGTTTTCCTAGGAATATGAAAAGAAATGACAAAGGCAGTGAAATTATTTTTTGTAGTGCCAATAATGAAACCGTATTGGCAGTGGGCAATCATCATTATCATCACAATTTTCATCAAGTAACAATAATTTCGGGTGGCTTAAACATCACACACTAAAGCTAGATTTATAGGATTAGAATGTTAAATAGTCAAAGTTGACTTATTTTTGTAAGCTTAATTTTTTCCTTATTTGGTGATGTTTAAGGATGACCCAATAATCCCGCTAGGACCACACACTCCAATGAGAATTGTTATAGTTGTTCAATGGAGATTGTGACGATAGTGGTGATTACAATTGCGAAATTAGATATTGTGGTGACAATGTGAGATATTATTGTCAATGTCTTTAGTTGTGTTGGATATAATTGATTAATTGTGTATTATCTTTGATGTTATAGAAATTTCATATTATTATCAGTCAGTAAATGTTGAGCTCACTCGAGTAGTGAAGACGATTTTCTGTGTCTACTGAGCATTCTTGTGTTTGCCTAGTTCAGAAGGCAGTGTCTACCGAGTTCACTTGGGCGTCAAAGGAAAATATGCAGAAGATGAGTGTTAACTGAGCTCACTCGGTTAATGAAGGAAAATTGGATGGAACCAGTGTTAACCGAGCTCACTCAGTTACCAAAGGATTTTTGCAAGTTTGCAGTGTTAACCAGGCTTTTGTTGGTTAACAAAGGAAATCGTTTATGATTTAGTTTCTACTGAGTTGGGTCGGCTAATGAAGGATTTTCTTATTTTGGCATATTAATCTTAATTGATTTATCTATTGATTCTAGCTGACTAAGGTGATGAATATTAATTATTCTAATTTGTATTTGAGCCGACTTGACAACGTGGAAGATATAAGTATAAGGTCAAGTTGTGATTTCAAAGTGTATGGATGAGACACCTATAATTGAACAGAAGAAGTACATATCTATGATTGGAGGTTTGTAATATCTGACTTACACTAGACCAGATATAGAAAATGCAGTTGGAATTATAGCTAGATTTCAAGCTGATCCTAAGGAGTATCATTATGTAGTAGTAAAGAGGATGTTAGATATTTGAAGGGAAAATCTGATTATGGGATATGGTATGACAGATCAAGTGATTTCACCTTATGTGCCTATACAGATGTTGATTGGGCAGGCAATATGGATGACAGAAAAAGCACCAGTGGTGGAGCATTCTTTCTTGGAGGAAGATTGGTTTCTTGGCTAAGAAAGAAACAAGATTGTATTTCACAATGTACAACTGAAGTAGAGTATGTAGTAGCAAAATATAATTGTAATCAGGTCATGCAGATGAAGTAGTTATTGAAGGACTTTGGGATAGAAATTTCAAAACCTATTGTCATATATTGTGACAACACAAGTATAATAAATATGTCTAAGAATCCTATGTTACATTCTAAGACTAAGCATATATCTATTAAGTATCATGTTTTGAGAGAGAAGGTAGTGGAGAAAGAGATGATGTTGGAGTATATCAATATTAAAGATCAGATTGGAGATATCTTTAGAAAGCCCTTGCCTAAAGATACATTTGAATACTTGAGAGGTATGCTTGGGGTTATGCCTTTGCCTAGTTCAGAGTAGATGATATAGAAGTTTCATCAATCTAGTGGTACATAGCACTATTACTTGACTGGACTGAATGTTGATGCTTCCTATATGGGGGAGTATCTGTGATGAGCAGAGTCATTAAGGAATCTTGGTGATTGGTCTTAAAAAATGTCTTTGGACACTTGAGATGGTTGAAGATTTGGAACGAATGATTGGCATAATGAGTCATTTGTCATTGATGTCAATGGGGGAGAAAATTAATGAAAAACATTTCCTAGAATATGTGGGAGAGAAGTATGAAATATGGGGGAGAGAAGTGTGACAATATTTCTACTTTATTAAGGAAATTTAGAAAGATTCATGTAAGCATGAAGGGTTATGATGTATGGGGGAGAAGCTGAGAATTGTTTAGTGTGTGAACAACTGATGCCAATCCTAAAAAGATGCAGAACAAAGTAGTGTTCTAGAGGATTTGAAAATATGAGAACAACAGCAGCAATAGAGCGTTGTTTGGTATTCTTGGAACCTAGATGTTTTTCGTCTATGTTGCCATTAATGCCAAAGGGGAAGATTGTTAGCATGAATGTTGATGGTATTCCTTTGGGGGAGTATCCTAAGCATTGGAGAGCATGTGGCAGTATTGACATGTTGCATTCATGACTTTGTTTGTCATTTATGTTTACATGTAGTAGTAATTTTGTGAAGATTGGAAGAGTAGCAGATAGAGAACGAGGTTGTGCAGACATAGGTTCGATGGTTAAGTGACACATGGTTAAGGACATGTTGAACACTATGACCTGATGATGAGGCTAAGTGAGCGTAACATAAGTCAAAGAAATATGAAAGATATATGTGATTTACATAGAGCAGCGTAGAGACAGAGTACCCGATAAGAATTTTTTGATGATTGGATTGTATCTCCTAACAAAGATACATTCAGGGTATGCAAAGTTATACAATGGCAGAGTACAGTCTGATGATGATGTCAGCAAGTGTGCAAGTCTTGAAGTCACATGTGTGAAAAGTTGTATAACTTGTGATCCGACAGTGTTATGTGATTGTGAAATAATTAATGTAAGAATTTGGTATAGCTCTAATACCATGTAAAAATTTGCCTAAGCCAATTATGAAATGCCAAGATCTAAAAGGTCAAGAGATAGCACAAGAGAGACAATATGTGATCAAATGAGAATGGGTATTAGATGATTGGATATGAGATAATTGGATACCAGATGAATACACACCAGAAGTGCCTTGTATATAAAGGCAACTAGAATGACTAGGAGTCAGCAAAGAGATAAAGATTACAACTTAGCACATGTCCACCAAAGGTGGATTATCCTCCATTGAGCATAGGAGTTTGTGCGAGGATGAGAGGATAAGTTTACATAGGTGTATCTCATAAAGAGATGTTGTAGACACTATGTGCTCTAATAAGTTGCTAACTCCTGTGTTATCAACAAGACAACTCATATGACTATGCACATTCCTAAGTGTCTACATGACAACTAATATGCTAAAGCATTAACCTAAGTAAACTTAAGCAAAGTGTAATAATAATTAATTATTTACACTAACACCCCCCCCCCCCCCCCCCCCCCCTTAAGTGCAACTTAGGGGAATGCACTTAAGCTCACAAAGCTAAAAGCAAGATGCAATGTGGGTCCCGGCTACTACGCTAGGTTAGGTGCCCATGTATGCTCTACATACAACACGATGCAATGCAATCTCTTTGAAAATGGAGAAAGAGGGAAAACCTCATGGGAAAAACCTCCTCCAAAAAGAGAGATGAAGAAATACAAGATGCATGCAAGGATGGAGTAATTAAGACCCCCCTAGTATGACATACATCATGCATGTACAAGCATATATCCCCCATAAGAAAAAATACATTATGGTATCCCCCCATATTGAATAATCTCTTGCAAGGATATCATGATGACAAAAAAGTATCCAATGCCTACAAACGACATTTCTCCCTTTAGGAAGAAGATACATCAAGTATAGGTGCAAGTATACTTCCCATTGTGGATAGGAAGATGGATGAGGAATCCATATGTAATATACTATGGATGTTGCCGCTAAAGTCTTCTCATATGTTGACAAGTCCTTGATGAATGTATATGCCACAAGCCAATTTGGTGGATTCCCAAAAGAAGGTGGCAAATAAGGTAACATGTCCATGTATGAAAATGAATCAAACTCCAAAGACAAGGAATCATTCTTATAGGAAGATATGGGAAGAGAAGCAATGTAGCCTCCCCTCAATGATGAATGCACGCCCATGAAAGAAGCTACTTGATGACTGAAGAAGTTGCATCATGAAAACTGAATGATGTTCCTCCTTGTAGGAAGAAGTGGTGTCATAGGTGTAGTAGAGAATGCTCCCCTACTAGTAGGAAGAATCCTCAAAAGATATGATGTCTGAGGAAAATGGAATAAAATCTTGAAAGACTGATATGTCTCCTTTGAAGTAAAAGAGTCCTCCTCTAACTGCAGAAAAGAAGTGTTCACAATCATGTTAGTTTCAAAAGAAAGATCAAGTGGTTGGGGGTCAGAGTGTTCCCTTGCAACAAGTGAACAAGAATTCTCCTCAATAAAGAGAAGATGGATTTCATCAATAATGTCTCCCACATCTTCAATGTAAGACTCCACAAACAACATTGCAATGTCTGGAAAGAAGTCATCCCATGAAGTTGAAATAGGAAGACATGGTGTTTCCCATTGCATTGAATGAGGAGCATCTATGGCTAGAACTGGATCAGTAGAAGCAGTAGGAGCATCAAGAGGTATGATCTCAACTGGAGTTGTAGGTACCACAACTGGAGTGATTGGAGGTAGAACATCCTCTGGTAATGGAGGGACTCATGGATCTCCATATGCTTCCCAAAGACACATCCAAACGTCACGAGGACTACTTGCCTTACTAAGAGGAGCAAAAGATTCCTTACTTATACTGTTATACATAAAGCAAAGAAGAAGAGAAATATGTCCTCAATTGGTATTAAGTGAAAATATCTTTGAATATAGATAAGGAAACACTTCCTTATGTTCTCTTACATGATCAATCATCAAAGCACTCCATTTCTAATAGTTTTTTTTTGTCAATTTGAATCTTAAACCAAAGTGACACTTTTGACATGACTCCATGAGATCAAATAATGCATGCACCCCCAAAATGCAAAAAAAGAAATCAAAGAAACCCCCCATAATACATGATTTGGAACTTTATATTTAGTGCGATTACAATGGGCCACTTGTCCAAATGAACCAAAGGGGACTTCTAATTTTGATGATTACAACAACAAATATGAAGCTATATTAGACTAAACAAGATAAGACACAAGACCTCTCAAGGATCTAATTAATTACAAGTGCTAATAGGCCAAAATGAGACAAAAATTTGAAAGTACTATGTCTACTCAAAATTACTCCAAACTGATACCAAATATGGAAAGTAGACAAAAAATCATGCACTATAAAAAAAAATAGCACCTGAACATGTGTCCATATGAGCCTGAATGAAGCCTTTGAAGTTGTGAAAATCGAGATTGACAATTTTCTGAAAAATTCAAGAACAGAGATCTCAAACAACCTCTATAATTATTTTTCTTGAATCACCATCGTCACACCTCTAAAAATCAAACGACTCTAGATTTCACCTTAGATGTCCGATTTTGATGAAACAAAAGTCAATTTGGGGGTTTTTAACCTTCTGAATGTGATGCCAATATCTGATTTGCACTAGCAAGCTCCAATCTTGACCTACAAAAAAAATCTCTCCAATGGCTATGCAATGAAGATCTTATGGCTCAGATACCATGTAAGAATTTGCCTAAGGCAATTATGAAATGCCAAGATCTAGAAGCTCAAGAGATAGCACAAGAGAGACAAGATATGATCAAATGAGAACAGATATCAAATGATTGGATATGAGATAATTGGATACTAGATGAATACACACTAGAAGTGCCTTGTATATAAAGGCAACTAGAATGACTAGGAGTCAGCAAAGAGATCAGGATTACAACTCAGCACATGTCCACCAAAGGTGGATTATCCTCCATTGAGCACAGGAGTTTGTGTGATGATGAGAGGATAAGTTTACATAGGTGTATCTCATAAAGAGATGTTGTAGATACCATGTGCTCTAATAAGTTGCTAACTCCTGTGTTGTCAACAAGACAACTCATATGACTATGCATATTCCTAAGTGTGTACATGACAACCAATATGCTAAAGCATTAACCTAAGTAAACTTAAGTAAAGTGTAATAATAAAATTAATTACTTACACTAACATAATAAGGCTAAGTGAGCATAACATAATTAATTATAACTTGATGATGAGGCTAAGTGAGCATAACATAAGTCAAAGAAATACAAAAGATATACGTGATTTACATAGAGCAGTGTTGAGACAAAGTACCTGATAAGCATTTTCTGATGATTGGATTGTATCTCCTAACAAAGATACATTCAGGGTACACAAAGTTATACAATGGCATAATATAGTCTGATGATGATGTCAGCAAGTGTGCAAATCTTGAAGTCACATGTGTGAAAAGTTGTATAAATTGTGATTCGACAGTGTTATGTGATTGTGAAATAATTAATTATCTTATTGTGGTCCTATTATAATTAATTGGGAAAGCCTTAAGGCCAACTCAAGGAATTTTTTTGAGGACTTGGTATAAAGGAAATATTTTCCTTTATTGTAAAGTGTGTGAGATGTGATGTGTTTAAGGAAGCGCGGACAAGAGCAAAGTGTTTGGTAAATGCGAGTAAGCGATCCAAGGTCTGGCTGACAGGACATAGAAAGAGGAAGGAGAAGTACAGTTCAATTCTATTATTCCATAAGGAATAATTTAGAGATCATTTGGACAGTGGGTTCATTTGTTTTTCCCCTGAAGCTATTTTGATAGTGGGTCCATCTGCCTTCTACAACTCCTAACATGGTTGACACAACTCCTAACATGGTTAGAATCTTTTAATAGGAATTCAAAGTTTCCTAAAAGGGACTGTTATGTACTGAATTTTTTCATAGACTCCTAATAGGGTCCATCCTCTAACAAGGAATATTTATAATAGTACATCATCTTGTGGGTACTATCCCCACCAGGGTTTTCCCTTTGATCAAGGGTTTCCCTACTTAACATATCTGATGATTATCTTGTTGTGGTTATTGATTATATTGCTCATATTGTTAAGATTTAATAAGGTTGATAGTTGTGATGATAATTGTATAACTGATTCACCCACTCCCTTCCCTTACCCCCGCCCCCGCTCATATGGTTAAGATTTAATAAGGTTGTGATAATAATTGCATAACTGATTCACCCCCCACTCCATCTCAGTTATATTGGTGGACTATACATTCTAACACACAAGGAATAAGATAATCTTATCATAACCAAGGACACAAAGAATCCATCAAGCCCCCAAGAGATTGAGTCTTTTCTAACCCCAATATCATAATAAGAGAGAAACCACCGACTAAAAGAAGCTAGAGAGGGAAGGGTTGTGATTATTTCTCCAATGAGAAATGTACATCTCATTGTGAATCATAGAAAAGTGAAAAACAAAAAAGTGTTACTTATGTATGCAACTTAGCATGTTGTATGTAAATGTGCTAAGTCTATATATGATATTTAGCACATTCTTATGCATTGCCCATAAATAATATTTAGCATGTGTGTTTGGATGTGTTACTCGTGTATGGGTCTTAGCAAGTTGCAGGGATAACTTTAGTGGCAAATATTCACCAATTGGTGAATTTTACTCATTGGGGACCCCAAATTTGGTGAAATAAATTGGACTTTTAGGGTGACCATGTCACCTGCACTTTATAAAAATTGGGTCCCATGCTTTGACCAATCGTCATTAATGATACAAAATTATTTTTATTTCAGTGATGACTTTGCCAATAGAATATAGTCTTCTCACATGATAAATTACATATTTTTGCCTACAATTTTCAAGGCTTGCCTTGATCGATGGTCATACTCACCAATGTATGGTAAAAACTAAAGTTTGGTTATAGTTTAAATACATATATTTGACAGGTGTCTCTATTCTAGAGAGTTTTCATGAAACTTTTTATCCTTTCTCACTGTTGGAATGTTCAAAATGGGAAGAGTACTTTTGAGAGGGGGGTGAATCAGAAGTAATCAATTTTTATTCTTTCAAACCCTTATTAACACATAACTGAAAGAAATGTACATGCATGTAAACATATAAGCAAACATGAAATGAAAGCATGCATCAACACATAACACAAAGATTTGGTAACCCAGAAACCCTCCAGGAATAAGAAGGTAAAACTGGGGTGGGGATGACACCAACAAAAATCACTGCAACAGTCAATGTTCAACCACTTCTGATGGTCTTCCCTGTGAAAGGCCTACCCTATTAAAGGCTTTACACTGTGTCAATAGTGACCTAGTTAGAGGATTTACAAACACTTACATGAAGTGTCATCCTGTTAAAGGATTTACAATAGGTTGTTAAACCCACCTAATACATAGGATTTTCATGACCTTCTCCAAAGGTTCTTCTACCTAGCTATTAAGCTAACCTATCAACATAGGATTTCAACCTCTAATACAATTGTGAGAGAGTATTAGAACATTTGACCTAATTGAATGCGATCTCAAATTGCTGGGTTCAGGTACTAGATCTGCTCTTCTTGTTCTAATCCTTGCTTGATCTAATCTCTGTATGTGTTCCTTCCCTCTTGTACTATTCTGATCAACATGATATGAAATTGCTACTCTACTCCACTAAGTCTTTCCTTCTTCTTACTAAAATTTGGCTATAATCTCCCCTTACACTATTATCTTCCACATATGCAATGGTGCATTTGACCTCCTTATAAAGAATGTGAAGACTTAGGGTTAGGTATGCATCTATGATCCATATTAAATCTCAAATTCCTACTCAAATCCTTGGATTTTTCTCATTGGTTGCATGCCTTCTCCATTTTTTTGATTGGTTGCATGCAGATTGCATAGGGAATGTAAATGATTTGTCCTTATCCTTTTTCTCTTTCAAAACTTCTCTAGGTCAGCTCCAAAAATGGTTTACATCTTAGTTTGTGAAAACACAAACTCTTATGTTGATTTCGAGTTACTTGGCACTCATTACACTACTGATGCTCGACATGAACTGATTCTTGGATTGCTTGACATCTATCACTTTCTTGGTTTGCTCGGCACCTATTACTTTCCTAGTTTGCTCATCACCTGTTAAACACTGTATTGCTCAGCACATGCATGTTTTGTATTGCTCGGCATTTGAACATTTCCTGGATCACTCGGCACATACTACATTCTGACTTACTTAACACCAATTGCGGCTCGACACCTATAGTGAAAATGGTTAAGTGTGTTGACACTCAATTGTCAAGACTATTCTTTTGACCAATAATCTCCCCCTTTGACATGAGTGTCAAAAACACTTATGACTCCCCTTGAGTTAATTATGCCTTATCCATTCTTGAAACTGAATTTTTGTGCTTGAGTGCCTGATCCTCTCTGTTGTTTGTGTTGTTTCTGCATTCTAAGCTAGTATGTTGTATCTGATTAGAAGATCAAAATTTTGCATCTCCCCCTTTTTCCTTATTACTTGGCTCCCCCTTTTTGCTATTTACAAACTTTCCACTCAATTTTTAAAATGGAATGTAATAAAAAATGATTCAAAATTTGGTGTCATAGTATCTGCATATATACATATCCCTCCTTATACATGTATCTTCTCCTTACTTTATCTCCCCCTTTTTTGACACTGATGTCAAAGGGTTCTATGAAGTAATACCAAGCTTAGCCAAAAATGTGTTGTTTACCTCCAGGAGTATCTTCAGAGCTGCATCCCAATTTGCTAGTGCAATGTCTAATGACTTATGCTGGATGGCAACCTCTGCTACCAGATGTACAAGTCCATCTGAGGTAGAAAGATTTGAATCTTTCTTGAGGACTGGTTTTGCATACATTTGCTCCTTATGGAGTACCTTCAAGTGAGGGGTTATAGAGGACTCTATTTGCATCAACTTAGCTTTTATATTAGCCTCCTCTATTGTTAATACAACTAATTCTCTTTGTGTGTGAAGCGTTTGAGCAAAATGCTTCTCACTCTGAGTTGGATTGGTGGGGAGTTGCATACTATAAATCTTTAAATTTCTATCCAAACTCAGTATCTTCTAGCTAGTTTCCTGTGTGAAGTTGGAAAAATCACACAACTTGTTGTAGAGGGAGAATATATTCCTAGGTACAATTTTTACTCTATCCAGCTTCTTAGCCAATTCAACTTGAGATAGTGCTATATCACTAGATATTTTCTCATTTACCTTTCCTTGGAACTTCCTTTCTGACCATTCTATTAATTTTGCATTTGTATCTTGGTCTTCATTAGTCACCTAGTCAACTATGTCAGATAGTTGCTCTAGTATTGGCCTAGACTCATTAGGTGTCTGCAAGCTGAAGGCATCCATAAAGATGTCCTTTATCTCATTCAGTGCTTGCCTATATTTATATTATTTTCTCAATACCTCTTGTCTTCTTCTTCTATCCAGTGCATTCTATATTTCATTAATTTTCTCCTCAGTGAGAGTGCTCGATTCATAGTAGGGTATTGTGATTTCCTCATCAAGCTCAAGAATTCCATAATGAAGTTTCCTGGCTACTTTTGTTGAGCTCAAGCCTGGTGTTCTAAATTGCAATGCTAGCATTTTAGTGCTCAACTCCTGAAGAGTTTGAGTGGGAGTACCTATTTTTGGCAATTCAACCAAAGTTTGTATTGCAGATTGCTCCTCCTCTCTTGTCTCTTCCTTCTCTTCAGCTTGTTTCTCCTTTTCATTATCAATGGTTGGGGGTGTGCTTGTTGGTTGTTCTATTTTCTCTTTATCTTCCCCTATTGCTGCACTTGGCACTTGAAGTGCATCTGCTATTGTTCTTGGTGGAGATGGTGGAGGAAGGAATATGATTCTAGTAGTTTGAGTGGTCAAATGTGGTTCTTGTGTTTGCACCTTGACTTCCTTTGATTTTACCACTGCCTTTTGCAACTCATCAACACTGACTAGTATAGGGCTTGAACATAATCTAGTTGCTTCTGTTGATTGGTCAAGGATTTTTGCTAGATCCTTTGCAGTTAATGGATTGATGTTTTGACTAGAAGTGTCAATAACATCCTTTATTTTAATAATCTCTGTAGGTGTGATGGTGGCATGAGGAGGGCTAGGAGGTGGCAGTTGTGTGACTTGCACACTTTGCTCTTGTTGCTCATCTGCACCCTTTTCTTCCTCTTTCTCTTCTTTATTCTCCTCTTCATTTTTCTTATCCTCCTCTTCATCTTTCTTCTCTTCCTCAACCTTCTTTTCCTCTTCCTTCTTATCTTCCTCCTTCTTCCCTATTTCTTTCATTTCCTTTTTCTTGGCACTTGCTTCTGCCTTGTATTCTTCATCAAACACATCATCAATTTTCTTGTATATTATTTTCCACAATCTTGTGGATTTGCTCACTACATCTTCAATTTTATTTTGCAAAATACAAAATGCTCTATACTTAGGAGTAAATCTACTATTGTGCCTCTTGACTGCATTAGTTATTTGACCCTTAGTCAAATCAGGCAACAATCTAGCTAAAGTAGACTCCCTTATTTCCTTTTCCATTTGCAAGTAGAAATGCCATTTGTCTTCAACAATTTTGTACAACTCCTTGGGCATTGAGCCATCTAGCTCTAGAGGTGTGTGCTTGTACTCAGATATCATAGCATACACAGATTCCTCTATTTTACTTTTCTCTTCCTTTGTGAGCTTATTAAAATCTAAATTCTTCAAATCTTTCAAATCATCATTTCTAATCTTTGTACACAATTTATCAATTGAAGACTTTGGTGGGCGACTTACCACTTTGAACTGACTATTGTCATCTATTTCTATCTTTTCTTCATCTGAGTCAGGTTGAGCTACATATTTTCTTCTCTTTCTTGGCTCCTCCTCAGTCTTCTTGTTGGTTTTCTTCTTCTTTACTGCCTCTTCTTTGGCCTTTTGTGTCATAGCTCTAGTGGTGGCTCTGGTAGTAGGCTTCTTTGGTGCAGGTTTTGCCATTTTCTTTGCTTTGGGTTGAGGAGCAGGTGGAGTTTTAGCCTTCCTCTTAGTGACTTTAGTTCTAATAGGTGCTTCCTCGACTTGTTCTTCCTCAACACCTTCCTCCTTGTCCTCACCTAGACCTTGTGTCAGTTGTAGAGGCTCATCTTCTTCATTTTCATTGTCATCCTCTTCTTCATCTACTTCCTCTTCCTCTGTTGTGCTTTCTTCTTCAACACCAAAGTTCTTCTTGATCTTCTTAATCAATTTGTCCTTCTTTTTCACTACTATGGCTGTCTTAAGGTCTGTCACCACCCTTGATTTGACAATGTCATAAGTTCCAAAATGTTTTGCAGTCTTGTCAATTTCCTCTGCAAGTAGAGCTATTATTGCTACTGAGGCTTGATCAACATCAAGTTCATAACCTAGTGGCCTAAGCCATCTCACTCTAGGTATGACTGCTTGTATATAAGTGTAATCAATGTCCACAAGAAAGAAAATGTCCTTTTCATGCTGCTAAACCAGTGAAACTGGTATCCTTATTCTCTATTTCATGGACTTCTTGAAGTCCTCAAAGTAGCTAGTCATTTGGGCATCAAAATTCTCACCCATCTGCTCAATGAATCCATTGATTTGCTCAACAATGGTCATATTCTAATCCCATTTCACCTTGCCTACTAAAGAGAATTCTTTCATAATATAGAAAAACATACAAACTAAAACTGAGCCAAATTCGCATTGAGCTCCCTTAGACTTCCTTATAGCTCCCAGATTCTCATTAATCTATTGTAACATGAGCTCTGCAAGATCATATGTATGATCTTTCTTCACCAATTTATAGGCAACATCTACTACAATACACGATACATTGTTTAGTCTGCTTTACTGGTAGAATTTGTGTGATATGACTCTCACAGCAAAATCTAGTAGGGGTTCTGTGATGGTGTCTATTGTCATTCCCCTATTATTCCATTTTGCACCAGTGTTCTTCTCTATGGCCTCCTTTTTGTCACTTCACATGGTCTTTGGCTGATCTAGGGTTGGAATACCAATAATCCTATGGATAGTTTTCTTTGTAAATTTCAGTGGCCCTGTCTCTAGCCAAAAGGCTCCATCATGGATTCTGCTTAACACTATGCGTATCCATTCCATTTTGAAAATAATAGGGAAAACTAGGGCTTTGGTCAAACCCTTCTTCTCAACTATAGATAATTCATCTTTAAGTTTTCCATTTTCACATAGTTTATCAAATGCATTAAAAATCTCCAAATCTCCTATGGCCCCAACTTTACAATTATAACACTTTTGAACATCTTGAACCATGACAACTTTATCAGGAATTACAGATAGGGCACCAACGAGATCATTTTTATAAGCGACTTCAAGGATGGGTCTAAACTCAGGCTGTTTGACTTCATTACTGACTAGTTGAATTTCATGAATTTCCTTCTCCTTAGTGGTTTTTGACCCAGATGCCATTGTTTACCAAACTAGGGTTTAAAATTGAATAAGCTTTCAAACTCTACGTAGCTCGGCACTTGAATGAAATACCTGAGAATCGATGAAATCAAGTTGAATCGTTGTTGAAATCGTTGCAAATTGTTTGATTGCTGTAGAATTGCCTCTTCACTCTGCTTGACTTCGCTTTGTGTTTGAATGATTCAAAAATGAACAATTTTCACCTTTATTAGGTTAAAAAACCTAGCATTTATTGCATTTGTGATGACAATTGTACACTCGGCTTCCAAAGATTTTATCCACTTGGCTTCCATTGAAGTTCATCTACTTGGCAACTACTATCTTATTTCACTCGTCATCAACTGAACTTTTCAATTGCTCGACAGCCACTAACCTGTTCGACTCGACATATACTAGAGTTTCACTTGGCAACCAAAGGTAGCTTGGCATCATCTTCTAACTTTCAACTTGGCATCTTTTCTCATGCATCTTTCTTCTTTGTAGTACTTCTATGTTTTCTTGAGCTACTGTATGATACATTTTTTATATGTATCAGCCCCATGTATCTGTCTTGTACTTAATTGAATGAGGTGTGATCACTTGACCTCTTGGGTGAAGTGATCTCTCCATTTGATATGTTGCATTCACCTTTCTTCTTCCATGTCTTGTTCATTTGTCCTCTTATTTGTTCAACATCATTCTTCTCTTTTCCTTTGTTGATTTCATTTTTTGGTGCTTTTGACTTTGTAGGATAGTTTCTGCTGATATGACCAGTCTTCAAGAAACTAAAACATCTAGTTTGGTTCAGTCATCTACTATAACTTCCCTTGAAATGTGTCCTTATGCAATTTTCAAGAATGTGTCCATACTCTTGACAATAGTGACAACTATACTTGGTATTGTAATCCCAATTATAGTGATGTGCATGATTGATTCCTCTTGCAGGCTGATTAGGTGTCCATGCAGCCTTTGATCTGCATTCAAATGCTCTATATCCATACTTTTTATAGTTGTAGTAGTGACCCTCAAATCTTGGTGTCCTCATGATCTTGGTTTTGCAGTCTTGCGTTGAATGTCCTTGCTTTTTGCATTTGTGACAAAAGTTTGCATTTGTAGGCTTATCATGCTGATGACTATTCTTGCTTCTGCACACATTAGAGGTATGTCCCTTTTTATCATAGAAATGACAAGTAGGTTTAGCATTCTTACCTTTGTTTATTCTTTCTTTTGCAGCCTTGGATGATTCTCATTGTTTAGTGCTGATGTAGCCAAGTCCTAAAGTATCATTACTAGCCCTTGGTGATTTCAACAATTGCTCAAAGTACTTGATGGCCTTATTGGGTTTGTTGTAACTTTATGCTATTTCCTTTTCTCTCTTCAATTCATTCTGCAATTGTTCATTCTGCATCTTCAAGGTGGAGATCTCAATGTCCTTCATGTTTAGCTCATGATGAGCATTCATCATCTAGCTTAAGGTGTCCAACTGCATGTTTGAGATCTTTTCAAATTCAATTGTCTTATCTTCCAGCTTATTGATGAGATTTATCTTGTCATCTTCTATCATGGCCTTGTCTTCAATAGCTCTTTTCTTTTGTTCAGTTACTTCACAAAGCATTATGGCTTGTGATTCTTGTTCAAGCTTGAGTAGTCTAATTTCTTCAGCTTGTGCTCTATTTTTCTCCATTAATTCTGCTATTGCTGCATCAAATTCCTCGGAATCTCCATTGGAAAACACTTGTGAGGTGTCAATCTCCTTGTAATGTATGTCATTTTTAGCTATGGCTATCTCCTTCCTTCTTTTCAAGGATTTTCTCAGTTCCTCCCTAGCTTCCTCTACTTTGTGTAGAGTTAGTTTCACATCAATCACCTAAATGTCAATGATCTTCCCAAGTTTGAAGACTTCCATCTTTTGACCTTTTTCTCCAAGCTGTTAGGATTCTCCTTGTGAGAACCAAAGATCTGATACCAATTGTTGGAATGTTCAAAATGGGAAGAGTACTTCTAAGAGGGGGGGGGGTGTTGGGGTTGAATCAAAAGTAACCAATTTTTATTCTTTCAAACCCTTATTAACACATAATTGAAAGCAATGTACATGCATGTAAACATATAAGCAAACATGAAATGAAAGCATGCATCAACACATAACACAAAGATTTTGTAACCTAGAAACCCTCCAGGAATAAGAAGGTAAAACTGGGGTGGGGATGACACCCACAAAAATCATTGCAACAATCAATGTTCAACCACTTATGATGGTCTGCCTTGTGAAAGGCCTGCCCTGTTAAAGGCTTTACACTATGTCAATAGTGACCTAGTTAGAGGATTTACAAACACTTACATGAAGTGTCACCCTGTTAAAGGATTTACAATAGGTTGTTAAACCCACCTAATACATAGGATTTTCATGACTTTCTCCAAAGGTTCTTCTACCTAGCTATTAAGCTAACCTATCAACATAGGATTTCAACCTCTAATACAATTGTGAGAGAGTATTAGAACATTTGACCTAATTGAATGCAATCTCAAATTGCTGGTTCAGGTACTAGATCTACTCTTCTCATTTTGATCCTCACTTGATCTGATCTTTGTATGTGTTCCTCGTCTCTTGTACTGTTCTGATCAACTTGATATGAAATTGCTACTCTACTCCACTAAGTCTTTCCTTCTTCTTACTGAAATTTGGATATAATCTCCCCTTACACTGTTCTCTTCCACATATGCAATGGTGTATTTGACCTTCTTATAAAGAATGCGAAGACTTAAGGGTTAGGTATGGATCTACGATCCATTTTAAATCTCAAATTCCCACTCAAATCCTCAAATTTTTCTCATTAGTTGCATGCCTTCTCCATTTTTCTGATTGGTTGCATGTAGATTGCATAGGGAATGTAAATGATTCATCCGTATCCTTTTTCTCCTTCAAAATTTCTCTAGGTCGACTCCAAAAACAGTTTACATCTTAGTTTGTGAAAGCACAAACTCTTATGTTGATCCTGAGTTACTCGACACTCATTACACTACTGATGCTCGACATGAACTGGTTCTTGGATTGCTTGGTATCTATCACTTTCCTAGTTTTCTCGGCACCTATTACTTTCCTGGTTTGCTTGACACCTGTTAAACACTGTATTGCTTGACACATGTATGTTTTGTATTGCTCAACATCTAAACATTTCCTAGATCACTTGGCACATACTACGTTTTGACTTGCTCGACACCAGTTGTGGCTTGGCACCTATAGTGAAAATGGTTAAGTGTGTTGACACTCAATTGTCAAGACTATTCTTTTGACCATCAGTCACTTTGGCCCAAAATAGATTTTATTATGAACATCTGTTTATTTTTGGGAACTTTCTCTAAAACTTGGCATCCTTCAATAGTTTTGCTCGAAATAGGATTTGGGCCATTAGTTAAGAACCATCCAACAGTAATAAAAATAGGGTTTCTATATGTTATATGATATAATATTAACTAAGGACACATTAATAAAATATTAAATGTGATTTGAGCTTTCATGGGCACTACCACATAATACCTCCGTAGGGACATTGCCCCTTGACCCTACCCTATGATTGGGTGTTGCCTCTTGACCTTGCCCTATGACTGGGTGCACACCAGATTCACCAACTTTTTATAGAATTTTGATACAATTAAAAAAAAGTGCCAATTTGTTTTTTTAATTTAAATAATCCTACTTTGAGAAGAAAATTGCCAATAGAAATAAAAAATTTCCCCCTGAAATAATATTAGATTCACCAAAGTTTTATATTTTTTTACAAAGGGGAGCTTTTTAAAGTTATCCCTTGCAAGTTCTTATGCGTTACCCACATACAAGATTTAGCATATGTATGCAAAGGAAAAAAGAGACCCAATGTCAAGGATGCTCACTTCCTAAATTAAAGGCATGCATGAAGAATCTATTCTTTAGGATTGTGCATAATCGACAAAGGGATTCATAAGATATGTGTTAAAAATAGCACTTGCACCCAAAAGAGGTGCAAGGGCTGCATCAATAGGTTTTCTTTTTCTAAAAGAAAAAGTAAAGATTTATAGATTGGGAGGAAGCATTTAAAATTCACATCATATAATTTAGTCTTTCTATCAAACCAAATCATGTAGCCACTACTAATATTTAAGGAGGTTCTAAAATTAAATAGCTTAATTTTTGTACATATTTTACGACATCTTAATTTAATAGTTAGTTTGAAATGTATGAATATTGAAATAAATATGTTTCTATGTCCATACAAATATTAGTTGAGTAATATTTGTAGTCTCAAACAATAACTTGTATGTAATTGGTAAATGACTTTGATTGGTAAGAGGAAGTAGATATGATTAAATGGTGTACGATTTAGAACTATTGTAATTTAAAAGGCATTGATTAACATAAAAAAAATTTGATGACTTTTTTTTGTTGAACACCTTTAAATTCCACAAATGTCAACCTATACAATTGATTTGATGAGAAGCATGTATACGAGCTTTAGCACAAGCATGATGATTCTTCCAATGTTCATGAGCATATCTATTACGTTGAGAAGAAGGATGAATAACCATAGGTTCCTTACCATACTTAGATAGGTTAACAAGAGGAACAACAATGGGTTAAGAACTAAAAGGAGGAACCACACTAGGAGAAGGAATCATACTAGAAGGCTTGCTAGATACAAGAGGTGGTTGACCATTAGATATAGAAGAATAAGAAGAACTAGGTGTAGAAGGTGTAGGAAAAAGACCACAAGAGCTACTCCTAGGCATACTCAAAGCAACAATTTTTTGACATTTACGAGCTTAACAAGAATGGAAGAGATAATAAGGATGAATAGGAGGTGTAGTAGAAATAGAAGGTGAAAACAAATCAAGAGTAGCACAATTTTGAGGCCTAGAAGGATAATAAATACTATGATTGATCATCTTAATCACATCATACACTAATAAATAAGATAAGCAATGGCTTACATGGAAGTCAACCAAGGTAAACCAACATTCACTTGGAACTCACCAGAAGTAGGAATGACAAAAAAGGTATTATTCACCACTTTACCACGAAGTTCAATAGGCAAAGAAATGGAACCTTGAGGAGGATACAAGAAACCATTACAATTTTGAATCCAAGTATCAATTGAATCATAAAAGTCATAATGTATTTGCTTAGCATATAAATGTTCCCAAGTAATACCATTAACCATATAAGTAGGATCAATAAGACAACCTTAAGTAGGATACTTAGAAATCTGAGTAGTAATGTAAAGAGGACTATCTAGAGCCTTGAAAATATTCGAATTAGTAAATGAAATAGCAAGGGATCTAGTACGCTTATGATTAGGTTTAGGTTTAGGTTGATCATTAAATGTAGATGGAACTTTGTGCTTAAGTGGAGGTTGAACTAAATGTTCCATAATGTGAAATAGTAAAATCATTTCGCTTCCTGCAAAGTATCATATGCAATATTTAGAGCAACAAAAGAAGAAGGAGGTTGAACAATTGTATAATACTGTATTGAGGTAAATTATTACTATATATTTGAAAATGCCACAAATTCATTTCCATTATCATAACTCTAAATAGATAAAGCATTAGAATCAATCAAATCTTGTATCTTATGTTTCAAGTTATAACACACCTCTGTATCATGCTGAGGCTAATGATGATATTTTAAAAAGGCTTTAGAATCAAAGTGTGGACTTGATGAAGTAGAAGGAAGAAGTGGTTTAACATGAGGAAGTGTAATAATATTAGCACTAAGTAACATTCTCATAATAGAATGAAAAGATTCAGGAAGAGCAGTAAACTTATGATTCATCTAAAAAATAGAGGAAGAATCAACACCAACTCAAGATGCAACAACTACTTGTTCATCTACTATATTCATGGATTTGTTAATGTTGACATAGTTTTTAAAATTTTAAATTTTTTTATGATCAGGTGCGGCATCATTCTTATCAACAGTTACATGAGTCATTGGAGTCATGCTCTCAATTGACTCACTTGTAATTGATAACGATGAAACATTGCACAAAGTTGTGAAAATGAAGCAAAATCCATAAGAAAAATCTTATCTTTAATGTCTTTCTGTGAATTTACAATAAACATATGTTGAATATCAAGATCAAGCAAAGGACAAGAAATTTGAGCATGCAAATGCTTAAATCTATCAATAGAATAAATTTTCTCCTTAGCAGCTTGTTTACAATGTATCAAATCAGTCAAAGACAAAAGTGACCAATGTTATTATGAAATTGTTGGATGAAGGCATTAACAAGTTTATGAATGAAATTATCAGAATAAGGTGGAAAAGAGTAATAACATTGCAACGATTAATCACAAAAGATACAAGCACACAACTTAGCTAAATCGTATGATCATGAGCATAGTCACTACATAGAACTTGGAAAGTTTTAAGATGGGTCACGGGGTTACCTTTACCATTATAAGCATCAAGGTGAAGCATATCAACTTGTTGAGAAGAAGTGGTCTAGATAATGTCAAAAGACAAAGGACTACCCATATCACATGTAGGCACAATAAACTTAGATTGAGTAAAGGAAGGAAGTTGTTGTTGCAAAGAGGAAATAGTTTGAGCAAGACTAATGATAGTAGAATCATTAGAGAAAATAGGTGGCATAGGCACATTCGATACAACAGGAAAGTGTATGAATTAGTTGGAATATAAGGTGCTATAGGTGGAACAACAGGAATCACAATAAAAGTATTAAAATAAGTGAAAGGAACACTATTGTATAAAGGCTATGAAGTGAGCAATTTAGTAGGTAGAACACTCATAAGAAAAGAAGTAATAGAAAGACTACTATATGAGGATTAGATAGTTGAACAAAAGTAGTCACAATAGGAGAAACATAAGTAGAAATACTAGAGATAGGTGTAGAAATAGGCAAGGTAGGCTCAAGGGTAGTGACATTGATGTAGGAGCATCCTGGGTGTAAGAGAAATCTTGCATCACCCAAAAATATTCCCTTTTTTCCTTGAACAAGGATTGTCTCAATGCAGAGCTATTGTTTTTGGAGGGTCACTACTTAGTAAGTTGGTCACATGAGTTTAGAATGTTCTAATTTCAGAGGTGGATATTCATCTTGGATATATCAGTCTGCTAGTTGAGGCTATGTGCCATATCATGACTATTCGTGAAGTTATCTCAAATTTTTGGTGTGTAATTTTCATAGGAAAACTTCATGCTTAGTTTTGAAGGCCTTAGAGGCCTTGGATGGGCTCCAAAATGGGCTTGACTGGAGCTTGCATGAGTTAAGCTTTGTAGATCACAAGTTGAGGGTTTCAAAATTGAGTTATAATAGTCAATCATATCAACGGTTCACAAGTTACGATCTTCCAAAGTTGGGTCAGCCAAAATTTCCAAAAAAAGCTCAAAAGTGTATTGGGTCAACTCTCTATGTATTTTTAGGGTTGTTCATTCTTAAGGGTTAGGGTTCAATGTCTATAAACTTCTTGGACGCCATTAATTTTCCTATATAAGAAAGGCTCATAGACTGTCTAGGACAACTCTTGGTGATAGTTTCCAACTCTGTGTTAATTATTGTAAGGAAGGTGCCCATGTGGGTTTGCATATTGTATTTCTATTTTCTATAATTTTGCATTTGCAACGATAATAAGAAGCTTATATTTTTGTTCTCACAATTTTTTGTTATTTCTTTTCTTCTATTATGTGTTTATGGTATTAAAGGGAGCACCTTTCATCAAGTGGCATTAGACCAGGAGTTCCTGAGTGTGAAAATAGATCGCTGACTATGAGGCGATTTGCACTAGGATTTTAGTGAAAGCACAAAAATACCTCCATGAAGAGAGTGTGGTGGAAGAGTTGCAAGTGTTACACCTGAGGTTTTTAGAGCCCTCTAGAGACAATTGGAAAAACAAATGTGTAGAGGGATGAATCTTTCCTTAAGAGATGAAAGTGAAGAAGAAGAAAATGTTGAAGAAGAGGCAGTTTTGAACATTGAAGAAGAAAGGTTTTTAAGGGCCATTTCCAAGATTGGAAAAAAGACCTAAGTTTGAGGTTCCCATATTTTCGAGAAATCTTAACCCAGAGGAGTTGATTGATTGGATCAATGAATTGGAAGAATACTTTGAGTATAAAGATATTGAAGATCCAGATAGGGTCAATCTTGCAAAGGCCAATTTGAAGGGTCATGTGAAGATCTGGTGGTAGGAGATTCAATTGGAGTGAAATAAAAGAGGGAAGGATAAGATCACAAGATGGGATCAGATGATAGATAAGTTGAAGCGACAATTTATTCTTGTTGATTATGATATTGATCTATTGAAGAAATGCAAGGATTGAAGCAAGAAGGAAGATCTATTCAAGAATATACAAAAGAGTTCTACCAAGTTCTCATTAGAATTGACCATGCAAAAATTGAGAGGAGAAATTTTCATGTTACCTTAATGGGTTGAGGCTAAGCATTCAAGAGGAATAAAGTTTGGTTTGACTAAATAGTATTGAAGAGGCATACAATTTTGTCCTAAGAGTTGAGGAAAAGATGAACAAGAAGTTTGATAACAAGAATATTGGTAGAGATTGTGGTAGAAGATTTGGAGGATGGTCTTATGGAGACCGAAATGATGATCATAAGAAGAAGGATGAGGCTAGTAGTAGTAATTATAACTAGAGGGGAAACAATTTTAGTCATTTATATGATCAAAATAGTATAGATCATAAATGAAGAGGAAGAGGGAAAGGATCTAGAGGAGGAGGTTTTTGTGGAACCTATTTTCACTATGGAGACGAAGGACATAGGGCATTTGAATTTCTCCAACAACAAGGAAGGACTGATAGAACAACTAAAGGTCAGGTTAGAGTTGTGCATGTTGATGAAGATGTCAAATCATCACATTTTGAAGATGTTGAAAGAGAAGAAGTACTAGTTAACAGAAGAGTCACACTGAGTGGTGAGAATGAACCTAATCAAAGGAGGTGCTTGTTTCGCACAATATGCAGATGTGAAGATAATTGTTGTAATGTGATCATTTATGGTGCAAGTACTAACAATATAGTGTCAAAAAAGATGGCCACAAAGTTAAATATCCAGAGGTAGAAACACTCGTATCCATATTGTATTACATGGGTGTAGGATGACCACAAGGTCATGGTCAATGAGCAATGACTAGTGAAATTCAAGATTGGAAGCTACCAGGATGAGGTACTTTCTAATATCATACCTATAGACATATGCCACATGTTGCTTGGTAAGCCATGACAATTTGATAAACATGTTATACATGATGGTCATGTGAATACCTACACACTAACAAAGGCTGGAGTGAAACATAAGCTGAAGCCATAAAAGGATACATATGAAAAGATACGTAGTGTTGCTAGAGTATGTTTTGTTGATGGAAATAATTTCTTATAGTGTATGAGGTGTGAGCATATGCATTTTGTTGTAATTCCAAAAGATGGTAGAGAATAAGTTGAAGAGGTGCCTGTAGAACTTGCCAATTTGTTGGAGGAATTTCCAAATATTGTATCAAATAATCTACCTGATGGATTACCACCAATGTAGAAGACCAGTAACCAGATGGACTCAATTCCAAGACTTAAGAGCTAGTTTTTAGAATAAGGTAATGCATAGAATAACACCAACAAAAAGTGAGGAGTTGAATAGACAAGTGCATGAGTTGTTACAAAAGGGATTGATTTGGGGGATTTTGAGTCCATGTAATGTACCAAAAATATTAGCACCAAATAAGAATGGAGAACGGTGGATATGCATAGATTCACAGGCTATCAACAAGATCACAATGAAGTACAAATCTCCATTGCCATTGATGGGTGATATTATGGTTTGTTTGAGTGGAGTTTTGTATATCAAAATCTTATGCTATAGTTCAAGTATTGATGAAGTGGAGACACTACCTTCTACTTAAAGATTTTGTTTTGTACACTGATCATCAAGCTTTATAATAGTTGAATAGTCAAATAAAATAGAACCAAAGGCATTTGAAATAGGTTGATTTTTTTGTAGAGTTACACATTTATTTTGAAACATAGGAGTCAGAAGTCTAACAAGGTCATAGATTCTCTTAGTAGAATATAACATTTGTTGACTAAGATGCAGATTGAGGTTTTTGGGTTCAAGGAGCTCAAGAATTAGTATCTAGAGGATCCTAATTTTGGCAAAGCATGGAAATCTTGTACATAACTTGCTATACTTGACATGATAAAGTGGTTGGATTTCATAATCCAAGATAAAATGTTGTTCAAAGGAAGTTAGTTGTGCTTTCTTAGAAGTTCCATGAGAGAGAATCCCATCAAGGAGAAACATACTAGAGGATTGGTTGGACACTTTGGTAGAGATAAACCTATTTCTTTGATTGATGAGAATTATTACTAGCCATAGTTGCAATAAGATGTCAAGAAGTTTGTATAAAGTTGCAGAGTATGTCAGGTGGTGAAAGGAGTGAAGCAAAATACGAGGTTGTATTAGCCATTAGCTATACCAGAGAAGTATGGGAGGATGTCAATATGGATTTCATTCTTGGTTTACCAATGACACAAGGAGGGAATGATTCAATATTTGTGGAGGTTGGTAGGTTTTCAAAGATGATAGATTTTATTCCATACAAGAAGACTAGTGATGTTATTCATGTGGCAGAGTTATTTTTCAGAGAAGTGGTAAGACCACATGGTTTGCCAAAGAGTATAGTTTCATATCAAGATACCAAGTTTGTTGGGTATTTCTTGCATACATTATGGAAGAAGTTGAAGATGGATTTGAAGTTCAACTCATTACATCATCCACAGATTGATGCATAAACATAAGTTGTGAATCAAAGTCTAGGAAACTTATTGAGGTGCTTGGTTGGACATAAGCCACATACAAATTTTTCATACAATAATTATGTCAATACTAGTAAATCACCATTCTAGATTGTATATGGGAGTATTCCTACAAATACTTTTGAATTGAGGTAGTTGGATAAAGGAGAGATAAGTAGTGTTGAAGTGGAGTATTTTGCTGAACATTTGAAGAACATCCATGAGGAGGTGAGGAAACACATTACAAAGATGAATATAGTACATGGCTAAGGCATATGTAAAAATGAGGTATAAGAAATTTTAGGTTGGGGATGAAGTCATGGTTTAGTTGAGGAAGGAACATTTTTTAGTGGTTACATATAATAAGCTGAAAATGAAGAAGTTTGGACCATGCAAGATATTTATAAACACGATTCTAGAAATGTTTATGAAGTAAAGTTGTTTGTTGAACTGAATATGTTGGTGTTTGAAACTACTGAGCAACAAAATGCTCAATATCACAGTAAAATTACTCACACAATCTAAGGATTAGCCAATTCCTAGAAGAAATTACACGAATAAACCACTTTGACCCAACTTCAACAAAACCAAAGGATGGTTTCCTACTCTTTAGGCTCTACTAAACCAAGGCGGGTATACCTAGGGATGACTCAAATGAAAATTGTGGTATGAAATTATCTTAGTTTCATTTTGATTCTCATCTTTTATCCTCAGGCACATACATAGTTTATCAATTTTCTTTAAAAGCTCTTTGATCTATATGCATCCCCTATAAGTAGATCTGGTTATGAATCTCCTATTAGTTTACAAGTATTTCTAGAATTAGTGGCTATCTAAGACTCATAAACTATATGCAAACGAGTGGTAACTAGCATTTGTAACTTTAAACAAAATGGAATGAAAAATGATTTTGATTTTATAATTGGTTTGATATGCAGCAACAGAATTCATCCTTGTTCACTTCTGACTTATGTGACCAGTGCCTTATCCATTAGGCAGAAAATTGACTATTGGCAGGAGATCTAATTCAAATAATTTGTAAATGAATTAATCAATTGTAATCACTCATTCCCATTCTTATGAAGAATCCCTCTCATAAACTCATAAACCCTACTAATTCACTGAAGCGTTTCTATAATTCCTTGAATTAAAAGCAACAATGAAATCAGTATACAACCCATCCAAATTGCATTCAGTCAATTTAAACCTTATTTAAATGACTTCAAAGTAGATAAACCCATAAAATGGAGACAGAAATTGATGACACAGATATAGTGTAAATACCCTTTTGTATTATCCTTTTAGATGACTAGTACAATGACCAATAGAATGGAAAGCCCAGAATACCTTGCTGATTCTGTCATTTCTATATATCATCAGAAAGTACAACTAGAAATAAAATCAAAACAACTACACACTATTGGACCGACCGTATTCTCTCAAAAGACTAAAAATTATACAAAATTTGAACCCTCACATTGCCTTGAAAACTCATTTATATAAACATGAGTTGCAACAAGCAAAGGGCAGATGTGATTGACAGGTGTCCCTCAAAAGATATTTACATACACCTATACCAAAAAGACAAAATGAAAATAACAGAAAGGCTAATACATCGAACATTCCTTTGTGGGTCCCCTTTATGTTATTCTACCTGGACAGATAAAAGTGTTACCATCTAAATCTTTGATTATCTTGATTCCTTGGAATAAGTGACCATGAGGCTTGAAAGTGATGAGTCATCTCTGATTACCTGCAAACTTACTTTAATCTGACGATTTTCCTTGTTTTCATCATTAACTATGAGGGTAACTTTTACTTTTGCACCTTCCTCCTCCTCCTCATCTTCTACTTCATCATCCTGTAGGAACTGCTCTTTTGACATAAATTTATCTTTCCACTCATTATAGGCAGCATCATCAAGCCAATCAAAATTGAGGACATCTCTTTGTACTGTTATTAGAGAATTTCCAACTGCTTCTATATCAACCAATTATTTTCTGATGGAGTTATAGAATATTTGCACTTTAACCAATTCCTCATTTGTCATTGCCCATGACAAATGGCCCGTTTCATTTATAACCTTATTTATTCTTTCACAAAAGACTTCATTTAGCTCCCTCTTCCATTCTTCCTTTTCCTTTATTTTATCAATTGTCTTTAATGCACAAGGGAATAAATTAGACTTTTCTGCAATATACTTGGAAAAAAAAAAAAAAATCTTCTGTGGAAAGAATCTTGCTTATCATCAAATCCATGCAAATTATTCAACAAGTCAAAGATTTTTTCTATTTGATTTCAGGGCAACTGGATGACAGATATACACATAGTAGTGATATGTTCATTTCTTTCTATCCACTTCTGTACAATGGGTTTGAATACAGCTTCATTTCTTTTCAATTCATCCATGATAGCTGAAATCCTTGCTAATTGATCAAAAAATGTGGGCCATTCTACCATGTCTATTAAATACATGATACCCTACCTCAATTGTTCTTCATATTGATTATTAAGTTCTATATGCATTGCATATAACTTATTTTTCTCCTCTTCAAAATCCTCTGCAGTATAGAATTGAGGCCTTTCTAGAGTATCAAGTATCTCAATAATTGGTGTTGATTTAAAAGGCTCAACAGGTGACCGTGGGGGGTATGCAATCCTGGGTTTACTAGTTTCTCCTAATTTTCTTTTCCCAAGAATCTTCTCCATTTGAGTTATTTTATTTTCTAATGATTGTATTTGCATACCCCTCTTCTTATATGCTTTCAAAACTTCTTCAAACCTAGCATTGAGTTCGGCAAATTAATCTTCCTCTTGGCCAAACACCATGCTACCAAATTTTAGCATCTCTGATGCCATCCCAATTATTTGTTTCCTACCTATCTCACCAGCCCTGAACACTGTCAATGCACCAGTATGCTCTGTAGTGGAAATCTCATGCATTCTGGTATTGTTCCTTTTTTTCCATGGACCATATAACAAGGGCTTGGTGGTCATCACTAAATTTGACTCCTCTATGAGCCTGTAGTATTTCTTTAGCAGTCCTTAGTTGAACATCCCTCTGTTTCCTTACTAAATCGAAAACAATGGCATTTGCTATATCCCATTCTGGCAGAAGGAGGACTCTTGACTGTTTAACTATCTGCCTCCCAACTTCAAGAGTAAATTGAGCAAAATCATTCAAAAATTTATATTTCACCTCTTCCTTAATATCTAAATCAAGTTTTTATGGCTGTTCTGCCTTTATCTTCTCATAGGTTTTCTCAAAATTTCCCATATTTAATCTAATCCACAAAAAATGAGCAAAAGCCCTAGATTTTACAAAATTCTCATCATTAATTAAACCTTTCAAAGGCTTTGGCAACTATCGGATCAATTTCCTTACCTTGGTAATCAGCAACAGTTAAATCCAAGGAAGGCATAGGTGGTTCTTGTGGCTCGCCAATCTCCAAATTTGTGGATGTAACAATTACATCTCCCTCTCCACCAATTTGTCTAAGTTGTTCTCTTAGAGATGTTTCATCATCAATTCTGATTGGAGATTGGCTTGGGGAATATTGCTCCATTTGAGAAGAAGACCCTTTCTCTAACTTTTGTCTTTTTGGAGCACTGGCTGCAGGTGGGCTTTCTAGCCTTGGTCTCTACTGAGGAGGAACCTAATGCACATTCTGGATCATTACATATCCTACCCTTTTTTGCAAAGTGTACTAACCTGGAGATACCATATTTCTACTGTTTATTCTCCTTTGCACCTCTGCAGCCTTGTCTGGATAAGCCTTGGCATATGCATCCTTCTTCTCATTCATGACTTGTATTATCACAACAAAATTATTCATCAATGCCTGCATCTTGGCTCCCCAATATTTCTTTTCTTTCAATGGATCACAGTGGAGGTCAAAAGCATTAATTATTCTAGGAATTTGCTAAGTACTATCCATTTTTCTTTCCTCAGTTCTTGTTCTTGCTAAGTGAAAATATTTCTAATTATATCCTCCACATAATAAACTTGTTGTACCATGCGAGAAGCTTTCACCCTCTCTCTTAAGAGGTCATAGAATCCTTCAGGATCAATAAATTTGGCATGAGATTTTGCCATATTATATTTATCTAGAAACAAATTTAGGTGCTTCCACCCTTTCTTGACAAAGACAAAATCATGTACCACAGTAACAATTGGAAAAAAAGTACTCTTCTTAGACAATTCCCTCTCATCTATAGTGCCTATCTTCCATAGGAGCTCAACTATCCCTATCTTCAAGGGCACATGAAAAGGAAACACATGTGGCTTCCCCACAAAACCATATACTCTTATTACAGTTGAAATGTTATAAGGGATTATATCCCCCCAATTATGACTAACCAATGGTCGTTGTACATGGTCCTTGGGTCTGACCAATTCTAACAATGCTTGTGGAATTTTGAGGTTGTCCCCTTTCAAAAGCAACCTAAGCTTTGATGCAAAGTACCTATCAAATCTCACATAACTGGCATCTGTAGCTTCTGAAGTCATATCTACACTCCACAGCTGCACCGGATTCCTCTCTCCATCCCTGATCATTTCCAGCTCCATACCCTTGGAGAAGAAGGTAAATACCTTGTACAAGAATACATGCATAAGAAATGAATACCAACAGAATGGTTTGTCCACTTTTCCCCGTGCCATCCCCATCAGGCCATTGTGAATTTCTTTCGCAAGAAAAGTAGCAAAATCCAGAATAGTGCTCATCCAAAATTGAAGAGTTTGAGCCATGATAAGGAGCTTGGGATTTGATCAACTTCATCCATTCCAAAAATCTTGCAAAGAGAAAAATATAATGCTTGAGCTCTAAGGTTGAAATGCCTTCTCAGCAATGGCTCTAGGGTACTGGCTATAATCACAGGCAAAATGCCAATTTTAGCAGCATGCTCTTACAGTGGCCCTGTTCTTAGGTAAATCCTTTGTGCATCATACCTTGCTTGAAGGTCATCCATGTCAATAGTTTCATGTACACCATGGTTAGGATTGAGGTTGAAAACCTCACTAATTAATTCAGGGCAAACCATAAAAAGATTCACTCCAGCATGGTTCTTTACCCACCCTATAATAGGATCATATTTCTTGGCCAAATCCATCAACAAATCACTATCAAAGAATACTGTAGGGACTGTTAATTTACCAATGTCAAACTCCCATACATTGCTCATAGGAGTGTCCAATTTTCACTCTGAAAACCATTTCTTAAACAACTCCAGACCCCCCATGGAAACCTGGGCACCTCTTGCCCAATTTGCTCTATCATAAAAACCTTTTGCTATAGCTACTCTCGGGTGTTTTGGAATGAGTTCCCTCCCCTTAGTTATTTCATGTACTGATAAGGGGAATTGTTCAAGAAAATCATCATGCACAAAATGTTTCAAATAATCCATTTGTCCAGTGAACTCTTTTCGGGGAGGCATTTTGAATAAAACCCTAGAAATTTTATAACAACAGATACTTGAACTTTTTAAAGAGTCACAGAGTACTTACTTGCTAGAATTCACACTTCTACACTGTGTGATTTCTTTTGCAATTTTACTAGATCACTAGATAAAATTTCCATGCCCTGGCTCTGAAAATTTTGTATGCCTTGATGTTCTTTTTGCGCTTTGGTGATTCATTAATGGTGAGATCATGAGTTCTTTTCATACATTGAAATCCCACGAATGAAATCTAACCCTTACTTACTCTCAGTAATCGTTACCTCCAAATTGTAACCAAATTTGAATCCTATCCGTAGATTTTCACCAGATTGGATGGCTTTGATTTAAAAGGCAACAAGCCTTATGGCTTTAAAAATAAGGTCACGTGTCGTAATATCACTTGCCCGTATTTCTTAAATTTCTTGTACCTTAGAATTGCAGGGAAGAGCCACTCATTAATCAAGACAAGATCAACGATCAGATCAATTCATATTTGAACAAAGTCTAGTCAGCTATACTGACCAATAGGAAGCCTTTATATGAGTTTGTGCCTTCTGACAACTTCCATACTAGTGGGTCCCATATCTTCTTCTGAGCGAGAAGGTTCTTGACATCATTCTTTCCATGTGTCAAGTTGGCGCATTCCTGCTTTCCTTATTGAACGAGCATCTCCATATTGCAGGATTGCGCCAGCCGTTGATCTTCGAAAGATCAACGATGACACTGCTTATATCCTTTAATCCTTCCGAGCTGAGAATAATGATGTCACCATGGACATGTGTCCACATGGTGCATACCCACTTTATTTAAACTTCATTCAAGTTCTTTATGCGGGAAAGTGCCCTTCGTTGATCAAGATAGGATCAATGGTGTGAAAAATTTTTGCACTTTATGATCAATCATCCATTTGGACCAATGAAATGATTCTTCTCAACCCTCCTGCTCTGACCCACCTGACTACTGCATTAATTTCAGAGGCTTTCCATGCCCATAGCATAAGTACTTCCACCTAAGCACAAGTGGCAGATCATATAGCATGACTTAACATTTTTCCATAATTTGGCCCGACTGTGACATGCGTCACAAAGGCGCATACCCGCATTCCTTATTTGACTAGCAACTTCATAATGCAGGATTGCACTAACCCTCGATCTTTGAAAGATCTATGGCTGATAAGGCTTCACTTCCATTTGGCAAACAAACTTCTTCAGTGGCACATCTGGCAGTACATATCAGTGATCATTTTACAGTGTGGCACCCTGTAGCATACAGTTAGATATTCTCAACCCCACCTTGCCATATGTCAAAAAATTGCTTGCCCGCATTATTTATCTCTCGTGTATCTTCAAAATGCGAGCATGCTCTGGCCTTTAATATTTGACAAATCAACAGTTATAGAATTAGGCATTTTAAAATACCATGTTGGCTGAAGTGACGAATAAAATATTTCCATCCATTCCAACTCATCTGACACTTGCCACGAAAAACATCTCAACATCATCCTTGGGAACAGCGAGCCCATCTTGTCAAACTATGCCACTTGTCCCATTGACGCTTCCTCACATTATTTATTTCACGAGCATCTCCTTCTTGCAGGAAAGCACTAGGCCTTGATTCTTGCAAAATCGATGATAAGAAATTCTAAACTTTTGCGACACACTGAGGCTGGAACGTCAAGAAGGGCTACGTGTCATCATAGCACATGCCTGCATTGTTTAAAAATCTTGCGTCTCAAAATTGTGAGAATGTGATACCTGTTGATCTAAACAAGATCAATGATTATAAAAACTTTGTATTATCAGAGGTATTTCTTAATAGAATGATTAAGCAATTTGTAAGCCAAGCACGACCATGTAGGGTCTAAACAAAAATATAATGAATTCATGCTTGCACAAGCCCTTCCTTGGGGTAAAATTAATATACCTTAAGAGCATATGTAAAAAAAAAAATTATTTTCGAGGGTTTTCAAGGCTAAGGTAAAATTCAAAAAGGCATTTAGGGTTTTCAACTGATTGCTCTAATGACCAATTTTGAGAAATTGATAAAATTTCAACAACACAGAGACCAAGCTATGAATTAGGGCAATCTAAGAGTTTGAAAAATACAAGGAACAAAACCTAATTTGCAAGACACAAAGACTCAAATGATTTTTTACTAAAATTTTCCCAAAGTTTCTTCATTGTGAAAAATCAAACGAACAGAATATTTCACCAGTATTGATCATTTCATAATTGATAGAGTATTATGAAGGAGGTGATGGAAATGAAGTTGTAGAAGTGCATTGGAGTATTCCAACAACTACTTTAGCTACGTAGAAGATTGAGGAGATATTAGACATTTGTGTTGGAAGGAGCATAAGGAACAAAACTATGAAGAGTATTTGGTCAAGTGGAAAGGGAGACCAGTAAAAGATTCATCATGGATACAAAGGGAGCAGGTTAACCACCTTAGTTTTCCTCTGACTACTTGAGATGTAATGGGGTCACTTCTCAAATTACCTCGGGTGTCTGATGCAGGAGCATCTTGGGTGTAAGAGAAATCTTGCATCACCCAAAAATATTTCCTTTTTGTTTCTTGAATAAGGGTTATTTTAGTGCATAGTTGTTTTTGGTGGTTGGCTACTTAATAAATCAGTCACACGAGCTTAGAATGTCCTAATTTTAGAGGTGGATGTTCATCTTGGATATATCAACCTGCTAGTTAAGGCTCTATGTCATATCATGAGTATTCGTGAAGTTATTGTGGATTTTTGGTGTGTAATTTGGGTAGGAAAACTTCAATCTCAATTTTGAAGGCCTTAGAGGCCCCGTATGGGCTCTAAAATGGGGTTGACTAGAGCTTGCACAAGTTAGCCATGTAGATCAAAAGTTGAGGATTTTGGAATGGGGTTACAATAGCTAATCAGTGCAACAGTTCACAAGTTATGATCTTCCAAAATTGGGTCAACTGAAATTACCAAAATAAATGTCAAAAGTGTATTGGGCTGACTGTATATATATTTGGGCTTGGTCAGCCTCAAGGGTTATGGTTTAATGTCTAGAAACTTCCCAAATGACACAAAATTGTCTATATAAGAAAGCTCCATTGATTGTCTAGGATAACTCTGGGTGATAGTTTGTAACTTTTTGTTGCAAACTATTATAAGGAAGGCACCCATGTAGGTTTGCATATTGTATTTCAATATTCTGTAATTTCGCATTTGTGGCGATAATAAGAAGCTCATATTTTTGTTCTTAAAAATTATTTTTATTTATTTGTTTCTATTATGTGTTTGTGGTATTAAAGGGAGTGCCCTTCATCAGATAAGTGTAGTCATTCCTATTTCAGATGTGGCTTGAGCCAAAGGTTTAACATAAGAATGGACAAGGTGAGTAAAATGACTCAAAAGGTTAACACCATGTTTATCATTATAGATCATTTTCTTATGAGCAACAAAAGAAACAATAATATCAGTATTGTGATTCTCTTGAAGAAGCCAATCACACATTTTATCAATCTCTATAGAAAGCTTATAAACTTTCTTAGGAGGAACCCTTAAAGCCTCATCCTTGACATGAAATATGTGAGAAGGATTTGGATCAAAAAGAGCCATGAGTCTATGACTTCTAACAACAAGAATTTTATAAGTAAGACTTGACATAATAAAGCTCATACACCAAACAAGGCAAGAAGACACAACATAAATCTAACCTTATGATATGAACTAAAGCACAAAGCACACAATAATCTAATGAATGTATAAATCATGAAAAGATAGATCACAAATAATAGAATGAAATGCAAAGATCTAACTTTTAAGAAGGAATCCTACACCCAATAAAAAGTAGAAATGTCCTAAGTCTGGTTCACCAAAGATGATAAGGGGGTAAATGTGAATCAAGGATATAAAAATCTAAGTTTATCACATAACCACACTTACACAACTCAAAGAGGCAGTCAAAGAAATTGATCCTTTCAATCCTAATTCTAAACGACTAGATCTAGAAATATTTGTGCTAGCTGAGTGAGAAAAGAGCACCACTACAAGCTAGGATTAGTGGGGTAGAATAGGGAAAAGATGAAAAATTCAATGAGATCCCTATGAGATAATAAAATCCAGGGCTAGATATGTAAATAAAATTAGTAGATATGTTGAGATGAAAAGGAAGGTAGAGGAAAAACCTTTTAGATTTGATTTTATGTCTATTGTGTTGCTCAAAAAGGATAAATAACATCGGATCTAGGTCAAGAATGTTGAAATCTATGAAACCCAAAAATCGTTGGTGATCTAATAGGGGTGTCTTCTGTTGATAGGGGTGATGTTAGTAGGCCCTAAATTTGAGGGTGACCTACTTCAACCCTGTATAACTATATGTGATATTGATTCTAATTTCACAATTGTGAAGAAAGCTGAAAAGGGTACCCAACAACCTGTTCGCCATCTAAGATTTGCAACTTGCAAGAAAAAGGAATTTCTTTTTGTTGATGGTGGGTTTTCCTTAATAAAAACCCAGTTTAGGAATTAACCTTAAATTGAAATTATTGAAATAGAGAAATGTAAAGTAAATGTATGAATCCACCTTACAATAGTGGGATCTCTCAAATTGCATGTAGTATGCTTACTTCATCAATTGATTTTGATAAACAAAATCAAGATGAATGGATGTAGAAGATGTACAAAGGATCTTGAATGGATTGAAGGAGATATTGAAGATAAACTCCTTCAATTTCTCGAATGCTCAAATCCTTGATCTTTAATGGAGGATTTTTTTGTAGGATGCTTTAAGACTTGAATGCTTGAAAACCTGAATGTTTGAGTACTTGAGAGTGAATATGAGTTCTTGAGAGTGCTTCATCTTGCGAATGCATGATGATGCAAAAATAAGGAAATAGAAATGTTTATAAAGGCCTCAGAATTGATTAACTCTCATAGGCTAACTCACCTAGGAAATAACACCCCAAAGCTATTCAAATATGGGACCCAATAAGAGGACCCAAAATAGGGCCCAAAGAGGGTGATTGGCCCATCAAGGGCACACTCTGTCCCTATCAACTAGGGCTCAAAACCTTTGAGATTCCCTTAGGATCCCAAAATAGGCGTTGGATCTTGAAAGTAGGTACAGAGTCCAAGAAATAGCCATTTTTGTGTGGATAAGAGATTCTTAGTGATTGGATGAGGGAAACGAAGGACCTCAGTGGTTAGATCCTACCTTGATCTTTACACTATAAAAATTAGAGCTTTAAAGAGGATCAATTAGGTCTCATCCCAATTCCACCTAGGAGAATGAAGAAGAAAAGGGAAGAAAGAGGAGAGATGAAAAGAGATGGTGATCTCACATTAAATACATGCTAAACCTTCATTAAATTGGAGTGCCTCCAATTTAAGATGAGATAATTTCATCTGAAGAATTTTACATGTTGAAAACTAAAAGAAAATTGAAAGATTTGGTAGATAAAATGATGGTCATTTGCATAACAATTATTTCCACCACTCCAAAGAACCTCAATGTAGTTTGATTTATCTTTCAAGGTTTTCTCAATCATCTATTGATTTGTTCTATAGATAAAAAGGTTCAAATTTAAATATTCTTTAGTATTTATTGTCTTCATATGATCTACAAGCATCTAAAAGTATTTTTTTCATTTGAATTTAAACCTAGTGACAATTGTTTATGTAGGATTTGAGCAAAAGCACACAACAAATCCACGAAGCCCGAGAAAACTTGCATGCAGAAAACCTGTCACAGAGAAGAAAAAGACAAGAAGAAGCAAGGGTTTGATTTGAAAAACTCAGACAAAGAAGAAAAATCTTATTCAACGGATCTTCATAATGAAAAATACAAAGAGATCAATCCTTATAAAAGGAGATCAAAACCATACAAGGGTAACCTAAAGCCTAACAAAGCTAGGTTGCAAAATATAATTAATAAAATATTAATTATATGCACCTACAAGATAGCTTAAGCAAACTAGAGTAATAGGAAACTTAATTAATTAAATCAAAGTAATTTAATTAATAAGTGCAAACAAATAATTACTCTAACAGTTTACAAACTACTATGACTTTTTTTTCTTGAAAAGTTTCAATGTCGTTGAATTTTAACATTTAAATATCTTGCTCACTCACTTGTGATAATTTGTTGTCCTGAAGGGAAAAAGGCACAAAATATATGGGAGTTAAGTCAGATATTGTAGTTGAAAATGCCTAAAAAATGCAAAAATTGGGTCTATTGAAATGGCTCTTTAAATTTTCAAGAAAAATGTAATTATAAAGTTGGAACTTTGGAGTTCCATGACTACAAGGTGTGAAAAAGACAAAATTTTTGAACAATCAACTTCAATCTTCTTTAAATGATTGAACTCATTAAAACAATGATACATCTTTTCAAATCACAAGTTTTAATAAAAGCAATCATGCATGTGAGTTAGATTTATTTTTAAAAATTGAATCTTAAATTTTAAATCAATAAAAATTTCTCATTTGAATTCATAGAATTTTTTAAAATTTAAAATTAATAAAATCTAGAAAAACAAAATATCATGTGATTTATCATCACAAACACCCAATGTAGAATTTTCGTTTTTTTCTTCCACACTCATGAGGACACTATCCTATTCTACAATAAATATAATATTTTGGTATGTTGGTCCTTCCTCTTGCTTTGGTCTCTCTATTATTATTATTCCACTTCTAAATTTATTTTCAATAGGTAGTTTTAGCTCACAAAACTCTTTCTACGGTATGAACATAACAATGAGTTGAAATAGGTTTCTTGTAAATTTTATCATTTTATCTGACTTTATTGTCTAATTATTCATCTCTATATAAAATGTTATTTGCTTGCAAACCTATTGATGCTCTATGGATCTTAGAATCCACGTGGCCAACAAAATTTAGTCTTAATCAAATCTGATATAAAATGGCAAAATAAAAGTGGAAATGTAGGACAATAATAAGTAGAACTGGAAATATGAGAACACTAAAGGCAATAAATTAATCACTGTTAAAAAATAATATTGACAAGTAAACTCAAGGCAATTAATATGGATTCCTTATATGTTAAAACCTAAGAAAGGTCTTCAATCATTCAACTTTTCTTTAACAATTAGTAAACCAAACAAAAAAGTGCAATCAATATCTCCTGCAGTGGCTTTATGATTATCAACACTACATACGATACATGAACTTTCAATGAAATTTGAATCAAGAAAATCCAATGAAAAATATTCATGAAAATTGGTGGCTTATATTTTTTTCATTATTAGTGTCTTCATAGACACACTAAATTCAATATATATTCCTTTTACCAATCCTAAAATATCATCACTGATTTAATGTAATAGATTGGCTAAGAACCTGGAATAGGTATGAAAAACAAAGCATGCTAAATCAAAATTTGAAAAGATAAATCACTTGCAAATAAAAAACTAACAATCTTCAATCTTTCAGAAGATCATCTTCAGGGCAACTCCCAAATTGGTCGAGAAAGCTTGTAAAAATGGTTAATAGGAAGTAGCACATTGTGAACCTTACATGCTAAAGATGTGAACTCTATTCTCTGCACAATACTGGTAATCTTGAAAAAGGAAAAATGGCTTGATAGAACTATTGTTGAGCATCAACTCTAAAAACATAACTAATTTACTAAATACATCATTTAGAGATTGAAGGCCAAGGATTTACATGTCAAAGTAATCATTCTTCACTATCCAATTGACAGATTCATAATTTTGGCAAGGAAAAATTTAAATCAAATACCAAAGAATTCCAATTCGTATGCTTACCTCAAACAAGAGTTTAATCTCCATGCATAATCGCCTAAAGCCCAATATTTTATCAAGCCACCCCCTTTTCCAAAACATAACTTCCCAAATTGCAAGATAAAACAATCCTTTCTTATCTATGTAATCCTTAACAACTCTCTCGTGTACGAGAAATCATTTGACCTTGAAACTCCTACACTCTCTGCTCCTTGCAAAAAGACAACGTAAATGGCAACATTAGATTTCCAGCTATATTTTGGTCTTTGTATAAGCCCCAAATCAATACAATTTAACTATAATTTTTGGGCATAATGTGGTTGTCATGCACTTTTAAAAAAATTATCTTGTCATCATTGAGCTTCATTGTCATGCCCAAAATAACGAGGCAAAAGCACACAAATTTTTATTTTTAATTTTTTATTAATTAATCTACTATGTTAAAACAAGTTTGAGTAAACACACACACGAAACACATTTGGTTTTCTAGGGTTTCATATTTTGTATCGTGTCTTGGTCTATCTCTTAGTTGAACAGGTTACATCCTTTTAGGACATTCGTTAAGTTACCTTGTTACTTGTTCCCAATATTAAAAAGGACTTCTTAACTAATTAAAATCATTAACCGTTTGAATAATAAATTATTCATGACTTCCATTTCATAGGTTAAATCAACGTATGAATATAAATATGACTTTGTCTTCTTCTAATAGATTATTGTTCCTAGTTTTAAATTTAAATTTATCAAATCTATTTAGTCATAGAAATTATAATTCCTATTTAGTTAAAGTTGTTATTTCCCTCTTTGTTAAACATTAATAACTATAAAGGAACAATATTCCCGCTTTTTTTTAAAGATAAAGAAATAACATTGTCACAATTAAATAATATTAATTACTACTAACTACAAATTGAACATTAACTAATCCAATTAATACTTAACTAACATACTATCTCATTTTTAAAAATCAATCTTAAATCTCACTATCTTAATATCAATTAATTTAATGTTTATCAATTGCTTTCTAAAGATTACTAATATTAATTAAATCTTTCATGAAAAAAATAATATATATTTTAATTAAATTAAATTAATCTAAAATAATATTATTTTTATGTACCTTTCAAATATTACACCCATAAACAATAATATACTATATCTACTAACTAACTAACTACTAAAAACATAAATTAAAACTAAATCTAAATTAAACTAAACCATTTCTAACTTTACTTTATTTACTTTACTTACTAAAGATAACAAACAACTAACTAAAAACTAATTATAAAATTTAAACTTTGTATATTAATGGTAGAAGCAACAATAAAATTAAACTAAAATATTCTTAATAAATTACTAAATCTATTTAATGGTATCATTATATTTTAATTTTATTAACTTACCTAAAACAATACTAATTAAACAAATACTAATTTGACAACATAATTAAATTAAATAAATAACAACTAACAATCTTATTCTAAGCTATTTCTAGATTTCTTATTTTATCATTTAATTAATAATAAAATAAATATAAATATAAATACTAAGTATTCTATTTTAATTTCTCCTCCCCACAAAAATCCTCACCCATAAAACTTTAAGACATAACTCTTGAAGTTGATATGTTTAAATCAATCAAAACAGGGAATAATTTCCACCTCCACATGTGATGACATCACCTTCTTCAATGTCTTGACTATGTGTAAAGTTATGGTAGTAAAGTTTATTCGATGAAATCTTAGGATAGACTAGGATAGTTAGATATTTATATTTTATATTTTATTTTTTGTTTCAATGTATTTTATGTCACTTATAAAATATAAAATAAATAAAATGAATGTTAAAAAGAATCTTGAAGGAGATGCTCTATTCACAAAAGAATTAATTGATTTTCCCATACAAAAGAGAGCTTTTTGCTCTTGAAAATAATTATTTTTTTCAAGTTTTTTTTTCTTTGTAAGTGTAAGATTTGCAAATACAATTTAATTTATATGGTAAGGGGATCTTTTTTAAAAAAAATTCCTAGGATAATTAATAGCATAATGTTTGATATTATATTGATGCACTTGAAAATAATTATTTTTCTTCTCAATAATTAAAAAAAATAAAGTGATACACCAATCATATGACTTGCATTTCCTCTAATCCATGTTCGAGATCAAATTACAAAACTTAAGTAACATTATTTCTCCTAATTAGCTTTTGAACATATATGTACACATTTAAACTCATAAAGAATATCATATGAAGGGAAAATTGCCCATTTTATTCAATCATTTGATTCAAGGACTCCCTCGGGAAAGAAACAGGGAAGAAAACTCGAGATCATAATCGTTTCAAAAGTAAGTTTAACAATAACATTTTTATAAAGGATCATTATCCTGAGAAGAAATCTCCAAACGCATTTGAATTGAAATAGCAACTCTGAATTTTTGCTTGGCTCCATAACAGGGTAGTCACTACAAAATCTGCAACATATCAAGGTAACCGTGGAGAGAATGAAACTGATCGGGAGATAAATAGATTTAACACGATGATAAAATCAACACGTTTACTCCCATCCCAAATTTGCACAATAGGATCATCATTAAACTTGACTAGGGAGAAGGTGGATTTTTCTAGATAGGAGACGTCGGTCACAACACCATAACAGATGCCCTTTCGAGGCTAATATCACAAGAACTTCCGTTCTTTCACAGATGCCCTTTCGAGGTTGATATCACAAGAACTTCCATTCTTTCACTTCTCAATTATCCAAAATACAAACATGGTTTGTACAGATGAGTAGGGGCCCATAACACCTTACTTTCTCCCTCTCCTCGCCATGAGGAGAGACTCTGCATTGTCAGAGTCCAATTGAAGCCCTCCTCTTGTACATGACCACTTTTACCCTATCTGAGGTTGAGTAATGCTAACACAACCCATACAATTCTCTCAAAAATTAAAAGTAAAATACAAAGGAAAATATTTAAAGAAAACCCATTCCAATCCCATTCCAATCCCATTTCTATCATGTTCATCATACACATAAATACATATGCACAAACCTACTCAAGAATTGAAACATAACATGAATACATGAGCTCGAAGGATTCCTACCTTCACAATATGGTTATGGCAAACTAAAATTTGAGAAGAGCTATCCTTTCTTCTCCTTCAATTCTAAATTTTCTCTCTAAATCTAGAGGTTGCGTGAATGACCTTTCACTCTCAAATTTGCCTCTAAAATAGGCTCCCAACTCAACCACTTACAAAATGCAATAACTCCCCCACTTGACTAAAGTTTCTAGAGTCTTCTAACTTAACCTCATCACTAAAGTAAACTTCAAGGTGGAGTTTAACTTATCAACTCATGATAAAACTTCAATTTTCACAATAAAGCAAAAATGAGATATTTGGGTGGTCACCAAAGTCAACGAAAGGGGCTAGAGGGGTGGAAAATGCCCCCAACTCATACATATACTCCCTAGGTACTTAGTTTTCATAATTTATGGCCTCTGAGACTATTTAGGGACCTATTCAAATACTTGAAATATTTGGGCTTCTTAAAAACCCTAAAAATGCAAATTTATCACTAAACCCTGATTAGGGTAATTAATCTCAATTACCCATTAGTTAGTATTAAGTTACTAACCTAGTCCAACTCAAATTTTTAGGTTACTCGATTAACCCTAATTATCATGCTGATATGTATATATAGATTACAAGTGTCAACTGACACTAAAAAACACTGTTACAATACATTAAACACTTTACAATTACAGAATGACACACACAGTCAATTTACAATACAAATAAACTACGAAACAACGGGGTCTGTATCTTTCATTAGACTCAACTCTGGTTTTCACAAATGATACATAGGGTCCAATTTTGATTCTCTATTAGATTTTTTGACTAATAATCCTGCACACTCCTTTCACACATTAGTAGCTCGAGAAAAATCACATGCATATATTCAAAACTTATTTGAATAATCACATAAATCAAAACGTTAATCTTTCATATAAATAACTATTTATCTCATTTCTACTCATATATTTAACCATTTAAAAGTTTCATAATTAGTATAACATAACCTGTTTATTAATTCGAAACAAAATACTAGAATAATCATCATTAGACATGCATATATTTAAACATCATAAACATCGTCAATAGTGCATACTAAAATATCTGAGTGCATATAACCTAATCATTAAGGTACCATAATCAACATCATCATCATAAGGTGAAAAGACTTCGTATCATTGTTAGTGAGATTTAATGTTTATATAGTCAAGATAACGTAGTAGTTCTCAAATCACTAAGCAACTGATCTCATTTTTCATTAGGACATCTATAACATACAACATTTCTTCATATCCATTCTAATCTCCTATAATGGATTTAACAGATAAATTCATATTTAATAAGTGCATGCGAGGAGGGGCCTTTCATCCTACCCCACTAGCCTTTGACTTCCTCCTGGAAGTCTCACAGCTAAAATGTTCATCCTATGCTAGAACCTTGTCTAGACTTGTTCCAAGATTTTCTCATTGTAAAAAAATAATAATTAATAATTCATATACGTACTCAAGGGTGATAACATATTTACCTAATTATCCTTACTAAAAGCAAGTTCAACCCATATTTTGACATGGATACGTTTCTAGGGTCAAACACTTCTTAAAACATATAGGTCACATATAAACAACCTTCTAATCTAGTATAGAGTACTTATAGAGTATCTAATAATAATAATATCATAAGATATTCCAAATTCCACATACCCAATCATTGGATTAACAGTTGTACAAGACTCCCTCAAATGAGGTTTCTTATAATGCAACTTGGCTTTTTATGTAGGGTTTTAAATCACTTTTCTTTAGAGTTTCCACGACATATTGATTATTTAATAGGCACTAAACAAGTCCATCACTGCACATGCACCTTTTTCATCTAAAAGTCCATTAGGTTAACTTGTAACCTTAACTAGATTTATGTTGGGGCGTAATCCATTACTCAAAATAGTCCACGAATAACACTAGTCCTATTCTCGAAGTCCTAGGAGAGGGTGAGGCATGAATATTCTTACTAATAACCCCATACCCTAATTCTGCACATCCACTTAATTGTTAGGAATCCCTTTGGTATGCCCATCATATGTCACTTTACAAATAAAATTCACAAGAAAGGACCTCAAAATTTAAATTTAACATCAAGGATGAAACATCCAATGCAAAAGTTTGAAGCAAAAGAAATAAAGAGTGGCCACAATAGAAAAATTCTAATCAAGAAATAAAGACATGACCTAGAGGCAAAATAGAATCATCAATAAGAAATTTGGCTAAATAGCCCTACATCACATTGCTAGCAAAAAGGAAAGAATATTAAAATACCAACATCTGAAATCAGACAAATAAGGAAATAAATCCAATTACTTACAAAATTAAATTTTTTGACAAAATGCGGCCGTACCAGGGTCATTGAGGGAAAGGAGAAATCTTAGGTCTTCCAATTACATTGTAGGGATCTTGAATTGAAATTAGTGGGTGGTCTAACAACCATGTCGCTCAAACTAATGATTGATCCCACATACTAACTACATATCTATCTTTATTGACATTGCCCTACAACTAGGGTTTACTGTACTAAGGGGTTTGTCCTTATCCGAACTCACTCAAAAGTGCAAATGCAAGGATACTAGAATGAGTCCCCTTCCATCCCCTTGTTGTTACATTGGTTTCTTTTCAAAGAATCTAAACATGTGGGGACATCAGTATCAGTAGAGCAGTACTTTGAGTTGCAATTACACAACCAAATCTCTTATCCTCAATTCACTATAATTGTATATTAGGGATCCTACCCATAATCTTCCTTAAGGTCAAATTCATCACAACATATTGACTAAAGTTGTGTTATCATTCTCACCAAATTTGGTATGATCTTGTATATATATATATATATATATATATATATATATATCACTGTCCGTGTTATTCCATTGCTACACAAGTTCTAATTATCATTCGAGAATACATTGAATGCTACTATTCTTATTAATAATTCCATATTTCATGTCTCCTAGTCATAGATGACTTATGAGTTCATCCTTAGGTTGTAGGTTTACAACTAGGTACGTATAGAACCGTTATTAAGATGTTGCCAATGTTTACTCATTAATTCTTACAACTATCTCCTTGCTGATGATATAGGTCATCAACATTTTTCTTATCATGCCTCATGACTTATAATCCGCTTATTACTTAACTCTAATACCTAAACCTTTAGTCCGTATTAGGTTGATGACCTCATCGCGACTTTACTTTCTCTAATTTGTAGGATTATATTTGATCCAATAATTTCAATACCAGAGTCTACGAGCATTCACTTGATAGTTAAAATTTAGTATTAGTCATGCTTATAATAAGCCTGCTAACATAATTAAATTCACAATCCCTATCTCAGAAGTTTGCATTTTCTATCTTACTCGTTCAATACTATATGCTACATACTTCTCACCATTTGATTGCATCCTTACCACCATATTTAGATAGATTTATTCCCCGATTAGGGTTCTATTCCTCATAGTAGACTGAGATACTCCCTTTCTTTGTGTGTTCGTAGCTATCTTGCTTGTTGAATAGCTTCTTGCATTAATAATCCTACCGTTCAAGGTTTCCAAAGGTTACTTGCAGATTTTATTTGAGCTCTTGTTTGCATTCCAAAGTTTTATTGGAACAATACATTTTAACACTTTAGAGGTATCTCAATAACTTGGTAACGTGGTATACTCTTCAAGTGTTCCCTTCCTATTTACTCACCATTCATTTTATCAATTCAAAATTTCAACCTAAAGGTAAAAAGTTAGATTATGAAGATCATAGGTTTCTTTTACTTATGTTGTGATCTCTAAATCAATACCAGTTTTCTTGATCACTTCCATATTTGATATGAGCTACAATTCTTCCACGAGTGATCGGGTTAGACAAAAATCTGACTTCTACTACAGATGATGAGAAACACTTTCTCTCTGATCACTAGGTTATTTACTTATTTCCACTCACATGATTGAAAGATGTTTTAGGGTTCTTAATTTAGTTTTCCCTCAAGGTGACTGTGTTCAATAAAATTTGAATTCTTTATGAGATCATAATCTACCTTAATATGAATATAGTATTGCATTTAATTAGTGGTTTTCAAGTCCTAAGGATTGGGTTATCTGTTCATGGTTGACTGTTTATAGTCGTTGATACCAATTTTGGGTTTTTCTTAGATTTACTCATCAATATCATTATTTAGAAAGACTACATCAGCTTCTTAAAATTCTTCAAGGAGAAATCCCTACTTTGCATAATAAAATTTAAATGTCCACACTTAACATGGACCCATTATTGACCAAGTGTTCCTAACCTAGGCTCTAATACCAAAATGTCATGCCCAAAATAATGGGGCAAAAACACATGATTTTTTTTAAAAAGTTAATTAATCTATTATGTTAATACAAGTTTGACTAAACACACAGACGAAGCACATTTGGTTTTCTAGGGTTTCATATTTCGTTTCGTGTCTCGGTCTATCTCTTAGTTGAACTAGTTACATCCTTTTAGGACGTTCATTAAGTTACTTTGTTACTTGTTCCCAATATTAAAAAAGACTTCTTAACTAATTAAAATCATTAATCGTTTGAATAATAAATTATTCATGACTTCCATTTCATAGGTTAAATCAACACGTGAATATAAATCTGACTTTGTCTTCTTCTGATAGATTATTGTTCCTAATTTTAAATTTAACTTTATCAAATCTATTTACTCATAGAAATTAAAATTCCTATTTAATTAAAGTTTTTATTTCCCTCTTTGTTAAAACATTAATAACTATAAAGGAACAATATTACCACTTTTTTTTTTTAAAAAAGAAATAACATTGTCACAATTAATTAACATTAATTAATACTAGTTACAAATCGAACATTAACTAATCCAATTAATACTTAACTAACATACTATCTCATTTTTAAAAATCAATCTTAAATCTCACTATCTTAATATCAATTAATTTAATGTTTATCAATTGCTTTATAAACATTACTAATATTAATTAAATCTTTCGTGACAAAAAATAATATATATTTTAATGAAATTAAATTAATCTAAAATAATATTATTTTTATTTACCTTTAAAATATTACACCCATAAACAACAATATACTATATCTAGTAACTAACTAACTACTAAAAGCATAAATTAAAACTAAATCTAAATTAAACTAAACTATTTCCAACTTTACTTTATTTACTTAACTTACTAAAGCTAACAAACAACTAACTAAAAACTAACTATAAAATTTAAACTGTGTATATTAATGATAGAAGCAACAATAAAATTAAACTAAAACATTCTTAATAAATTACTAAATCCATTTAATGGTATCATTATATTTTAATTTTATTAACTTAACTAAAACAATACTAATTAAACAAATACTAATTTGACAACACAATTAAATTAAATAAATAACAACTAACAATCTAATTCTAAGCTATTTCATATTTCTTATTTTATCATTTACTAAAATTAACTACCACTCATTACTAAAAATAATAAAAAAAAAAAAAATAAATAAATAAATAAAAATAAATACCGAGTCTTTTATTTTTATTTCTCTTCCCCACAAAAATCCTCACCCATAAAACTTTAAGACATAACTCTTAAAGTTGACATGTTTAAATCAATCAAAAAAAGTAATAATTTCCACCTCCACATGTGATGACATCACTTTCTTCAATGCCTTGACTATGTGTAAAGTTATGATTGTAGAACCAGAATCAGTATGCAAAGAACATTAACAAATAAAGTAAACATTCACAAACCAAAAACTAAATTCACATATATGCTTAGACTAAGAAAGAAAATAAGAAGTGCAAACCTCACGAGAGAAAACACTCCATGCTTTCTTGATTTTGTAGATGTGTCTTTTTGCTGTGGATGTATGCTCAAGATGCTCAAAAGTTGCTTCAATGGAGATGGGTAATGGCAAATTGGTAGCTTTGTGAGCTCTCAATTTGGCATTATAAGGGCATGGTTGATGGCTTTGGTTCTCAAAATAGCATGGTAACTTTAGCTCAAAGATTGTTGATGAAATGGCTTGGGATGGGATTCAATTTATAGGCTAAGGGGTAGAGGGATGGAGGGCTTAGATGCAAGGATGGATGAAGGCTTAAGGAGGGCTAAGATGCACTCAAAGGGGAGCACATGGATTGTGCTTGTTTAGCACCAATGGGAAGGTGACACTTGTCACAAGGAGGATGAGTGTGAGAGGGTAGGGTTAAGGGTTGGTTAAAGTCATGATGAGTGGGGTTGAGTATGTAAGAGGGATGTAAGAGGAATGAGTGTGTAAGAGGGAAGAGTGTGGAAGATGGGTGTAAGAGTCATGAGTGGGCTTGTAAGAGTCTTTATGTTTTGTAAGAGCACTCATGACTTAGTGGTTGGGTTTTTTGAGGGAAGACTTTGGTTTGGTTTAGGAAAGTTTTAAACTTGTTTAAGGAATGTGACAACATTAGGGGGTGGATTAGGCTTGGGTTTAGGATTAGATTAGGGATGTTAGAGATGTGCAAGTGGATGGCATTAATGAGGGTGGGTGAGTTAGTGGCTAAGCTTGGTTAGCATGGGTGGATGGGGTGGATTAGGCTAAATGGAGGATTAGAGATAGGTTAGGGGTTTTTGAATTTGAGGATTTCATTTATCAAATAGATTTATTTAATAAATGGGGATTTTTGGAATTAGATAGAAGAATAGGATTTAATTGATAAATAATAGATTATTTGATTTATCAATTAGGACTATAGATGATTAATTAAATTAATCAACTAGGGGATGACAAAGGATTAATTAAATAGAAATTTAATTAATAATGCCTTTTTAGATAACTAAAATAGGATTACTAAAATAGTGTAATCAAATTTAGGTGTCTACAATGATAGTAAAGTTTATTAGGTGAAATTTTAGGATAGACATAGGATAGTTAGATTTTTTTATTTTTTTATTTTTTTTGTTTCAATGTATTTTATGTCACTTATAAAATAAATAAAAGAAAATTAAAAAAAATCTTGAAGGAGATGCTCTTCACAAAATAATTAATTGATTTTCCTATACAAAGGGTAGAGAGTTTTTTGCTCTTGAAATTTTATTTTATTTTAATTTTTTTTTCTTCCCTCGTAAGTAAGATTTGCAAATACAATTTAATTTATATGGTAAGGGGATCTTTTAAAAAAAAATTAAAAAATTCCTAGGATAATTAATAGCATAATATTTGATATCATATTGATGCACTTGAAAATGATTATTTTTCTTCTCAATAATTTCAAAAATACAAAGTGGTACACCAATCATATGACTTGCATTTCCTCTAATCCATGTTCAAAATCAAATTGCAAAAGTTAAGTAAGATCATTTCTCCTAATTAGCATTCAAACATATGCGTACACCTTTAAAACCATAAAGAATATCATATGAAGGGAAAATTGCCCATTTTATTCAATCATCTGATTTAAGAACTCCCTTGGAAAATAAATAGGGAAGAAAACCTGAGATCATAATCATTTCAAAAGTAAGTTTAACAATAATTTTTTTACACAGGATCATTATCCAAAGGAGAAATCTCCCAATACATTTGAATTGAAATAACAACTCTGCATTTTCTGCTTGGCTCCATAATAGGGTAGCCACTACGAAATCTGTAACACATCAAGGTAACCATGGAGAGAATGAAACTAACTGGGAGACAAACTAATTTAACACGACAACAAAATCAACCCATTTACTCATATCTCAGGTTTGCACAATAGGTTCATCATTAAACCTGACTAGGAAGAAGGTGGATTTTTCCAGACAGGATACGTTGATCACAACACCATAACAGATGCCCTTTCGAGGTTAATATCACAAGAAATTCTGTTCTTTAATAGATGCCCTTTCAAGACTAATATCACAAGAACTTCTGTTCTTTCACTTTTCAATTTCTCAAAACACAAACATGGTTTGTACTCACGAGTAGGGGCTCATAACACCCTACTCTCTCCCTCTCCTCATCATGAGGAGAGACTCTGCACTGCCGAAGTCTAACTAAAGCCCTCCTCCCATAAATACCCACTTCTACCCTATCCGAGGGTGAGTAGTGCCAATACAACCCATACAATTCCCTCAAAAATCAAAAGTAAAATATAAAGGAAAACATTTCAAGAAACCCCATTACAATCTCATTCCTAACATGTTCATCATACACATGAACACACATATGCAAAAATGTACTTAAAAACTGAAACACAACATGAATACACGAGCTTGAAGGATTCCTACCTTCACAATATAGTTATGGCAAACTAAAATTTGAGAAGAACTATCCTTCTCCTTCAATCCTGAATTTGCTCTCTAAATCTAGAGGTTGGGTGATGTAGTAGTAGGCAACAAAAGTCTTCAAACAATAAGGAATGGTGGAAACTAACAAATTCCCTCAACACCCAAGGTGAAGGGTCCTAGTGCCAAAGACCTATCACAGGTATGGAGATGGGCTAAATGGAAGGTTATCACAACCCCATAAGACAAGGTAACCTAATCACTAGGTCTACCCAAGTTTTAAGCACCAAAAACTCAATATGCACTACTGGATTCCCTTAGCCAAAAGAGGGATCAAACCCCAAAAATGGAATCTAAAGACCAGGGGTGGCCTAAAATCACTAATATGGCCTATTTAGTTTCTATCAAACCTGAAACAATGGTTCATTTAATCTAAAACAACTTATAGAATGAAGTTGCTTTGAAAAGCCACTAAATTGGCTTGTAGCCCTCCTAGAATGGGAAAAAGGTATAAATTTGGATTCTTCCAAAGGACATGGTGACTTGACTAGTTATTTGGATACCCTTTTGGGTCTTATGAAACATTCCAAAGTTCCCAAGCATGGAGAGGAGTGGAGGTTGCGGCTGTTGCAACATTAGACCGAATTTGAAGGCCTAATTAGGGCTCCATTTACACTGTAGGTATACTTTCTACAAATGGGAAACACAATTCAACTATTAGGATGTATGGGAGCATGTAATTTAAGAGAAAATATTCCAAGGTCTTAGCCTCTAGTGAATCCAAGAACTCAATCTAGAAGGGTATGTCTAAATGTTGATTGGTGTACTCTTCATGAAGCACACCTAGGGTATGACAACAAATCCATCTCCTTGCATCTTTTGTAAAACCAATTGTAGAATATGAAAGTAAATTGTTACACCTGGTATTCCACTGAAGGGCATCAATTTTCCATGGTGGAATATGCCAAAATAACCCAGCCCTAGCAATTTGCTAATTTGTAGGTTGATTTTTAGGCAGCAAGCAAGATAAATTGAATAACCTTCAAACTATGAAGAGTTAGAACATGAGACTTATTGAAAAATTAAATATATAAAATTCCCCAACTTTCAAATCCACTGAGACATCTCCAATCATTCGTACAGTTTCGTACAATGGTCTGCAACACATGTTTACATAAGGAAAAATGTTGATTTTATTGCTCTCAATACCAAAACTATAATTTTGTCCTATCACCCACCTATAAGGGATTATATAGGATTATCCCAATGGTTTCATGATTTTTTTGAACCAACTAGCCATTTGGGAGAGGATTTCACAAGTTTTTATGACTTTTTAAGAAGTTGCTCAAAGTTGCTTTGACAACTTTTAGAGCAATTTTTGCATATTTTGCAATTTTGCATATCTAGTAACAAAAATTGATCCTAACCTTATTTTTATGATCCCTTATGGATCTAAACATGAAAAAAATGCAAACAACTATTCCTAGGATCATTAATGACCAATAGTTAGACAAGGGCTTATAAAATGCCAATCTTGCAACTATGGCCTTACAATGAGATCCAATGTTAAATCTATTATTCCTAAGCATGACTAGAGGCCACAAGGACCTTAGTTTGAAATCCTCATGGTGTTTGTTGAAGGTGGAGTGGGTGCTCCTGCACCATTGGGTGAACAACCTTTCACTCTCAAATCTGCCACTAAAATAGGTGCCCAACTCAACCACTTACAAAATGCAATAACTCCCTCGCTTGACTAGAGTTTCTAGAGTCTTCTAACTTAACCTCATCATTAAATAAAAATTCAAGGTGGAGTTTAACTTATCAACTCATGATGAAACTTCAATTTTCGCAATAAAGCAAAAATGAGATATTTGGGTGGTCACCAAAGTCAACGAAAGGGGCTAGAGGGGTGGAAAATGCCCCCAACCCATACGTATACCCCCTAGATACTTAATTTTCATAATTTCTGTCCTCTAGGACTATTTAGGGACCTACTCAAATGTTTGAACTATTTGGGCTTCCTAAAAACCCTAAGAATGCAAATTTATCACTAAACCCTGATTAGGGTATTTAATCTTGATTACCTACTAATTAGTATTAGGTTACTAACCTAGTCTAACTCAAAATTTTAGGTTACTCAGTTAACCTTAAATATCATGTTGATATGCATATATGGATTACAAGTGTCAAGTGACACTAAAAATCACTGTTACAATACATTAAACACTTTACGATTACAGAATGATACATTCAATTTATGATACAAATAAAATATGAAACAAAGGGGTCTGCATCTTTTTTTAGTCTCAACTCTGGTTTTCACAAACAATACATAGGTCTAGTTCTGATTCTTCATTAGATTTCTCAACTAATAATCTTGCACACTCATTTCACACATCAATAGCTTGAGAAAAATCACATGCATATATTCAAAACTTATCTGGATAATCACATAAATCAAATCATCAGTCTTTCATATAAATAACCATTTATCTCATTTCTGCTCATATATTTAACCATTTAAAAGTTTCATAATTAGTATAACATAACCTATTCGTTAATTTGAAACTAAATACTAGAATAATCATCATTAAGCATGCATATATTTAAACATCATAAACATTGTCAATAGGGCATACTGAAATATCTAAATGCATATAACCTAATTATTAAGGTATCATAATCAACATCATCATCATAAGGTGAAAACACTTCATATCATTGTTAGTGAAATTTAATGTTTAAACAGTCAAGATAACGTAGTAGTTCTCGAATCACTGAGTATTTAAAACATGAATGTATCAGCTGATCTCATTTTTCATTAGGACATCTATAACATACAACATTACTTCATATCCATTCTAATCTCCTATAACATATTTAATAGAGAAATTCATATTTAATAAGTACATGCGAGGGACCTTACATTTAGAGCCTTGCAAAACCTTTCCACCATGGTGGGTATGCTTCCTTTTTGTCACATCTCACCAAATAGTTCCATGGCTTCTGATCAAGACCATCCTCATAGATGTCATCAAGCATCATATATATGTCTTACACAAAATAATAAACAAAATAGCTCATAATATTTTCGAATGGATATACTTAATTTTTTAAGATTATAGCATAGCATGATAAATCCTAAATATAACTACATTGTTGATGGCATAAACCCCAAATGATTAACTTCTTTATTTCCAAATAAAACTATCTAAAGACTTAAAAATGAAGTTACCATTGAAAGATGACTACCAGTCAAAATATAATTGGCAAGAAAGCCATATTTTCAAGAAGAGAGTCAAGTGAAAGTAAATAATTTCTCCATTAATTCTTATGTTTATGATTTTATCTAATTTTCAAATTAATTATCCATGTGGTACTTAATAAAGAAATTTTACCTTTCTATTTCTCTTTAAGGAGTCAGATAAGGACCTTATTTTAGCAGAAGGTTGTTACAAGTGCAATTTTGTCAAAGAAATTGATTTAAGCTAAGAGCGGAGATTTCCATGGGAAAGACCTAAAGTTCAAAACTCAAATGAATATTCTAATAGATTTTAGGAGGTTTAGTTTGTTCTCACAGATCTACAAAAAATCTACAAAATAATTATGTTGATAAAGCCTTCGTTGAAGTATTATAGAAAAGCTGCTTTAGCATTTGGTTGATGTTCCTATGTCAAATTTTGTGACAGATCATGCTATTTCCATCAAGAGTATGGAGCATATTTCTGCATAGGTTTAGTATCTGCAATTTTGATAGGATATTTCTCCTATTATCATATTTGTCATATGCTTGGCGCTTAGATCAAAACCGAAGACATCATCTTTGTGTGCACACGCACGTGTGTGCGCGTGCGTGTGTCTCACATAAAACAATAAACAAAATAGTTCATAATATTTTTGAATATATATTGTTAATTTTCTAATATTTTTAATATCTATAATATTAAATATCATTTAGTTTTTAGATTTCATTGTGTCTAATATATTTTGCATCAATATTTCCAGCCATACATTTTTATTTGTACGACACTATAATAAAAACAACATAGCATGCTTTAAAATATATAATACATAGATTTTAATTAAAGAAACAATTTCCCTAATGTCAAAGACACCATATCAAAATAATGGAATACAAACCTCCCATCATAGAGAAGCTTATATAAGTGCAAGTTAGAGTAAAATGATTGAGAGAAAAATATTGAATACGATATAATAATAATTTGAGGTTTATGCCAACAACATTAGGCTTGTAAATGTGTCCAAAGAGGTGTGTAAAATATTTTAAAATTTAGATAGAACATGATAATTCCCGATAGAATTGATCAAAAACATTTGTAATCCATATCCTAAATTCCCTAACTCATCTAAGAGCGGATGTAATCTATGTCCTCAATTATCCTCGCATTTAGTAAGTAAACAATAATAGGATTCTCATAAATAATAAAAAATAGGAAGTACTATTTTTGAAGGTCATAACATCAATACAATTACACAAATACCCCCTTCATTCTAGATTTTATAATCAATCACACAACAATGCTTAATTTTTAGCTAGGAGAATTTAGCATTGAAGATTTGAGCCCACTATCTCCATTTTCAGTTTGTTTTCATAGGTCTAGGCACATTTTTTGAACTCGAGATTAAAAAAAGAAAAACTCCAAATCAACAAAGAAATGCCTAATTTAAAATTGGTTACAAAGGCTGAGAATAATAACAGTAATTTGTAAATGAAAAATAAAGGGTATGATCTTATTCTTATCGTTGGGCCATGAGGGAAATTAAAGAGCCACTAACATCACTATCTAGATCTTCCAACCTACCACTCTAAAAAACACTCGTTGATAAATCCTTCTCAAACACAACTACGACCAAGATATCCCCCTTTCATTCTTTTAGCTCAATTTAAATTACAGAAATGGAAATCTATACTACCTACAATCAAAGGAAAAATAATTAGTAAAAACCATTTGAGAAAGAAGTGCACAGTGAAAAAAAGATTATTGTGTCAAAAATTCCTTAAGCTCACACTTTACTTGTCTCCTATTTTATCATCTTCGCTAAAACCCATGATTTTTCTTGGATCACTAGAAAGGATCTTGTGCTAGTTGGGGGTTTGGGGTTCCCAAGGTATTTCAACCCCTATGTTCTTGTACTTTAATAATTTAGCAAGGGACACCCCATCTGATTATTTTAGCACAAAATACATGGATTTATGTTCTGGACTTAAATTTGCTAAGATTTTGAACATTTTAGAAGTATAATTATTGATCTTGAATGCACATATAATCTCCCTGAACCCATTAAAAACCTTTATAAAGATGAAACCCCACATACTCCAAGTTTTGAAACATAATATGTTTAATTTAGTTTTACTTATAGAATTTATAATAAATGCTTTTAACTTAATAATGGTATATTGAAATGTCCCATGTTTCAGCCCATGTCGTTATGATAGATGTAATTGATTAATCTCACTTCAATATTTACAAAATGTATAATAATTCGATGCATTCGAACATCATAGCTTTATAATTTTATAATAAGATATCAATGAGCCAATAGAAGTAGAAAGGAGATGTATAATACTTTGATGCACTTCAAACATGATAGCTTTATAATTGTATAATAAGATACCAATGAGCCAATAGAAGTAGAAAGGAGAGATTGTAGTTGATTTGATTATAGTTGAAAGGGATCACCAAAAATCTACCTAAATTCCTTAACCCAAAAAGCTACTACAAGCTAGCTTTTATGCTACAAATGATGATATCTAGTGGCCTATATTAATAGTCATTTTTCCTCACACATCACCATGCCTGTACACATGTTCCAATATACACTGATGAAATCTAAATATAAACTACAATATTGATCAAGAGCACCAAGTGTATTTTGATTTACTAACAGTAACTTGAATTTCCAAAAATTAATAGATATACTTTTCATGCAGTCAAAAAAATGAATTTCAAATAGATACATAATGAGTAACAAATCTAAATTTTGATTTAATATTGCTTTTGAATGTAGTTGTATTGGGAGTAAAAGCCAAATCGAACTTGCAATTAATTACTTTCACATTCTAATTGTGTCTTGTGAATATTCTACAATTGTGACTTTTCATGAAACTATAATTTGCTAAGGCATTCTGCCAAATAGTTAAGTGGCCATTTTACTTGTTTCACTACACATTTCATACTCAAATCTAAAATCAAAATGTATTATATCTAATAGATATTACAATCAACAAATGCTTTTCATCTCAAACATAACAACAATAGAAAATAAATTAAAAATGAATTAAAGACTGCTAATTTTCTAGAAATTGTTGCCAAAGAAATAGGATGGAAACTTAGAAAGTAGCTAACATCTTCATAAAGATGATATGAAGATTATAACTTAAAGATTATAACTCCTTTACTAGTTGGCTAGAAAACCACTCAACAATTTGAATGGAAACTTGGCAGCTAATTAATGCTTAAGCAAAATTGGTAGTGAAATAGTAAATTAGTAATTTGGAGGAAATTGGTAAAAGAGGTTTCATATGGTCATTGTTTGATATGATGTTTATCATTCAATTGATTATATTAATAAGGAATTTTTTTTGTCATGTCATGTGCAAAGCACATTGAGACACAATTTCAATTGTTTAAATCAATAAGTAGTTAAGAACATTTCTTGCCATTAATTCATAACACTAGTAGATGCAATAAGAGGAAAATTGATTTTTTTGGGTGTGAGTTTCTTATTAGAGTTTGTGTGATAATTTTTATGATTTTTTTGAGCTAAGCTCTTGTGTTTATAGATCCAAGTCTAGCTTTAATATTATGCCTTTTTTTAATGAGTTAATAAGAACTCAATCTTAGAACCTCATGCATTTTCAGATGCGTCAACTATTGTATGGATTTTTTAATAGACCCATTTGTGCCTAAGGAAAAAAAAGTGAAAGTGAAAGCTTACAAGGTTTTTTTTTTTTTTTTTTTTTTTAACAATCCAAATATATTTCAAAACTTGGGTACTAGTAAATTCACATATATTAAAAAGTGACTAACACTACTTCTATGTTAGAAGGTGCCCATGCTTTTGCAAAGATTTCTTGTTTTCTACTACCAAGACTCATAATAAATGACAATACGGTGTGTGTGTGTGTGTAATAGACAATATTTAAGGAAGGTAATTGTATATTCTTACCCTTATTGTCTGTGGAACAAACCATTCTTCTTTATAGATGTGTAAGAAAGTAGAGTGGAAGTTTTTTAGCCTAAAAAAAGGAAAAAAAGATGACCTAATTCTAGAAAATACTTTGTATATCTAATGAGTTTTACCATCTTTATTGTTAGTTGTATGTTATGTTGTCATTTATTTCTATATAGTAGATCATTGATCATGGCCATTTTAATTAACTACAAGTCAATGACTCAAATGAAAAAAATTAAGATCTATGAAGGAAATGTATATTAATGTAGAGCAAGCCATAAATTTGACTATTAAAAAAAGCTTTGTGCATTGAGAGTGCAAGGGAAGAATCAAAAGCAACACTTATGATAGAATTATGCGGGTTTTGGAATTAAACTTTAGAACATAAGCAATTAAAATCAATATCATAAATAATAGTCTTTTTTTCTAATTAAGAAATTATCTTTTTCATGTCAGTGGTGTTCAAATCCAAAAAGATATACTAATAAAAAATAGTTTTGATGATTAGTCATTATTCTGGGCCTTTGTATGGTGGTGAGTGCTCCAACATGAATCATTTGGTTTGGCTTCCATATAAAGACCTAGAAAGTCTAATAGCTATCCATAGCCAACAACACATGCGGGTAAGCCATATAATATTCACTCTATCCATAGTGTCAGGTAAGCAATCCAAATCAATTTCCCAATAGGCTTAAGGCATTTTGAATAAGATAACCAATTTATGGAGTTTTCATGAGTTGTATGTTACAACAATCCTCTAAAAGTTTAATTATTTCAATAGCAATTACAACTCTTACTACTTTGTCAAGGTCAGGGTATGATGTCCTATCTACTTTGGAATATCCCACAGTTGTTTAATGATTTGAGGGTTGCAAGCAGAGGCTTAAGTTAGAACTTAATGTTGTAGGGACTTGAAAGTTAAAAAAGCTAGATTCTAGGAGAAGAACTTACAATTTCTACAACATCTGTAATTTAGATAGAATGTGAGGCGGGAGAATCCAACGGTCATAGCTTTTGACTTGGATGTGGGTTTTGGCTAAAATTTTATAAGTAGTTGTGTAAGGAGGAGTTATTTGGATTTTTGATAGAGCTCAACTCAATAGATGGCCATTTCAACATTTTTTGAGAGAATCTGAAATCACATTCTTGATTTCGTAGATTAGTTGGCAATTTATCTTGCAATAGTTAGGGGATTTTCTTGAGAAAAATCGTGACTTGTAGGATGAGTTTTGAAAATTATCAAAATGGAAAAATCAAAATTTCCCAAAAATCTACCAAATATGGTAATTTTTGAAATTGTAATAAGTAGTTATTTTCTTTCATTGTAGAAGAAGAGTAGAGTTGGGAAAGTTTAATGAAGAATTTGATATTCTGAAACTTCTATGTTGTGTCATTTTTCTGAGTATCATTTTGAAGGATTTGGGTTACATCATTTGCTATCAGAGTGGGAAGATGGCTGGGAGAGGAAGAGGAAGAGGAGGTGTCACGTAGATGCAAATATTGGTGCTAGATATGTAGAGGGAGATTGAACGACTCAATGAGTGACTAGATAATCAAGGAATACAAAGAGGGAATGAATCTAATGAAGAGGAAAAAAATATAGATGAAAGGTTGGGAGAAATGAGCTATGAAGACAAAGTTACTAGAAGGAAGAAGTGAAGAAATAAATATTGACGTTTCAAACTATGCTGGTAGTCTTAAGCCAAAAGAACTAATAGACTGGCTAAGAAAGATGGGGAATTTTTTCGAATGGAAGCCTATGACAGAAGAAAAGAAGATGAATTTTGCATGTGCAAAATTAAAAGGCCATGTGATGATATGGTGAGATCACCTCCAAAAGGAACGAACTAGACAGGAAAAGGTAAAGATTAAGACATGGAGCAAGATGGAGAAAAAGTAGAAAGAAAAATTCTTACCCATAGATTATTCACAAAACTTCTTTCGCAAATTCCAAAATTTGAAGCAAAACTTGTCTTTAGTGCAAGACTATACAAATGAATTCTACAAGCTATCCATGCACATAGAGCGTCAAGAAGATAATGAGCAGATGGCTACTAGATATGTGAATGGCCTAAAATTCTCTATCTAAGATGAATTGAGCATGCATCGTGTTAATAGTATGGAGGAAGCCTACCAATTATCTCTAAAGGTTGAAGAAAATAAAAATAGCCAATATATCCATAGGAATAGAGGTGGTCGGAAGGGTACCTCAACCCTAATTTTGGGAGGTTTTAATAATGATCAAGGAGAGCTTTTTCAAGAATTTGAAAAAAAATATAGACACTAGGCAAGATCCTCCAATTCAAGAAAGAGGAAGGGGGTTTCAGAGAGGTCGAGGCTATAGAAGCGGAAGAGGCTAGGAAAACTAGAGAAGGCCTCTCACTTGTTTTAGGTGTGGAGAAGAAGGATATAGGGCTTTCAAGTGTTCCAATTTTGACATGCAAGATAGAAATCAAGGAAGGCCATCTAGAGTGAACCTAGCCTAAGCTGACAATGAAGGATATGAACAAGAAGTGTCACTGGATATGGGAGAAAGTCTCATGATGAGGAGGACAATGATTATTTCAGTCAAGGAGGATGTAGAGGAGAAAGGCATTGATGATTCATGGCTTAGAACCAACATATTTCAGATAAGGTGTACCTCAGGAGGAAAGGTATGTCAAGTAATTGTTAATGGAAGTAGTTGTGAGACTATGGTTTCTAAAGAAATGGTGGAGAAACTAAATCTATAGTATGAAAAGCACCCTCATCCTTATTAGATTGCATGATTTAAAATGGGAAGTGAAGTCATAGTAGATAAGAGGTGCCTTGTTAAATTTTCCATAGGAAAGTTCAACAAGGATGAGCTATGGTGTGATGTGATTTCGATGGATGCATGCCATGTCCTCTTGGGTCATTCCTAATAGTATGATAGAAAGGTTATTCATAATGGGGAAAAGAATACTTACACCTTCTAGAAGGATGGATCTAAGGTAATCTTGTTACCTCTCAAGGGTGATGGGAAAACTAAAAGTATGCCATCTGAAAAAAGAACTTGTCAAGGAGATGGAAGTAACAGGGTGTTGTTATGCATTGGTAGTACAAAAGGGGAAAGAGGAAGACTTGAATATACCACTAGAAGCAGCAATAGTGTAGGAAGTATATTTAGATGTTATTCCAAAGGAGATACCTAATGGACTTCCCCCAAAATGAGATATCCAACATCATATTGATCTTATTCCAAGAGAAAGTCTTCCCAATCAAGTGACATATAGAATGAGTCTGATACAACATGTAGAACTAGACAAACAAGTGACTGGGCTCATACAAAAAGGTTTAGTATAGGAAAGCATGAGCCCATGTGTTATCCCAATGTTATTAACTCCAAAGAAAGATGAAACGTGGAGGATGTGCATAGACAGTCAAGTCATCAATATGATAACCATCAGGTATCATTTTCCTATCCCATGTTTGGATGACATGATGAATTTTCTTGTTGGAGCAACGTATTTCTCTAAGATTGATCCGTGAAGTGGGTACCATCACATTTGCATCTGAGAGGGGGATGAGTGGAAAACAATTTTTAGAACTAGGGATGGTTTTTAAGAATGGAAGGTTATGCCTTTTGGTTTATCTAACAAACCTAGTACTTTTATGAGACTTATGAACACTGTATTGCATTCCTACATTCGTAAGTTTGTAGGAGTTTATTTTGATGATATATTGATTTTTAGTAAGGGAAGGGAAGAACATCTACAACATCTGAGGATCATATTGGGGGTATTGAGTAGAGAAAAACTCTATGCTAATTTGAAGAAGTGTAGGTTCATGCAAGCAAGCTTGGTTTTTTTGGGGTTTTTTATTTCTACAGATGGTGTCAAGATGGATCTAGAGAAAGTTTGAGCCATTCTTGAATGGCGTAGTCCACATAGTATCACTGAGGTGATAAGTTTTCATGGCTTGGCTACTTTCTATAGAAAGTTCATTCATAATTTTAGCAGTATTGTAGCACCTGTGATAGATTGCACTAAGGGTCGAGAGTTTTCATGGACCAAAGAGGTTGAAGAGAGTTTCCAATACCTAAAGAAGAAGGTCACTGAAGCTCTAATACTAGCTCTACAAGATTTTGATAAAAAGTTTGAAATGGATTGGGATGCCTCACATGTGGGCATTGGTTCTATACTCAGCCAAGAAGGTAGGCCCATTGCCTTTTTTAGTGAAAAATTGAATGATGTGCAAAAGAAATATTCCACATATGATATAGAATTCCATGCAATTGTACAAGCTTTGAGACACTGGAAACATTATCTAGTAGCCAAAGTATTTGTGTTGTTTATAGACCATATTGCTCTGAAATACTTAAACACACAAAAGAAATTGAACACTAGACATGTAAAATGGGTTTCTTTCCTATAGGGGTTTACCTTTGTTCTAAAGCATAAATTGGGGAAACAAAATCAAGTTACAGATGCCTTGAGTAGGCAATTTGTTCTTCTAACCATCATTGAAACATAAGTGGTTGGCTTTGATGCAATAAAAGGTTTGTATGAATCTGATAGTGACTTTTGGGAAGTTGTTGATTAGTTGAAGAATCTAGTACCTGGGCATGCAAACACTATTCAAGGTGAGTATATAATGCAAGATGGTTATTTATTCAAGGGGAAGTAGCTGTGTGTTCCTATAGGCTCAGTGCGGGAAAATATTATTAGAGAATTTCATAGCAGTGGTATGGCTGGGCATTTTGGGAAGGATAAAATAATAGCTTTGGTAGCAAATAAGTACTATTGGCCAAAGATGAAGCAAGACATCACCAGGTTTGTGGAAAGGTATCAAATTTGTCAAGTAGCCAAAGGGTACTTCCAAAACATTGAATTGTACATGCCATTACTAGTATCAGTAGGACCATGGATAGACTTGACTATGGATTTTGTATTGGGACTACCACATGCACAACGAGGTAATGACTCTATCTTTGTAGTTATGGACATATTCTCAAAAATGGCTCATTTCATTGTTTCTAAGAGAACTAGCAATGCAACTAGGGTGGCCTAGTTATTCTTTTCTAAAATATTCATATTGCATGGGGTTCCAAAAATGATCACCTTTGATCGAGGTACTAAGTTCTTGAGTCATTTTTGGAGGACCATATGGAAGAAGATGGGGAAAAAGTTACAGTTTAGTAGTACTTATCATCCACAAACTGATGGACAAACAAAAGTTGTCAATCATAGCTTGGGTAATTTATTGCAATGTATTATTGGAGAGAAGCCCAAACAATGGGATTTGGCATTGCCCCAAGCATAATTTGCTTATAATAACTCAGTGAACAGGTCAACAAGTAGGTCACCATTTCAAGTTATTTATGGTCATAATCACTAGGGTGTTCTCGATTTGGTGCAACTTCCCTTGGGTGACAAAGTCAATGATAATGGAGAAGCCTTTGCAAAACAACTCTACTAGTTGTAGGAAGATGTGAGACAAAAGTTGTAGGAAGATGTGAGACAAAAGTTGTAGGATAACAATGAGTGGTACAAAGCTTCCACAGATACTACTCAAAGGTATCAAATTTTTAGTGTAGGTGATCTAGTGATGGTTTATCTAAAAAAGGAGAGGTTTCCTACATGGACTTATCATAAATTGAAATATAAGAAAATTGGTCCTTGCAATATTCTAAAGAAGATTAATGATAATGCTTATGAGGTAGAGCTCCCCAGTGGTCTTGATATATCTCCTATGTTTAATATTTTTGATTTATATACTTTCCATGGTGATGATGCCTCTGTTGAAAAGGAGGATGTGGTAGACTAGAGACACACCATCCCCATCAAGAAAAGGGAAAAGGTTGTACAGATTCTAGACAAGAAGATTGTTTAGACTCACCAAGGTGACTATAATAGATATCTCATGCAGTGGGAAGGGTTGGCACCGACATATAGCACTTGGATTACAAAATGGGATTTGCAGAGGCTAGACGAGCCTAAATGGAAGTAGTTTGAGAATTGAAACTTGCAGGAGTTGCGTTCTTTTCAAGCAGGGGAGAATGATGCAGGAGCATCCGAGGGTCATAACTTTTGACTTGAATGTGGGTTTTGGCTGAAATTTTATAGGCAGTTGCATGAGGAGGAGTTATTAGGATTTCAAATGATCTCAATTTGATAGGTGGTCATTTCTAGATTTTTTTGGGAGCCTAAAATATCATCTTGACCTTCAAAATTGGATTTTTTTTGTGTTTTTTTTCCAGTTTTTTAGAAAGTTGTTTTTGTAATAAATTTGAAATCATATTCTTGATTTCATAGATTAGTTGGCAATTCATCTTTGCCTTAGTTGGGGGCTTTTCTTGGAAAAAATTAGGATTCCTAGGATGGGTTTTAAAAATTACCAAAAATGGAAAAATATGTTTTTTCCTGAAAATTTGTCAAATATAGTAATTTTTGAAATTGTAATAAGTAGTTGTTTTCTTTCATTGTAGAAGTAGAGTAGAGTTAGGAAATTTTAATGAAGAATCTGGCATTTTGAAACTTCTGTGTTATGTCATTTTTTGAGTTATTGTTTTGAAGGATTTGGGTTACATCAGAATGCCACGAGTGAGATTATTAGAGCTAGGGGCCAAATAAAGAAGAGACATGCAACTCCATAGAGAATTTGAAATGGAAACTTCAATATAAAAGAGAGAGCTAAATACAATTAATATTGTTACAAGATATTGAGGAAAGCTAATAGAATTTGAATTGAACGGAGAAACAGTCCATAAGGAATACCTGGTGTTGAAGAGAAACAAAATTGTCGTAAACATTTACCGGTAATTGCAAAACAAGAGTTGCAACTTTCCTACATGCACAAACAAATAACCCCATGTCAAATCAAATATTTTGTGACCATAAAAGTCTGCAAGGTTCTATTCATTTGTATAAAAAATTATCAACCATTATGGAATTAGGGCCCAAGATACACATCCCCCGATGGGTCACTTGCTATTATCTATAACGTATTTATAAAGTATTCAGGATGACCATATTATTCATACGATTGGTGCCAATTAACTCATGGTTTCCCAGCTACCTCTCTATCCTCCACACTACTACATCAACAATTTAATTTTGATTGTCACAAAAATGGGATTCTGACATGGACATGACATTTCTCGGTCGATCATCCCTTGGTAAATAGTCTAATTGGCTAAATATACATTGGGTATGATATGGAATTGTGAGAATATTATATTTCATGATTTCATCCTATTCTAATTTATTAGAAAAAATCCTTTGCTTTAGTGGAGATGGAAGTGAAGAAGGTTTTTCCACCTTACTAAATGGTCCAATTTGTTGTACTTGATCATGAGGCTAAGGTATGTGCTTGAGTTTTGACACCTCTAGCATTCAAGAAATGAGCCCACCTTAAGGTATTTGAAACATAATCTTGTTCCGTAAAAACAAAATCAATTACTACGTAATTTTTTAACATGAGTTTTGACCTATGCTTGAAATTTTACCCCCCTAGAAAGCTTGCAAAATGTGGACACAACTTCCAAGTGCAAGAGAGATTAAATCACTGGACACAAGAAACTTCCTAATAAAGTTGTAATTTTGAAGCATACCAACACATTGTGCTAAACCAACCTAACATCAAAAATTTGCTTCTTCTCTAACAAATAACAAAGGAACAAGGAAGAAGGAATGCATAAAATAAGGGTGGTGGAACTAGATTTAAACTTTGATCTCCTTTTGCCTATGATTACAGGCTCACTCAATTTCCTAGAATTAAGCTATCCATGTTTACTCAATTTCCCATCTCTATTAGTTTCTAGGGTTTCATTAAGGATGTGAGTTAACATTTCCAAAAAAATCATTTAAGCATATTAATAGAGTCATGCAATCTAAAAACATAGAAAAATGGTTATTATTAATGCATAGAAAGGCATTACAGTTACAAAAACAAGAAATTCTATAAGAGAAATAAGATCTTAAAATGTTACACAAGATCTTATTTGTAAGAGTCATCATAACTTGGATTAAGATTGGATTAGGGATTTTGTGTCCATTCAAAACTTACTTTTAATATTGGACTTGAATACCCTGACTAGACTAGGGTTACAATGCAAATGGAAAAATCACATGAATCATATCAAAATCTGATCCTCATAGTGTATCTTAGTCCATGACATTGACAAGTAGTAACCATAAGAAAGATGTTGAACATTTTGAATAACTAAGAGGAGGGTCAATACTTTTCAATTGGAAATGTGTTGATGATATACATAATATGTTTTGGATCAAAGAAAGGAAGGCAAATAAGTAAGGCATAGACAAAATATGTAGAAAAAAACTAGTGTGAGACTACAATTTAGAATGGAGATTGAGTATAGAACTAGCGCTTACACTAGATAAGGTACAATGGTTCAACCAATTGTATTTTTTGTATTTTTAAACATTAAAAAGTTTAGCTATAATTGAGTAAATCTACTATTTTGAATCAAATAGCTTTAGGTTTAGATTATGTCTTATTTTTTTACATCAACGTTTTATATCACACTTTATGGTCTATCATCAAAATGCAAGTGACATGGATGCATAAAATAATAAATCTGCTATGTTAAATTCATGTTTACAAAATTGAAAAGTCACTCAATCGAAATCAACACATATTCAACTATAATCAACAATTAAAAAAACTTTTATAATTCATTGTTTTAAAGTTTTAAAGGTTATTTTTTTAAATGAGCTTTCAGCCAATAATTTCTATTTTCTAATTGGTCAATACTAATTTTCCTCAGAGTTTAATTATTTTTTAAGCTTAAAAAATAACTAAAAATAAAAGTGACAAATGGATATGAATATAATAACTGTCATGTCATTATCTAATGCAATAGAAAGCTGAAAAAATAAATTTCCAGAAGGTGCTAAACAACTCTAGCTGGAATTTCAACCCAATAACAACTATAAAAGCATTTCCTAGCTCTCCCATTGTCCAGTATGTTTACAAAAGTGTTCAATGAGGTCTAGAAGGTCATTGGTTCAAATTTTCTACTCTCCTCCGTTGTCATTCAAAAAATGAAAAATGTAGCTCGTATGATGAGTACAATGCTCCTTTGTGCATGCATTTCTCACTAATCACATCATAGATCTGGCTAGAGTTCTTCCTATGCTTTCCATTTTTAATTTTTTTGTCTTTTTCTTGTGGAATGGATAATTTATTTTTTTGAATTTTGGCTACTTATTTGAGAGTTTATATAATCATTTTTTGAGTGATGGCTTGTTTTTTGTTCCAAAGAGGGGAAACATAAAACAAAAATAAGGTACCAAAACAACACATCATAAGAGTAAGACCTCTAGAGTATTGACTAGGTGAGTGTCATCACATAGCCTTTCTTGTTTGGATCCTAAATAGCGATTATGGACCTTGGTACCATCTCACTAGGGACTTTTTCTTAGCGGACACACATGGTCTCGAACAAGTATATACAAACTGAGCAATATCAATGGTTTGGTTTTTTGACTGATAAATTATTTTGGTTTCACTTGTAGGAGTTTATAGACACTGTTGGTTTTACTGATGGTCAATTTGATTCTACCTTTTCTTGTTGTGGTTTTGCCCACTGTTTGGAGGAGCCTATGAGAGAGAACCCACAAATTTGTATGCTTTCTTAATTGACAACACCATACATTTACAACGCACATAAAATAGATTTCAAGCATATTCCCTAGTACATTCAAGAATTTTTTTTTATAAGAGTTGTTTTCAATTTTTTGGTTTTTGTGTTTGCTTATTTGGGGTATTAAGGCTTTGCATTTTAATTATTTTGTCAACTTTAATTGGACATTTGAATAATATTGGAGCAAATTTGTAAAAGTTATGTAATATTTAGTGGAGAGAGAATGCAAGATTTTCAAAATCTAATGATTTAAAAGTAACTAATTCAAATTAATATAATTTTAATTTGTCAAATATTTTTAATCAAAAATCAAATTATATGTTTATTTATTAAAAAATTAATAAAAAATTATAAAAATTATAAAAAAAGAAAATTTAAAGCATACAAAAATTTTGATCTAAAAATATTAATATTTCAATATGCTTACTAATAAATATAGTATGATATAGTTGAACTATTTTAAGTGTTAAAATTTCACCCATGAAGAATATATTGATTACAAAACAATTTAAAAATAGAGTGTGTAATATTCTCTAACAATGCACTTATACCATTTAACTCTACAACTATACCACCAAGCCATTTATCTTGTAGTTATTTTCTATGTTTAGTTACTATCTAGAAAGTTGGAGCAATGTATTAGTTAAAAAATCTTAATCAATTTAACCTAGAAAATTTGGAGCAATGTATTAGTCAAAAAATCTCAATCAATTACCTACTAGAAGAAGTCAAAATTTACTATGCCCACCAAATACCACACCTACACAAACCCATATCTTGCAATACTTTTCTATGTGAAGTTACAACTTAGAAAGTATGGAACAAATGTATCAACGAAAAAAAGCTTAATCATTACTAAAAGAGCCAAATTTTGCATTTCCCCCAAACATTATGTAGCTTGTGTGAGATCTAAGCAATTAAAAGGAGTGGAGCCACTGATTTTAATACACCATACTAATTGATCCCATAATTGTAATTGCATCTTATGGTAGTTTAGTGGGTAAATTGGGGTGAATTCGAGTTTGGTTTTGCTTATTAGTTTGCTATGTGAAACTAAGGTGAATTTGAGTTGTGTTTTGTTGCTAATCCTTTGTTATGTGTAAACAAAGGTGAATTTGAGTTGTGTTTTGCTGCTAATCCTTTGTTATGTGTAAACAAAGGTGAATTTGAGTAAGGTTTTGTTGCTAATCTTTTATTTTGTGTAAATTAAGAGGCTAATCAAGTTAGGCCTCACTGCTAATCATCTATTTTTTGTAAATAGAGGCGAATTTGTGTTGGGCTTTTCAGCTAATCTTCCACTCTCTCAAACTGAGATGAATTAGGGTTAGGCCTTAATATTATTGAAGGAGAAAAAATATAATACATTCCTCAAAGGCACTACATGAACATGAATTGGAGCCAATCAAAATTTGATTCCCCAAGTCTAAATAAAATCAATGTCTTATCTAATTTAGGAACCTTCCAATAAGAGAAGAATGTAAGCTTCCATAAGCTTTGCCAACCAACTAGTCAAGAATAGTAAGAAAAAAGTCTTGTAAGAGGTGAAAGGTTTATGACTGTAGATTAATGTACTTAAGGTGTACAATTTTGTATTTGTGTGTTCATCTCTATAAAGTTAACAAGAAAGGTGCAGCTTCACTAACAATACAAAAAAACCAACGAGAATTTGATATTTAAAATTTACTAAAAATGTTAGGAAATTTCTATGTAAAAGGATTTTTAATTTTTCTTTAAACAAGTACAACTGGAGAAAGATGTCTCAGATAATGGATGAATTATATATGGAATTGTTGCTATGTGTTGAATAACACCTAACCACACAAAAAACCAATACCATGAACAAACCGACCAACATCCCTCAAAGCATAAGCATCACCTTGTCCCCAACCTTCTCAACACAACACACACCAAATTAGTATGAGGGATTGAGAGAATTCATACCACCACGAAATCATCTCCTCCCAACTCATCAATATCTTTCAACATCTTAAAATTCCTCCTCTTCAAAGTCATGTCTTGTTGGAGGAAAAAGCATCCCAACAAACTTATTCACACAAAAAATTAGCTTTGCACCTCATAAATAGAAACATATATAGACAAACACAAATTAAAACTTTCTACAGTCTAGCCTTTGAAAATATATCGCGAACTAACACTGCCACCCATCTTATCTACCTTCTAATACTTGCATAAGGCTCTCCCAAAGGTCGTGTTTTAGTTGTAATATTATTTTACATGTAAAATAATGTATAATTTTAATGAAACATATTTAAAAGTAAAAATACTTAATATATAATTTATAGTATTGCATTATTTTAGATATACAAAAATAAATTTAATAGCTTGCAATATATTGTATAGTAATAAATGGAATCATCATATTTGAATCTAAGACTCCATATGTCACCTCATTACATAAAATTACTATTAGAGATAACTATCAAGAGCTCATTTATAATGATTTTTCCATTTATTCATTCATTGTATTGTTTTCTCAATGATTACTTATCAATTGATAACAAACTGTTTACACAAGGTTAAAATTCCTAAACATACATGGAGGATGCAAAAAAAATATGTAAATGTACCAAATATAATACTTATATATGTATTTCTAAGATATACAAAAATATACAAAGACATGACCACCCTTAAACATGACACATTAAGAAAAAAATAAGCTTGAAATAAGTAAGTCAACTTTGACTATTTACCTATGGCTCAAGCCCTAGTGTGTGATGTTTAAGTCATCTACAAAGACATGTTACATGCATGAATATTTGTAGCTCGTACAAGTGCAAATGCAAAAAACTTTGCATGATAATTCTTTCATAATTATTCCACTCCACATAAGCCTAGAATCTACTATTGTTCTACATGTTCTATACTCCATGAAACTTTTGTGCTCTTAGCAAAATGATAGCACTTTTTTTCTAATTTTGTGTTCCCCTGAATTTATAGTTTTATCAAATGGTATGATGTAACAGTCCCCATGTAACCCAACCTAGACCAAAGTTCCTTTCATCTTAAATTTTGTTCATGCCCACTTGAAATTTTCTTGTAGGCAGCCAAATTCTTCAAAACCCCTATCAAATTGAAGTAATCTCATGAGAAACCCATCTCTATGACTTGTCAGTCAATTATTATTCCAGGATTTGAGAAGAGAAATTGTAGAACTAAAGCCAATATGGCCCCTACTGTGTAGAATACTACACACAGAATCCCCAATTTGGAGGTTGATTATGTTGTCTAGAGTAAGAAAATGTCAGTTATGATACATGCGGGTTTGAAGAGGTTTATGCCATAATCTATTTCAACAAATCTTCTAATGACTAGGAAAGATTATGCGAAGATAGAAACAACAAGATACTTTCAATGGGGTAAAGCGTGTTGGTGCTTTTGCAACTAGGGGAATGCTTGGAGTGGGTCAGAGATTAAGGAGAACGATGGAGGATCCAAGGGCTTGTTCTTGCAATTTTGGGGCAAAGGCAATGGTGGTGAGGAAGTTAATTATTAGGCCTTACAAAGTAAGCATCTTCACCAGGTTAAGGAAGGGAATGAGATAACCCTGTGCCATGTAAGGAATCATGGCAACATGTTTCAATTTTTAACCCTATCATACTTCAAGGCCATTTCTGTGAATCTATGGTTGAACTAGGGGATTACATAGGCTTGTGTCTCAATAATCAAGAGGATCACTCAAATACGACTAGCAAAATATTTTGAAAATAATAACATATTATGTGCAAGCAACATTCTGATTGTTGAGATTGAATGCTAGAAGAAAAAGATGGAACAAGTTATCAGAGTACACTAAAACTTTTAAGTTGACTTGAAAAGAATTATGCTTTGCATTATGAATCTTTAAATTCTAGCTTTGAATCTTTCAAGTCATCGAGTGAAAAAGAAAAGTTTTTCATTACGACTTTAAATTTTTGATTAAATTGGATCCATTAAATCAAGATGAAACCATAAGATTTTTTCCCTTTCATCTTTTTTAGGAGAAGGAATGAGGTGAAGCTTATTGGACAGAAAAATATATATTCACAGGTGATGTTGTGCACTCCAACAACAACATTAAAGCAAAAGCTACATGATAAAGATTAAGAGCTATCTTACTTGAAGCATAAGAATATGGAGCTGGAAGAGAAAATAAGAGGTCTGATGATCAAATCCCAAGCATGGTAGTGGGTAGCGATTCCCAAGTATCGAAAAGACTTTGGCATTATCAGTTTCTTTTTTTTGAATGTGTGCTCCTAATCGTGTGAGACAAAATCAACAAATAATGCTTGTGTATGTAAAGCCTAATTAACTAATAGGGTGTGGTGAGTATAAGTAATTTGGTATCCAAAAAAAGGGTAGAATTTTTTTGGCCCAAGGTGGATGAAGTAACCACAACCATACAAGATTGACAGGTTATAATAGTGAGATGATATACTATAGAAGAAAAATATTTAATGAGGTTGAATATAGGTTCATATAAGATGAGATTTTATTTGACATTTTGTTGGTGTTTTTTGGACTACCAGGTACACTAAACCCAATATTAGGGTGCACAAGATGAAAACAAGGCTAAGCATTACCTAGGTCCTATACTCAACAAGATTAATCTTAACTCTGAACCAACATCAACAAATTACACAAGACTCTCTACACTTTAGGCTCTACAAGGCCAAGGTAGGTGCACCTCAGGGATATGAATGTAATGGTTATTGGATTTTCTCTTCACACACTTGCTTATTTATAATTCTTCTTTCAAACTTATTCGTTATAGTAGATAATGGTTAGAAATCTTTCTTAGATTTGTATTGAACTTTTTGATTACAATAGTTAATTATAACCAAAGGAAGGCTATAACAAATAAGTGCTGACAAGCAACTTTAATTCTTCATTACATAAAATAGAAATTTGATTTTTGATTGATATGTGTATTTTTCAACCATAAGAAACATCAATTTGTAATAGATATTAATTGATCAGTACCTTATCCATTGTCATATAGAGTCAAAATCAACAACTTTAGACCTATTTAATTGACTTGCAATTAAATTTGTCAACAATGAACTCTAAATTTCATTCTTATCATATCCTTCTGATATATCTAAAACCCTATCACTTACTGAAAGTAATTACTTAATTTTTTGAATCAAAAGGAATCAATTTAAGAGATATACAATTAATCCAAATTGCATTAAATTGAAAGAACATTATTCATTTCAATCTCAAGATCACAGATACACTAGAAAGGAAAGAAACCTAAGATACATAGATTTTTAGGAATTCCTTTGTATTACTTTCTTTGAAAATGAATACAATAATGATACAGACTCAGAGTATAACTCAGAACTTGACAACTAGACCATTCATGTTCACTATATCTTCAAGTTTACAATACTGAATGCATTCATACAATTAACAAAAGTGGACAAACTATAAAAATGACATAGAATTGAAAAATATATAGAATTTTGACACTTACTCCACATCCTAGAAATCTTTATAAAGGATTGCAACGAGCTACATATGGGAGGACACCTGTAAAAATTTGGTTGAAAGAAAAATCCCATACAAAGATCATAAAGATACTACATTTAACATCCTTCAAAATCAGGACAACAACCACAAAATTAGTATGGCAATATCTACTACAAGAGTTTTACATTCACTTCTGCTCGTCCTCTTTTTCCTTGATTGTCAAAAAATTCAACTGCCTTCACTTTCAGGGTCCTCATTTCTCCAATTAGATATTAAGACAATTACTTTTTCTTGATGGGCTATCCAGCATATCAGATTTGTTCTAAACTTTCTATCACCGCACTCCACCTGAAGATCGAATCCCCATCATGTCATGAAGCTCGACCACCAATGCTCCTCTTTCATGGTTGTTCGGTGATAACTTGTCCTTGCAATATTTCCACCAGCCCAGAAGAAAGGTCAACAACTTATTCAATTTTGCATACTTTGGTAACTTTCTTAAATTTCATTGGCTGAGGGCCTTTTGTCATTATTCTAGCTCACGAAGACAAAGTTAACCTCATTTTGGTCAAATTGGGGTTTACAAACTTATGATAAACTCTATATTGTATCATCTTATCTCTCTCCAAGACCTCCTACAATCTTACGATCAATGCTTATACTGCCCTTGGTGTAGTATCTTACCCTATTTTCTTTCATCTCATGATCTAATGACCGTGGTCATCTATGCCCTATTTTAGCTTTGGTAGTTACCCTTTTTAAACCTTACAATGTTATGAAAGAGCCTTGGTGTAACATTGCGGTTCCATTTTCCATTCCTTACAACCATATGACTCAGGTAGTGAACTGACTTCGTAGCATTGGGAGCTTCACATTTTACCTCTACAATCTCATGATGAAGGCATTTTCATATCATCTCAGCATCATAACATTGCAACATCACCTTATCTTAAGATCTTATGATCATCTCCATCCTCGTGTGGTCGCGGACCTCCATTTCTACCCTCATGATGCTATGACACATTGACTGTCGTAACATCGACACTTGACTTTACCATTGCATTACTTGCCCTTACGATCTTATGATCACATGACCATACAATGAAGCATAGTATCTTAGCACATGAAAATCATCCTCCCAATCTTATGACTAGGTCATAACATTGCAACTCAACATTTTGACTTTTTTAATTATACGACTAATCATAACATCTTAGGTCCCTTTCCTTTACATCTCGATCTTATGACTATTGTGAGATCTCAACTCCATTTCTTGGCTGAGTGATGTCAAATGAATGAATACTTCTTTTTATGCTCAATACTCCTTCAAAATTTTGAACCTTGGCATGTCATGCGATCTTGCGAGGCTATGACCCTACAAACTAGCTTTAATCACTCCTTCACTATAGTTTATCCCTTAGCATTATTTTAGACCGTGATCATGTGACAAGCATGACCTTAACTATTTCACAACCTTGCATGAATTTTTCTTCACTGACTTGCAATGTTGTGAACCCATTGTAAATTTTATCGCACCCTCACCATAGTTTGGATCCTAACCATCTTCATATCTATGATGTTGCACCGAACTCTTGTACTTGACATGTTCTCCATTTCTTGCAAGTTTGCAACTTGATCTCCAGTTTAGCTCTAACTTTTTGCGATGTTGTGACTACACAAATTTTGATTGCTTGATTAATCCTTTTCGCATCATCACAACTTACTATTGAGTGCATTTTTGAATGAGATATCGAATGAATTTATATTTTCTTTATTGATCAAGTATCACAACTCATTTAGAATTTGACTCCACTAATTCTATTGAATTCTCATACTTGGAATATGCCACATGTTAGCTTCTAATTTGTCTATCTTTGCTAGGTACCCTTGGCCCATCATGCCACATGGAAGGTCACCACATTCTCATCACCTTAGCCCATGGCTATCCATTAACACTTATGACCACCCGATCCATTTTATTTTGCAACATTGCTGCTTAAACCCAAGGTTAGCCTTAACCCCATGCAATCCTACAAAAAAGGTAGAACTTAACTGCTAGGTTTCCAATTGCATAGTCGCAACTTAAAACACCTTCATTTCAAACCCTTGCGAATATGTGATGTGCATTTTATCTGACTATTGGATGACCTTCATGGCTTTGTAGCTTGATCTTATCTTTGACTAAGTTGACCTGTGATCATGCAATCAATCACACATCCTTCCTTTGTCACAACTTCATAACTTAGGAACTTAACTCAACCTTAACCCTTATGACAATGTGACAAGGCAATCACAACATCACCACCTTAATCTCAGGTTGTCCTTAACTTAGTGCGACCTTGTGATGACTATGAAAGTTAACTGCTGCTGAAACCTTAGGCCCATTGGTACATGTGTCAAATGGTCACATCCTCAATTTGGTTATTCATCAAGAAACTTCTTTTTGCGAAAAAGTGATAGCCTTTAATGCCAATATGATCAATGGTCATGAAAATACTAATCTCAATTGCATCTTCCTTATAGAAAAGGGCCCACTGAGACATGTGGCATCATGTCATATTCTCACTTTGGTTAAAAAACTTGCAACTTAAATATGCAAGAATACGAGAATTGCTGATCCTCCAAGATCTGACGATTCCAAAACATGTACAATGACTGCCTAGAAACTAAAAGGAAAGAGAGGCCCATAGGGACATATGTCAGCTAGTCATGCCTTCATGACTTGAAATATTTAACTCAACATAAATTATGTGACCATGCGACAAAGCTTTCACCATGTTGCAGCTCCAAACCATGTTTAACATTAATCCTCTATGATCATAATGCTTTGTAGCTTCATAAAGCTTGAAACTTGCCCTTGATATCTTATGATCTACTCCTCTATCACACCATCAAACACCTCCCTTGTCATAAGATCGTAGCTTAGAATATCTTCCTTATATTTAAAACAATCCATGATCTTATGAAAACTATCTTTCATAGTATCGCGAACTTCCATTTCTTTCACTGTGATCCTATGACAAACTAAATGCCATAACATTGGGACTTGAATGATCTTTGGCACTTCATACCCCTACGATCCTACAACAAGAAAGAAATTGTATGATCGTAGGTCTCAACTTAAACTTCTACGATGTTACAAACACACAATATATCGTAAGATTGGGGAACTCAGGCTTTACCCTTATGACCATCCAACAACCCTAACATTGTAAGGTCATAACTTTTGAATAACATGCAATTTCCAACTCTTGGAAAAAAACCTAGGGTAAGGGTAAGGATGATCACAAAATTCACTAGATTTTTCATGGAAAGGATAAAAACATGACTATAAGATAGAAAAAAAATTCCCTTAGGTGAAATTTTCAATACTGGGCTAGGGAAAAATAACTAGGTTAGGGTTTCTCTTGGAAACTAGAAATAGATGAAACACAAACCCTAACCAAATAACAAAATTCAAGCATTTTCATGAGGGATTTTCAAATTTTAGGTATAGTGAAAATGAGGGCTATTAGTGGCTCTCTTTGGGGATGATGGATACCTGTATCCATGTAAGAATTCAGAATCTTTGGTTAAAGAGGACCACATACATGACAGCTTGTGACAACTTTTGTGAGACTATACAAGGGTATATACATCTATAGATAAACTATAGACACATGTACATGAATTTACAAATGTACAAAGATATACCAACCTAATTACTGTTCATGGAAAATAAATCCCTTTAACAGAAGTATTTCTTCAAGAATTGTCCATGAATTGACAATTCAAGAAAGCTTCTTGATAATTATTTGATAAAATATGAATCCTCATCCTAAGTGGAATCAACCAAATAAGGACCAAGCCATATAGGATCAAATTTTCCATGCTTACCCTTATCTTCCATCCTTGAATTCCACATTAGGACTAGATCATCTGGTTCAAACTTTCTTGACATTGCCTTCCTATCATACATATGCTTTGTTTGTAACTGTAGTTTTATATTTTTTGCAGATGCCTCTTTCCTTTTCTCAATCAACCCAACCAATTCATCCATCCTTTCCTGCATATCATCAATGATATCTTCATCATACATCTGGATGTAATTATACAAACCTATTAGGTTGTTCTGAGGAATTCTATCCTAGATTCCATATACAAGGTCAATATGTGATACACCTATTTCCTTCTTCATTATTACTCTATTAGCCTAGACTGCTAACTGCAACTTAGAGTCCCAAGCTTTCTTATTGTCATCTAGAGTCTTTTTTATGACCTTCAAAAAGCTTTTTTTTGTGGACTTAGCCTATCCATTTCCTTATGGATGATAAGGTGATGAAGTTGACCTGGTAATACTATAATTATCATAAAAGTTGATAAATTCATTAGATGTAAAGCACATAGCATTATTAGTTTCGATACTCTTAGGACAATCAAACCTTGAAATGATGTTATTCATTAGGAAATTGTTTACCACCTTACTAGTAGCATTCTTGGTGGGGATGGCCTCTACCCATTTTGTAAAATAATCAGTTGCAACTAGTATCCATGAGTAACCACTGCTAGACTTGGGTGATATTTCACCTATGAAATCCATTCCCCATTGCTGAAAGGGTGCTTGGACCTTAGCTAATTTTGAAGGAGTGTTCCTAGAGAACTTTAATTTTCTTGCAGACCTCTGGCAAGGGTCACATTTTCCAACCAAAATTTGGGCATCTTTGAATAAACTAGGCCACCAAAATCTTGCTCTCATTACCTTATGGGCAGTATTTTTTTCCATATAATGCCCACCATATACTCTTGAATGCATCTCATTCAATATTTTTTCCGATTCTTCTTGATCAATACACTTCAAAAGTATGCATTCAAAATTTCTCCACCATAGGCCTCCATTGACAATGATGTACCTAATTGAATGTAACTTTATAGTTCTCTTTTCATTATCTATCAAATGAGGTGGAGCTTGCATGTTCTATAAATAATATATTACATCTTTATACCAATTACATTGATCCATGTTAGATGTATCTAGCTTGAGGTCTTCTGATCTTGCGTTGATTTGATTGGCATCTAAATTTGATTGAGCCATAAGTTTCACCAATCCTTGACCTCTTACTAGCTTGGTGATGTAGATATCTATATTGAAATTTTGGATTCTATTAATCCATCTGCACCTCCTACTAGACACTTCTTGTTGAGAAAATATATCCTTAACTATTGCACTTGGTACAAAAGCAATAACAATAGCACCCACTAGATAACATCTAAAAGCTTTGACCATTTTGACCAAGGTGTAAGCCCATTTCTCATTGATTTCACACTTCAATTCAATAGGGTGTAAAGATTTACTAAAAAATGCAATTGGTTGTTCATGACCATCCTCATTTTTCTATAGTAAGACAACAACAATAGTATGGAAAGATGCAAAGGAAAAAATATGCATGGGATTTCCATAGTCTAGGGTCCTAAGGATTGGTGCATTCTTAATAGTAGTTTTAATTTCTCGAAAATAAATAGTAGGTTCACCTTCCCAACTGACAGTTGCTCCTTTCTTGAGCATTTTGGAGATTAGTCTGTTGATCTCAACAAAGTTTTTTAAAAATATCCTTAAAAAATTTACTTGTACAAAGAAAGATTGTATACCCTTGACATTCTTGGGCTCTAGAACCTTGTCAATTGTTGCTACTCTTTCAGGGTCAATCTTCATCCCATCTTTGGACACTATATGACCTAGCAACTTTCCTTCTGTCACCCCAAATGTGCATTTCTTTGGGTTTAGGGAAATGCCATACTCCAAGGATTTTATAAAAATATTTTCCAAATATTTGTAATGGTCCTTAACCTTCTTTGAGTATGCAGTCAAATCATCTTAATACACAACCATGAACTTATCAATATACTCTTTAAAAGCTACATCCATGGCCCTCTGAAAAGTTGTTCTTGCATTTATGAGACCAAAGGAAATTCTTACATATACATAAGTTCCCTAGGGTGTAGTGAATGTTGTCTTGAATTATTCCTTCTCATAAACTAGGACCTATTTATATCTTGAAAATCCATCCATCATTGACATCAATTATGAACCAGTGACCTGTTGCAACATGGATTCCATGTTGGGCAGCCCATAATTATCCTTTAATGAGGCAATGTTTAGATTCTTGAAATCAACACATAGCCTGATATCACCATTCTTTTTTTTGGCAAGCACTAGATTGGACACCTAAGAAGAATGTCTAATTGCCTTTATTATCCCCCCATCTCTAAGCTTCATGAGATCTTCTTGCATCTTAGGAGGTAGAATGGGATTGACAGGTCACTTCTTCTATATGAATGATTTGACATTTTCCTTTAGAGGTATTACATGTTGGAAAAGATCTTGTATATAAGCTTTAAGGTCATCATATGACCATGCAAAAACATGTCTGAATCTCCTCAATAAATCTAGCAGAGATTTCTTGATTTCAAGAGATAAGGTTTAACCAATGTATACCTTTTTTGGAGATTCAACAGTGCCCAAATTGATTTCTCCCAGTTCCTGTGGCTTCTTATCTGTGATATCTATATGCACTCTATCCTGATTATCAAAAGCACTCTCAAGCACTACTAAACCCTTAGGAACCTTGTTTGTTTTTAGCTATAATATTTCATGTCCAAAAATGGTTTGTTTTCCATATATTATTTCTACAAAAAGCACTATAGACCAATTCTTGACCATGATATTTATCCTCATTAAGTAGACAATTCAATATATCTTTATCATCTTCAAAAACTTGCCAATTTTCTACATTATCAGGAATAGAAGGCATATTCTACATTTTAATTGTAGACATACCAACAAATGACACATTATCAAGCTTGATTTCCATATTAGCTAGCAAGTCAACCATCTTATTATTGCTCCTATCCATCCAAGAAATGCCAAAAGTATCAAATGTTTCTATCTGATCCCAAACAACATTTCTATACTATTTCAATCTTTTGTTCTTGGAGGCATATGTCTCCTTAATTTGAGACATTATCAATTCAAAATCACCAATAACATGCAACTTCTTAATTCCATGACTAGCTACAACTTTCAACCCTAGTAGAAGTTCTTAATACTCTGCACCATTATTGGTACATGTAAAGTTCAAGGTAAATGAATACCTAAAAGCATTTTTCTTAGGAGATCTAAAGACAATTCTGATCCCTGATCCTTCTCTAGAACTTTCCCCATCAAAATACATGGTCCATAAGTTCTGTGAATCCAAATAGTTTGTCACCTCTTGTGCAATCAGGGGAGGTGGTTTCTCAATTTCTTGGATCACAAGCTCTACTCTAAATGCATTGTCTCCAGTGTCCATAAAACAAGCACCATCCTTATCAATATTATCCTCAAATATGTAATCTATTAATTTTGATAGATTTGTCTCCTATGTGAAAAGTGACATATGATAGATCACATTGCAGGCTACCTCCCATTGCAACACTCCACTTTCTGGAGAGTAACATCCCATAATGGGGAGGAATATCAACTACAAGAATTATCATGGTCATTTCTCTATAAGGGTAAGCAACTAGCTTGAAAGGTAGGGCATTAATTGTACCTATGACAAGTACTTCTCTAGCATCCATTGCTCGACATCTCCCCTACTTGGTATCTACATCTAGGCCAAGGGTTCCCATAACCTTAAAAGGCATAATAGTATTTGATGCCCTTGAGTCAATCATACAATTTTTTAAGGTTCTTCCATTTATGACTAGGTTGAGGAAAAAGGATCAATATCTTGTAAGTAGGCTACAGAGGAGTTGTCTAAGTACATTTGGGGTATTTGAGATATAACTTCTTTGTCCTCTTTATCTTTCATTACTATTGGTATCTATTGTACTACTGGTGATTATGGCTCAGCAATATCATTACTACTCCCTATGTCACTCAACCAAGACATGGCTTTACTCTTATGTTCTTCTATTCTAAACATTTCAGATAAGGGGACCTTAATAGTAATTTGAGATAGAAAAGAAATCATATCAATAGGATCATATGCAGGAGTTTTGAGAAGATTACTACTGATGGTTTGCTCTTGAGCTATAGGTTCCTTAACTTGTTTGATGGCATCAGAATTAGACTTCTTTTCTTGCACCTTGGCTTTGGTTGTTTCAACTCCTTGAAACTACACTTTTTTCTTTGGTTCCCACTTCTTGGTCTTACTTTCCTTGACTTTCACAACCATTGAATCCTCTTTTTTATTCTCATCATTTGTTTTATGAGAAGTATCCTTGATAAATATACCAGATGGCTTTCCTGCAACATTGTTGACATTTTTGTTTCTCAAATTATAGGTGTTATGGACCTAAGCTATCATCTTAGTAGTGATTCTATCAATCTCTTCCTTTGATGGTTTCCTCAAGTTTGTGTGATCCATATCTACCAATGTACTGCATACTCTATCCTCATCATCTAAAAACACCTGTGGATGCTGTAATTGATAAGCACATCTATGATCTGCAACATCATATTCAAATTCCTCTAAATCAGAGTCTATACCATCATCACATAAGTTCACCATATTACAACCCATGTCTTCAAGATTTTCTTCTTCCTCTACATCCTCATTTTGTGGTTGTTGATTTGCACATAAAGATTTGACCAATGCAGAATAATCAGGGGAATGAGTGGACTGAAATACAATACACCAAGGCACATCATCTGTCATATTTACAGACTTTCTTTGTAAAGGATCTGGTGTACTTTTATCTTTGCTTCCTTGAGTGGGATTTGGGGTTGGTTTACCATCCTTCCACTGAGTGGTATAAGGATAGTTTTACATTCTAGGCTGCCTATTGTAGGGTGTATTATACTGAGGTGTATCACCAATATTCTACTTATCAATCTATTTTACTGATGGATTTATATTTTTTAGTAGGTTCAATACTTGACCCATTGTATCTTCATCAAGTTTCTTACCTGCAATAGGCTTATCACTTTCTTTCTTATTATCCCTAGGATTGAACAATTTAGGGTCATCCCTTCTTCCCATTTTACTAAAGGCTTTTCTATTATTTTCTATGTTTACTGCCATCTTATAAGCATCCCTTAGTGTTTTAGGATCCTTGTCCTTGAGATGACAAGCCATCTTACTATCAAAAGCATTGAAGTAATTGGTAAGGCATACATCTTGACCAAGTCTCATTACCTAGAACAACTTATACATTCCTTTATGAAATATGACATTAAAATCAAAAGTAGATTCATTTGGGCTCTTTTTCATGTTGTTGAACTCATTCAACACAAAGCTTGTTGACATAAAGGTCAATCTGTCTATTAATAACTTACACTTAGTCAATTGGTTACATTGCCACCAAGCTCTATAATTTCTATTGAGATTATCATTTAGTTTTTGGTGTTAACCAAGTAATTTAGTTGTTTATGAGCTAAGTAGTCAGTTTGCAGTGTTTGCCAAGCTACACAGTGTTTATTGAGCTTCAAAGATAAAGTTTAGTGCAAACTGAGCATAGTAGTAACTACTGAGTTAGTCAGTAGAAGTGAAGAAGATCATAGCGTTAATCGAGCTTTGTAGTGTAAATTGAGTCTAACAGTGTTTACCGAGCTCATAGGGTTAACAAAGTGGATGTAGTGTTGACCAAGTCATGTAGTGTCAATCGAGTAATCCAATTGCTACCAAGTTTCTCAGAGTTCATTGAGTCATACTGTGCTGACCAAGTTCAAGCTACTTGGAAGTGATTAGTATGGACCAAGCCTCTTCGTCAATCAAGTGCCAGTAGATGTCAAGTGTTGAAAGTGTTTTTCAAGTATCAAAACATCATCAAGTTTATCTTCTGAACCTGAGTTACAATAGTTGGATTGACTTTATGAATTATGATGAAACTAGTATTGTAGCTAACTCCAAAAAGTTATGATTTGGATTGGTATATATGAAATGCATCGTATCATATCCAAATATATTAGTGTGAAGAATATATGATATATTAGTGTGAAGAATATATGATGAGAAAAAGTGTGAATTAAGAAGGATACAAGCAGTATAAGGGACATCAAATATTTATCTATCACAGTGAGGTGATCTTTACATTACAAGGAATCTCAACCAACAAATTAGAGTTGCAGATCAGAGATCAACTACTGGTTCATCCTAACAGGTGTATCAATTAAATCCTTTAACCAGGTAGACTTAACAATCTTTGAAAAATCCCTTTACTGAGTGCATACTTCATTATATGTTTTGTAAATCTTTTCATAAGGTGGACCCAACAGTCCTTATTGCTCCTAATAGGGTAGATCACAAGAAGTGATTAATTATAAACCCTAACAGGCCAACTTTATATTGTAGTACTAAAGCTTGTGGGTATCATCCCCACCCTAGTTTTATTTTCTATTTGGAAGGTTTTTGGTTCACCATATCTTGTGTCAAAGTGTTATGAATGTTTTATTGCTTTTATTGCTTCATGCATGCAATTAGATCTAAATATTATATGAAGGATTAATTGATGAAATAAGTTAAAAGTTTTATTGGTTCCTGATTCACCCCTCCCCTTTTAGTAACCTTGTCTACCTTATATTTCCAACAATTGGTATCATAACTCTTTGGTTCTTACAAAAGAAGTTTAACAGCTTAAGAAATGATCAGAAGCAATGGAGGTATACAAGATAGAAAATGCTATTAAGAATGATAAGTTGGATTGAAATTGGCTATTGGAAATCTCAGAAAAGAAAAGGAGCATCTCTCTCAATATCTCCAAAGAAGGAAGGAAATAGTAGAACAATCAAATGAAAATCTCTACATTGAAGAAAGAATTGAAGACATATGTCCAGAAAGAAATTCAAATGAAGTTGATGAAGCAATCAAAGATCTACTTGAGAAGAATCTTACTCTCCAAGAAAAAGTAAGAAAGCTGAAAAGGGAACAAGAAATCCAATCAGTCAAACTATGTGAAGTCATGGAACAAAAGGACAAAGCTATAGAAGAGATAGAAGAGAAGAAAAATGAAATCCATAAATTATCACTTTAGCAAGCATATTTTATTGATCAACTCACTAGTGAAAATAAAGAACTCATGAATCTAAGCTCAGAGAATGAAAGACTATAGAATGATCTCAACACTAAGAAGTAAACCAATGAGAGGATGATAAAATCTCAAGAAAGCATGAATCAATTGAATGAACAAAATCAACATAGACATAAAGGCAAAGTAGGATTAGGTTATACAAAAGAAGGAGATTCATCTAAGCAAGGAGCTTAAAAGAACAAAAGGCCCACTTGCAATCAATGTGGTAAGATAGGTCATATATCAAACAAATGTTGGAGAAATGGTAAACCTAAATTCAATGGAAAGTGCCACAATTACAATAAGCATGGTCATAGAGCAAGTGAATGCAAGGAGAAATCTAAATTTGAAGGAAAATGCTATAGTTGCAAAAGGCAAGGACACAAATCTTCAGAATGCAAGACCAAGAAATTGAATCCAGTAGAACAGATTGTGAAATCAATATTTGGATGGAATTATGACATATGGTGTAAATGCCACTACTGTGGTGAATTTGGACACATTGGAGAAAACTGTATGAAACATCACGAGGAAAAGAGACACCACTAAATGATGTTTTATTGTACAAAACTTGGACATCTTGCCAAGAAATGCATGAGCATAGGAAAAGTTGAAGATGAAAACAAAGCTAAAGCTGACAATATAAGAAAGAAAATCAGGCAAAAATGGGTACCAAAATCTCTAGAGAATGCAAACAAAGATCATGAAGTGAATGCCACCCAAGTCAATGAGTTGGGTGGTTCAATCATTTCAACTTAGTTCCTATGGAGATCATTGGAGCTATGATTCAGAAGAAGAAATCTAACATCAATTCTAGCTAGCAGGAATAAACATCCAAATCAACATTTAAGATGCAAAAGGATCACCAAGCATGATGGAAAGCAGGAGACCTTACCAAGCTAGGTTGGGTTGCAAGACCTTACTGAGTAAGGTCTGGTTGTATATTGTTGCAAATACACATTTGGTAGTTCCTATCGACTGATGGTGACTCTATTGAGCTATAGATGTCTCCCAAGCATTAATGAATAAATTAAGTGGAGGACAACCTATCACCAAGCAAGTATGAAGTGTGAAGCATTAATGACAATTGAAAGGTGAAAATTTGTTAAAAGAAAGAAATAGAAGACATTATTTGATGCAGAGTATGCAGCAAAAGCACCAACTCTTCTTCCAACTCTGATCAGCACCTTAACTTGCTTCCAACCTCCAAACAGCAACTAGGCCTTCTTCCAAGGTTAATGACTGACCCAATGGCTTCTAACATTGGTATACTCTACCTCAAAGTGGACTCCACTTCACAAGCCCAACCCTCAAACCTAGGGTTCACAAACAACTTGGGACAATCACACCTTTACGGATTCCCTAACACCAAATAGGCTTAAAATAGAAAATATTTCTTAGATTGGGTTAGAACTCCATTCCCATGATATAAATGGTTCTTACTAACTCAAAACAACAAGAAAAACCCCCACTTTGAAGTTTCTCAACACCCAACACTGAAAATTACAAATTGTTACCAGCACTTTTATTAGAACAATTCCTAGTTTCAATGGTCAAACTCCCAAAAAATACAAAGAACCGTACAATATTTTCACATCACCAAACACCCTTCAACTACTCCTATGAGATTCCAAAAGATCAATTTCCAACTCTACTCCAGCATCAAGTTATGCCCGCTTTGTGTCACAGTCCTAAATGGCCAGTTTAGGCTGGGTTACAAGGAAAGCATAAATAAATGGGTTCAAAGACTTGGTTCAACCCCTTGAATCTCTTCTACACCTTTTATTTGTCCTTCTACACCCTTCACTTGGGTCAAATCAATCAACTTGGGAGCGTGATCCTTCGTTTTCCTTCAAAACTAGACTAGACATAAGACTATGTTCAGCCTAGGGCTTGCTGGTAAAAATAGGTGCCCAACTCCTACAGCCCTGAAACTCTTCCATCTTTAAGTCACCTCTCCTAACTTGCATTCCACAAAGCGGCATTGAAATCCCACGGTGGGTTTGCAAGTTAGGAGGCCATCTTGTTGAAACCCTCAATGTGCAGCAATTTCAGACCTACCTCTACTAAAACAGGTATAAATTTTAACCCAGAATAGATAAAAACTTCAAACCAATTGCATTCGAATTCTGACTCAGTCCTCTTTCCAAAAATATAAGATTTGTACCACTAAAAATCCGTACAGGCCGTACGGAATTGAAAAAATAGAGAAAATTGCAGAATTTCTGAGTTTTATTCACCAAATGCTGTCCACCCGTCCGTACCATGGCCTTCCCCACGTGTGGAGACCTTAAATAAGTGTCTTCCAACAGTTATAACTTCCCTTTGGATGGTTGGAAGACCATACAACTTCCTTTTTTAAGTTTGACAACAAATTTGCAAAAATTGCTCTTTAGCAACTTTTTGCATTTTGCAACTTTTTGCACCTTTGCATTTTTTTTACACACCTTCAATTCAAACGTGTCCTAATGAATCAAATCCACCTAAAACATCCTAAAAATAGTAAAATACTCAAGAATTCATAAATAATGACTCCTTGGTTACAAATGGTCACTTGGCTTATAACCACACCAATGTGCCATTGTACCTTACAATTGAGTCTTCATTACAAATATGGACCAAACTTCATTCCTAACAACTCTAACGTACTAAACACCTTGAATTCATGCCTAAGAGCCTTAGGTGCCCTGCACCATTATTTGACCACAAATTTCCAGAGCTATTTGTGAAAAAGTGAATCCAGAGTGTCTGAGTGATTAAGTGTTTGTTGTTGAATATTTTTGAAGTTTTCAAACCCTACTAAGCAATGTCATCTTCTAGCAGCAAAAACAAGAAGGGTTCTGAAATGTTGATTCATGGAGTCGACTGCAAGGCAAAAAATTTCAAGTTGAGTCCAAAAATTGTAGAGGCACTTGACCTAGCTGGTGCACAATCACATATTCCACCTAAGGTATTGCTCATACATGACATTTGTTTGTTTTATCACTGCTCAATCCAAGAACTTAGAACCCTCAAAATGAATGAAGCTTTGAGTAAATTATTTGTGAATGAAGTGTTGAAACCTGAGCATCAACATTTGGAAGCCAAGGGCTTGACTCATATCTCTGACATGCCAAGAGAGTTTCAGGTCAAATGGATGAGATATGTTTCGAGTCATATGCATAACATGTAGTTGTGGTTGGAGCAACCTATCTAGATAACCAAGAAAATGATTCATAGAATCACTGGACTCCCAATGCTGAATAAAGAAAAGACAAGCAAAACCCTAGGTCAGGCCAAACTAGCCAAGAAGACTCTTGCCAAGTGGGATGAAAGAGGAATGAAGATTAGTGGAATCATAGACATGGAGCTAAAATTCAGCATTCATATCCTTGCACATAAGATTTACAGTTCAAGCAGATTAAACACTGTATCATGTAAAGCTATTGATCTTGCTTACAATCCATGTAAGTTTAGATCTCTTTTGACTTGTTTATTCTTCTTTGTTTAGAAAAATTTCCCTTCTAAAAGTACGGTAGTATGGAGGAAGGATGTCCCTGTTTTATATCAAATAAATGAGTATATAGTAAAGATGGGTGAAAATTTTGATAGTATAATGGATAATTACTTTGAAACATTCAAAGAGAAGATGAATAATAGATTGAGGATTCCAAAGAAACTTGTAAAATATTACAAAGATGATATTTGTTTCATGGTGGACTATGATAAATTATACATTCAGGCAGTCAGACCTAGAGTGGTAGGGGTTAAGCCTCTAGAGTATAAGGTTAACATTGATGACACCAAGGACATCATAGAGGCTCTTCTAAATTAGCCTTTGGATCCCAAAGCTATATACTTTGGAACATATGATGAAGTAAGGCAAGAATAAAGCTTGAGATTAAGCTTCCTCAAGCAGTAAGAAAGGAAATTGAAGTTAGGAGAAGAAGAAGAAAATGAGAAAATTGTCTTTCAGAAGACAACTCCTACACTTCAAGAAAGATTGAAGAAGATGGAAGAAGGTTCTGGAATGAACAACTTCAAATCACTAAAATTAAAAACCAAGAACCTTGAGGGGAAGAAGAAAATTGAAAATATTCTCTTATCCAAGTTGGGCAAATGGAAGTACTCACCAAATGAGATCTCTCAGCAAGTTCCAGATGCACTTCTTCAAGAAATTAAGCCAGAATGGGATAATGCAAAGAAGACTGCTGTGGAAATTAGTGAGTAGACTCTAAGATAGCTTATGCTGAGTCTTAGCAACAAAGAGGTGAAGAAAGCATTGAAGAAAAATAAAAAGAAACTTACACCTAAATTTAATACATGTCTTGTGCTGATGAAAGACATAGAATCAATGGTAAAATCTGCCACTGCCACATGGAAGAATATCTACTAGTTGCATCAACCTAGTGACTTTGTTGTCCATGTTGATGACAAGGAAGGTGATGATGAGGAAGAAAATATGGAAACTAAAGATGATGAATTTGATGATGTAAATCTGGAAGATGAGGAGGAAGAACAAGAAGCTGCTAAAGGAAGTCTGCCAGAGATTCAAAATATTGAGGAAACTGATCCATAAAAGATTTTAGCAATAGTAATAGCCTCATTTCCACATTCTTTGAGCAAAGCCTTAGTGCCATCTAGCTCCGCGAAAGATTCTATCAAGTTGGTTGTGGTAACCACTGCTATACCAAGCACCCAACCAAGCTTTGGACTTGTTCAATAGAGTACTACAATGACAGAAGTGACCAACACTTCATCTACTGAGCTACAAGTTCCTTTATCATCAGGCATGTCCATACAACAACAAGGTATTTCTACTATTAGTTCCATCTCTACATTTTTTGCTAGCCCTTTAGTTTCAATAGTTATTTCTATTTCTAATGTATCTATAGCAAGTATAATGATAGTTGAGACCAAGTCTCAACCGAGTACTAAAGTTTTAGATAAATGTAAGAAAACTATTACCACCATTCTGAAGGAAAAAGGTAAAGAAGAGTAAATTGATCTAGATGAGGGTATAGTTATTCCAAATTGGGATATCTCTACCCTCAACCCTGATCAAATGGATACCATGGGTGAACTACCAAAGAAGAGAGCTAAGAAACAAAAGCTTAGAGAAGAGAAGAAGAAAGAAAACCAATTTTTTGAAGACACAAAGAGCATATTTATTGATTCTCTAAGTATTGAGGTTAATAGTACTCAACCTATTCATGATTAGTTAGCAAAAATGGTCCACAAATTCAATGAATACTTGAATAGACAGGAAAAGCTACTTCAAAGAGCAAAAAGGAAGTTTGAGAATAGAGTGTTAGAACAAGTTGCACAAAGAATTGCAATAGACCAAATAGAGTTAGCTACTATTCTTGGTACACTGGAAACCTCTGTTAATAACGTCATTTCATTATTTTTCAAGTGAAGTGACACATCTATCTTTACCAAGTATATCAAGGAGAAACTGTCCAAGATAGATGAAGATATGAAGGCAAGTGCACATCAATTGTCACTTGACCCAAGCCATAGCTCTACACATTATACAAAGATATGATATCCGACTGATCTACAGGTAGAACTATTAAGGGAAGGCACTAGGATCAGGGCCACTCTTGTATAAATTCAAGGCATGATTCTTCCAAACATGGATGCATTGGAGAAACATATTGCACATGCAAAGATACTCATCCATGATAACAACTTCTCCATAGCTGACCACATGATGGAATTATCAGTAGAAGTTTAGATTGCATTGCATACAAGAAAGGTGCTAGAAAAGAATTGGGACAAGACAATGGTACTTATTCTAAAGGTACATTCTGAATTCTTGTCGCATTTTGTTATTAACATATAGTTATTATACACCTTTGGCATTTATGTCAAAAAGGGGGAGTAGTGTATATAATATGTAAAGGAAAAAAAAAATCCTATACTATGTATATAAGGGGGATATATATATGGGGGAGAAATATAGTATGAATAAGCATAAAATACCTTTACAAAAGAAAATTACAAAAATTAGAAAAATAGAGTATGTTATCGAGCCACAACAGATGGAAGTCAAGACCAAGTTGAAGATATAAAATAATGCCAAAGGAAGTTTTGACTTATAGCTTTGAATGATCAGATTTTTGTTTTGATAAATGTTTTTATCACTAATGCCAAAGGGGGAGATTGTTGACATAAAGGCCAATTTGTCTATAAGTGACTTACACTTAATCAAGTGGTTACATTGCCACCAAACTCTACAGTTGCTACCGAGCTTATCATTTAGTTTGCAATGTTAACCAAGTAATTCAGTTGTTCTCGAGCTAAGTAGTTAGTTTGCAATGTTTTCTAATTTAAATAGTGTTTACCAAGCTTCCAAGATAAATTTTAGTGAAAATTGAGCATAGTATTGTCTACCAAGTCAGTCAGTGGAAGTGAAGAATATTGTAGTGTTAACCGAGCTTTGTAGTGTAAACTGAGTCTAACATTGTCTACCAAGCTCATAGGGTTAATAAAGTGGATGTAGTGTTAACCGAGTCATGTAGTGTCAACTGAGTAATCTAGTTGCTACCAAGTTTCTTAGAGTTCACCAAGTCACACAGTGTTGACCAAGTTCAAGCTACTTGGAAGTGATTAGTATGGATTGAGCCCCTTCATTAACTGAGTGCCAATAGATGTCAAGTGTTGCCAAGTATCAGAACATCACCGAGTTTGTCTTCTAAACCCGATTTACAATAGTTGGATCGACTTTATGAATTATGATGAAATTAGCATTGTAGCCGACTCTAATAAGTTATGATTTGGATTGGTATATATGTAATGCATTGTATCATATCCAAACATATCAGTGTGAGGAATATATGATGAGAAAAAGTGCGAATTAAGAAGGCTACAAGTAGTATAAGGGACAAAAAAGATTTACCTATCAAAACAAGGTGATCATTATATTACAAGGAATCTCAACTAACAAATCAGAGTTTCATATCAAAGATCTACTACTGGTTCATCCTAATAGGTGTATCAGTTAAATCCTTTAACTAGGTAGACTTAACAGTTTTTGAAAAATCTCTTTACCAAGTGTATACTTCATTGTATGTTTTGTAAATCCTTTCATAAGGTGGACCAAGCAATCCTTATTGCTTCTAACAAGGTAGATCACCAGAAGTGATGAATTGTAAGCCTTAACAGACTAACTTTATACTGCAGTACTAAAGCTTGTGGGTATCATCCTCACCATCGTTTTACTTTCTATTTGGAAGGTTTCTGGGTTACCATATCTTGTGTCAAAGTGTTATGAATGTTTTACTATTTTCATTGTTTCATGCATGCAATTAGATTAGAATATTATATGAAGGATTAATTAGTGAAATAAGTTAAAAGTTTTATTGGTTCCTAAGTCACCCCTCCCCTCTTAGTAACTTTGTCTACCTTATATTTCCAACAAAGCTAGCATTGGTGTTGTCACCATATTGCTCTTTAAAAAAAATTTCCAAGTCACTGCAAGAGGCTACACTATCATTTGGAAATCTTCTAAACCAATCCCTAGTATCTTCAGTTAAGGACTATACAAATAACTTCATGATTACATCCTCATTCTCTACCTCATAGTCATTGAGCAAGTATATGAAGTTTCTCAAGTGCTCTTCACCAGTGAAAAAATTATTACCATTAAATTTTATGAACTTATCCCTCAGATCATTGGAGATAGGATGTGGGAAACCAAGGATGCCTAAAAAGGACATCTACTTGTACTTTTCCATATAAATTGGTTTTCTTTGGAATCCCATAGCATTTGAAGTACTTGCTCCAACAACCTAACTTTGGATAGGAATCTGAGTTTGTTGGACTTGCTAGATAATAGGGATTTGGCTGGTAGTAGCAAAAATTGAAGTAGGGGGTTGACTATGAAGTGTTTTGGCCTATTATTAGAGGTCTAGAAGTAGGGATAAAAGGGGTAACTTGTGAGGATTGACCTGGCCCAGAGGCTAGAGCAGAGTTAGACTTGATAAACTATTTTTTTCTCCTAGACTTAGTTGCTTGAGCTTCATTCTCTACTTTCTCAAGTTCCTTTTCTAAATCTTCCCTCTTTTCAAGCCTTTTTTAAGTCTAAGTCCAGTTTTGAAATGACTGTACTGGTGGGTTTAAAAGGAACAACCCGAGGCTCATTTATTTTTACTCCCACCACCTTTTGTTTTCCTTTATCATGGTCTTTCATAGTTAAATCTACAAAACTTGGTTCATTAGGTCTATAAGGTTGAACTTGTGCAATAACAGACCCCTCTTTCTCTTTAAGAAGGCGCTCTTGCTCTTGGACTTTGGATTTTAAAGCATTAATATCTCCAAAAAAATTTGAATGTAGCTTAGAAGATTTCTCTTCTAATATCTTATTTTGCTATTGCAAAGAAGCCATCCTCCTAAGCAAGTTATCTCTCTTAATGAGAGTATTCAAGGTGATTTGTTCCTTTTCTTTTTCCAAACGAATGTGTTTGGCCTCTTCTTCTACAACCCTTTTCCTAAGAAGAACTAGTTTTGGAAATAAATCTTAAGGGTCTACAATAGTGGCATCTGAATCTACAAGTTCATTCAAATAAATAAGATTGGCCACATATGGTCCTTGTCAAAAATGGTATCCATATTATCTCTAAACACCCAACTATGGTTCATTTCATTCACCCAATTTGGTCTACAAGGAATATTGCCTACATAAGACACATTTTTATCATGATATACTTTCTCCTCTCAAAAAGGGGTGTGAATGTCTCTCCCAAAAGCATAATATTTTTAGATTTAGAACTTGTGGAAGAAGATTCCTTTTCAACTACATGGTGGTATTGTGAATGGGATGATACACTACCCCTAGGGATCCAAGTAGGATTAGAGTCTACTTTCCTTTTATTTTGGCTCTTCCTACCCCCAGGAGGTAATTCTATGTATAATGGTAATTCTGTAGCCTTTGTAAAAGCCTAGGTATTTTTCTTGTTATTAGCCATTGGTCGAATTTTTTTGAAATATATAGCACTAGCTACAAAACCTTTGACTTGAGTTGCCACCCTATGAAGGGAAAATGTTAAAAATGACCTTTGGACTAAAAAATAGCACAAGAAACTTTCTGAAAAAAAGGGAAACTAGACAAGTTAATACTATAATACTTGGGGAAAACAACTTTACTCTATAAACAAGCCACTTTATAAATCTTTAAACAATATTCTTGACACAACTCCCCAGTACAGTCATTGTTTTATTGGTGTTTTTTGGACTACCAGGTACACTAAACCCAATACCAGGGTGCACAAGATGAAAACAAGTCTAAGGTTTAACTAGGTCCTAAGCCAACTTCAATAGAGTACACCAGACTCTCTACACTTTAGGCTCTAGAAGGTCAAGGCGGGTGCACCTCATGTATATGAATGTAATGGGTTATTGGATTTTCTCTTCACACACTTTCTCATTTATACTTCTTCTTTCAAACTTATCCCTTATAGCATATAATGGTCAAAAATTCTTCTTAGATTTGTAATGAGATTTTTGATTACAATAGCTTATTATAACCAAAGGAAGGCTATTACAAATAAGTGCTGACCAACAACTTTAATTATTCATTACATAAAATGGAAATTTTATTTTTGATTGATATGTGTATTTTGTGACCATAAGAAACATCAACTTGCAACTGATATTAATTGATCAATGCCTTATCTAATGTCATATAGAGTCAAAATCAACAACTTTAGACCTATTTAATTGGCCTGCAATTAAATTTTTCAACAGTGAACTTTTAATTTCATTTTTATCATATGCATCTGATATATCAAAAACTCTATCACTTACTCAAAGAAATTACTTAATTCTTTGAATCAAAGCAATCAATAAGAGATATATAATTCATCCAAATTGCATTAAATTGAAAGAACATTATTTATTTTAATTTCAAGATCACAGATATACTAGAAAGGAGATAAACCTCAGATACACATATATGTAGGAATTCCTTTGTATTACTTTCTTTGAAAATCAATACAATATTGATATGGACTCAGGGAATAACTTAGAACTCGACAATTAGACCATTCATGTTCACTATATTTTCAAGTTTACAAGACTAAATGCATTCATACAATTAACAAAAGTGGACGGACTGTAAAATTGACATAGAACTAAAAAATCTATAGACTGCTGACACTTACTCCACATCCTAGAAATCCTTATAAAGGATTGCAACAAGCTATAGATGGGACAACACCTGTCAAAATTTGACTGAAAGAAAAACCCATACAAAGATCACAAAGATACTATATTTAATACCCTTTGTATCAAAATTTAAACAAGAGCCACAAAATCAATATGGCAATATCTACTACAGGAGTTTTACATTCAATCATGCTCATCCTCTTTTTCCTTGACTGTTAAAAACTTCAACTACCTCTGTAGTTAGGGTTCTCAATTTCCAATCAAACATTAAGACACTTACTTTTTCTTGATGAGCTACCCAATGTATCATATTTGATCTAAATTTTCTATCACTGCACTCCACCTAAAGATCGCATCCCCATCAATTCATGAAGCTTGAGCACCAATGCTCCTCTTTCATGGTTGTTCGGTGCTAACTTGTCCTTGCAATATTTTTGCTAGCCTAGAAGAAAGGTCAATAACCTATTCAGTTTTGGATACTTTGGTAACTTTCTTGAATTTTATTAGTTGAGGACCTTCTATCCTTATTCTAGCTCAAGAAGACAAAGTGAATCTCATTTTGATCAAACTGGGGTTTACAAACTTACAATAAACTCTATATCGTATCATCTTATCTCTCTCCAAGACCTCCTACGATCTTAGATCAATGCTTATACAACCATTGGCATAGAATCTTACCCTATTTCCTTTCATCTCACGATCTTACGATTACAGTCAGCTATGCCCTATCATAACTTCAATAATTACCCTTTTAAAACCTTATGATGTTATGAAAGAGCCTTGGCATAACATCATGGCTCCATTTTCTATTCTTGATGACCATATGACTCAGTCAATGAACTGACTTCGTAGCATCAAGAGCTTCACATTTTACCTTTTTAATTTCATGATGAAGGCAGTGTCATATCATCTCAACATTGCAACATCACCTTATCTTGTGATCTTACAATCATCTCCATCCTTGTATGGTCACAGGCCTCCATTTCTACCCTCACAATCCCACCACACATTGATCATCACAACATCAACACTTGAATTTACCATGACATTACCTTTCCTTATGATCTTACAATCACATGACCATATGATGAAGCATAACATCTTAGCACATGCAATTCATCCTCCCAATCTTACAACTACATCGTAACATAATAACTCAATATTTTGTCTTTTTTGATTACACAGTTGATCATAACATCTCAAGCCCCTTTCCTTTGCATCTTGATCTTATGACTGTCATGAGATTACAACTCCATTTTTGGGCTGAGTGATGTCAAATGAATGTATACTTATTTTTACGATCAATACCCCTTCAAAATGTTGAACCTTGGCATGTCATGCGATCTTATGAGGCTATGACACTATGAATTAGATTTAGTTGCTCCTTTGCTATAGTTTATCCCTTAGCATTATTTCAGATCATGATCATGCAAAAATCATGACCTTAGCTATTTCACAACCTTGCATGAATTTTTCTTCATTGACCACACTAACCTGCAATGTTGCAAACCCATTGTAACTGTTATTGTGCCCTCACCATGGTTTGGATCCTAACTATCTTCATATTTGTGATGTTGTGCCAAACTCTTGTACTTGAAATGTTCTCCGTTGCTTGCAAATTTGCAACTTGATCTCTAGTTTAGCTCTAACTTTCTACGATGTTGCAATTGCATAGATTTTTACTGCTTGATTAATCCTTTTCACATCATCACAACTTACTATTGAGTGCATTTTTGAATGAGATATCAAATTAATTTATATTTTCTTTATCGATTGGATATCACAACTCATTAGAAACTTGACCCTACCAATTCTATCAAATTCTCATCCTTCCTAGAATATGCCACATGTCAACTTTTGATTTGTCTATCTCTGCTAGGTACCCTGGGCCCATCATGCCACATGGAAGGTTGCCATATTCTCGCCGCCTTAGCTCATGGTTATCCATTAACACCTGTGACCACGTGATCCACTTCATCTCATAACATCACCACAAAAACCCAAGGTTAGCCTTAACCCCATATGATCTTGCACAAAAGGTAGAACTTAACTACTAGGTTTACAATTACATAGTTACAACTTAAAACACCTTCATTTTAGACCCTTGCGAACATGAGATGTGCATTTTATCTGACTACTAGCTGACATTCATGACTTTATAGCTTGATCTTATCTTTCAATGAGTTGACCCATGATCATGCAATCAACCACACCTCCTTCCTTGGTCACAACTTCGCAACTTAACTTGACCTTAACCCTTACGACTAATAAGGAAATCACAACATCGCCACCTTAACCTTAGGTTGTTCTTAACTCAATGTGACCCTGTAATGACTATGAAAGTTAACAACTACTAAAACCTTAGGCCCAGTGGTATACATGTCAAATGGTTACATCCTTGCTTTGGTTATTCATCAAGAAAATTCATTCTGCAAAAAGTGACAACCTTTAATGCTAATCTGATAAATGGTCATGAAAATACTAATCTCAATTTCATCTTCCTTATAGAATAGGGCCCACTGAGACACGTGGCATCATGTCATATTATCAATTTGGTTAAAAACCTTGCAACTTAAATATGCAAGAATATAATAATCGTCGATCCTCCAAGATCTGACAATTCTGAAACATGTACAATCACTGCCTGGAAACTAAAAGGAAAGAGAGGTCCACAGGGACAGATGTTAGCTAGTAGCACCTTTGTGACTTGAAATCTTTAACTCAACATAAATCATGCAACCATGTGACAAATATTTCACCATACCACAACTCCAAACCATGGCTAACATTAATCCTCTATGAGCAGAATGCTTTGTAGCTTCATAAAGCTTGAAACTTGCCATTGAGATCTTACAATTAACTCCTTTATCTTGTCATCAGACACCTCCCTTATCGTAAGATCGTAGTTTAGAACATCTTCCTTGTATTTAAAACAACCTGCGTTCTTATGACAACCACCTTTCATAGTATCATGAACTTCCATTTCTTTCACTGAGATCTTGATAGGCTATATGTCATAACATCAGGACCTAAACAATCCTTGACACTGCATACTCCTATGATCCTATGACAAGAAATAAATCGTATGATCGCAGGTCTCAACTTAAACTTCTACGATGTTACAAGCACATAATATATTGTAAGATCAGGGAACTCAGGATTTACCCTTTTGACTATCTGATAACCCTAACATCGTAAGATCATAACTTTTTAATAACATGCAATTTCCCTCTCTTGGAAGAAAACCTAGGGTAAGGGTAAGGATGATTGTGAACTTCACTAGATTTGTGATAGCAAGGATAAAACCATGACCACAACATAGCAAAACAATTCCCTTAGGCAAAATTTGTAATATTGGGCTAGGGAAAAATAACCAAGTTAGGGTTTCTCTTGGAAATTGGAAATAAATGAAACTTAAACCCTAACCAAACAACAAAATTTAAGCATTTTCACTAGGGATTTTTAAATTTTAGGTATAGTGAAAATAAGGGCTATCACTTTCCCCTCGTAGGTGTGCGCAATTTATGGTGTATTCTTATTCATGATTGAAATGACATCTCACATTGTGTCTAATCCTTGGTGGATTCCCCAAAAAATTTGACATGGTACACCGGCAACTCAACTCATTAATTTTCCATACTTCAAACCTTATTCTATTAGGAAACATTCTCTCTTAATTATTCCCTTAGCATTAATCATCTATATAAATAGCTACCTTCCATCTCTTTTCTTCCATAGTGACATTAATATCCTAGTTAAGGCATTTTATAAGTATCATCTGAGTTATAGGTTCATTATCATGGAATATAGGTTAGTTAACTTGTGCACCTTTATACTCATCTATCAATAGGAAATCTCAATCTATGACACTTTCTTCAATAGGCATTTCCATCGTACATTCAAAATCATCCCTTGGGATATTTAAAAAGCCATCAAAACTATTATAAGTGAAGATCTTCTGATTCATAGGGCTCCTAAAAGTTTATACTACTTAATTTGTATCTATCTTCCTATCTAATTTGTATAGTCTTCTCCTTGGTTATCATGAACTCATGAAAATTGTTGGTTTACACATTAGAGAAGAATCTCACAACTCTAATGAGATTGATACAATTATAAACCATTATAACCTTCATGAATCTAATGCATGGGTAGTTGACATATACATTGCCACTTATACTTGTTGAAGAGAGTAGAATATGTCAAGCATTATGATATTATGAAGATGAGCTAGCAGAATTTGAATAATATCTATTATCAATAGGGGTTGTGTTCTCTCACCAAAGTAATTCCAAACACTATGATGTCTCAAACTTTCAATGTATTTGATGTGGTATCTACACTAGTGCAAATGGAAGATACTCTTTCAAATTATAGGCAACATGTTGGCATGTCCCAATTATCCTCAACCTTAGGCCTAAGAGTGGAATCTCTATCCCCCTTGGCTTCATGTGGTTGTAACCATACTAATGAGTTGGCCCAACTAGAGAAGCCAAACACCATTCCCTTTCATCAAGCTAAGAGTGGATTCTTTATCCCCCTTGGCTTCATGTGGTCGTAACCATGTGCATGAGTTGGCTCACCTAGAGAAGCCAAACACCATTCCCATCCATCAATCTAAGAGTGGATTCTCTATCCCCCTTGGCTTCATGTGGTTGTAACCATGCTCATGATTTAGCTCACCTAGAGAAGCCAAACACCATTCCCCCCCATCAAGCTAAGAGTGGATTCTCTATCCCCCTCAGCTTCATGTGGTCATAACCATACTCATGAGTTGACCCACCTAGAGAAGCCAAACACCATCCCCCTCCATCAATCTATCTTAATCCTCAACTCTTATGGTTCGGGATCACTTTCTTAGTTACTTCAATGACTAACCCATATCGGCTCAACAAAAGAATGTGAAAGAGTTCCCTTAACTTGACCTTGGGCTCAAGAGGGAAATCTTGGATCCCCTTAGCCTCATCCAATTCTTAATTAAATTCATGAGATGGTGTGTACCTAGTGAAGCCTCACTAAGAATGTGAAAGAGTGCCCTTAACTTGACCCTAGGCTCAAGAGGGGAATCTTGGACTGTAATGTCCCCTTCTTTGCACTAGGCCTTCTGGTACCTTGTTTGTCTATCTTTCCATCTACATATGCTAACGACATTTATTTTGAGGATGCCAACCAATCATAGGATTCTATTTGGTTTTGTAGGGGAGATAATTAAGTGTGGAACTTCCTCTAGTTAAGTCACTTTATTTTATAAAGTTGATTTATAAAGTAACTTTATGATTCAGAGTCACTTTATGAAAAAAGTAAATTAAGTGACTAAAAGAAAAATTTGGTTTTTTATCTCACATTGCCTAGTTGTTGTACTTTCCCTCACATTGAGCCTATAAAGGCAAGGAGCTACATGGGGATTCACACCATGAAAAATATGAGATTTTTTGAAATACAAAAGGTTTCTTAAATGTCACTTGTAGTCTTTAAGGACAAAACCCCTTAAAAAAAGTAAGAGGAGTTGGACGTAGCCCCATCTACCCCTTAGAGATTGATTTTAGGTAAGAAAAATGTGGAAATATATTGCTTAGATTAGGACTATATCAAGAGAACCTTAGCTAAAACAAGTACAAGCCTAGTGAAGTCTTGATACAAGTCGAAGTCCATTTGAATGGATTAGTGCAACTTGTAACCTTGGAGATAGTAGTAATGAGACTTCTACACTTCACCACAGAGATACTGAAGAGACAAGAGCCGTTAATAACCAGGGAAGGAGCTCGAGTTTGATACCACATGTTACATAAGAATTAAGATTGCGGGTGGGGGTAACATTGATATAGGGATTCAACATCAAACTAGACGTATAGGAGTATATGGAACTAAATACACTAGTTCTACATTAGCTAGGCTGAATAGATAATAGGCATCAAATGACATAGGAAGAATGTATGATAGAAAATCATGGGTGCTAGGAGTTCAAGAGACCATGATTGTGGATACATTCTAATAGGCTAGTAAACTGGTTGTTGGGGATATTCAAGGATAGTGACTGTCAAAGAGCCCTCATTGGACATAGTGATCACCAAGTCTGGTCACACGAACTGCTACTTTTCCCTATGCATCAATTGCTAGGTTCTTTTCTATTTATTGTATTTTGAGTGTTGTGAAAATGTATTTTGGTCTAGTTCATGAATTTGACTATGTTCAGGTAGTGTATGAAACATCTTGCAATTACTCATAAATAATAACAGTGGTATATGCATCATGCCTTAACATGGATTAAACTATTGGTTCATAAGAACATTGCCTTTTTCTATATAGATTATTCTCAAATTGTTAACTAGTACTATGTGTCCTCCTTGAGTGAGATTCTTACAATGGTATCAGAGCCACAAGACCTGCCAACTTGTGGGTAAGCTATTAAGTTGCAAGCTAGTTTGACCAAGAATGATGTTAGATAGGCATGAAAAGGAAACCTTATAAATTTAGCCACATATGACTTGAATAGGCATGATCTTCAGATCAGATTGACATTGAGGATAGTTATATAGTTGGTGAGGATGTAACCTTTGGGACAAACTTACAGGGTGAACAGGTTGAACAAGTTGAACAAGTTGAATAGGTTGAATAGGTATAAGTCTTTTAGATGGAACATGAAGGGAATGGACAGGAATAAGAAGTGAGAGAAACCTTGCAAGCTATTAGGGATGGGCAGAATAACATCACTACTACACTTTAGAAACTTACAGGTGTTATGCAACAACTAGCTTCAACTCATAGGAGAACATTGAGTCATCACAGTGGAGGTGGTAGTGTGGTAGAATCACCTTGAGCTGCTAGGGCCCCCATACAAAACACTGATAGGCCACTGATGCCCATTTTCACTGAGAATAATGTCAAGGAGGAAGTAGCACAATCTGTGGCACTTGGTTTACTTTTGGATAATGTTATGGCTATGTACGATGAATGGGATATGTTCCTTGATTAGATCAAACAAAATATGACATTTTTTTCAATATATGAATTAAAAAAGGGAGACAGAGAGACCACAGTAAGATAGGAGGCCTAGGGCCCAAAATAGGAACTTAAAGCACACCATGAACAAGTTATCTCTTCCCACTTTTGATGGCAGTAGTAAGACATTAGCTAGATCTTCGATTCACAAGCTAGACACCTACCTGACACTTAAGCCCATGTTAGAGATAGAAGCCATTAGTTTCACCACAATGCATTGAGATGGAGTAGCATATGATTGGTGGCATCATAGGCTAGTTAACTAGGATCATGATCTCATTACATCTTACAAGATTTTAAGGTTTAAGCTGATCACCCATTTTGATAAGAAGGACATTGAGGTCTACTATAGGGATTTAGCATAGTTGTGATAGGGTGGATCTGTAGATGACTTCATTGATGAGTTCAGTAGATCTTGGTGATGGTTTCAAATATGACATAACAATGTAAGGTAATCTTTTTCATTGAGGGTTTACAAGATAGATTTAGAGGTTTGGTAAGGTCCTTAAACTAAACACTTTGGATGATGCTATTAATATTTCACATGATCTAAATTCACCACCTTCGATACTACAACCTCCTAAGAAACCTTATAAGGGGTCTACTTCATTCTAGAAGAACAACAATCAACATAAGGCTACCCCTCCCACACCAGTAGAATTTTGGCAAAGAAATGACTACGTGACTAAAAAAATTAGTCACAGGACTAATTTTTTTAGTCACGTGACCAAAAGTGATCAAATTCTAGTAACAATTTGTAATTTATAAGTGACTAAATAAATGGCTAATTTTGTGATCGAGTAAAATCATAGGGTTAGACAAAGATAAGTGACTAAATCAATGATCAAGTAAATGATTAAATAATTGGTCACTAATAATTAGTCACCCAAAAAAATGACTAATTAATTTTTTTTATCATATTAATACATTATAATGAATGCTACTTATACTTTTTAATTTATAAGTATAAATGACTATTACATATATTTTCTTTTTTTCTTTTTCTTTTGATCATAATGCATAGAGCTTAAGTCCCCTCATGAGAACTCTGTAATAGACCATTTAGCCACCTATATTTCTTGGTGCGCATGAAAAATACTTATTGCACTCCATCATAAACTCAAAAAGACACCAACTAATGACAAACTCAAAAAGACACCAACTGATGATAAACTGAAAAATACACCAATTGACGATGAACTAAAAAAGACACCAAGTCATGACAAGTAGTCTCAAAAGTGACCTTTGGCTTCCCTCAACAATATTTGCAAAAGAGAAAAAATCATCTCCCATAATTATGTACATTCAATAAATATAGTCAACTCCTATTTTCCATAAATCTCCTCTAATGTCTCAAAAATTAAAATCACATGTTAATCCCCTTCAAAGTGCAAAAATACCCTTTATATTTTTTTATTATACAAGTTAATAGTTACTAAATTATTAAAACAATATATGCAACAAAAAAGTTATGAAAAATTATCATATACTTTGTAGCCTTCAAATTTAAAATGGATTATTACAAAATCTAAGTATTCTATACATCTTGTTAATTTATGGTGGAAAATTAGTACACTTCAAAGAAAGGTAACAATGTCAAATCTTAGGGGGCGTAAGGTATGTATAGCTTGTTTGTAGTGTAATATAGTGCCTCTTGCCAGGAGTACACAGTATTTCCAATATATTACTATAACCAATATATATAGACAAAAAACAAATGACTAATAGAGATTAGCATTCTCACTAGCAAGGATAATTGTGGAGTTTTTAAATATACCATGAAAAGCCTATGGACTTCATAAATTTTCCCTCTCTAATAACATACTTATGGGGTCTTTGTTTCAAATCTATTGAAAAATGGGAAAATAGAGAAAAAAATTGGGAGATGATATTTTTTCCTTGGTATTCATATCCTTACTTTAGCACAAAAAGAAGTTAGTGAACATATTCATATAGAAAAGATTGTGCATAACACCATCCACCTCTATCCAAATTACTATTACTCTAAATTTATAAGTTAAATTAAACAAACACATTCAACAAAAAATTATGAAAAATTATCATACACTTTGTAGCCTTCAAATTGAAAATAGATTAAATTACTAAATCTAAATATTCTATATATTTTGTTAATTTATAGTGGAATTTTTTTCCACTTTAAAGAAAGGTAACAATTTCAAAGCACAAGGGGCATAAGGTATATATAGCTTGTTTGTAGTGTAATTATTAGGTGCCTCTTGCAAGGAGTACATGATAATCTCATATTACTCCAAGGAAGTACGTGGCAGTCCCATATCGTTTCTAAGCTAACACTTTTCTCCCATAAAGGTATAGAGAAAGCCTCAACAACTATTACAAAATTCCATGTGAAAAGGGATTGGTTTGGATCAATATAATATTATTTAATCTCTTTGAGGCACCATATGTTATCTTCTTTGAAATGTAGTTTTTTCCCATGGTTGTGCTAGGCAAGAAATTGAAATAGGACAAAATGCATACAGATAAAATCTACAAGATTTTTCATACCATCTAAAACATAAGTCATCTAACATTAAATTCTCTATAATTCTTCAAAAAATAATAGAAATCATATAGCTTCTATTAAACACAATGGTATATGATTTTCAATTGATGTATCCTTGCAAACAATTGTTAGAAAGAACTTGGAAGAAACATTGAAAAATAAAATAATATTCTTATTGGTAGCATATATCTTCTTGTGATCTTTACTTTTAATCTCACTCTACAAAATATAAAATGTTTTCTAAAATATTCTAATAAGTATAGTGTGATCAAGTGACTTCTTTAAATTATTTTATTATTATTATTATTTTATGATTTCTTTAATAGACGTGTCATAACTATAACAATAATATGACTACAAAAATTTGAACATAATATATAGACGAGCAGAATATTTTTTTACCCCAAAGTTATATACCATTAATATTGTTTTGTTCAATTTATTATAAAATACATTTTTGATCAGTTGTTTTTCTATAAAATATTAATATAATAAATCTAATAGCTATACTTATATAACTTATTATAAAAATATAAATATATTTGAATTATACTTTTAATATCATAATTATTTCCATTTTTGCACTTAACTTCTTGTAATAAAACCACAAAAATTATACAGTCCAAAGATTACTTAAAAATTTAAAAACTAATGCCTCAAAAAATTAGAAATTTCATAAGAGAGACCATATAATTAAGTAAATTATATGGCCTACAAATTTTAAGGTTTTGTTTTTAAGAAATCCCTTTAAAAATATAATCTCATGGACTACCTAGAGAGGTTGCGAGATATGTGAAATGGCTTTTCTGAAAAAGCCTAAGAAACTTTCAAGAAAATGCAATTGGTAGGTGTAGAGTCAAACTTCACAACCATTGCAAGCACTATCCCAACCTGTGCCAAAATGGAAAATTTGTAATAAGGTATTTACATCCATCAGAGCATAGCAAAGAAGGGATCATTTGCTAATGTTATTGTTACAAGTTCCCTAGTAGACATGTATGCAAAATGTGGAAGCATAGACTTGACACCTAAATTATTTGACAAAATGCCAGAATGTACTATTGTAAAAAGTATGGTAGATGCCATTAACTATTTGACCAGATGAAATGACATAGTTAGAGATTTTATGTTTGCTTGTATATTCCACTACAAGAGATTTGAAACATAAAATATAGGGAGGTTTTCTCAAATATCTTAAAAATGTGTAAGTATAGAAAAAACCTATGAGTTCTTTGACTGAATTCCATGATTGTGGGATATAAACATGACACACATTTGTTGAAAAAAGCTTTTGAAATATTCAAGCTAATGCACTAACTGGTGCGAAGATAGACTCTACATACATTGGATACAATCCTCCCCTGGGCCAGATTCAACTTTGAGACACGAAATAAACTCAAGAAGAAGAAGCTATCCTTCACTTGTAGGGAGCCATGGCCACTAGATCACAAATGCCTTGGCAAAGGTAAAATACATTACGTCAAGGTTCTTTCAAAAAAGGAGGATGAGAAGCAGGGGGGAAACGATGTTGATGACAATGATGAGGAAGAAAGTAGGGAGCAACCTCCTAAAGAGAGGAAGAAGAAATCCACTCCAGAATAGTCTTCGATCATATCTTCCCTTTCTTGTGATCCCACATGTCACCCCTTTCACTTGAATTATGTAGTTAAGGGTTAGCGTATTGTGTATCTTTTAGATATAGGTGCATCACATAACTTCATAAGCATGCAATGGGTTTCAAAGAGGAAGTTACACATTGATGACATACCAAAGTTCAAAGTTAGAGTGGTAGGAGGAAATAGATTGAGGTGCATAGGGAAAGTACCAGGTTTTTTGATTCACTTTGATGACTTCCTTCTGGAGGCACATTTTTATGTTGTTGATTTGGATGGGTTAGATGCCATGTTGGGAAGACAATGGTTATAGACTATCGACAGGTACACAGTTTATCATGATTAGATGTAGCTAGAATTTTTATAGGATGGCCCACAAGTGATTCTGAAGGCCATGCTAGAGAGTGAACCCAAGTTGATTTCAGCCCATAGGATGGAGGCTATTATGAGGCATGATGACATGGAGTGGGCAACACACTATTTCATTTCCTCTAAGGCTAATTTAGATTTAGGATTCACATTGACATTCAACCAGTGCTTGATAATCACAAGAGGGTTTTTAAGGACATACCCTCAGGCATTCCCCTAGATAGAGGGTTTGAGCATATCATCGAGTTAGAGGAGGGTTCCAAACCATCATCACCACACCTTATCGTTATCCTAGGCACTATAAAGAGGAAATAAAAAGGATGATTAAGGAATTGTTGGACATGGGACACATTAGACCCATCTCTAGTCCCTTTGCTTCTTCAATCATTTTGGTGAAGAAGAAGGATGACACTCTTCGCATGTGTATTGAATAACATACTCTCAACAAGAGGACTATTAAGAAAAAGTACCCCATTCCCTGCACTGATGAGTTACTAGATGAACCACATGGGGAATTTTATTTCTTGAAGATATATTTTAGATCTGAATACCATCAAATATGGGTTTGTGAGGAGGATGTGCATAAGACAACTTTCCAATGTCACTATGGACACTATGAGTTCTTGGTTATGCCATTTGGGCTCACTAATGCACTAACCACATTTTAGTCATGTATGAACCATATTTTTAGAAACAAATTGTGCAAGAGTGTGTTGGTGAAGAAGAAGGATGGTACTCTTAACATGTGTATTGATTACCGTGCTCTCAACAAGAGGACCATTAAGAATAGGTGCCCCATTCCCCACATTGATGAGTTACTAGATGAACTACATTGGGAAGTTTATTTCTCAAAGATAGATCTTAGATGTAGATACCATTAGATACGGGTTCATGAGGAGGATGTGCATAAGACAACTTTTTGATGTCACTATGGACACTATGAGTTATTGGTTATGCCAACCAATGTGCCAACCACATTTTAGTCATGTATGAACCATATTTTTAGATTAAATTGCATAAGAGCATGTTGGTATTTTTTGATGATATCCTAGTTTTCAACAAAACTTGGGAGGAGCCTTTGCAGTACCTAGATGAGGCACTTGGCATTATGGAGGAGCACTCATTGTTTGTGAAGGAATAAAAGTGTGATTTTGGATTGACTAAGATTCTTTACCTTGGAGATGTGATTGGTGCATATGGGGTGAAGGTACACTAGGAAAAGATACAAGTAATCTTAGATTGGCCACCTCTGAGGAACATATCATATTTGAGGGGCTTCCTCAGTCTTTACTCTTATTATAGGAGGTTCGCTAGAGGCTTCTCTTAGATAACAACTCCCCTCACTGATCTCACACAAAAAGGAACATTCAAGATGATAGATGATGTAGAGGTGACCTTTGATAATCTCAAGAAGGTGATGAACACATGTCCGATTTTGACACTTCCCAATTTATCTCATCCTTTTTTCCTAGAGTGTGATGCTTCAAGGAGTGGAATCAGTGCAATTCTAATGCAAGATAGGCATCTAATAGCTTATGAGAGCTAGAAGCTCAAGGGCAGTGAGAGACTATACTCCACCTATGACAAAGAAATGTTAGCCATTATACATGCTTTAGCCAAGTTTAGACAGTACTTGGTGGGTGGAAGATTCACGGTTAAGACAGACCACAATAGTTTGTGATACTTCTTAGAACAAAAGGATCTTAATGAAAGATAATAAAAGTGGGTTAGCAAGATTTAGGCCTATGATTTTGATATCAAGTATGTCAAAGGTAAGAAAAATATAGTTGATGATGCACTTTCTAGGAGACCTTCAGTAGTAGAGTGTTGTTCCATTTTCGAGATATCAATAGATTGGAAGTCCCAGTTACTGGTTGAGTATTCTAAGAATACTCAAGCTTGTCAGATCATGGATGGGAAATTCAAGGACAACAGGTACAAGGTAATTGATGATGCAATTTTTTATAAGGATAGAATCTATTTTACACCAGAGTCTAAGCTTAAGGGAAAAATTATGGAGACTCTTCATGATGCACCATCAACCTGACGCCTAGGTTTCTTCAAAACCTATAAACAGGTTAGAGAAAGGTTTTCATGGAAGGGCCTCATGGATGATGTCCTTCAACATGTTAGAGAATGTTGGACTTGTTAGTAGAACAAGTCAGAGCACGAGTTTACAACCAAATTATTACAGTCTCTTCCTATTCCAACACAAAAATAAGAGAGTATCTCCATGGACTTTATTACAAGATTACTGAGAATGTAGGGCCAGTATTTCATTTTCATGGTTATGGACAGATTGACTAAGTTTTATCACTTATTTTCTATAGCAAAAAATTGGTTGGCCACTCAGGTAGCCGAGTTATTTTTTTGAGAGTTATTTTTTTGTCTATATGGTCTCCCTTGAACCATTGTGAGTGACATAGATAACAAGTTCCTCAACACTTTTGGCAAGAACTACAGATTGGAAGGTATTAAATTGACACCAAGTATGAGTTACCACCCATAGATGAATAAGCAGACTGAGATAGTAAACAAATGGGTGGAGTGTTATCTCAGGAACTATGTAGTGGGGCAACAAAGAGCTTGGGTTAAATGGTTATATCTATGGGAGTATTTCTACAAGTCCTCCTACCAAATGTCCATCTGGATTACACAATTTTGTGCTCTCTATGGCAGTGAACCTTTGTCGTTCATAGATATGGCTTTGCAGGATAGCAATGCACCGCTAGATGGAGATTGGATATAGGATCAGTAAGACATTCTCAGATCTCTTTGGGAGAACATTCTACAGGCTCAGAATCAACAGACGATGTATGTTGATCACCATAGGACCACTAGTAGAAAAACAACAATATATTACAAAATAAACTACTAAAAATTATAGATATATGACTAATTTTGATCATGTGACCAATGGTAATTAATTGTTAGACATTTATCTCCCAACCAAATTTATGACTAACCTATTTTAATCATTGATTAGGTCATTGATTTATTTGTTTATTGTTGTTACTTGGTAGCTTATTCGGTAATTTTGTTAGTTTATTTGGTAGTTTTTCAGGTAGTATATATGGTACTATATTTGGTAGTTGATTTGGTAGTTTTTTGGATAGTATATATGGTAGTATATTTGGTAGTTTATTTGAAAATTTATTTGGTAATTTATTTAATCATTAATTTAGTCATATTAGGGCACGATGGAATTGAACCATCATCCTCCTACTTATAAAGTAGGTGCCCTTCCATTGAGCTAGTACCCTTTAAAGAATAATGCAAAAAATTGACAAAGTTGTCTTCTCAACATTAGATATACCATGATCATGGTCACTGTAACATGATATACTCTTCTCAAAGTATACAAATTTTAGTTATTATGAAAAACAAAAATCTAAATCTTTATCAATAACAATTCAACAATTTTAAATTATTTTGTTCAAGAATTCTAAAATTATATTTCATATCAATTACACTTCTCTAAATTGTTGTAGTGATAGACTCTTATAAAAAATAGTTTGGAGCACTTTGGCCAAACACAAGTATTGTTTCTTGTGCTGACTTCTCAGAAAAAGATACAAATGATTATGCAATTTATGTCAAGAAAATAGACTTTTGCATATAATAAAAACATCAAACCCCATTAAAAAATCATCAATATTTTCTTTACCAATATTCTAAACCCTTGGACATAAAATCTCCAATCAATATGTTGGACGAAGATAAAGCATAGAAGAAAAAGAAGGATAATAATCCATTGATATTACTCTTCAGCAATCAAATATCTAGATCAAACCAATCAACATAAGCACTCATTGAAAGAGTAGAAATCAACATTCAAAAAGAAAATGACATCGAATTAGATGGCCATACTATAGGAAAACTATAGTATGGCCGAACAACTTGATTAGGGCCGACATAAGGAACTTATTTTGTTAGTCCTCCTTGTAATCAATGGAATGTGGCTTACCATTGTAATTATTCACATTCTTCAGGCTGTACTTATTATAGGGAGGTTGAAGGTACTATCCTATTTTAATCTATAGTGGTAGTTTTCCACAATGGGAATGCTACTGTCCTCGACCCAATAAAGGTGGGCAATCTTCATTAGCATTTGAGGGACTCTAACACAAGAAAATGGTTGTTATCAGCATCAATATCAAAAGAAAACATTGGAGATTGTTGTTTACGGTATATGGAAAGCATCCTAAAGTTGGAGGAGCAATACTCTTTAATGGTTTTAATGGGGAGCTGTTATGTCCCCCCTATAATGAGCTTTGCAGGGATAATTCTTTGGCCCTACATGGTCAATTCCCAAATTCATGTAAGTATAATGGGGAGTACATTGGTGGAAAATGTCACTACTTTCTATGAATTATTGGAAATGACTATGGAACAAGAACTTGCCGTACAAATTATAGTGGGCATTGAACATGCAAATCAACTAGAGTTTGTGACTTTGAATTGGGTTTAACAGAAGTAGACTATTCAACTATTGGTTATGAATCTTGATGAATAATGCATCTTACATGGAGATGTTTGTCATTTTAGGTGCTCTGGTTATGTAGGATATGTAACGCTTTGCCAGTGAACTCAAAAGAATATTATCCTAAAGTTTCACTAAGTTTGCTAAACATTTTTTTTCGAAAGATAATAAACAACAACAGATACAATATAGCGAAAACATTAACTCACATACATAACAACCATCAAAATAGATTACATCTCTTAAGGGTCCCATGACGTTGAATCACATTTAAGTTTAATTAATACTAAAACCAATACACAACATAACCACATCAAAGAATAATCACAAGTATAATTTTCTTTAAATAATATACAATTATAGGATGCCACTTGGAAATAATCAGAATGCGTAGTCATCCACTATACAAGTCATAGGCTATGAAAAGCTCAAAGAATAATAAATCATCAATATAATACATCATCTCATAAGATCTTTGATAATCAAATACAATATAACAATGTATAACTATCCAATAGAAGTATAAGATCAAATAGAAAAAAATAATTTGCATAGGTAAAACTGGCAACGACATCTAATGGTCAGATCTCAATGGTAAGCGAAAATGCACTACCACTCGACCTCATGGAACCTAAATGGCCCACTCCCACTACGTTGAGGAGATAAACTCAAGTCCCATATGGATATCAAAACATAAGTCATAACCAACATCTAGGTCAAAGAAACACCTAAAAGCAACCTAGCTCAAAAGGCATCAAGATACAAGTATCAACTAATCCCAGAGACAAAAAAGTCATGTAGGAAATCTACTATGTAAGTAGGTAAGTGTCATCGCATGGGCCAAATCTAAGATTACCTTGACAACCACTATGGACTCTGACCCCCCAGTGTCTTTATGCGGCATCAATATCCTTTTGTACAGATAAGGCATATTAACAAGTCAACTCTAAGGTTACCCTGACAGTATTTTAGGACTCTAGACCCCTAGTGACTTTATGCAGAACCTTATCTTATTAATTTATTTTAACGCATTTAATGAAATGTTATCACTTATTACAATAACCTACAATGGGTTACCTAGGCAACCTCTTTAGGGCCCCGACCTCCATTTCTAGCCACTTCCCAACTTGTCATACATATAACCTACCCTAAGCTTAGTAAAAGAAGAAGGTTTCATACAACCATAAACCACACATAAGTTCTTAAACAAGCAACTAGAAAGTACTGAAAAATCACTAATCACAATTCACAATACAATCATCCTAATAGGATTGATAAAAAAATCAAGTACACATAGACCAAAACTCTGACATCACATGACATCACTTAAAAACAATAACTCATAATCACCTCATTCCTATACAAGAAACTAGGAAGCAATCCAAAAATATTGATTGAAGACTCAAAGGTTAAATTAGAAAAGGCACATCATCCACCTTAGTTCTACACAAGAACTGGAAAGTACTAACAAACATCTAAACAAACTCATCATAGAACACACATGAGACATCACCATGGTTAGGTGTAAAAGATCGTGTACATAACATCATCAAAAAATAAAACTCCCAAGCCTTTGGTAAACATCCTTATTTGGTCAAATCTAAGTCAACCTAAACCCAACATCGGTAGACCACACATCACATAAAGTGCCAAACAATGTTACTTTCATAATTCATTAGGTTTTCAAAAATACACAAGTTTAATTTTCACTTATAGGTTTTCAAGTTTTCATTCCCATTTCCAAGTGTCCTAAATACTATAAGTGAAACTTGAAACACAATACGAAATACATCATACATTTCATTAGAAATTTAATAACTATTTTCATAGTTCATCTGGTTTTCAAACACAAAAGTTTGATATACAATCAAAGTTTCAATTTTCATTTTCATTTTAAGTCACAAATTCACTGAAGTTATAAATTCCCCTTTAGCAGATTATTAATTATTTAATTAAATCAACATTAGATTTAAAAATAAATAATACAATTATTTATTATTGATTTAATTCAAAACTCTATCTCCAAAACTCATATTTTTTTAAACTAAAAAAAAAATTCTTTTATTTATAAATACCATTAAAATCAAATAATAATCTTATAATAATAATAATTATTACATCATTAATAAAATAATAATACTATTGCCTATTATTAATATAATAATATAATAAAAGCTATTAATAATTACTAATAATAATTCATATTAAGTAACAATTACTAATAGTTAAAATAATATTAAATTTTATTATGAAATAATAATAATAAAAATTAAAAAATGGGTTTATAGCCCCTGCGACTTCACTCAAAGCGTGGACATTGCCAAGCAATGCTTAATGCTACTACAACAACATGAGTTGTTGCGTGCAACACTCACAACTATTGTACATAGTGTGAGCTACTGTGGCAGTGAGGGAAAACCAAGGGAGAAAGGGGGTAGGGGGGGATGTGGCCCCCGCCCACCCAATACAATTTAAAAAAAAAAAAAATGTTTTGTAAAAACATACACACTAAAAATACCTTCCTAATAAATATGATAAATTTCACAATTTTCAATATGTGATAAAAAATATCATAGTAAATATTTTACTATGATAATTTTTATTAACGTATTTTTAAATATAAATTATAATATAGATCTAATATAGAAACCACAAATAACCATTCAAATTTGCATTTCAAAATTTGATTTCTTTTCCAAACCCTCCCCAAATAGAAATGAGCCAAGAACACGAATCTTCAAGATTTACAAGATAAATGTTTAAAAGTTTTTGATTTAGTTACAGATGTCTTCGAAACAAAGAACAATAAAGATACAAACAAGGGTTTCAAATTCTTAATTCATATACAGAGGTATTCTAAAAACAAAAACACAACAGATACGAAGAAGACAAGAATTCGAAGAACGAAAAATTACTGTGCAAATAATCCACAAGATTCTACTTGAATCTTATGCTGATATGGCAAACAAGTGGAGCACACAAGTAATCCCCTTTCTTCTAAAAATCTCCTTGGAAATTGCTCCTCCAAATCCTGCTAATTGAAAAATGAACTCTAGATCTCTAATAAAGAGCTTTCCCCCAGTCTAGGGCTTTGATTGTGCAATCACGTGAAAAATCCCTTTTCCATTATATTATTATATTATGTAAATTTCATGCACCATCTTTATGCAATCTAATTAAAATAAACTTTATTAAATTAATGCTTTCTCTCTTATTAATTCGTGAGATGTTTTCAATTATATATTTATTAATTTAAATAATAAGATTATTTAAATTTTATTATTAAAATACAACTCCTAAATAATTATCATTAAATTAAATAAATATAAATATGCCAAAATTAGAACTTTAATAAAATCTTTTAAATTTAATTATTTAATTTAATTAATTTCTCAATTAATTAAATATAATTAAATATTGAATTTTCTTAATAAGATTTCCATTAAATTAAGTCATTAAATACTCTTTAATTTGATTTAATTATAACGCAATCACACCAGACTCACAAAACTAAATCTAAATGCTCAACTGAAAGATAAATCACAAAGTTAAACTCCAGGGTCAAAATCATGAATTCACATCACTTGACGAATTCAGATGGGTAAACAATGCAGATACTTGTCCTACTTTCTAGGATAATTGGCTTAAGGTTAGGATTTGGACTCAAGAATTATCTTGCCACTTATATCATTGAGATACTGTGATAGGGCACACTCATCATGGCAATTCACAGAAGTCGATGTCTGGTACTTGCAATCTGCATAAAATCTGCACATGTACATACACATATAATCTAAACTAAATAGGCAATGGTGGGAAGTGGCATATCATGTAGATCCCGACTAGTAGGTGACTACGAGTCCCTCCCTCAACCACATTAGGAATGTCATACATAAAGTAAAACATACAAGTACATCAAACACATGCAAGTATGGGGTAAGTATCCATAGAACTGCATATACATCATTCGTCTAACTAATCATCATGAGATAACTGAAATCACTCAACTGAATCAACATATATCATCATCGAAAGGATAAACATAAACACATGAAATAATTATGTAATTCATCACATAAATCAACTGAGTATGAAATAACATCTAATCAGATCTGATAACCAAGTACCACTAAACATAAACATAAACATAAATTTGGCTTAACCGAATTCGACAATACAATAAAAAACATCAACTAGGGGTAGGCATTACATGATATACTGGCCAAAATAGAAGTGTTCTATTTTCAAGTCTCTCAATGCACGTGGATGTCATGGTATGGGATGTAGGAGGTCAACACTATGCTCCAAGCAAACCAAGTAGTCTACAATAGTTAGAAGCAGATGTTGTCATGCCAAACTATAACAAGATGATACCAAGTAGTCACATGTTGTTTGGTATTTTGGATAATGGGAATTGTGCAACATCAACTAAGAATTTGGCTTGCTGGATAACTGTTCAAAGATGTGATAAGGATGGTGATAATCAATTTTGTGATATTTCATTTGGCATGCAAATCATATAATGCAACATGTGGTGCCTGACTGAATTTTTTAGATAGGACTCTATTTGGTAGTGAGGAAGTAGGGGAAGGACTATGTATAGGAGTTGGTGGACTTTTTCCATAGTGGAAATACTATTTTAGCATGTTGTTACTTTTGGGTTTATTTGTCACTACAACTTTCTTTTTCCTGGGTGCAATTTGACACATTTTCCAAAGCTTTTTAGTTTCTAATAGAGATATAAAAGTTTTCTCATCTTATTTCCCTTTAGTCTATGGGCCTTTTATGCAAGCACTTTGCTATTGTAAAAAAATTGTGTATTTCAATCCCTTTGGCTTTTTTTCACTAGTAGATATTGATATAATAATAATTTGAGTTTACCAATCTTATCTGAAGCTTAAAAAAAAGCCATTTATCATCTTATTATTATTTTTATATTGAGATCTATTTTTTACACAATTAAAGATTCAAATGTATGCCACTTCTACAACCCTCAAAGAAACCAATTCTTTAATCTTCAAAAGTTAGTCCACAAAAAATAGAAGTAGTGCTTAGAACTAGCGTAGTCAAAAACTTAAGACAAAGGTAAGTAAGTTGTAAAAGGAACTGAATTGTGCCCCATCTATTTCTAATAGGGAATTACATCTCATTTTGATAGGTTACATTAGGAGATGGTCACAATTACACATGGCCTGAACACAACTTATCATTATTCATATTTCAAGATGTGCTTTTTCTAAATAGATAATTAAGATAATTCATTTTCTGGAACTCCTACAATCTTCAAACAAGTGAAACTGTAACTTCTTTTATTTCATACATTCAGAATGACAACCAATTCTAGAAGGATTAAAAGGAAACATGATTATGCTATCAGAAATACAAGAATAAAAATAAATTGAAAATACATTGTAAGGATACTCAAAGGTATTCGGCAAGGGTGCACGGACTAAATTAATAAAAAAAAGCAATACAGTTTATATCATGTGCCTGAATAATTTCCAATGGCATATAATGTTAGTTTGATGACATATATAAAGAGATGGTACAAGTCATAAACAACTCTACACTTGTAAAATATAGTCAAAACCTCAAAAAAACAAAAATAATCATTGAAAATTTCCTCTACACTTGTAAAAGATAGGTAAAAAACTCCAAAAAATTACAAATCATTTCAGGCATCTGTACCAAATCTGGAAAGATAAGCAAGGACACTAATGGAATGCTTCTATTCTTCAAAACAAATGTCTGCAAATTGAATAGAAAGAGACATAAGATACAAATTGAAGATGGTGGTATTCTTTAGTAGGAAACAAACCTCAAGATCACTCGCTAAATTTGTGTGTTTTCTCTCAAAGCCTCCATAACATCCTTTGCAACATCAAATGTTGTAACTGCCAAAGCTTCCCAGCAAAGCCCATCATTACGCCTTATCCCAGCTTGAGAATCATTCACATTTGCAGAATTTGATTGTGAAGATTCAAACCCTACAGGAACATTCCCATCAATTGTCGGTGTTTTATTTGATTCTTGTGCTTGTGTATTTGTATTATCATGAGGCACAATCAAAACACCCCCTGTTGAACTTGACTATTTGCAACATCTGAAGGCAAGTTACTTGCATTCAAGTTTGAATTTATAAGATTAATTTCCATTGAATTTATAGAAGTTGAACTGGAAGAATTCAACAAATAAGTTAGTAGCAGAAATATATCAATTTAGCTACTTAAATAAACATAACAATAATAAACCACACATATAGCACCACTCTATTCAAAAAATTTATATCGGGAGTAAATGATCAATAAGAAAAATAGGAGGAGCTTCTATTAAAAGATGAAGATTAACAATTGATGCTTTTCTATTTCTACTCACCACTCTGTGTATAAGAATGCTATGAAATGAGTATGCTTAAAATAATTATGAACAAAATATTTTCTGCCACATATTACGTCCTATAAATTATGAAACCAACACAAAACACTTTACACAAATAAAGTGTGAACACTGCAAACCCAAAATTACAGACAGACCTGGGGATACACTATAGCTACTTTCAGAAGAATGAGCTTGCGATGAGCTACCTTGGGTCTCTACAAAGAAAGGAGTAGTTGGGTTATCCATCAAAGCCAGACCCAGTGAGGTATGTGGTCCAAGAACTTGTCAAATGCCTTTCCCATAGGCTTGTTTGATGTGTCAAATCTCAGTAAATATAAGACATGATCCAAGTGACTTATAACACTTAATACACCATGATTTAAACCTTGAAGAAAGAAATTACTACATATTCCAACCAGATCTCTTCATTTGTCTCCTGATAGACCTACAGTTAGAGTCAAAACAACACTTCACTTGAGATACATCTGCAAAAAACCTCATAGACTAAGTGTCACATAAAAAAAGGGATCATGGCTTGAATGGGGGAAATGGTACACCTTATCACAATAATTGCCCCAACTTATCCATCATTTTGATGAATTCTTGAAGAGACTAATAAAATTGGAATATACAAGATTAGCATTGTCTTTGTCACACAATTTATGCAAAAATTCCCCCTTAAACTGGAAGATCTCTGCCTAATACTGAGCAAGAAAATACTCCATATTGGTATTGCTAATCAAATTGATACCATTCACCAATTCACCTCTCATATATTCTAGATTGGTATTTACTTAAACTGTTATAAATCCCGCCTTCCTTGCTGTGATTTCCATTCTCTCCTTGCATCCACATAAAAGGTGCATTCATGCTACCATCATCTTCCTTAATACCTACACTTCTTAGAAACCTCCTTTATCAAAGCATGCCCAATAATGAAAAAAATATGTTTCATATATTACTCTTAACTACCAAAAAAAGTATAGAAAAGGAAACATAAAACATTACATACAATAGCTTAGAAAAAAGTTACTTGTTTAAATAAGAAGAATGAAATGATTCCATCTTCATCTTGGCAACATATAGTGCCTGTCATATGTTATAGTAGTTTATAGTTCACATTCTCCACTAAGTGGACATATCCATTAAACCATTATAACAGTTACAATAGAGGAAAAATTTAGATTCAATTAGGGTTCAAATACACTTTTCTATTTTAGTGTTAGTTATCACTCTAAGAATGATGCCATCAGTACTTCCTAATATTGCAGAAAATGTCTTGAATCCCAGAGACGCTCCAAGTCTTCAATCTTTTTCTTGCAACACACCTAGAAATACCTCTTTCTCTTAATTAAATTAGATGATGGAAATTGATAATTGAAAGTTGGCAAATGAAAACTGTTCAAATTTCAACATTCATTAATTATTATGATTGACTAATTGAGAATGATAAAAAGAACAACTCAATTAACCAAATGCATCTCGATTTAGCATTAACAAGTGTCAAGATAACATACTCCCAAGGGTCATATTCAAGGAGAAGTGCATCATTCTCCTTATTGAGAAACAAAAGTTGCTAGCCTAATCTTAAAGGGTCCTCAAGCTGGCCTTCTAGGCCAAATATGCAAGGAAGTTAACTTCGTAGTTTTGGATAAGTGCTAAAATGTGTGACATCCAAAGATCTCCCAATCGACCCTTGTTTGTATACATATCAAAACACCAATAAATTTTATTTTCCATATCTTGTATTTGCAAATGGTTTGAAGATCTTGTGAAGCAGATACTTTGGAAAGAGTTTTGTTTGTCACAAGCACCAAAAATGGTTATTGATCTTACTAGGGTTGGCCACAACACCATAGATGGAAATTGGAATGCTCTTGGGAAGCTCATATTTTATTGTGCTGGATGCCATAATACTAACAATGGGTTTATGTCTAGAGTTATACTAGGTCACTTTGTAGTTAGGACAAAGTTTTCATAGACTACTGAAAAGAGTTTTCTTGTTCCATAGTGCAGATCCATGTGAGCATTTGATCAAGAAGAGGATGGTGATGTGGGCTTATTTTGAGGTATATTTAAAATATTTTCAAAATCTAAAACAAGGAGGATGCTCATTGAGAAACAAGCCCAAGTACATCCAAAAGATACTTGTGGTTATTGCAGGGAAAAGGTATGGAGCTTGCACCATGAAAAAGATGATTCCTAAAAGTTAATTTAGGAGGTTGGATGTCTATAGAGATCAAAGAGTGTTTTATATGCCTCAAAGGGCACTTGATTGGAATCTACACTTTTCTTCCCCTTTCATATTTTGACAGTGTGTTAGAAGGGGAAGAATAAAGGGTAAACTAGAATGGGAAAATGTCTGTAATACTAATTATTCTTCCCTTAGCTCTATTCTAAATTTCCTTGTATACTCAAATCATTATGATAATTGAGATATGTGATTGATGGGTTTCTTCTATTTTTTGTTTTTTCTATTGGGTATATCATATGTTCTCATTTGGAGAATGTCATGTCTTAAGGATTGAGCTTTAAATTTATAACCTTGATAATATTATTTTGGTGGTTTATAAAAAATAATTAAATGGTTGTTATGTATGTTTTTTTATTTTAGGAAGAGCTTCCACAATTTGTAGGTAGTTAATGTTAGGGGCTACCCCAACATAATCCTAGAGAAAGCAATTTTTTGTTAAAGAAAAGCTCTAGTGTTCCTTTATGTTATGTTGCTTGTCAATTAACTATTTTATTTTAAATTATTTCTATTTACTATATAAATATTATGTTGTAATTGGATGATCGATTTTGCATTGTTATCTATCTACAGAGGCTTCAATATCCTACCTTCACTATCTTTAGAATTGTGAAATCCCATTTTTTTTCCATCTTTAGTTGCTTCATTGCTACACAAATATGATCTAAATGGTTGCATAATTTTATAGTTTTATATAAGACTTAAGACTTCACATTTTCAAGGATTCAAGGGATATTTTAGTTTTATTACTTAAAATTATAAATTGTGGGAATTTGAGAAGTGAAATCTTTTATCTTCAAACCCTTGTGTATGAAAAAACATTAATCATAAATCATAAAAAGAATTTGGAGTCTTCCATAGTTTTCTAAAATTGGATAGGATTTTGATAAACAAAATTGATCATTTATAAATTTAAAAAAATATAAATCATAAAAAGAATTTGGAGTCTTCCATAATTTGCTAAAGTTGGATGGCGTTTTGATAAAAAAAATTGATCATTTATACTTGCAAGAAAAGGATCTTATACTATTTATACCCTCTAAGTGGGAATTTTTTGTTCAAGGATTGTAGCATTTGTAATAGTGGAGATGCTTCAAGAATACTACAAGATCACATCTTGAAGGGGGAGTTTTTGAGCACATATAAAAATACTTATGTAAAACTTTTACCTCATATTTTAAATGTCCTTGCTCTAGTAGTGTGGAAGAGAACTGTGGAGTTGAAGGATTGCAACAAAGTCTTTCCCATGGTTGGAAAGGATGAAAGCAACATTGAAAAGGTTGTATGCCAGTGGTTGAGAGAGCTATTTCTAGACCACCTCTCATTTTATGCTAGAAGGGTTAGTTAGGTAAATAGAAACATCTCCATATAAACAAACTATGATTTTTTGTGTGGTTCCATTTATGAAATCAAGGTCTGTTAGTGATTTTTGACAACTGCACCTATAACTAGTTTGCATAATGGTACCAAGCTTCTATTTTGTATCAACTTAATTGTCAACGTGTTTGTCTTGTAGATGTGGAAGATTGGGTAAATGTGCCAGTGTCTTGTTTTCCACTCCATCATGTGGGAGGAGTCATGTAAACTAACCACAACATCTTTGGCTGACATAAGTAACGAGACAAGAAAATTTCTTTTGGGTTTGTTCTAGAAGTAAGCTCAAATAGCTATATTGGAATATCGTGCACGTGTAGCTGAGCATCAAGCTTCATTGGAAACATCATCAGATGCAATTACTTACTGGAACCAACCACATAATTATGCCAAACTAAATTAATGGCAGTTGCTATTGTGTATTGTTGGCAAGAATTTAGAGATGATGATTGGGCATTTGTGCTTGTTCGACTGCAAAAGTGGCTAGATGTAGTTGTTAGCTCAATGGAAGATTTGCAGAGGGTGTTAACGATGTTGTGAATACAATTGATCCTCATACCAATTTAAAAATTGATGGTACATTGAAAAGTATAGAAAATGTGGTTCAATTTTCAAAGATCAGTTCCATGGAAGTTACTAAAATGGTTGTCTTGATTTTCTCTCTACTTGGTGGACTTCACAATTTAGATGGAGAATGATTAAACTCCTCAAAGCTTGCAAATTGGGGAAAAGAAGTATGAACATTTTAAAATATACTTCAGTTGTTCTTCGCAATAGGCATAGCTGAGTCAATTGTATCAATTTCTTGTGCATGAAAGAAAGATGGAGCCATTGTAGCACTATCATGTCAATGTAATGCTCATTTTTGGGAATGTGTAGCCAATTTTGTGGTTGATGCTCCATCTCAAGCGAAGGAAGTAGTAGTGCATGCAACTGAGTTATCGGGGCTAAGTAAAGGAGCAATAAGTGTTTTATATGAGATTCTTTTTTTAGTTGATCCTATTCTAGCTTTGCAATTGGCAGCATATCATTTTCTTTCAAGTGATTCAATTCAACCACTTGCAATGACAAAAGAATTTCTTAATGTCCAATTAGGCAAAAGCATCATCGAAAATGAAAAGGCTGGTCAAACTACACACATGCATTCATCATTAGATGAATCGTCTGCCATTATGATGTAACACCCCAACCTTGTTTCCAAACCCCAAGCTCTCTCAGGGCTACGTTAGGTCATTCACTAGATCCACTAGGGCTTCTTCACATCCTATGCCTACTAGGACCTTGCTTAGGAGATCCTAATCCTTCAGTTGGGGGCACACCAACAAAGTAACATCAAATTTCTTACTAGCCAGTTCCAATCCACTACTAACCCTCAAATCCATCTATAACTCCTATTGATCTTAGATTGGTTTTGATAAGTGAGTGTTAACACACTTAAGTTATTTACTTACTTCATGTCAAACTAGTAGTACATGTCGAGCACAACATATATATATATATATATATATATATATATATAAAAGACCATGCAGAGTCATAGTGAGTGCCGAACCACTCATGTGCCAAGTCACTCAAATGTCAAGTAGATAGTATATGTCGAGTGACATAGGAGCTGAGTAGAAAATGGATACCAAGCAATATAGGTGTCAAGTCACAGTAGAGAGATTAGTGTATGCTAAGCATTAGAGACTTCAGATGCTGAGTAAGATAGTTTAGACATATTTGTTTGTAAAGGCACAAACAACTATGTAAATCATTTTTGAGCCGACTTAAGATTGAATTTCAATATTTTGGAGATAAGGATGAATCTCTAGTTGGATTCCCTATGCAATTACATACATCTAATTAGAAAATGGGAAGGATTAGGTAGAAAAATGGATGAATCTCAGTCGTAGATTCATACCTAACCCTAAGTCACTAAGTCTTCTTAAGGAGGACAAACCCTAAACTTTTTAGAGAGAGAGCATGAGAGATTGTGTAAAGAATTAAAAGAGTGAAGAGATAAGTTTGTATGCGCAAACAAAGCATTCATGGTGGCTTAGAAGTTATGAAGTGAAACAACATTGCAGAATTAATTAGAGTAGAAGAGAGGAAAGGAAAAGGATACAACAAAGAGACATCTAATTGAGAAGTATCAATAAGACATGATCAGTTCAGAGATGATCTATTATCAAGCAAGCAAGTGCTAACTACAGGATCAAAGTTGAGACATTCTAACAAGTGATTTCAGTCAAAATCTCTTAACAGAGTAGTCCTAATAGGCTGTATGAAATCCTCTAATAAGGAGCTTACTTAGTTGTGAGTTAAAGTCCTTTAGCAAGGCACACTTCTAATAGGGTGTTGAAATCCTCTAACAAGGTGAGACCTAACAGTCTTTGTAAGCCTTTAATATGGTAGACCTTTCATAGGGTAGATTATGTTTCATGGTCAAATCATTATAACCTTCATTGGATACACTTTATTATTGTAGTAGTGAAGATTTGTGGGTGTCATCCACACCCCAGTTTTACCTTCTCATTGGAGGGTTTCTGGGTAATCATATTTGGTGACATATGTGTGTGATTGCCTATGCGTTTACATGATTGAGATGTATATGTTTAACATGTTATTTCAGTTTACTCATTGAATGTATGAGATGGACGTGTGGTGAAAGTTTTTATGGGTCCAAGTTTAAACTACTGATTACACCACCCCCCCCCCCCCCCCCCCCCCCCTCAGAAGTTTACCTTTCCTATTGTAATTCTAACAATTGGTATCAAAGCTTTGCCCCCCCACCCCACCCCACCCCTCAGAAGTTTACCTTTCCTATTGTAATTCCAACAATTGGTATCAAAGCTTTGTTCTTTGAAAGAGGAGCTTTGCAGCTTTGAGGAAAGATCTTGAAATGGAAGTCTACGAGTTGGGAAAAACTATTGAGAATTAGGGAATTGAAATACAACTCATTCTACATCAACTGGATGAGGCAGGAGAAGAATTTAAAAATCTTCGAAGAGAAGGAAGGAAATTGGTATTGCGGAGAATGACACACAATACAAAGAGATAGACACTATTAAATTATTTGTAGATGGAGACTCAAATGAATTTGATGCAACAATTGTAGATCTAATAGAAAAGAATAGAATCCAAGCCAAGGAAATCAGAAATCTCAAGTTAGAGCAAGAATCACAAGCTATATTGTTATGTGAGGTGACTGAACAAAAGAAGAAAGCCATAGAAGACAAAGCCATGATTGAAGAATACAAAAAAATTTTGGCTAGTAGATTGGAAGAGAAATCATCAAAACTAACCAAGATTTCCAACATGCAATTGAATACTCTAAGTAAAATGATGTGTAGTGCTTGCTCCTAGTCTACATTTTCCTAGTTTACATTTCTACTATTATTGCCAAACTCTTTTAGTCCAATTTTATGTTTGATAATTAGTAGCATTATCTTGAGATTATTATATATTGTTTCAGACTTAGTTGATATCTGATGAGATTACTTGGTACTCTATACTTCACGTGTGCATGATGATTATTACAATGGTGTTAAATTATTGATGATGTTTAGTTAGATGGATTGTCATATGTGTTTTTCTTGTGGATACTTACCCCATATTGCATGTGTATGGTGTGTGTGCTTGTTTTCTTTATGTATGACGTTTATGATGTGGTTAAGGAAGGGAGTTGTAGTCACCTGCTAGTCAAGATTTACACGATGCACCACTTCCTGCCATTGCCTGTTTAGCTTAGTATATATTGTGTATGCACATGCATGGATTTTATGCAGGTTGCAAGTACCAGGTATCAACTTCCCTAAATTGCCAAGATGAGTGTACCCTATCGCATTATCTCAATGGTAAGAGAGGGGAGATAAATTCTTAAGTCCAAATCCTAAACCTTTGAGCCATTCGTCCTAATTGACACTTAGGACAAGTATCTGAGTTGTGTACCTTCTGAATGTGTCGAATGATGTTAATTCATGATTTTAAACCCTTAGTTGATTTTGTATGTGTTTTACTATGATGGGTTTTCGTATTTTACTGTATGAGTTTTTGATGAATTTTTTGTTAATTAAGTCTAATTAAAAGATTTAATTTAATGGAAAATTATATGTTATATTATTTAATTAATTGAGAAAATTAATTAAATAAAAAGAATTAAATAAAAGAATTAATTTGAGGATAAATTTATAAGTTTAAATTTGGAATGTGATAATATTTAGTTAGTTTAATAATAATATATATATTTGGAGAACATTTTTAAATAAATGCTAAATAATAATATTATTTAAACTAATAGATAGCTATCAAAATTAATTTTCAAAAATAAATTTAGAAGTGGGAAAATAAATTAATTTATTAGAAGTTTCATGATTGCATAATATGTGCATGAGAATAAATTAAATAAATCAATTTAAAAGAGGTCAAGTAAAAAAATTAAATAAAGTAATCTAATGGATTATTGTATGTGCATGGAAAAGATAAAAGAAAGATAAATAAAAGTTAATAAAGAGTTAAAAAGGTGTGAGCAAAGAGTTCTTTGGGATGAACACACAATTAATGCCCTGATTTTAGGGAGAGAACTCCTTATCACAATTTGGGGGTTCATTTTTCAAAAGGCTGAGAAATTTTGGAGAAGGAAGAAGTTTTTAGAGAAGGAGAAAGTTCTGAAAGGGCAATTGTTCTCTATAGATTTTTGGAGCATAGCGAATTAGCATCAGTGTCCAGGTAGATGCTTGTGAAAATTTGCATAATTTAAATACATTCTTTTAATTCCTGTCTTCTTCATGTTTGTTAGATGATTGTCTGGATAATTCTGGTAAAGAATATATATCATGTTGTGGTTTCTGGATATTGGGAAATTATTCTGTACATTGAATGTTTTAATTGTTCAATATAAATTCTCTCCAGTAGATTTTAGATTGAGAAAACTTACTAGGAAGGGTTAGATTTTATTGGAAAGTCTTTTAAAAATAAAATAAAATAAAAATATATATTTACCTATGTATACATTCTTTAAAAAAAAATGGATTTGTTTTATGAAAATTTAAATGGATTTATATTGGTTTTAATAGGGAGACGTGTTAATAGAAACATTTTATTTTTTATTAAAATGCATTTATAAAAAAAAAAAAGAAATTGAAAAAAAAATCTATATTATATAAAATTGTTTGGGGAGGTGGGCAGTCACATCCCACCCCCCTACCGCAGGCATTGTCCACGATAGTGGACTACCGGCAGCCTTAAAGGCTACATGGTAGGCCACGGCCTCCCTTATTTAAGGGAAGGCGACTGTGTTAAACAACGCCCAAACAAAATTAACGCAGGGGATATTACTTGAAACCCGCGCTTGCGATGTGACATTGCAACAATATTAAATTCATCTTTTATTATTATTATAAAGTTTTAAATTTTATTAAGTTAATTTAATTAAAGTTTTTAATATAAATTATAATATATTTCAAATGTTATGATTATTAATAAAGTTATTAATAACTTTAAATTTATAAAGTTAATAGATAACATTTAATATTGTTGTTGATTTATCTAAAATGTAATTTATAAATATTAATTAGATATTTTAAAATAGATTTTAGTTATTTAAAATAAAATTGATGGGGACACAACCCAAGAACAAAATGGACACAACAGAAAGGGAAAATTATATTAACTAAGAAAATAAGTTAGTACAAACAGTACAGGAAAATAAACTTTGAAACATGCCCTAAGGGCTTAGAATAGCATAAATCTGGAGATAATTTCTCCTTTCAGTACCTCCTCTCAAACTCCACTCCGAACTGCCTTTTACAATGCCAGAAATCTCCTTAAATAGACCCCGGAGGGTTAAGGACTAGGAGTACATTCTAGAAAGTGCTAGTAGGCATCCACCGACCAAATAGAAGGTTCCAGAAGCTACGTTAGAAGTCGGTGCAAATCTAGAAGAATTTAGAAATGGTAACCGAACTTTCGGGAGGCATAACTTTTGAACTGTAGCTCCGATTGACGAACCGTTTACATTTTCGGAAAGCTCTCGAAGCGCTCTATAGCCCTATGGACCAGCTTCACTCGTTCCCAATTTTTTGACCCCTTTTGAGGTCATTTAATGCCCCTAACCTGACTTTGAAGCATTCTTAGGAGGTCTCCAAAACTCGAAAAACTGCAATAACTTTCAAACCGTGGGGCCTTTTGATCTGATTCTTTTTCTGGAATGCTCTAAATCACAATTACATTATCTAGCCAATTCACACCTTCTAGGTCACAAAAATGATGGCCAAATTGCATGCTCCTATTTTTTCGAGATTTTCTAGCACACTGATAGTTGAACTGTGAGAGTTGGAACCTTTATTTAACCCAAATGGGTATCCAAAAATGTAAAGACATGAAACAGAAACTAAGTCTAAGTACATTTTTTGGGTGACACAGGATTGCCCTTATACCTCTAGATGCTCCTGCATCAGACACCCAAGGTAGATTGAAAAGTGACCCTATCACTTTATGGATGGTAGAGGAAATCCCAAATAGGAAACCTCAGCTACTGAAATCCAAGTTGAGTCATCGATCGGCCGTCCTTTCCATTTGACCAAATACTCTTCATATTGCCTATTTCTGGTACTCCTACCCACATGATGATCTAGAATGTCTTCTATCTCCTCCTTCTTAGAAGCAGGAATTGGACATGGCTCTAACACCAGCTCCTCATCTGCACCATCATCATGATACTCTGTTAAATCTGTAATGTTGAAAATGGGAGAAATGTGAATACCATCTGGCAACTCCACCTCATATGCATTTCCTAAGTCATGTTTCTTCAAAATTTTGCAGGGGCCAAATTTCTTCATTTTCAGCTTGTTGTAAGTACCGGCTGGAAATCTTTCTTTTCGTAAGTGCACCATGACTAGATCCCCTACTTGGAATTCCTTATGTCTTCTCCATTGGTCAGCCCTAGCTTTATACTCTTGATTCATCTTGGTAATGTGTGCCTGAACCTCCTCATGTAGACGCTTGATATGTTCAGCAAATTCTTCTGCTTCAACACTTGTCCTCTCCCCTTGTTCTATCTTCCTCAATTCTGGTGCAGTCCTTGGGCTACTCCCATATAGAATTTGGAATGGTGATTTTCTAGTACTCCTATTTACAGAGTTATTATAAGCAAACTCTTCCTGTGGTAGAATCAAATCCCATCCCTTGGGCTTATCCCCAACTAAACATCTCAGCAAATTGCCCAGACTTCTGTTTACCACTTCTGTTTGGCTGTCAGTTTGTGGGTGATGCGTGGAACTGAATTTCAAGTCTGTTCTCAACTTTTTCCACAATGTCCTCCAGAAATACCCCACAAATTTAGTATCTCTATCAGAAACTATACTCCTTGAAAGACCATGTAGTCTTACCACCTCTTTGAAAAACAAGTCTGCAATATAGACAACATCATGAGTTTTGTGGCATGGAATGAAATGTGCCATTTTGGAGAACCTATCAACCACCACAAATACTGAGTCATTACCCCTTTTTCTCCTCGGCAATCCAAGAAAAAAATCCATACTTATATCCTCCCATGGCCTTGATGGAACAGGCAATGGCTGATATAGGCCAGCATTGTGACTAAACCCCTTGGCAACTTGAAAAACCTGGCAACTCTGTACAAACTTCTTTACATCCTGTGAAATTTGAGGCCAAAAATAATGTTCTCTAAGAATGGCAATGGTCTTATCTCGACCAAAATGTCCTGCCATCCCTCCACTATTTTTCTCCTTAATCAGATTTTCCCTCATGGAACTCCTTGGAATGCACAATCGACTACCTTTGAACAACATGCCATCCTGAATCAAATAGTATAACCACTTGGTTCTATCTACAGCAATAGGTTCTTTACAAGCTTTCCATGCTTTAGCAAAATCAGGATCCTTGGGGTACAAATTCTTGAGTTCATCAAACCCAACTACTTCAACCTGCATTACTGTAAGCAACAACTGTCTCCTACTTAGTGCATTTGCAACCCTGTTAGATTTTCCACTTCTATGCTTCAACACAAATGTATAGCTCTGCAAGAACTCTACCCACTTCATATGCCTCTGATTCAATTTACCTTGGCTATTTAGGTACTGTAATGCCTGATGATCAGTATACAAAACAAATTCTTTTGGCAATAAATAATGCCTCCATTTCTTTAAGGCCTGAACTATTGCATAGAACTCTTGATCATAAACAGAATACTTCTTCTTTGCATCATTCAATTTTTCACTAAAATATGAAATAGGCTTACCTTCTTGGCTTAATACAGCCCCAATAGCACTGCCACTGGCATCACAGTCCACCTGAAAAACCTTTCTAAAATCTGGAAGTGCCAACACAGGCTATTCTGTCACCTTCTTCTTCAGAAATTCAAAACTTCTCACAGCTGCTGCAGTCCATTTGAACTCTTTTCTATCCCCTCTTATTGTATCAGTTAGGGGTGCACATATGCCACTTAAATTCTTAATAAACTTCATGTAAAAACTAACTAGACCATGAAATGATCTTACCTCAGTAGCAGACCTCGGAGTAGGCCATTCCAAGATGGCTTTTACCTTCTTCGGATCCATTTTGAGACCTTCAGGTGATATAACAAACCCCAAATAGACTAACTCCCTTTTTGCAAAGTTACACTTCTTCAGATTAATTAACAGTTTCTCTTCCCTTAGCCTTTCAAGGACACTATGAATATGCAATAAATGTTCTTCCAAAGTCTTGCTGAAAATTAAAATATCATCCAAATAGACAATAACAAATTTTCCCAAGAACTTCTTAAGTACCTCATTCATGAGCCGCATGAAGGTGCTTGGGGTGTTCGTTAATCCAAAGGGCATGACTAACCACTCATAAAGACCCTCCTTGGTCTTGAAGGCTGTTTTCCACTCATCTCCTTCTCGAATCTGTATCTGGTGATAACCACTCTTCAGATCTATCTTTGTGAAGTACTGAGCTCCACTCAAGCAGTCCATAATATCATCCATCCTTGGCAAAGGAAACCGGTACTTGATGGTGATCCTATTTATAGCTCGAGAATCTGTACACATCCTCCACTCTCCATCTTTCTTTGGTGCAAGTACTACAGGTACTGCACATGGACTCAGGCTCTCTCGAATCAAGCCCTTCCTCAACAGCTCCTGAACCTGTCTATTTAGCTCCTTTGTTTCAGTAGGAGTCATCCTGTGAGCAGCCTTGTTAGGAAAACTAGCTCCTGGAATCATATCTATCTAATGACTGATTTGCCTTACTGGTGGCAATCCATCTAGAACATTATCAGAGATAATATCTCCAAACTCCCCTAGTAAATCTGAAACTTCAAGTGGCATTTCACTACTACCTTCTTTATCTTTCCTAGGAATCAAAGCATAGCACATATGCTGATGTTTCATGCCATCTAAAAACTTCCTTTCATCAATAAGACAAATCCTAGCACTGCTACATACCTTTTCACCTTCCTTTTTCATGGGCTTCAATTTGTGGCGAACTCCATCCTTTGTCAGAGAGTATGTGTTTGCATGTCCATCATGTACTGCATGTCTATCAAATTGCCATGGTCTACCCAACAATAGATGGCAAACATCCATCGAAATAACATCACAGAGAACTTCATCATGGTAACTCCCAATTTTGAATTTTACTAAACATTGTTCACTTACCAGGACATTATGATCATCTTTTACCCAAGCAATCTGATAGGGCTGGGGATGTTTCTCCCTCTTGAGCTTCAGCTTAGAGACCATCTCTTCTGATACCAAGTTATCAGTGCTACCACCATCAATGATCACGTCACAACATTTATCCTCACACTTGCATCTGGTACGGAACAAACTCCTTCATTGTCCTGGTTCAATCTCACCACTTAGTAGGACTCTTTCATTTACCAAGGTCTCTCCTCTTTCTGCATCCTCTGAATGTGATGATTGTGCATCCTCATCCACATGAGCAACCCTAGCTTGGCCCTCAGCTCTCCTATTTGTCCTTCCTTTTCGTTGAGGGCATTCAAAGGCACGATGACCTTCTTCATTGTAATGGAAACAGGTACCACAGAAGCCTCCTCTTCCTTGTCCATGTCCTCTACCTCTTCCTCTTTGATTTCCAAAGTCTTGATCATGGGAGCGGTTGAAACCCTCATTCCTTTGGTTCCTGCTAGTACCCACATCTTCATTTTTCTTTTGGGTTTCATTGCGGCCTCCAGATGACCTACCGCTTCCCCTTCCTCCTTGACCGTGCCCTCTTTATCTTCCTTCAAACTTTTTATTCAGCTTCTCTTCAACTCGTAGGTCAAACTAGTATGCCTCTTCAACGCTGGTCATTCTTACTAGACTTAATTCCTCCTGGATGCTAGGTCGCAACCCACTGATATAACGAGCAACCTTCTCCTTATTTGCTTCTACATGTCCCGCTCTAATCAAGAGTCGGTAAAATTCATCTGTATATTCTTGGACTGATCTTCCTGCTTGCTTTAACCCATGCATCTTCTTAAACAAATCAAGCTCATAGTCCACAGGAATGAGCTGCTTCTTCAATTTGTCCACCATGCAATCCCATCTTGTGATCTTCTCCTTTCCTCTTCTGTTTCTTTCCAATTGGACCTCTTTCCACCAAATTTTGGTATGGCCTTTCAGTTTGGCATTTGCAAACTTAACCTTATCTGGGTCCCTGATATCCTCATACTCAAAGTATTCTTCCAGTTCATTGATCCAATCGATCAACTCACCTAGTTTCAGATTTCCTGAAAATACACCCACTTCAATTGTGGGTCTTTTCCCAAACTTAGTAATGGCCCTAAAAAGCCTTTCCTCTGCATGATTCAGAACTTCCCCGTCAAATTCCCCTTCTAGTCCCATAACTTCTTCTTCATTGTCATCCTCACTATCGTCACCAGCAGCAACATTTGCTCCTCTATGGGGCTCCTCTTGCAATGCTTGCACCTGCCTTTGGAGGGCTCTAACCTCCTCAAGATTAATAGCTCTAGCCCTTCCACCATGCTCTCTTCATAGAGGCATCTTCTAACTCGATCCCACAACCACACAGTCCTGGTGCAAACTGCCTCACAGTCGGCGCTCTGTCTACACACTCAAAAAAACTAGCTCTGATACCACTTGATGGGGACACAACCCAAGAAAAAAATGGACACAATAGAAAGGGAAAATTATATTAACTAAGAAAATAAGCTAGTACAAATAGTACAGGAAAATAAAATTTGAAACATGCCCTAAGGGCTTAGAATAGCATAAATCTGGAGATAATTTCTCCTTTCAGTACCTCCTCTCAAACTCCACTCCGAACTGCCTTTTACAATGCCAGAAATCTCCTTAAATAGACCTCAGAGGGTTAAGGACTAGGAGTACATTCTAGAAACTGATAGTAGGCATCCATCGACCAAATAGAAGGTTCTAGAAGCTATGTTAGAAGTCGGTGCAAATTTAGAAGAATCCAAAAACGGCAACCGAACTTTCGAGAGGCATAACTTTTGAACCGTAGCTCCGATTGACGAACCGTTTACATTTCCGGAAAGCTCTCGAAGCGCTCTATAGCCCAATGGACCAAATTTGCTTGTCCTCCATTTTTTGGCCCCTTTTGAGGTCATTTAATGCCCCTAACCTGACTTTGAAGCATTCTTAGGAGGTCTCCAAAACCCGAAAAACTACAATAACTTTCAAACCGTGGGGCCTTTTGACCTTATTCTTTTTATGGAATGCTCTAAATCACAATTACATTCATCTAGCCAATTCACACCTTCTAGGTCACCAAAATGATGGCCAAATTGCATGCTCCTATTTTTTCGAGATTTTTTAGCAAACTGATAGTTGAACTGTGAGAGTTAGAACCTTTATTTAACCCAAATGGGTATCCAAAAATGTAAAGACATGAAACAAAAACTAAGTCTAAGTACATTTTTTTTGGGTGACACAGGATTGCCCTTATACCTCTGGATGCTCCTGCATCAAAAATTTAATTTAATTAATATGGGTATTAATTAGCAAGATAGGGAAATATTTTAAGATGATTAATTTGACTTCAATAGAGCTATGATTCAATAGGGAAATTACCTTAGAAAATTGAAAACAATGTAATATTTATCCTTTAGTAAATTTAGAAAAATTGAATTTTAATTGTGGGGTAAATCTTTATTTTTCTTAAACAAATACTGGAGTTAATTATATGATAATGAAGAATTTATCTTACGTGATTACAACTTCGAAAATGAAAATTGAAACCTCATATTTGACTTAACCATGTGATTGTAAAAGCAAACCCAAACATGTATTTATATCTTGTTTTCTTCATGTTATCTGTGTTTTGGGTTTTTGGGGTTGACTAGATTGTTGACTAGTTATAGGACGTCTACTAGAGGCTCGAGGGATTTTGTGAGTGTGGTATTTTTTTTTTTTTAAAGAGGGGTAAACGCTTTGACCTGGAGCTATGAACCAGTGAGGCACCTCATCCCCGTGAGATTTGAAACTTGATGGCAAGGATAACAACTCAACAACTTAACCATCACAACATTCCACTATTGGCTAAGTGTGGTATTATGTTGACGCGATCTTGATCATTATTTCTCAACCATGTATGTGATGGTATACTTATGATGAGTATGTTTATTTTATTGGTTACTATGTTTCAGTGTCTTTTTGGGATAGCGAGATGTATGCTATGAGATACCTGATTAACCATTCTGAGTCATTGATCAATATTGTTGGATTACTTTTCAATTGCTCATTGAAAATCGATGGATATTGTGATTTATCTTGTTGCTTTCTAGTTGCTCGTAGAGAACTGATGTGATTACTATGATTATCTTTATGATGCTTCCCAGTCACGTGTATAGGATTGAGGTGATTTTACTATGATTCTGTGATTTGCGATTTCATGAGCTTAGGGTAGGTTATCTATATGCAGTGTCAGGAAGTGGCTTGCAATGGGGGTCAGGGACCCTAAGTGGTCCTGGGGGTAACCCATTGTAAGTTGTTTAATAAGTGATAACTTTACACTTAATACTAACTTAAATGAACCTAATAAGAGATAATTTTATGTTCTCGCCCATGCCTCGGGTGCTAATACAGACTAGGATGGGAGTAGAGAGAACGCTTGGTTATGACCTTGCATTTCGTAGTATGCCTTGTCAGTGTGAGAGGATACTAGTGGCCGCAAGGATCACTAGGGACTCGAGAGTCCCAAGGAACTACTCGTGATAGAGGGCCACACCACTCTAACAACTCACAACCAAGAATGCAACAATATAGAGACCAAGAAAAAAAAAATACTTCACAAATAATTTTATTATACTTGAAAATTCCTTACAACACCCACAAGATGATATGACTTCTTCAACATAAGAGAAATCCTAAATAAGAGTCTTCACACCAAGAGCTTCACCAATAACTTCTACTTGAAGAGCTACACCTTTAGAGTTTCTACACCTTGAAGTCTTCACGCCTTCTAGCTTCTACTTCTCAAACTTCCCCTTGAGCTTTCACCTTCTTCTCGAGCTTCTACTCCTTAAGCTTCTCCTTGAGCTTGATTACAAATGATAATAAGTCTTGCTTAAATAGGCACTTCTAACCCAAGACATTACAAACACAACCAATGTGGGATAAAAGGTAAATACAACTACCTTTAAATAAATATTAAATTCCCACCCAAATACAACTAAGCACCCAAAAAATACTAAATATATGATTTATCCAAAACCTTCTAGAATTTCCACTTACACACTTCGATTAATGGAATGACAACTATTTTAAAAATTTTTTTTTTCTATTATGCCACCTATGCACCTCGAAAATAGAAATCACCTTTTCCTTTCTTTTCTCCTTTTTCCCTTTTTTTATTTTTTTATTATTTCTCCTCTAATTTTTGTCACTTTCTCTCTCCTCCACAAATTTTTTTTTTTTTTTTTTCCATGCAAGATGCTCCTGCATCAGACTCCCCCGGTAAATAGAAAAGTGTGTCCCACACTTTGATGCCAAAAGAAATATCTACCACCATCTTCATCCTCACCAAAGGTTTCCACCTCAATAGAGACAAGAAAACCACCATACAAATCTTCCACATCTACATCACTCTATCAAATACTAGAATCTCAACCATCCAATCAGCATGCTCACTCTCAGGAACAAACTGAACATAATTCTTCATCAACAAACCCTCATTCACATCAGCAACAACAAACTTCATATCAGCACCAACATGTAGATCTCCATCAATACATGCCAAACTCTCAAAACAAACAACCTCATTGCTCACAACAAGATGCTCTGCAATACATAACTCACCTCGAACAACTGGATCATCCACGACCAAGTGTTCTGCAACATACAAGTCACCACCAACATCAACTAGATCATCCATGACCAAATGCTCTGCAGTCTCCATGTTAGACTCAACCAACTGATCATGAAAACCAACCTCTGTCCCAACATCAACAACATTAGGAATATCTTCAGCAACAACCTCTAGTTGCTCTACAGGTTCTACATCAGGCTCCACAAACTGATCAGCAAAACCATCCTCTTCCACCTTGACCTTCTTAGCTTTAGCATCCAATCGAGCAAACATCTTAGAAAAATTCCTCTCCACTATATCATGGATTTTCGCAATCATCTTAGGGTCCAATCCTCTTGGATTCATCTCCCAAGATCTTCGTAAACCCTCTGTAACAAATCCTTCCCACGCTCCTTGTGACAACCTTGAATTGTTTGCAAGTTAGATCGCAACCTGCCACCTCACACAAACAATCAGGAACCACATCACAAGTCTAAGACAACGGATTTGCAATCCACAAGCTCTGATAAACTTTGCCCAACCAAGGTCCTGGTACAAACTGCCTCACACTCCGGCGATCTGCTTGTACACTCAGGAACTCCTGCTCTGATACCACTTGATAGAGGGCCACACCACTCTAACAACTCACAACCAAGAATGCAACAATATAGAGACCAAGAAAAAAAAAATACTTCACAAATAATTTTATTATACTTGAAAATTCCTTACAACACCCACAAGATGATATGACTTCTTCAACATAAGAGAAATCCTAAATAAGAGTCTTCACACCAAGAGCTTCACTAATAACTTCTACTTGAAGAGCTACACCTTTAGAGTTTTCACACCTTGAAGTCTTCACGCCTTCTAGCTTCTACTTCTCAAACTTCCCCTTGAGCTTTCACCTTCTTCTCGAGCTTCTACTCCTCAATTTTCTCCTTGAGCTTGATTACAAATGATAATAAGCCTTGCTTAAATAGGCACTTCTAACCCAAGACATTACAAACACAACCAATGTGGGATAAAAGGTAAATACAACTACCTTTAAATAAATATTAAATTCCCACCCAAATACAACTAAGCACCCAACAAATACTAAATACATGATTTATCCAAAACCTTCTAGAATTTCCACCTACACACTTCGATTAATGGAATGACAACTATTTTGAATTTTTTTTTTTCTATTATGCCACCTATGCACCTCGAAAATAGAAATCACCTTTTCCTTTCTTTTCTCCTTTTTCCCTTTTTTTATTTTTTTATTATTTCTCCTCTAATTTTCATCACTTTCTCTCTCCTCCACAAATTTTTTTTTTTTTCAATTTTTTTTTTTTTCCATGCAAGATGCTCCTACATCAACTCGGGTAACTCCGAACGTGATTTGTGCGATGACACTTTCTCACTTACATAGTAGATACCTACATGTCTTTGTGTGCCTCTAGGTTTAGATGTCAATCTATGTGTTGGAACCTTTGAGTTAGTATACTTTTAGGATTTCCTGGACTTAGAGAGTTCTTGTGTTATGTGTTTTAATATCCTATTTGGGACTTGAGACTATCTCCTTAGCACGGTGGGAGTGGAACTTTTAAGTTCCACGCGGTCAGGTGGTAGTGCTTTTTACTCTTACCATTGAGATCCATCTGTGGTCACCATGGCTAGAGCATTCTTGTTGGCATATACCTTCATTCTGTTCATGGATCATTATGATAGATGGTTATATTTTATGATGGATGTTATATCATGTTATGATGGATGTTATATCTTTTGATGTATGGATGTATTATGTATGGTGGATGATTTCATTTATTTTATTGCACGTGTATCATGGATCCAAAGAGGATGATGTATATCTATTTTTACATATGTATATTCTTTTAAGCCTTTCATACCCTGTGACTTGCACAGTGGATGAATGAGAATTATGAATTAATTTGCCAAGAGGCATTCAAAACAAATGTATATTAAATGGACATTGGACTTTTTATTATTCTTTCATATGGATGTGGTAATTGATGGACTTAGTTTTAGATTAGATTTACATGTGATTCAACATCATGGGATCTTTAAGGAATGCAACCTGTTATGTATGTTATTTCTTCTGCTATTATGTGTTTGATGTGAATGGTGTATCTTTCATGTTTTAAAAAAAAAATGCTATCAAACTTAGTCAAACTTTAGGTTATTTCTTTTGGATCCCTTGGTGAGGCGTTACATGATGAATGCCAACTATGAATTGAATGTCAAGGACATTGAGATAACTACATTGAAGTTGTAGAATGAACAACTGCATAGTGACCTAAAGAGAGAAAAGGAATTTGTTGAAAGTTTCAACAAGCCAAATGAAGCCATCAAATACGTTGAGCAACTATTGAGATCCCTTAGATTTAATAATGATACATCTGGACTAGGATACATAAGCACTGAAGAAGGAGAGTCATCTAAAAGTGCATAAGAAAGGAGAAAAAAAGGTAAGAACTTCAAACCTACTTGTCAAATTGTGGTAAGAAAGGACATACTACTAATGTGTGCAGGAGCAAGACTACAAACCAAAATGTCAAGCGTAAGAGTATGGTTCATTGCCACAAGTGCAATAAGAAAGGTCATCAGGCACATGAATGCAAAACTAAGACTATGCATACACAAAGATTTGAAGGATATTTTTACAATTGTCAAAAGTATGGACATAGAGATTTTGAATGTAGATCCAAACCCATGTGGTCATCAAATAGGCAAGGAACAATGACAACTCTTATAACTAGGATTATAATACAAGATATAGTTGTCATTATTGTCAAGAATATGGAAATATTCCTAAGAATTTTATTAGGACACACTTCAAAGGGAACTACCAAAGATGGTTGAGCCAAACCATATGTTTTAGTTGTTTGAAGACTGGTCACATTAGTAGGTATTGTCCAACTAGGTCAAAGGCACCAAGTTGTAAATTTGATAAAGGCAAAGACAAGGTAGATGTTGAACACATTAGAGATGAGATGAATAAGGCATGGAAAAAGAAAGATGATTGCAACACATCAAATGGAGATGAAATCACTTCACCCAATGGGTTAGGTGATCACACCTTATCAAACTAGGCAATCAAGAGGTATGCGGGACTGATACTTAAAGGTTATATCATACATCAATTCCAAAATGACTTAGCACTGAAAATATTACATTAGCATGAATAAAGATGCAAGATGTTGTTAGAAATCCAAGATGAATCTTCAAGTTTTTCATGTTGTTGCTGAGCATAAAATATTTCTTATGTGTGCCAAGTGAAATGCTAGAAGATGTCGAGCTTACAAGCTGACTAGTTGATGTCGAGCTTGTAGTGGTTGCTGAGTGATTGAAATGTTAATGGATGCCGAGTGAACCTAAAATTGGTTGACGTCAAGCTTACAGTTGTGTAAGCACTCAACATTAATTGTAGGGTTTTCAAAGGGTATTTGATCGATTTTAGCTCATTTTTCATCATTTCAAATTCAAGAAAGAGCAGAAGGTGATTTGGAAATCCATTCCAAGCAGTCGTAGAAGATTTGAGTAGCAATTCTACACTAGTTTGTTAGATTTCATAAGGTATTTATCAAGATTCGAGCTATGCAATTTAAATTTCATAAACCCTAGTTTCACATTATGGCGTCTAGTTCAAAGAATGTAGAGGGGAAGGAAGTTTTGAACGTTTAGTTAGTGAGTAATGAGGTCAAGCAACCTATTTTCAAAGCTATTCCTGATATTGCATACAAGCTAGACCCTTTTGGTGGGTGCATTGTTGATGATTCCACCGAATGTGATAATAGTGCAAGATGTAAGAAAACGCTATAGCTATAAGACAGGAAGCATTGGTGATATGGAGATTAGGGAAGCATACAAATTTTTTTGTGATAATGGTGTTTTGAAGGAAGAGTTCAAACTCATTGAGAGGAAGGGATTAACATTAGCCCCAGATTTTTTGAATGTATTCAAGACAAAGTGGATTAGGATAGTGCTTAGTCGAATCCATGATGGTCCATTATGGCTAGACAATGGACCTACCAAAATTACTAAGAGAATAATCTATAGGGTTATTGGTTACCCAGCCCTCGATTGGCCTAAGACACCGAGAAGTGATTTGAAGGAAGTGATTGAGAAAAATAGTGGAGCCGTCTGGAACAAGAGAGACATGTCAATTGATACAATTATTGATCCTCTGATGAACTTTATTGTAAGGGTGATTTCATACAATTTTTACCAATCTAGTAGGTTAAACAATGTGCCCTGTATAGCTATGGATGTGGGATACAAAATTGTAAAGAAAGATCACAGTTATGATCTAGTAGAGCTACAATTGCAACAATTGATGGAGAACCTTGGAGCAATTAGAAAGACAAGCACAGTGTAAATTTGGTTCTATATTGATTTTTATATTCTTTTACGTGAAAAACACATTTCCCTCATTTGGAATTGTGGGATGGAAAACGAACAGATCAGTAGCAGTACAGATTGGTGAGTACATTGAGCAATTAGGAGAGGATTTTGAATCTTTGATGACAAGTTATTTTGAAGACTTCAAGAAGTCAATGACAGAAAGATTCATAATACCAGTATCCTTAGTTGAGAAACACTACGATGATGTATTTTTTCTTATGGATGCTGATTATATATTTGTGCAAACTGCTACACCAAGGGTGAAATGGTTGAGACCCTTAGGTTATGAAATAAATGTGGATGAGGCTTTTGTAGCTATAACAACTTTACGGGTAGAAGAGTAGATAAAACTGCAAAGGTATTTGGAAATAATGAGATGGTAAAGTCCAAAATTATCATGGAATTGAAGACTACCTCTGCCATAAAGAAAAAGCAGAAGATAGAGAAGAAATTGAAAGCTATGTTTGGAGAGGGTGTTGAGGAGGCAGAAGAAGAAAATATGAAGAGGAAGAAGAAACCCAAGCACAAGCACCACTTGCATTGTCTCAAGGTATGGGAGAAGACCAAGAAGAGGAGGAGACTGAAGGTGTCGAGGGAGAAGAAGTCGAGGAAGCACCTACTCTTGTCGAGCCAAACAAGAGGAAGGCTAAGGCTCAACTAGTGACTAAAGCTAAGGAGGTAGCTAAGCCGAGTCAGCCCAAGCTATTGCACCTACTACAAGGGCTAGTACATGTGCAACAACCTAAAAGACCAAGGAAAAGACAAAACAAGCAAAACAAGGAGGCCAAGAGTAGAAAAGACCAAGAAGAAAGTATATTGCACAAGCATATTCTGATGAGGAGTCAAATGACAATAGCCAATTTAAGGTGGTGATTCATAATCCTTTGTCAGATCTTGAAAATTTATGTGAAAATGTTAAGAATAGTGCAGACCTATCAAGATTTACACATGTAGATTTTGATAATTTGGGTAAAGTGGAGAAAAATCAAGTGGAGGAGGCCATATATGCCATGATGGAAAAATTCAAGACGAGTCAACTAGAGATTTCCAATTCAATGCCAAAGAGTCTATATGATAGAGTTGGACTTGGAGAAACAAATTAGAGAAACATCTCCAGCCCAAGTGATGTCTGAACTAACTAAGGCACAGATTGCTAAGGCTATAAAGAAATATGCAGTTAGGTTCACACCTAAATATAAAGCCTTTAGCATCTTACAAAACAATATTGAGGATGTTGTTAAGAAGTCCACACAGATGTGGAAGCTCACTTATGGGTTGACTACAGTTAAGGAGGGAGAAAAAAAACCCATTAAAGTGAAAGATGATGACAAAGCTGACACTATCAGAGGAGGAATAGAAATGCAAGTAGATGACAAGGCAACATCTAAGCTAGAGTAGGCCAAAGAATAGAGTGTGCAAGACACACAATTGCCGAGTGTCAGTCCTCCACATGTCACAAGTGAGACTACTGAAATAGTAACTATCAAGGATGTTTCTGATCTATCAGCTCAGAACATCAATCCCCTTACTGAAGATGATTTGAAGAAGATATTAGATCAGTTTACACTGTAGGAAAAAATTTGTGATAATCCTATTTTGGTCAGTGTGGATGAGCTACAAAATTTAGTGACTGATGTTGCAAGGGAAAAGGCGAATCCACAAGAACCACCTTCTATCATCTCTCCAGTCACTAATGTACAACCTTTGGTCCAAATGCTAGAAGATACATTTAACAAGGTTGATACAATTGCCAAGATTGATGCTGTAGAGAAGAGCACAGTGGAAACACAAGTTGCTACTATAGAAATAGGTTAGATAGACTTATCTGCACCTACAACACAAGGACAAGGTGCAAGTCAAGTCATTGTGGAAAAATAGGGGAAGCTTGAAGAGAGTGAGATGACACCACAACTGAAGGAGAAAACTGCCATCCAAGCCCTCGTAACCTTACCAGTATCTAGCACTCCATCAAATCATACTCTTCAGAAGCCGAGCATAGATGCTACACCACTGCAGATCTCAGTGCTAAGCCCGAGTTCATCAAAGGTTAAAGACACAATTCAGTATGGAGATCTAAGCCTTGATGAAGAGATCATTTTTCCCAAGTATGATTATGACACCATGACTATAGAACAAATGATCATATTGTAGCAAGCCCTAGCAAGGAAAAAGCATAAGGAAATGATTAGAAGGGAGCACAGGCAAAAGCAGGCACTACATGATATTAAAGACATCTTTTTAGATGCATTCAGTTTGCTAACTCTAGATGAGACCAAGCCACTAATGGAACAACTGACAAATATAGTGGAGAAGGTCAATAATGAAGACCTAGATACTAATGCAAAATTGTTAGAATATTCAGAAAAGAAGTTCCAAAACAAAGTCAATGAGAAAATATCAGGTGATATAGCACTAACACAAGTTGCATTGGCAACTAAGGTTGAGGATGTGAAGAAGGTACTTGAGAACATATTCTCATTGTACACTAAATTGTACAATCCATCACTCTTCACCTAGGAGACCAAAAGTCACATTTTGAGTTTGGAGAGCCAAATTACCGCACCAGGTGCAAACTACCAATGAATCTAGCTCAGAGTGAGAAGCATTTCAGGATACTGCTTCAAACATAGAGTCAGTTAGCTATATTGACAACAGATGAGGCCAACATAAGGGCCAAACTGATTAGCATCCAAGCAACTCTCACCCCCCATATGAAAATTTTGCACAAGGAGTTGGGCTATGTCGAAACCTTAATGAAGAAAGACCAAAATCTTCCTACCTTAGATGGTCTAGTCCACCTTGCTACTGAGCTAGCAATCCAAATCAAGTCATTGGATGTAGCATATGAGAATTGGGATGCAACTCTTAAGATGATATTGGATGTCCATAAATATTTTTTGGATAAATGTACAATAAGTGTATAGCCCATTTGACATAAGTGTCAAAAAGGGGGAGAATAAGATAAAGGGGGAGACATATTTTGGGGGGAGAAATAGAGCAAAGGAGGAGATATTATTTTTGGGAGTAATAAAGAATAAGAATTTTGGGGAGTAATAAGGAGAGTAAGAAATAAGAGGAACAAAGAAAAGCCAGAGTTAGCTAAGGGAGTGCAAGCATCAAAACATATCAGAAGTATTAGATGAAAGAGTATCAACAAAACATAGCATGACATCAAAGTGTATCAGTAGCGACACATTTACTTAGTAGGAGCACAAAATTTTGGATACCGAACAAACATATCAACTCAGGGGGAGTTATCAAATTTTGAGGTATCTAAGTGATTACCAAATTTTGACATTTTGAAGTTTTGTATATAAGCTGAGTTAAGATATGTTATGCTCGTGAGATCAAGGATACTAATGCATGTTCAAGTATTTTTGACACTCATGTCAAAGGGGCAGATTGTTGATCTCAAATTGGTTTTGACAAGTGAGTGTCAATACACTTAAGTTATTTACTTAGTTCATGTCGAACTAGTAGTACATGCTGAGCACAACATATATATAGTAGACCATGCTGAGTCATAGTGAGTGTCGAGCCTCTCATGTGCCGAGTCACTCAAGTGCCGAGCAGATAGTATATTCCAAGTGACATAGGAGCCAAGTAAATAGTGGATGCTGACCAATACAAATGCTAAGTCACAACAGAAAGATTAGTGTATGTAAAGCATCAGAGATTTCAGTTGCCGAGTAAGACAATTTAGACATATTTATTTGTAAAGGCACAAACAACTATGTAAACCATTTTTGAGCTGACTTAAGATTGAATTTTGATATTTTGGAGATAAGGATGAATCTCTAATTGGATTCCCTATGCAATCACATGCAACCAATCAGAAAATGGGAAGGATTAAGCGGCAAAATGGATGAATCTCAGCCGTAGATTCATACCTAACCCTAAGTCACTAATTCTTCTTAAGGAGGACAAACCATAAACTTTTTAGAGAGAGAATGGGAAAGTATTTAAGGAATTGAAGGAGTAAAGAGAGGAGTTTGCATGCAAAAATAGAGTATTCATGGTGGCTTAGAAGTTATGAAGTGAAACAACATTGCAGAATCGGTTAGAGCAAAATAGAGGAAAGGACAAGAATACAACAAAGAGACATCTGATCAAGAAGGATCAAGAAGACATCAGTTTAGAGGTGATATGTTATCAAGCAAGCAAGTGCTAACAACAGGATCAAAGATGAGACATTCTAACAGGTGATTTCAACCAAAATCTCTTAATAGAGTAGTCCTAATAGGCTGTATGAAATTCTCTAACAAGGTACTTACTTAGTTGTAAGTTAAAATCCTTTAGCAAGGCACACTTCTAACAGGGTGTTGAAATTTTCTAATAAGGTGAAACCTAACAGTCTTTGTAAGCCTTTAACAAGGCAGACCTTTCATAGGGTAAATCATGTTTCATGGTCAAAACACTGTAACCTTCATTGGATAGACTTTATTACTACAATAGTGAAGATTTGTGGATGTCATCACCACCCCAGTTTTACCTTCTCATTGGAGGGTTTCTAAGTAATCATTTATGGTGTCATATGTGTGTGATTTCTTATGTGTTTACATGATTCAGATGTATATGTTTTACATGTTATTTCAGTTTACTCATTGAATGTATGAGATGGATGTGCGGTGAAAGTTTTTATGGGTCCAAGTTTAAACTATTGATTCACCCCCCCCAGAAGTTTACCTTTCCTATTGTAATTCCAATAGCTCCAAGGGTGTTGGTTCTTCAACCAGGGTTTTTTTAGACTCCTTCTAACATCCATGACCCTGAACAATGCTGATTTCATAGGTGCATTCAATCTACTAGGGAAAATACACCAAATTGCTCCAAAAAGGCTACTAGGAATTAGCCCTTCTAAATAGTTGACAACAAGATTTCTTGGAAAACTTCTTAACAACCCTACAAAAAAAAATTGCATTTATGGATACCCTTTTTGGAGTACTTCAATATTTTGTGATTGTTCAACCCCCAAACTATCTGTACAACCAAAGTACAAATTTAGGCCAAAAATGAGCGTTTTAAGTGCTTTATCATTGTTGTGATGGAACACCACCTTAGAAAATGTTCCAAGACCTCTCCTTTGGACTGAAGCAAGGTTAGACCTTCTCCTTACTTATGTTGTGGCCAGATTGAGGTATTTTCATGATCAATCCCCTCCATAGCTCATTTTTCCAACTATGATTCCTAGCCAAGTTGCATTTGGCTTGCCTAGGGCATCACTTTAAAAATGTTTGTTGATGCTTCCAAGGGACCTCATTTTGGTTACATAATGTACATGGACCTTAGTTCCAAATCCCAAAATACCAGAGGTTTCTAATGGTGGGAAGTGCCCTAAGATCCATTTTCTAAGTGCAGCCCTGTTTAGACCAGCAACCTAGCAAGAACAAAAAGATTTTCTAAACTAATGAAAATGAATTGAAATGATCAAACCAACACTACAACAAGATTAAAAACAATATTTCAGAACTTTTTCAACACAAAAATTAGGCCGTTCAATCCTTCTCTATTAAAAATGCCTTCAAATGCATAAAATCGACAACAAAACACTTGCACAATCCATACAAATGCAAAACCAACTTGACCAACCCATAAAAATGGTTTTCCCCACACTTTTAAAGGCTCCTCCATCAGTTATGTAACTATTATAAATAGTTAGGATGTTGCAAACTCAAAAAAATGCAAAAAGTTGTTTTTTTGCAAGAAAATGTTGTCATGACAACATTTTAGCAACTTTTGTTCTACATGGAGTTAGACCTCCAAATTTGGAACAAAGAAAAAGTAGACATATAATATGAATAAAATGACTTAAAAAAATCTATTCAAATCCATTGGAAACTTTCTAGACCATGTTAGCCTTTACAGGACCTAAGTACCCTAGTTGATAATATTCGACAACTTCTAGCAACTTGGTCCCTTTGGGTCTTGCCAAGTTTCCTAAACACACCTAAGGACTAGATAGGACCTATTATTAGACTAGTGATGTAGCTAGCATCACTACAAGCCAAAAATAAGGAAATACCTAGGTTTCACACTTGGCCTACCTTGGTGCTCCTGCACCATACTCCCCCCTCCAAGGAGCTAAGAAGAACTTGATGGTATCAGGTCCAGGGGTATGCCAACCCTCTTGAAATCTGCCTTAGCAACCCAAGTAGCCTCTGAAGTTGGTTTTCCCTTCCACTTGATGAGGTGCTCCATATACACCTTGTGCCTTTTAGACTTCTTCACCCTTGAGTCTAACACTTTTTCTACCTCCAACTTGTTGTTTGTAGGTGCTACAGCATGTTCAAGATCTTCATGAACATCTGGACTAATTTGAGATGAGTCACCTTTGTATGCCACCAAGTCTTGCACATTAAAAATAGGGGATATGCCCAAATCGAAAGGTAAATCTACTTTATAGGCATTTGCTTCATATTTAGCCAATATCTTGCAAGGCCCTACCCTCTTCATTTGTAGCTTAGTAGGAATACCTTTTTGAAGCCTTGCTTTGTTCAAATGGACCATTACATAGTCCCCAATAAAAAATTGAACATCCTTCTTCTTTTCATCCACCTTGGCTTTGAGTTTTAGAGTGTTGTCTTGAATAGTCTTCTTGATTTGCTCCTGAATCTCCTTCATGGTTTGTACAAAGTCTTCAGCTTGACCACTGATTTGATCCATGTTTCCAAGACACCTTAGTTCACACACACCTCTTGGATGCATGCCATAAACAATTTCAAAAGGATTCTTTCTGGTAGTTTTATTCTTGCTATCATTGTAGGCATATTCTGCTTGTGAGATGATAACATCCTAAGTCTGACCATACTTCTTAGTTAGGAACCTAAGAAGGTTACCTAAAGTCCTATTAACCACCTCAGTTTGACCATCAGTTTGAGGATGGTAAGTTGAACCAAAAGACATGTTAGTGCCAAGCTTCTTCCATATAGTCTTCGAAAAGTGACTCATGAATTTCACATCCCCATTCGACACAATGCTTAATGGAAGTCCATGAATCCTTACAACCTCTTTGAAAAACAAATGAGCTATATGAATTGCATCATTAGTTGTCTTACATGGAATGAAATGCCCCATTTTACTGAATCTATCAACACCAACATAGATGTTATCATATCCTTGCTTAGTTTTAGGCAAACCTACAACAAAATCCATACTTACACAATTACATGGCCAGCTGAGAATCGGTAGAGGCTGATAAAGACTTGGATTGCTCATTGCTCCTTTTTCCTTTATGCACACCATGCATTGTTCCACATACTTGGTTACATCTTTGACCAATTTAGGCCAATAATAGAACCTTTCCACTAGCTCTATTGTCTTGTTGATACCAAAATGCACACTCAAGCTGCCATTATGCTTCTCTTGTATTAGGTTATCTCTCATGGAACCCCTTGGTAGACACAATTGGTTACCCTTACATATCAACCCATTTTGCAAAGTGTATTCTAAAATTTTTCTATGAAAGTGGTTTTCAAAGTCCATGCATACCTGATAGGCTTCAACAAAGTCCTCATCATTCTTTTAAAGATTCCAAAAACTCTCCACTCCAATCCTATGGAGCTTAATCTCTTGGACTCTTAAAACCCTTCTACTTAATGCATCAGTAACCTTGTTCATTTTAACTTTCTTATGCTTGATTGTAAAGGTGAAGGCTTGCAAATACTCCATCCACTTTAAGTGTTTGTTTCTCAACTTCTCCTGTGTGTTGATGTAGCTAAGAGCTTGATTATCTGTAAATACAACAAATTCTTTTGGCAACAAATAGTGTCTCCATTTCCTAAGACATTGGACTAAGGCATAAAGCTCTAGGTCATAGGATGAGTACTTTTTCCTAGCCTCATTTAGCTTCTCACTATAGAAGGCTATTGGTGTACCTTCTTGACTCAAAACTCCACCCACTCCTAAGCCACTTGCATCACATTCTAGGGTGAATAGCTTGTCAAAACTAGGAAATTGTAGGATGGGTTGAGTGGCTACTTGCTTCTTCAACATATCAAAGGATTTTAAGCTTTTAAGGTCCACCTAAACTTAGACTTAATTCCCCCCTTTATGGTATCAAGTAAGGGTGCACAAATACCATTGAAATTTCTAATGAATTTCCTATAAAATTGGGACAATCCATGGAAGCTTCCTACCTTAGTGGTAGTGGTAGGTGTAGGCCAAATTAGGATAGCAACAACTTTCTCCTTTTCCATCTTCAAGGTTCATTTAGACACCACAAAGCCTAGATACACCAACTCTTTCTTGAAGAAGTCACACTTCTCAAGGTTGATAGCTAGCTTCTCCTTATGAAGCCTCTTGAAAACTGTCTCTACATGCTTGACATGTTCCTCTTTAGTCTATCTGTAGATGAGGATATCATCCAAGTACACCACCAAAAATCTTCCTGTGAAGTCTTTGAGCACTTCATTCATGAGCCTCATGAATGTGCTAGGGGCATGGGAAAGACCAAATGGCATCACAAGCCATTCATAAACACCATCAGTAGTCTTAAATGTTTTCTTCCATTCATCTCCCTCCTTTATTCTAATTTGGTGATACCCATTTTTCAAGTCCAACTTAGTGAAATACATAGAACCTCCTAGAAAATTCATAAGATCTTAAATTCTTGGAATAGGAAACCTATAGCTAATTGTAATATAGTTAATGGCCTTGAGTCAGTATACAACCTCCATTTTCCTCCCTTCTTGGATGCCAAAACCACCAAGACTGCAAAAGGACTTATGCTCTTTTGGATCAGACCTTGGTCCATCGACTCTTGGACTTGTCTTGCCACTTCAAGGTTCTGATATGGAGTGAGCTTATAGGATTCCTTATTAGGTAAAGAGGCACTTGGTACAAAGTTGATTTGATGACTTATAACCCTCCTAGGAGGTCGGGTAACTAGGGTGCCATCACTCACTATGTCCTTATACTTTTTAACCAAAGTTTGGACTTCAACTGGTAAGGGTTCCTTGACTATTTTTTCTTCATTAGAGGACTTCAGTACCACTGCAAATCATTGGCTCTCCTTATGCTTAATGTCTTTTATAAACTCTTTCTCTCCACATAGCAACACACTAGGCAATTGGGACTGTGGTTCTTCCCCTTCCAACAAGGACTGAATTTTGAAAGCCTTGGATCCTTTTTTGAATGTTATAGAATTAGCCCTACCATCATACACCACCTCCTTGATTGCCTCTCCCTCTATTATAACTACCTCTTGAAGAGTGGTCACTAGCTTGCTCCATGGGTTTGCTTTCTTCTTGGTTCCTTTGATCACTACCTTTGCCTTGGTAGCCTCCTCTTTGTTTTTTTTTATTTTTGCCTTTGCCTCTATCTTTGAAGTTAGAATCTCCTTTCCTCTTGTTCTTTTCTTCTACCTTCAAATCTAGATGATGACATCTTTGGACATTGATAGGGGCCCATAAGCTAAGCTGCTCTTGAATGTTCCACTTCAAGCCACCGAGATACCTTGCCACCTTGAGTGACTCCTCTTCTTGCTTCTTGGATCTCAAACACAACCTCTGAAATTCTTCAGTATAGGAGGTCACATCAAGATCTTTTTACTTTAGTCCTTGCCTTTTTTTATGGAGTTGGATCTCAAAGTCTTTAGGTAGGAAGTTCTCCTTGATTCTATTTTCCATAGCACTCCAAATTGCAATTGGATTCTTGCCCATGCCGACTCTTTCATCTTGCACATACTTCCACCATGTTAAGGCTGAGCCTCTAAGCCTTGACTTAGCAACCTTAACCTTCTATGCCTCTGAGATACCTTCACACTCAAAGTGGTTCTCCATACCCTCTAACCAATCCATAATTGCATCAATATCCATCTTAACACTAAAAAGTGGCACTCCTTCCAAAGCGTTACCCCCTAAGGCTTTGATTGCCTTCAAGAAGGGCTCTTCTTGAAAGATAGGATCAGGTTCAGGTACAATGTCTTCCTCTGCTAGCTTTTTACCCTTCCCATCTTCTTCATCTCTTTTCTTAGCTACCTCTACACCTACATCCAGTTTTTGCTTCACCTCTTCCAATGCTTCTTCAAGAAGTCAGTTTCAAGTCAATTTCTTTGCCTTTGTTCATTAACCTCCTTGGCTAGTTCAACATTAGTCACCATCATGGATTCACCTACATATTTTGTAGCTTCAGACATCTACTACTTTTTTCCAAATCTTTAATTTGCTCTGATACCACTCTAATGTAACACCCCAAGCTCTCTCAGGGCTACTTTAGGTCATTCATTAGACTCACTAGGGCTTCTTCACATCCTATGCTTACTAGGACCTTGCTCAAGAGATCATAATCCTTCAGTTAGGGGCACACCAACAAAGTAACATCAACTTTCTTACTAGTTGACTCCAATCCACTACTAACCCTCAAGTCCATCTATAGCTGCAAGGGTGTTGGTTCTTCATCTAGGGTTTGTTTAGACTCCTTCTAACATCCATGACCCTAAACAATGTTGATTTCATAGGTGCATTCAATCTACTAAGAAAAATACGCCAAATTGCTCCAAAAAGGCTACTAGGAATTAGCCCTCTTAAATAGTTGGCAAGAAGATTTCTTGGAAAACTTCTTAACAACCCTGCAAAAAAAAAATGCATTTATGGATACCCTTTTTGGAGTACTTCAAGATTTTGTGATTGTTCAACCCGCAAACTATCCATACAACCAAAGAATAATTTTTGGCCAAAAATCAGGGTTTTAAGTACTTTATCACTATTGTGATGGAACACCACCTTAGAAAATGTTCCGAGACCTCTCCTTTGGACTGGAGAAAGGATCTAGACCTTCTCCTTGTTGTGTGGCCAGATTGAGGTATTTGCATGCTCAATCCCCTCCATAGCTCATTTTTCCAACTATGATTCCTAGCCAAGTTGCATTTGGCTTGCCTAGGGCATCACTTTAAAAATGCTTGTTGATGCTTCCAAGGGACCTCCTTCCTGGTACATAATGTGCATGGAACTTAGTTCCAAATCCCAAAATACTAGAGATTTCCAATGGTGGGAAGTGGCCCTAAGATCCCATTTTCTAAGTGCAGCCCTGTTCAAACCAACAACCTGGCAAGAACAAAAAGATTTTCAAAACTAATGCAAACGAACTAAAATGATCAAACCAACACTACAAAAAGATTTTAAACAATATTTCAAATTTTTTCCAACACAAAAATCAGGCCATTCAATCCTTCTCTATTAAAAATGTCTTCAAATGCATAAAACTGACAACAAAACACTTGCACAATTCGTACCAATGCAAAACCAACTTGACCAAGCCATGGAAATAGTTGTCCTCATGTTTTCAAATGTTCTTCCATCAGTTTTATAACTTTTCTAAACATTTAGGACATTGCAAACTCAAAAAAATGCAAAGTTGCTTTTTTTGCAAGAAAATGTTGTCATGACAACATTTTAGCAACATTTGTTCTACATGGAGTTAGACCTCCAAACTTGGCACAAAGACCACATAGACATATAATATGAATAAAATGACTTAAAAATAATCTATTCAAAGCCATTGGAACCTTTGTAGACCATTTTATCCTTTACAAGACCTAAGTCCCCTAGTTGTCAATATTCGGCAACTTCTAGCAACTTGGTCCCTTTGGATCTTGCCAAGTCTCGTAAACACACCTAAGGACCATAGAGGACCTATTATTAGACTAGTGATGTGGCTAGCATCACTACAAGCCAAAAAATAAGGAAATACCTAGGTTTCACACTTAGCTTGCCTAGGTGCTCCTACACCACATTAGGGAGGAGCTTTCTTGTGTCCTCGAGACATCTTCGACTGATCTTCTTGGCAGTAATTTTGCTGAGCTTATTCGGGTTATATGGCACATTGTTTTTGTACCAAATTTTGAAACTTCAACTACGGAGATGGTTTTATCCGCATTGAGACTCCTACTTTGATTTAAGAATAGAAATAGAGTTGTAGTCCATGTATCTTATGTGTATTATATTTATGTAGGTACAATACCTATTGGCATGGTTATTATTCCTGACTCGTCTTCAAGTTGTACCTTCGTTATCAGTAGCAAGAGAATGTATGGTACAATATGCACAAGATTCAGGAAGTACTTTAACATTGTTAGATTGCTTGTTTCATCACATACCAATTAAGAAAAGCTCACCATCTAGCTCAAGAAATATAATGCAACAACAATTAAGGCAAATGGCCTTGCATCTACATCAAAATGCTTTGTTGCTATGAGTTCTTTATATTTTTTTTTATGGAGGCATTATGGCTAATTGATATAGATAAGATGGTTGCTCTTGCTAGTGTAGTTTATGGATTGATGCTTTGTGTTCTACCTGCGTATGTCCGTGATTGGATTATCAATTTACAGGATCACCCTACAACAAGTATTATTGAAGCTTTCACCACAACATGGTGCAGCCATCAACTACTTGACAACAAGTTCTCCAAGGTGTGCTTATTTACTTGGGTAGTTAAATACTCTAGATGAAATATGTAGATTCATCTAAATTCCAAATCTAAGTATTTTTTGTCTAAACAGGTAATGATCCATAGGCCTTAAATTTTGATCTTGGATCGAGTTAATATGGATTTGAAGAGCCTATTCAGGTCAAGAAAAATTATTAAGACATTAGATTTAAATCTGATGTACTAACTCTAAGTGCACACTCTAAGTGCACAAGATAGCAATTTCCTTTCTTTGGCTTTGATTATCCTTGGTCCATGGCTTCTGCCACATATTTGGGATATCCCCCTAGTTTGGAGATGTCTTTGAGGCTCTAAAACATTCTAAAAACATTTAGGGGATCCCCTAGGCATCTCATGACCCCCACTTGTGATTTCTAGGCATTTGTAATATACTTTTAAAAAAAAACTTTATGTTTGATCAACCCTTGCAATGAATCTGCAAGGAAAGTTATAATGTATTTACCAATATGAGATGCGTATATTACAAAGAATAATACAAAGAATTGTATGCAACAAGATAGAGTTTACCAAAAATGGTGGTGATCAGAGTGGGCAATGGAGAGAGTGTGTCTTCAAAACAGGATGTAGTGACAAAATAAGCATTAATGTTGTCAATATCCCCATTAATGCTTACTTGCAAGTTCCCATCTTTTTCCTTAATCTTTCAAGATTAGGGATGTCAAATTTTGATTTCACTACACACCCATTGAACTTCAAGAATAATCATATTTGAACTTGGGTCATTTGTATGGAAGGAAATCTCAATTGCAAGACCACAGTGATTAGTGTAGTTGTGATTGATTTGAAAGATCAAAGAAACAAAAATAGTCAATGGGTGATAGTTCCCTTAGAGATACATATTTAAATATATAAATATAAGACATGCAAGCAAATATAGGGGATTGGATCAAGTCTTATTGATCTATTGAATTATTCCATATTTAAAAGTTGTGATTCATGGAAGAGGTAATGGATATGGTAAGTTGTGTATTATTATGATTCTATTCTGCTGGAAATATGCTCTTTCCCTATTCATTTACATTACTGAATGAGATAACCATCTAGTTAAAAGGTGTGTATTGATGCTTTTCAATCTTGCTTAACAAAATATACATCATGTAAATCTATTTTGTATAAACACCTATGTTGACATAGTCTGAATATTTAGAGCAACATCCTCGATTAAAAAATAATTTATTTTCTATTATTGTACTTGTATTTGTATTTAGTCAGAAGAAAACCTTGTTTCTTTAGAAAATGAGGCTTATGAATCAGGGTCTGTAAAGGTGTTGACGTTGGTCATCCTATAATTGAAACTAGTGTTAGTGTTGTTGTTGAGTGGCCTAAATAGCAGAAAGTTGTTATGCAAAGAAGGCTTTCAAAGGGTATAGCTTTGTTGAGGCCAACAGTTAGTATAGGTTTACTATTGAAGGGTTTGTGCTTCATCCCCCATAGGACTTGCTAATCATTAATACAAGATGTGAAATAGGAGATGCTATTACTCACGTGTCATTTTTCTTTTCTTTTGCGGAGCCCACGACATTATTTCAAAATGGTGTTACTAAACTGGAATTCCTCTACTGACTCTATGTATTTATGATGGCCATGGTGGATAGCAGGTGCACTCATCTTCACCTTAACATGTAATTTCTTTGTTGTTTAGAAATAAGATCATGCTTCCAAATTTCTTATCTCCCAACTCTTAAAAAATTGATATGCAAAATTGCATTTTCTATATTTTTTTGGATGGGAGAGAATTTGTCTAGAATATTGTTGGTTTTCATGTTTTTGTGCACCTAAAGCAGTTGTTGGCTCCAACATCAAGTAGTGTACTAGAACTTGTCGACCAGAAGGCAATGCCCATATTGAGGATGATCGTAGAGATATTCGATCTGGCACTAATTCAACCATATAAACAAGGGCAGAACCATGCTTAATTGTGGTTAGCAGGGTATAATTATGATGTTGGAAATGATTGAAAAAATCTTTGAATGAAGAATGATGGAATTGGTAAAGAATGCTTTCAATCATTTTTTTGTCATTGATGTCAAACTTGCTAACTACAGGAATGACAATTGCTTAAGTGATCCAAATACTATCACTTAGTTGATTGACAAGATGTAACTATAACACCTAGAGAAAGGTTGAAGTTATGATGTTGTAATGAAGTATAAGGATCAGCTAAGACAATGATGAAATCATGTATTAATGAAAATTTTTAAGACACATGGAATGGACACTACAAAATGCAAGGTTTGACTAAACCATTTGCAAAGACTAACTAAGTTCATCTGTGAGTGCCAAGCAATCCTTTAGGTGTCGAGCATCAGAAAAAGGTAGTGGATGCCGAGCAAATCAAGAATCATTCAGGTACTGAGTGATCTACAAAACTATATATGCCGAGTAACAGAGATGTTCATACGTCGAGCTATACAAAATTCAACATGTGCCGAGTAACTCAGGATCCAACAGGAGCCAAGCACTACGGAGTAAATAGAAGTCGGGTGATTCAAGAAAATAGTAGAAGCCGAGCAATACAAGAAAGCTTCAGGTGCCGAGTAAAGCAGAAACTACAGAGGATGCCAAGTAATCCAGACCCAGTTAATGCCGAGCATCAGTAAACCAATGATGCCGAGTTGCTGCATTATTTGTTAAGTCAAAAGAATTGCCAGATCAATAATGATAAGTTTATTACATTGAATTTTGTGAATTAGTTGGATGATAAGGATGATGAGTAGATGTCACAAAATTTTATGTAAATCATGCAAACCAATTCAAGGCGAATACTGATGGATTTTCTAGAAGAAACAGTTTGGAGGGAAAACAATTTATGAAATCAATTCAAATTGGTAAGCAGGAAGACTTGAGTGGAAAATGAAGAACATAACTTCTTTATAAGGAGTTACAGGTCAGAGATCAAGAGGGAGTTGGTCATAAGTGTGGTCGTGTGAAGAAGCCAAGAGAAGGCTAGTGTGAAGTGTCAAGAAGAGGACATAGTGAGGAGTAAGCACAGAGCATCAAGACTCTAAGTTGATCAAGTGACCATAGGGTGCATTGGCATAACGAGTGGAAGAACTCAAAGAGACAGATTTTGAAGGGTGGACAAGCTGTCAGCACTGTAAGGAAGAAAAGCCAAGCGAAAAAAAATAACTAAAGAGTGATATGAAATCTGCAAGGTTAGAGTTGCAATCTTTATCAGGTCAAAACCTTTCTAATACTTTCTTACCATTGTATTAGACATTGAAATCCTACATTGCTAGGTTAGCTTAACAGCTAGGTGGATAAGCCTCAAGAAAAGGATAGAAGATCCCCAGGAGAAGGATAAGAGATCCTCAGGAGAAGGATAGGAGATCCTTAGAGAGGGATAAAAGATTCTTTTGAGAAGGTGACTGTAAATCCTATGGACTTGGGTGGGCCTAACAGCTCTATGTAAATCCTTTAACAGGGTAGCATTCTAAGTTGAATGTTCTTAAGTCCTCTAACAGGGCACACTCCTAACAGGGTGTAGAAATCCTTTAACAAGGTCACATCTGACAGTGTGTAAAGCCTTTAATAGGGAAAACCATCAGAAGTGGTTGAAATCAATTGCGCAGTAATTTTGTGGGTGTCATCCCCACCCCAGTTTTACCTTCTTATTCCTAGAGGGTTTCTGGGTCACCAAAACCCTTTGTGTTATGAGGTGATGCATGTTTACTTTTCATGATTGTTTAATGTTTAATTGCATGCATTATAATTTCAATTATATGCTATTAAGGATTTGACAAGGAAGCAAAAAGGCTAGTACTTCTAATTCACCCCCGTTTTATTAAAAAAATTGTATTGGACATTATTGGACCTTGAATAACTGATTCAACCCCTCTCTCAGTTATTCTAAAAGAATTCTAACATATGAACTAAGGCCCTTAGTTAATTAATCAATGAATTTGAGACGCCTGCTAGAATAAGGAAAGTGGATTCTAGTCCCTATTATAGAAGGTTTATTTTATGTAGGAAACCAAGATTGACTCACAATGATGCACAATGATGCACCAAAGATTGAAATATTTCTTCTTCTACTACTCGTCCAACCCTAACAACAGCTCTATTGTGTCTCGTCCAGTTGCCTCACAGACCCCCACCATCCAATTCTATTCTACTATGATGATATTGATTGTTAATGGACACATCTAAACAGTAAATCAAAACACATATCTTTGGAAGGGAAACCCTTAGTTCTTTTTTCATATTTTCCTAACTTCTCTAGCAATTTCCACTCAATAAGGTGGAATAATTTTGGCATGCGAAGAAAAAGACATCCAAAATCTTAATTTATTCTAGTGGAAAAATGTATTGAAATAACATATAAATGATCTATTTGGCATATTACACTCATTCTAGGTTTGTCTATAGATTAATTTATGAATTCCTTTAATAGTCTCTTTATGGTATATTTGTAGAAATGGGAACATCCATTGAACTACTTTGTAGGCATCATCATATACAAAAATATTATATCATTGTATGTGCCTTCTTTAGTAGCTACCAAATGATTCTAGCAGGGTGGGATTGTTTTTATTATATAAAGAACAAAATATTGGTTTAATGAGGAGAAAAAAATATCATTACTCAACTCATAAGCAATTGATGCCCTTCATCTTACATAAACTACATGTAATGGAGATAGTGAACCATACTTGTTTATGCGATGTTGAAGTCAATCAAAAGATGAATAACTAACATAGACAATAGTTATTAATATTGTGCAAATTATAGAGGCTAAATAGAAACTTATACAAAAAATCATTTTATTGAGATTTCACTTTGAGCTAAATAAAGTAAGTCAAGCCTATCAAAGTAATTAACACAATTGCATTAAGTTTTTTTCATAATTGATAATTTGATTCTATGAGGCATCATATTGAGTAGAATCCAATAGACAATTAATGTATGGTCATTAACTTAAGAATACCATGAATTGAGACCATGTAAGTAGAGTACTTTGTTCATGTGTATATACTTCTTAACAATATAACAATTGGATGCCAAATTTGCTTGAAGTTTATTTTGACTTGAATTCATATTGAAAAACAATTGCATAGATATTTGACACAATTAAAGAAAAATGTCACTACATTTTATTGAGATTTCACTTTGAGCTAAATAAAGTAAGTCATGCCTATCAAGTAATTAACACAATTGCATTAAGTTTTTTTCATAATCGATATTTTGATTCTACGAGGCATCATATTGGGTAGAATCTAGTAGACAATTAATGTATGGTCATTAACTTAAGAATACAATGAATTGAGACCATGTAAGTAGAGTACTTTGTTCATGTGTATATACTTCTTAACAATGTAACAATTCGATTCCAAATTCGCTTGAAGTTTATTTGGACTTGAATTCACATTGAAAAACAATTGCATAGATATTTGACACAATTGAAGACAAATCTCACTACTTCATTTTATTGAGATTTTACTTTGAGCTAAATAAAGTAAGTCATGCCTATCAAATTAATTAACACAATTGCATTAATTTTTTTTCATAATCGATATTTTGATTCTATGAGGCATCATATTGAGTAGAATCTAATAGACAATTAATGTATGGTCATTAACTTGAGAATACAATGAATTGAGACCATGTAAGTAGAGTACTTTGTTCATGTGTATATACTTAACAATGTAACAATTAGATTCCAAATTTGCTTGAAGTTTATTGACTTAAATCATGCTGAAAAATAATTGTATAGATATTTGACACAATTGAAGACAAATGTCACTACTTAGTACAACATAAATAATTTATTATTATATAGCTCAAAACATAAAAATTAGATTAAAGTTATTGTTATAACATTAAATCCACTAATAGGTAAATCCTATGTAATTGAATAACTCATCTCTCTCTCTCTCTCTCTCTCTCTCACACACACACACACACACACACACACACACACACACAGCTTTGAATAACTCATTTATTCTTGAGCGATTACATTTCCTGGAAAACCAAAGTCATGAAAATCATTTAGAAGGTGTTCAAGTGTTGGGACTGTTAGACCCATTTGGTAGAAGTGTTACCCAAAGACGTAATGCTAGAAAATTATAAGCCTTTGTTGGTGTTGCATAAGTTGTTAGAGATGCATCTGAGCCCAAAAGACGTAGCAAAAGAGAGGCTCTATGATTAAGCAAGCCATGCTTGTTAAGAATTTTCTTTATTTTCATTTTATATACACTAGAGTTCAAGTTGGTTTGACATACCAAAAGGAGTTGCTTGACATACAAATGTGATCTCAACAAAAAGGACAACGAGGACAAGCAACCACATTCTCCTGACAAATCAAGCATGCCAAATGAATCCACTTTTCTATGTAGTGTTATTTTTAACTTCAAATGGGGCCCATGGGCCCATTTGGAAATTCATGAGCAATGTACTAAAACACAACTTCTTGTAGATAATGATAAAATTGCTCAACCTCTTGTTATGTATTGTGGGAAAGCTACCACTTCCATGCCAATTTAAGCAGGTTGCAGTTAAACCTCTTAGATAAGAGGCTCACAATTTATCGTTGGGTTGTAGTCACTTGCCTTTAGGTTACTAATTATCTAGTCATTTATTTGATCATTTATCTAGCCACTTATTATATAACATTGTAATTTTGTTTAATAACTAAACTAGTCATTTATTTAGTCACTTATAAATTGCAAAATGATACTAGAATTTGAACACTTTTAGTCAATCATTTATTTGCCAAAATTCTACTAGTGGACAAAACAAAGTTTTGAGTTAGTTGACATGGTTTATGGTCCCTGTTGCATTACTCGGAAGGTTGGAGAAGTTGTTTGCCAAATGACAGCAAAATTCATAACATTTTCCATGTTTCTTACCTCAAGAAGGCGATCGGTCAGCATGTACTACCCGCTATTGGATTGCCCCCACGTGATGTGAAAGGGAAGCTAGTTTTGGTTCCAACAGAGGTGATTGAGATTAGAGAAAAGAAGTTGTGTAACAAGTCTGTCGAGTATCTAATTCATTGGAAGGATTTGACATATGAAGATGCCACTTGGGAAGGCTAATCAATCCTGCAACATATGACACCGAGATTGCTCAAGGGCAAGCAATCTCATGAAGGGAAGATTGCAATGTCGCCTTCTCCACATTAAGTTTTTTGGCGCCTTATTGGTCTATCTTCCATCCGAAGAAACTAACGACATTTATTTTGAAGATGCCAACTAGTCACAGGATTATATTTGGTTTTGTAGTGGAGATAATCACGTATGGAACTTCCGCTAGTAAAGTCACTTTATTTATAAAATTGATATATAACGTTACTTTATGACAAGTAACTTAGGTGACTGAAAGACGAATTTGGTATACGCATCATGCCTTAACGTGAGGATTAATATACATTACTTAAATGAGGAGTCTGCAAATTATATTATCTTCTTGTCTCATGTCTCTTCTTGATCGTTGACATTGATAAGGCGGTTGTAGGATAGATCTACTAGGTTCGATGATCTAAACTCACTAATAAGTGTTGCTTCTACTGGTAGAGAATGAGTGCAGATTTCAATTATGATTCTCCTTCAGCAGCCTTCCATAATTCATAGCCGTACCTTGGCTGAACAAAATCTCCTCCCAGGTTGACTAAGATCTACTCCTAAACTCTTCACCATATTATATAACATTAACACTTGTATCCCTATATCTAGTACAGCTGTGATTCACTCTTTATATTTCGTTTTTCTCAATCTTCCTTCCTCTGCTCAATATCTGATAACAATAATCCACTAATGCCGACTCTGCTAAATAATAAGGTTGATGTTTCTTGTTTCTTCATGAATATGGCGGGTATATGACAATTTATCTTTACAAATCATATATGTGCATTTACAAATATATATGCATATATATATACTCGCCTATAGTCATATAGAGAAACATTACATATATAGATATATAGTTACATGAAGTTAATATATTGTTATTCGAGTCTAACACAAGGCAGAAAAACGTAGAACAGTATTATTATAATTCCATAAATTTTCTGTCAAATGTAACAATTACCTGTAATAGTATTTGAAAATTTTAATAACTAAGATCTAGTTTTTTGAAAACACTTTTTTCAGTATTAAAGATGGTAAGGTTCACATCACTGTGAATTTGATACCCATCAGTATCATTTGGTGACAGAAACAAAAAAGAAACTGACCCAACTACTAGGAATTATTGACTGACCATATAATCCATACAGATATATTTCGCATTTATTTCCTTTGTGTATGTAACAATATGGCACCTACTACAGAATCCCAGATATCGCAGAATCAAAAGGGATGTAACATGTGAATGGCGAAGCATTCAGGACATGGAAAGAATGGGTCTCATTTAAATTTATTATGCAATTTTAATTTACATTTGCCTAGACTCTAGATATTAAAGTTCACTAGTTAATTGATGCACTTTTTAAGGGCTAAATAAAAATCTCAATTAAAGCCCTGAGATTTATTGAGAAAATGATATAGGATAAATACATGATACGAATAAATAATGGTAGAAAAAATGTTTAAAAACTGTCAAAATTCATATGGTACAAGTAAGTTTTCGTAAAAAGTCCTTAAATGAGTATCAGTTACAAGAACAAAGTGGTATCAAATGATGCATGGAGTAAATGCAACACCATAACAATTTCCTAAGATGCGCTGTATCAGACTAGCTCTGTTAGAGTTCCTGTTCTTCCCGGCACTATAATAACACAAATAAAACCTGAAAAAATGTTGATAATTGTGGCCCTTTCTATGTTGAAAAAAAATAAACTAAATTTGAAACAAACACTACATACAAATTAAAAAATTTAGCATTAGTTTTGGGGGCGAAAATCTCAAAATTGATACAAAAATTAAACCGCGATTAAGACCTCCCAAAAAGTCTTTGTAATATTTCAAAATTAAAATCCTAAACAATGTGCCTTTTTGAATATAACATAGAAAGAAATGTTTAAGTGCGAAATTCCTCGAATGGCACTGCTAAAACGGTGAATGAGGAAAAATGCAACGCAAATATGAACCTGTGCTCCAAACTATGCTCAGACAGAGCCTAAATCTAAAACAAGGCAATAAAAAGATCAAGCTTTGCATTTCTCTTTAAAGGTGTAGACATCAAAATCCTGGTAACAGCAATACTGGAACTAAGGATAGCGAATTAAGCTATAACATCATGAAAAGTAAGGGCATTCAATCCAGTGGTCCAGGATACACAAGAATACTGTAAATTTATGTGAAGAAAAACCAAGATCAATGCAATCCAACGCGACATTTGCACCAAATTCTTTTGATAGATAAAGTCAACTGGGACAATTTTCTTCAGAAGGTAAAAGAACTGTGAAATACAACAGAGTATGACTCATTTCATAATGTGAACAGCTCATTAAATCACCCAGACCAAGTTTCTTCATGAGGTAACCTGCAAAATATGATAAAGGTGTCAGACTCACTTTGACAGTGTCCAAACAAAAGCTTCCTTCTAGAGAAATCGTTCAATGCAGAATTCAAATGAGACAATCACTTATTGTAGATAAAGCATATACATTATAAGAACAAGAGACATCTATTTTATTTTTACATTTCAACTGAATCGAGAAAACAATGATACCAGAACATGAATCTTAATAGGTCTCAGTAGGCTAGCAGTGCCATGCCTATAACTAATACCACAGAGCATGATGCGGTAAAAAGCTAATAGGCACTTAAAATCTAATCCACACGAGATCAGCTACAACAAAAGCTTCCTTCTAGAGAAATCGTTCAATGCAGAATTCAAATGAGACAATCACTTATTGTAGATAAAGCATATACATTATAAGAACAACAGACATCTATTTAATTTTTACATTTCAACTGAATCGAGAAAACAATGATGCCAGAACATGAATCTTAATAGGTCTCAGTAGGCTAGCAGTGCCATGCCTAACTAATACCACATAGCATGATGCGGTAAAAAGCTAATAGGCACTTAAAATCTAATCCACACGAGATCAGCTACAACAAAAAAAAATTATCGAGAAAACAATGATACCAGAACATGAATCTTAATAGGTCTCAGTATGCTAGCAGTGCCATGCCTAACTAATACCACATAGCATGATGCGGTAAAAAGCTAATAGGCACTTAAAATCTAATCCACACGAGATCAGCTACAACAAAAAGTCTCATATATCTATAGGCTACTTGTTAGCAGGGAACTTATGTTCCCGAACTCCCATGTGCAATTAATTTTTGGGAACCAAAAAATCCAAGATCTAAAGTACGAAGTTCTTTTCTCTAAAAAATAATTTCTTAGCACAAATTCTAATTTTGTCACTAGCTGATTCTAATTTAGCTAGGGGTTTTATTAATTTTTAAATTCAAAAAATATCAAAATTTCCTATAGAAACGTCCAGTCGTTTCTCTTGTTAATCTGGAAGTTTCTCTTCTAGAAATTTCTACTATCATTTGCTCCAGAGACCTCCAGCTCCCTAGAGCTCTCCATAGACCTACAAATCCCTAGTAAGCTCTAACGAGGAAGATAATTTTTAAGGTGCAAGAGATGCAGCATCAAAAAAGCTTATGTGCTGGAAGGCTTGAATCAATTTTGCTCCAATTTAAAGGTGATAACATCTAGAATGAAGCATGTGTCCAGAATGAAGAGCGTGTGGTCCTTATTTTCCATCATTGCATAAACCTGCAGTGACACAGAAGGTGTTCAACTACTGTTACCGATGAAATAGTGTGCGGTATGAACAAATTCATGGAAGACAATGAATGCAAGATGCACATAAAAAAAAACTGAAACCTTGTAAATTTTTAAGCAAGTTACCAACTTTTTCCAGCATCATACCACCCTCTGAAAAAACAGTGGTATGATTATCAATAAAATCATAATCCAACTTCTGTCGGATGCCATTAATGCAAATGCCCTATTATACATGTACGCAAATGAGAAGCAGGCAAAGTCACTTGAATTGTTCAACAAAATGCCTCAAAAAGATGCGGCCTAAAGGAATGTGACTATTTGCAGATTTGCACAAAAATGAATTATTTGGGATATTGCAAGCGAATGCAATCGGCAGGTATTAAGCCAAGCTCTTCAATCTTTGTCATCGTTTTCCCATCCTGTACCAAAATGGGAGCTCTAGAACAGGGTATAGACATCCATCAAAGGCATAAATGAAAGTTGAATTTACTTGGCTGCTGTAGTTCCAGGTGACCAGGTTTGCATGTATGAAAAATTCAGAAACATGAACAAGATGTGAGCTTTCACCCAAATGCCTCAAAAAATAATCGGTCTCATCAACAGTAATGATTGCAGGGTGTCTACAAAATGGTTAGTTCTAAAGATGTTAGAAACTTTTCAGAAGCCCAAGGTCCTTGGTCATAAGAACATACATTTTGCACTCACTGTGAAAAGCCCCGGCCACAGTAGCTTACCTTTAACCAGTACCAACATTTGTTTGCTTCTCAAACATTTTAAAAAAAACGTTATTTGCCACCAATCAGTAAACTACATACAAACTTAGGGTACAAGGTAAGCATATGCTTGCAAGAATTTTTACATGGATTATAAAATATAACCATTTCTGGGCCAGCCATTCAATCGAAGAAATATTAGTATTTCATGGAACTCCTGCCTACCAAGTCTAGAAACAAGGAAGGCTCTCGCAACACTACTGTTATTAAAATTTGAAGTGGAATTTGAGAGCTCGTTCAAGGCTATAATCAATCGCTATGGATATTTATCTTAGATACCGATTCTCTGCTGAAATGGCCGGACGCTGGTACTGATGCGTCCGAATGCTTGGGTGTGTTAGGATGCTGCGTGGATTCTTCAAGGAAGCGCATCCTGAGTCTGGGTTCTTGGTGGATGTGCTACAGTGCATCCAGCAAGACAGCACATCCACCAAGAACCCACATCCCTAGGATGTGTTTCCTAGGACCATCCGTGAAGCATCCAGGCCCATCTAGAAAGCACTCAGGGCCAAAAGGTTTCTTAGACGCCAATTTTAGCATGCATTTAATTGATGATGATGAGAATGTAGAATTTTTTTTTAGAATACTCATGATTTTGAATGACTGAATTTGATTCATGAATCTTGAGGCTTGACTCTTGATTAATTAACATTGAATCATGAACTAAGTTTTGATTTTGTAATTCAAACTGCATTTGAATCATGAGCTTGAGTATTTTCAAATTTATTAATTAGTTATTTCAATTTGTATATTTGTCACTTTGTGTTAGTGAAGTTTGAAGTTGAACTACCAATGGTGAAGCATTATGCTATGGAATGGTTTACTCTTGTATATATTTTTTTGCATACAACCAACATCGGTAAACTAGGATATTTCTTATTATTTTTTGAAGTTCTCAGTACTATTTGGGCATCAAATAGTAGTTTTACTAGTTCCTGCATCGGTTAGATGCAAATAACTTTTTCAATTGACCAATAGTACGCAAATATTTTTTTGCTTATATACAAATTTGTAATGTTCACACATTTATCTATGATTTTAAAATATGAAAAAAGCTAATTATCTTTATTGCGATTGGTTGGGAGTAAAACTAATGAGTGACATTAATTTTCATTACATATAAATATAGAATTTTCAAACACTTTGCAAATACATTGATTTATAAGAACTATATCAATGCATTAATTACAACTTTATCTTTTCCACATTTGTGACAAGTGGATTAACTTTTTAAAAAACAATCATTTTTATCTTCCACCTCACAAATGAATGTCTAATCAATATTAATTATCACTATCTATTTTTCTTAACAAGTTCAAATATAGATATTTTAATCAAATATAAAGATTTTAATTTTTAATTTTTTAACGACTTTTCTTTTTTAATAAACATACTTAAATTATTACTATTATTTTACTTTGATAAAAATAAATTAAACCAAATCATTTTTTTAATTATATTTTATAATAGTGTTTGTAATATGTATAATTGATAAGTATTACAATTTAAAAATTATATCATTTATTATTATTATTATTATTTTTTATTTAAACAATTTATCATTTAGTTTAAGTATATTTAAAGCTTAAATATATATTTTAATATTAAATTAATAATTATATTTTATATTAAAAAATATACAAAAAGAAATAACCACCAAAAAAAATGGTTCAATTCTAAAAGATATATAAACTATTATTAAGATTTTATAAACTATGTATTAAAATTAAATATTTATATTCTATTTCTTATTTATTACATTATATTTATTCATTAACATCAAATTTATATGTATTACATCTATTTATTATTTACAAATGTACATATTAAATATTAAATTATGCAGATATTATTTCATAATTAAAAATTACTTTATTTTATTAAAAACTATGAAAAATTAATGCATTCACAATGCTAATTTAGAACTATTTAACCTTTATTCTCACTCCCCTACACCTCTACAACCATTATGCATTAAGCACGAACTACGACGCATTGCGTCTCTTGTTAAGATTTTATCTTTTTTAGGTGTATTATTGAAAATGTGAGATTTATTGTAAAATGAATTTACATTAATTTTATTTATCAAATAAATTATATTTCTATATATAATAATAATAATTAAAATTGCATCTTAAACAAAATGTTTATATTAAAATTAAAATTAAATTATTAACATAATGTAATCAATGTTATAATTGTAGTTAGATTCTACTAAGCATAGGAAGTTTTCTAAATTTGGAGGTCGAAATCAAGAGTTGTGTGCAATACTAGAGGGATTTGTTCAAGGAGGGTTGTGGAGCAAAAGACAGTTCCCATTCTATTTTGGGATGTTCCTACATCCATGACATCCATGAGCTACAGCTGGATGAGAACTAGTATAGATATGTTAAATAAATCTATCTAAAGAAATGCCGATTAAAATTTACTTCACTGCACCCAAAACTATTTATATTTCTTTTTATCTTCATTTACTTTTTTGCACTAACCTAAACTTTTTATTTTAATTTTAAAAAAAATTGACGATTTATATCTCCTGAGATCCAAACATTATAATTTTAACAAATATTTAATGTGGTGTTTATTGAATTATTTTTAAATATATATATTTTGTTTATAATTAAATTAAAAATTTTGACATGTAGATGGTTGTCAAATTTAACATTTTGTCTATCTAAAGAAATGTTGATAGATATCCACCACATAATAATTATAATTTAATTTACTACATCTAAAATTCTATGCTCCACGGGGGCGCGTTTCCTGGGGTTTTACCCTCGTACCCGTACCGGGGACGAAACGGGGACGCGGGGACAGATTTTGGCCGTCCCTTGAGTCGTTCCCTTTTTGAAAAATTCAGAAATGTCCCCGAAACGGCCAATTTTTTTTGGCAGGAAACTTGGGGACAGCCAGCAGTATCGGGGACGGTTTTGCCGTCCCCTATCTGTCCCCGAAACTGCTGGCCGTCCCCTTTTTTCCAGTCAATCTGGTAAAGGCAAACCATCACCAAGAAAACATTTTTTCCTAATTTTTGTTGTTCGTGTGGCCCCTAGTCATCTTAAAGACATTAATAACAATATGCAACCCATCTTTGGTCCATTAAAACACTAACTCTTCTACTCATTTTTCGATTTAACATACATGCTAAGAGGAAGGAAAAAAACATAAGAGCAATAGCAGCAATGAGCAAAGATTGTGTTTAGTGAGGAAAGATTGTGTTTGGTATTTATTATTTACTAACTATTTTAGTTGGACTTCTCTTTATTTCATTCTGATTTCAGCATGATACTTGAAGCCTTTAAGCATTTTAATTTTTGCTATATATGTATGTGATATTGTTATAATGGAAGCACTTAGTATTTGCCATTTGATAATATTCCATGTATTTATCTTCTAAAATGTCTATGGTGAATGGTTTATCAATGTTGTGATATACATATTTGAATTTTGTCTCTATGTTAAAAAAAATCCCCCTATGTTTTTAGTCGCCGTCCCCTGATGTCCCGTCTCCTAAATTTTGGCTTCGACCTGTACCCATACTGGAAACACGTCCCCGTCCCCTAAAACGTCCCCGTCCCGGAAACTCCGTGGAACATAGCTAAAATTATTTATATTTTCTTTATCTCCATTTATTTAGTTTTTTACTAACTTAAGCTTTTTATTTTAATTTCTAAAAAAATAGATGATTTATATCTCCAAACATTATAATTTAAACAAATATTTTATTTGGTATTTATTAAATTATTTTTAAAAGTATATTTTGTTTATAATAAGATTTGAACTTTTGACATGTAGATGATTGTCAAATTTAATCTAGAAGAATAAAAGTCAACATTAACACACTCACACCATCCCACTCCACCCATTCTGCCATTGTAGAATACCTATCAGCATTAATAATTGGTATGTTCCTTGTTGGGAATATTAAAATTTTATATTTGCAATATATCGCAAAGATAATCAAACTGAGGTCATTTTGTAGTGTATGCATCACAATTATTACATATAAAAATTTAACATTCCAATTTGGTTGCATTAAATTTATGTTTTGTTTTTCAAATATTAAATGTTTTTAAAGATGTTAGACAAATAAGTACGCTTTTCTTAAACAATACGCAGGTACTCCAAGTCTACAAGAGCTCTTGTTTATTAAATGCTTCATTTGTTTTACTACCCTAGATATTTTTCTTTATGCTTACTTCATTAGCCTAGATATTTCTACTTTATGCAAGCGTTTTATTTTCCCTTACAAAGAGAATCACATACATGCCCAAATGAATGCGTGTGTAATTCTAAGGATGACAATTAATAATTTTTACATCTCCATTTTGGCCTCAATTTGATTGCGAGTCTCTGCATATGAGAGTGTGTACCTCAAATAATTCACATGCCTTGTAAGGATAAATATTTAAAAAATTTGCTCAAACACTACTATGCTAATATTAAAGCAACATGGCAAAATACGCCACTACATCAATGTTTCAGTTCAAAACCAATAATGCAACATTACATTCAGCCATCATTTGTCAAATATCATCAAAAACCATGAAACAAATCATCATCATTTTGTTGTTGCAAAGTAGAAGCACAAAAATTAACATTGGAGGCCCATTTAAGACCAAGGTTGTGATTGTTGAACAGCAGAATGATGATGATTTGTTTCATGGTTTTTGATGATATTTGATCAATGATGGCTGATTATAATGTTACATTATTGATTTTGAATTAAAGACATTGATGTGGTGGTGTATTTTGCTATGTTGCTTTAATATTAGCAGTGTATGATCTTATTTTGCTGCTGCATATATATATAAACAAACTCAACCCAAAAAAATTGAATGAATTTCGAACCCGAATTAGTATCCGAATCCGAACCGGCAACTTAGCCTAGATCCAACGAGTGCTAATTGTTCCATTCATTATCATGACAAATGGGTTCATGTACAACTCATGAAACATGGATCAATAAGATTGACTCAAAAAAGACAGTTGAATCCTTGTCGCAATATCACAATTCTGTCGAACAATTCACATGCCTTGTCTATGCTTCAATTTTGTAAATAGTGTCTACCAGGATAGTTGCAACTACGCCATCTAACATAATTCCTTTATGCTTAAATCAATGTCCATACCCTATTCCAAAGCTCCCATTCTGGCAAAGGGAGTTAGGATGCTGGCAAAATATTGTAGAATCTAGTTTTACACAGACCTAGCTATTCTCCCTACAAACTGCACAGTTGACCAATTTTCAAAAAATCAAAAACATCATGGATTTTTCTGAAAATTTCAGCATTTGATCTTCATGATCTGCATAGTTTGTAGTCAAAAACAACAAAAAAATTGGAAAAAAATCAGTACATTTTCGTGAATCTGGACAAAAAAAGTTGACTTTGTTTTATCTTTAGTGCATTTTGTCTTGAGATTAGCCTGTCCCGTTTTACACCTCCCAACTGTGTTTGCTTGAATACAAGCGTCCATACACAGATATACACACACTTGCCAATACATATACATACAAATGCTGTACATATGTGCATACTATGTTTGTAAGCATTAATCTCCTTATATAGATACAAATATGCATATATACATAAGCATGGTATACATATGTGAATACCTATAAATACACACAAATGCTATACATATGTGCATATATAGATATATCTATGTATGTAAGCATAAATGCACATAGTATACATACGCATAGTATGCATAAGTAAATGTATGTGCATGTGTATCTGTATACATATTATACCCTACAATCATGGTATGTTATAAAGCCACATTTCTTTAAGCCAATCCATTAAAAATGGCATACATATATATAAACACACACACACCCCCATATACATATTATATATGTACATAAAAAAAAACATGCATACACATATATATATATACACACACATGCCATGAGTATTCTTCCACAATTTGCATACATGTCCACGTGGCTAATTGCAACTACAAAATCTAACAAAATTTCTTTATCATTTATGCTTTGAGGGATGTCCATACTCTGTTCTAAAGCTCCCATTTTGGCACAGATAGGGAGGATGCTGCCAAAGGTTGTGAAATATTTGAACTCCCAACTTGTTTTCTCCATTATAAATACTCACACTAATCTGCACATGCATGTGTGTTTGTGTGTGTATCCTGCAGTCATGGCTTGTCATGAGACCACATTTCTTTGAGGCATTCAGTACAGGTAACATCTATGCAGAAATCAAGATGCACCGTTGTCCAAAATTTTAAATAATTAAAAAATATAGTAATATTTTTATTTTTCTATGTTTCTAAATCAAGTAATAATTCTAATCTTTGCAGGTAACAGCCTACAACACAATGGTAAATTGTGAACCTTTTATCTGGGAGGTCTTGGGTTCAAGTCTAGATTGATAAAAATAACAATTAATCACAATAAATAATAATGATAATTAACCTTGGCTTCCGTCAAAAAATACTAATTCTGATCCCTGCACAAACGAAAGTTTCATAAAAATGAAAATACCACTATATTGTATTTTGATTAATTAAAAAATTGATTAGTGATGCATCCTGATCCCTGTATAGACATTGCCTTCTGTAGAACAGTTCACATGCCTTGCCTATTATTCCACATTTTGCATAGTCGTCTAATTCAGCATTTTGCATTCATGTATAATTCAGCATTTTGCATGCATGTCTACCAGGGCAGTTGCAACTTAAACATATGTATACTCTCAACAAATCTATTTGTGCATATCTGGCAATCATGACATGCCATAAGCACATTCCTTTCAAGCACTCTGTCGTACAGTTCACCGGCCCGGTCTGTGAGTCCATTTTGCGAGCGTTTCTACCATGGCAATTGCAACTACAATGTCTTGACAAAAATCCATTATGCTTTATTGGATGTCCATACCTAACCCTGGAGTTTGATGGTCTGAACGGCAGTTTTTCCAATTTTAGGCCGTATGTGACAGCTTGAAAATTAATTGGACTGAATGGATTCAGAAGCTATATTTTATAAAAAAATTATATATGACACTTCAAATTACTAATAAGCTGTATACATGAGAAAGTTTTGGCTGCCTGAACTTACTAACTTAAATTTATATATGACTCATTTATACGTTGATTCACCATTTCTTATTCAAAATCAAGTGCATCAATAAAAATCACTCACATGAACAATATTGAGAAAGTAAATGGGATAAATGCAAGATCTGAATTATGATTGTCTCTGTCACATGCATACGGAAAAATGATATCTCTAATTGAATATAGCATGTGGACCAAAGTCCACTTAAAAAGCAAAATTCCCCTTGTCATAAGGGAAGGGTTTGCATTAAAGAAAGGGTTAACAGCAAAAATTCCTCCAGTGAAATGATAAAAGGCAATGGAGGGTTGACAGCTAAATTGTGTGGTAAAGGAAGTGTTCGAATTAAAATAGCAAACAGTGAAACGTAGAAATACAAATATATCCCTCAAATTTTGAGATTGCTGCAGTACTTTCTCTCCCTATCATTACCAGCCTCACAAATGTCGTTCAAAATGATGAATCAGGAAAAGTAGTGTAAATAGGAGATGCAGGCTACTATATTCACATGCAGCAATGCCTATGCAGCACACAAAATGTACCATTTGTTGTAATTATTAATTAATTAAAAACTTGAAAAACAATAAATATCACTGAGATCTATTAAGATTTCCACAATCCATGCTAATGCTTTCAAATTTCTCTAGCATCCTCATGATGGATCATGTAGTATGATCTGAAATGTTGATGATAAAAAATTATACACAATCAAATCCAGAAATTTGAAAGCAATAAATATCACATTTTAATTAATTAATAATTACAATAAATGAGGCATTTTGGATGCAGCATAGACAGTCGTCTCGCAAGCAAAACCCTGTACAATACTTCAGATCGTAAAGGGTATTTGTGTTCATGGTAATGAGTGTGGTTCTGAATTCTTGGAGGATTAGATGAAACATGAACTAATGGAAGTAATAATATACAATTTATATTGTATTTTGATAAGGACATCATTCAACAAGAGCTCTGTTGGAGCAGGAGTCCTTGCCTATTGTGAAAAGCATACCAAAATAATCATCAGAATGTTCTTTAAAAGGTAAAGGACAGAATTATTGTCACTGCAGACTGAGGATATTACATTTACTTTTTAGAGTTGTGACTGTTTTTACCTTTTTGAAGTTATTTAAACAGAAAACAAATAAGGATTTGGAGTATAGATTTCCATATGAATTAATAAATAGTTTACACAAAAAATAAATTATCAGTCCCTGCCTTATATAAGGCAGGGAACTTATGTTCCCAGTTTAACATATACATTAAATATTAAGATAATATCTTATACTTTCTATAATAGTCAACTACTTGTCTGTAGTCCGTCTTTCAGTCTAGATAGGAATGTTTCCTATCCTGTCTCTTTTGTCTTCAGTCCAGATAGGAATGTTTTCTATCCTGTCTCTAGTTTTGTTTCTAATTCCGTCTTCAGTCTACGTTGTTTCTTTTAGAAACAACGTCCTTCTAATTCTTTATAAGGAACACATTTGTTCCTCTGTTAATCAATCAATCATCCGGAAATCCGTTAATCCGCCAACTCTTCTTGAATCTTGTAACATTAAATTGGTGGAATCAAAAAATCTGAAACTATAATGTTTGGAGTGCTTTTATTTAAAAATTAATTTCTCAGCACAAATTCTTAATTTTTGATTGGTTATTACAAATTTTGCTGGAGTTTAAACATTTTTAAAAATAAACAAAAAAGAAAAATCAACAACAATCCAAAGATAATAAATGCATTTATTATTATGCAATGATAGATATAGTCGGTGGATGAGATTTATAGAATTTATCTGAAACGATGGGGTTTGCAAGCGCGGGTGTGCAAATGGCTTGAGCAGGTTAAAGCCTGCTGCTACCGCTATTTTGTAATCTCTGTTTGCAATGGAATTTTGTCTCACCCTCTTGACCTTCCCTGGACTGCCTTTGGAAAGGCAAAAAGAGAAAGGGCAGCCTCTGTTGCTCTGATTCATTAAAAGATTGAGGTGCATAGGAACCGCCTTCCCTTATTTCATGTTTACAACTGATAACCCTTGCTCTGCACAGGTACATTCACACCAATTTCCCCATGATCCTACTATTCTAAGGGCTCATTAGCCCTATCTATGTAGTCTAGTCTCTCAGTCAACAAGTCGAGCAGAGAAAATTGAAACCCATTGTTTCAACCATTAACTTATCTACCTCCCATCTTATTTCAACAGACTTTTTAAAGTTGGCATCGCTCTCCAAGAATTTTCAATCAGCAAACAAGATGCCATCATGTTCTCTGTCTCCTTACAGGAATCGATTCCCTGTGATTGTGTGGTAATATGCTCGAGATATACTCTTCATTTCATCGAAGAAGCATAGGCAAGACATGATAGGCCCTTAAAGTTCCAGATCCTCTAGCAGTAGCATAGGCACCAGCATCGATATAGGCCTGGGTGGAGACTGATCGCTGGTCTAGAAGAATCTGGACTTAGTTTTCTGAGCAACTTGAATTTGGAGGAGTGTAGTTTTCTGTGCAATTTGCTTTGCGATCAACCTGAGTTCGATTTCTACACACAAATTGATGGACACCATGGACGACATTGCAGAAAAGATATATTTTCTAGGTGTTCAAGGATGACTGTTGTTTGCTTCAGTCTTCAATGACATTCTCCAATGAAATCCAAGTTTTAGGGTATTCGATGTTTGTTATTTGTCCAGCACTGATGCTCTGGCTCCATGATTTTGTTAAATGTTGGCCTGCACTCAGTTGTTGAGTCTAAATTTCAGACACCACCCAGAGTCGATCATTGAATTTCAGAGAATTTAATATTATTCCAAGTATATCATAAACCTTTTATCAAAATGGATGGATTGTAACTAGGATGAAATTGTATTTTCCTAATCATGAAGAGCAAGTATCTCGAGTTCGCACATTAAAAGATTTTGAGACTGCCTTTTGCTGTTTAAAATGTGACGCAACTCTAAAATGTGGTCACATATGCACACAATATTGCCAATTGGGAGGTCATGACAACATCACTTGTTTTAGGAAATGTGGTAGTTCATTGTTCTATGGTATTCACATACTTGTATGAAGCAGTGCCATTTTAATTTGGATACATGTCATCCATGCTTTCAATGCAACCATTCCGGCTAATATTACCATACCTGTACACAATGGTTTCTTGTGCCCATTTTTAAGGTAATATTGGGTCAGTTTTAAAGTGATTTCAGAATGATCATAATTTCAATACATTTACGGTTATATGGCATTGTTATCTCTGATTAAATGGGTCTCTGATCGTTTGAATTTTTTGAATGCCATTTACACAAGGTTGAAGTTTTGTTGCAATTAACACCAGCAATTTCAAAAAAAATTGTAATTAACTCCATTAGGACTATGGAGTCGTTGATTTAAAATTTTATCGAGACCTGCAATTTCTAAATCTATTAGGACTGTGGAGTTGTGTCATGTTTTACAATGCACCTGGCTGCCTGCAGCTGGCTTCTGGCCAGCACCCGCAGGGCATCCGGGCGCATCCGCAGGCCCAGCACCGGCTAAGCCCAAAAAACAAATAAAAAACAATATTTTTTTAACTTAAATTTGCATTAAGACATGTGATGGAAAGCATTTTTAAAGTGTTTTTTCACTATGAAACCCTAAAACGACCCTAGAAGTCAATATAGAAGCATTCACAAGAGTCATTTTAGAACTTTGTTTGCACCTACAGCCACCCCTTCATTGTGAAGCTAAGTTCAGCATTTTCGAAGAGGATCGATCAAAGAGGGAGAGATAGCTTTCTCAAAGAAGTTTAAACCATTCAAGGTAAGTGATCAATCCTTTTTTTGAGTATTTAGATGATTTTTTTTGAGTTTTTGATGATTTTTTTCAAGTTCTTGAAGCTTTTTTAAAGTTTTTTTTCATTTTTTTTTTTTGAAAGATATGTAGAAGCAACTTTGGGTATCTATTTAAGTAGTTTTTCTCACTTCTTTCCACTTGTATGCATGATCATTGCTGTTCATAGTTGTTAGGAACTAATTAAAATTTATTTATTTTCTTATAAAATAGGTTGCAAAAAACTAGCCAAGAATGGATACCAGTGGTAGTGCTAGTCAAAGTTCAGTGGGGGGCCAAGGAGGGGAAGGGACTGATAATTTCAAAATTGATGTAGGTTCTCCTTTGTGGAGACATACAACACGGATATCACAGGTTTTAGGAGGTGGCTCGTACTATTGGAATTGCAATTATTGTCAAAGTAACAGAGGAAAACCTTTCAATAGCTCATATTCCCAAGTGAAACTTCATTTTATGGGCCCTGTTGGCAAAGGATTTGGAATGTGCAAAGGCAAAAATGGTACTGGGATGACTAGTGCGGAAATACTTTTATTTGTAAGAGAACAAGAAGCTACTGATGCATTGATCAATAGATCAAAAATAAGCTACTATCAAGGTCCTTCCTCAAAGAGCAAGCTACAGACACCTACTGAACCAATTGCATCCTCCCAACACCCATTCTTGCAAGTACCTGTGCCAGGAGAGGATGAGGAAGAAGTGGAAATTTCAACCCGCAAAAGACTGCGCTAATGAAGCTATTGCACGTTGCCTCTATGCAAATGGGCTTCCTTTCAACTTGGTGAGATCGCCATATTGGAAGGAAATGGTGGCAGCAATCAAAGAATCACCAATTGACTACACAAGCCCGGGGTATGAAAAGGTGCGTACAACTCTATTGCAACAAGAGAAGGCATATATAGAGAAAGACCTTCAACCAATCAAAAAATCTTGGAAAACTTCGGGTCTAACTATCGTGTCAGATGGTTGGAAGGATACAAGAAATCGGCCACTGATTTATGTGATTGCAGTTTCCCCCAAAGGGGCAATGTTTTTGAGGGCTATTGATTGTGAGGGGCAAGTGAAGGATTCCAAATTCATTTCTAGAATTCTCATCAAGGCCATTGAGATGGTGGGTAGTGAGAATGTGGTACAAGTGGTCACAAACAATGCCAAAAATTGCAAGGGTGCGGGTGCTTTGGTTGAGAGTCGGTATGAGCATATTTTTTGGACCCTTCACTCCCTTAACTTGATCATGCAAAGGATTAGCACTGAAGTAGATTGGGTGAAGAAAATATATGAAGAGGGGGAGGACATACAGATGTTTGTGACCAACCACCACATGTCACAATCTATTTTTAGAACATACTCCAAATTGGAGTTGCTGAAGGTAAATTAATTTTTTTAAATTACTAAGTTTCATGGTTTTGTAATTTAGTTAAAAATTAAATTTTATAATTATATTGTCAATTGACATATTGTTAACTTGCTTAGGTTGCTGAGACCCGTTTTGCATCTCATACAATTGTTATGAGACGACTCCTCAAGGTAAAAGTTGCATTGGGCCAAATGGTCATCGGTAATCAATGGGGTGTATGGAAGATCTCAAATTCAGAAAGAGCACAAAGGATCAGGGATTTGATCTTGAGTGAGAGTTGGTGGGCTCGTGTGGCATATGTATTGGATTTCACCAAGCCCATCATGACTATGCTCCATTTTGCTGATATAGATACACCTTGCTTGGGGGATGTGTATGATGGCACAGACACCATGGTTGAGAAGGTAAAACATTCTATACAAGCACATGAGAGTGACCCCACACAATGTGAAGCCTAATGCACCCAAGTGCAAGCAATTATCCACCATAACTAGAATAAGATGACTACCCCATTGCACCTTCTTGCATATGCCTTATCTCCTAGGTACTATAGTGAGGAGGTAGTTGGTATGCCGAGTAGAGTTGCACCATTTGCGGATGAGGAGGTTGCTAAGGGGTGCCACAAAGCTCTTACAAGACTCTCCCCATTGGAAGAAATGCATGAAAAAGTGAGGGAAGAATTTGGGTTGTTTGCTTCGGGGTTAAGGCATTCTCCATTTGCACTAAAGGACCAAAATAGAATGGGAGCTATCACATGGTGGTACATGTATGGTCAACCTTTCAAGCATCTTCAACCTCTTGCAATCAAGTCCCTATCACAAGTAAGTTTTTTATTTTGTTTTGTAAATTTGTTTTAAACTTTTACGTTTACACTTGCATTTTAGAATTTAGTGTTTCACACATTCTTTAAAATTAATTTGCTTTTCATTTGTATGTTTTGGGACAACTATATAGGTTGCTAGTTCTTCTGCTGTTGAAAGGAATTGGAGTACATACTTCTTTATCCATTCAGTGAAGCACAACCGGTTGGGCTCCAAGAAAGCTAAGGACTTGGTCTTTGTCCACACCAACTTGCGTCTTTTGTCACGTAAGAATGATCATTACAAGGAAGGGGCAACAAAGCTTTGGGATGTAGCCCTTGAGTGTGCAAATTTGGATGCAACACTTCATGATCTTATTACAGTTGGAGACGGTGATGATGATAGCGTGGCACATGGTGCATCTAGCATAAGTGGAACCATGCTTGGTTCAAATAATATTTCAGCAGTTAGAGATGATGATGAGAATGTGGATTTTCTTGCGAATCCCTATGATTCAGAGGCAGACTCTAATTGATTGAATCTTTAGACTTCAATCATTAACTATGTTTTTATTTTGTTGGAATCTTGAACATGACTTATTTGAACTTATTGTTTAAAAATTAAGACTAAACACTAATGTTGGACAAGCACATATTGATATTGATATATCATATGAATTTTGAAATATCTTGAATTTTGATAAAGGGTTAAGTATCATAGATTCATAGTCATATTATCAAATGATTTGTTTTTGTATATTTCTTGCATTTTTTGCATTTCTTTGCATATATAAGTATATTTGATATTTCTTGCATTTCTTTGCATATATTATATATAAATTATATATATATATATATATACGTTTCCTCATGCATCCATATCCAAAAAAAAAAAAAATCCCGCATCTCGTATCCGCTTCCGGAATCCACTTCGGAATCCGCATCCGAATCGGTAACATAGCAAAAAAAAACGCAATGTATCACCCAACACATCTTTATCAATTAAAATGCTAAAAGTTGGCCTTAAATTTTAAATTGATAAATATGAACTATTTTAATCTATTTTTGGTTGAACTATCTTAATCTATTTTAATCTATTTTTCACAATTGTCACCATTAAAACCGCTTTGTATCAATAACCCAAGGAGGGGAAGGTGACAGAAAACTGATATGGGGGAAAGAGAGATAGCGACAAGCAACCTTTGGGATGTTGACTACGACCAAGAAAATTTTGACTTTGGAATGTTGACTATAGGGGTTGGCAAGATAGGTCTAGAGGGGCCACATTGAGACTCCACATTGATCTTCGACAACTTTGCTTATTTTCTAGCAACATTTAAAGTGGGTATAGTTTTAAAAAGTTTCTGTATAAATTATAACACTTTCCTAATGGTCAGGAAAAATAATTGTATAGCATCACAAAGCAATAGAAAAACCGACATGAAACAACAATAATGGCATTAAACCATAAGCAAAGTTTACCAGTGTCCTTTACTCGTAGCCACACACCCAAAAGGCAAAAAAAAAGGGACTACAATAAGTCCAGAAGCTTCAAAAATTTTCCATTTAATCCTAGCAATTGTGTAATCAACAGGCAATTGACATCTATGAGAACCTTTGGAGTCACAGGAATTCAAGAGAAAAATGAGGTACAAAGCAAGAATTCCTTCAATTAATCCGGAAATTGCACACACGAACCCTAATTGCCTGATGCCGTGGAAAATCTAGTCGCAGGGGCAGATAAAAAAAAGTAGGTGCGCCTATTTGACATCATTCTCGAGGGCTCTCATAAACTATTTCCAGATTTCACCCATGCCATGTTTTTGTTATTGTTCTTCTTCCCACCACAGCATGGGTTCGAGTTCTCCCTCTACAATTGAAAAATGTGAAGGATTGCTTACTCTGACAGGTGTAGCTGCACGCCATCACTATGGCATGTTTGTGATTGGCCATTCAAACACACAAAGGGAATTACAATTGCAGTGCAATAAGTTCAACTATTTTGTATTGCTGTGTACTATTTCTCTTCACGCAAACATTAAGCATCCCCATAAATAGCCCTCCCCTGCCTCCATCAACAAACCTCCATAAATATAGCCTATAAATCTTCTCAGCCCTTCACCCACAAGCAAAGATGTTTATTTTTCATGGACTAGTGCCTAAATACACATTGGAGAAGCAGGGCGTGAGCCAACCTAGGTTTCAGTGGTTTTATGCTTGCAGTCATTCATGAAGTTCTGGAATAAAGATCAGGTAAGCACAAGGTTTGGATAATCATCTGTGCCATATTTTCTGCCCTTCCCAAAATGGAAGGTGGATGGAACTGCCACTGTCGGATTTCACTCCCGCTTTGCTCTTTTTAAAGCATGCTTTCGCAAGGGATAATATCCATGGTGTTTGCTGGGAAAGTGCTGATGGCTACACCATTGAGGAGTTTCCTGCTACTCATGGAGTCAAGGGTAGATGTACGAGCAGATTCTAGAACTTTGAGGAGAGGCTTTGAGAATGAACCTGAGGTTGTTCAGTTATTTTTCGAGTTCAAAAAATAATTTTAAACCCACCAAAATTCAAAGTAACCAGTAAGAAATTAGAAATAAGTGTACATAAATATACTTTAAAAACAAATCATTTCAAACTTTAGAGTGTTAGATGACTAATATTGTAAAAATTAATACTTAGACTCTACTGAAAACATTAGTTCCCTACCTATATCTAGGTAGGGACTAATAAAGGCTTAAAAATCTGAGATCATTATCATTTGGAGGATTATTCTATATGTATATATAACAGAAGCCATTGAAATGACCAAACCATCATAAAAAATTCATGACAGGTAGTGATGACCCTCAAATCCCAGGCCTGTCCATAACTTATTCCAAAGCTCCCATTTGAGCATAGGCTGCAAGAATGCTGGCTGTGAAATTTAGCTTTGCAACTGCCAATTGCATTTGCTTGAATATAAGCACACACACATGCAATATATGCGTACATACACATACATACATATATAAACATATATCTATATACATACATACAACATGCAGGCCCATATACATATACATACATACATATTTGTGTATGTTGTGAATGCATGTTTGCCCATATATATCCATTTCTTTGAGGCATTCTCCTAAACATTGCATATTTACAAGTACATACGTATGTGTATGTGCATATATATTATATACAGATGTATATATACATACATACATATATATACTGTATACATATACATGTCTGGGTGCTCACAAACTCCAAAAAAAAACTCACTAAAACCATGGCAAGTGGCTTATTTGAAGATTCTACACAAATTGTGACATTCCATCAACAAAGCTGATGAAAAAACAATGGGCAGAATTTGGAATATCACATAACCCTACAATGAGATGACCAAAAGCCAAACTCTCTATAGCTGCTGCTCAAATCTATTCACAATAAATGAGTAGATCTAAAAATATTGGAGTTTTAGAGCTACTAGATTCTTGAGCTTGAAAGACAATTTTTACAGCCTCTTAATTTAAAATATTGGATGTCAGTTAAAATTTGTCTTCAGGTATAAGGTTAAGATTGTTGCAAACTGCCTCAAAGTTGTTTGCCCCAGTGTGAGAAACATAACAAGGAGATAGTTACTGTTAAAAGCTTGTTAAAACAAAAGTGATGCCATTTCTGATTTCCTGCCATGAAGGATGGTATTAAGCAACATGATAACATTGTGAAATATGTATTACAATATTAGGAAGCTAATCATATGAGAACTTAAAAAATAGCCCATAAAAATATGATTCGGATTTGTAAAATGAAAAAGGACGTGACTTGTGAGAGGGGAAGCTGCCAGGACAAGCGAAAGCCCTTGCTGGCTGAATCTATTAAGCAATTTAAATTCTGATTTGACAACTTTTAGATATTAATGTCCACTGGGTTCAAGAAATTTTGTTTGTTTCACCATTTTAACTTATTACAACACCACGTGCATAAATAGAATTCAGTCTGATTATAATCATAAACTATATTGAGATAATCAAAATAAATAGGATAAATGCATCATGCGAATTATGAATGGCAAAGGAGATGAATTTGTCTAGATACTGTCAAACTTCATAGCCTAAGTAAGGATTCACAGAAAAAATCCTTACCTGACTCAGGAGCACTGTGCCAGCCATACATTTGAATTATAGCTGTTTCTATGCTGGAAAAAATAAATTAGATCAATCTAAACTTAAAACAAATCTTATATACAAATTTGAAATTTAGCATTAGCTTTGGGGGGGAAATATCTCAAAATTGATCAGAAAATAAACCCTGATAAGACCTCCCAAAAAAGTCTATGCATTAATATTTAAAAATTAAAATCCTAAACAATGAGCCTATTTTAATATGACATAGAAAGAAATGTTCAACTTCAAGTGCAAAATTCCTCCAATGACATTGCTAAAAGCAATGGACAGTTAACAGCTATTTAACAAGAAAGGGCTTGTGTTAAAATAGTGCACAATGAAACACAGCAAAACATGATTTACAAATATACCACTCACATTTTGCATTATTACAGCACTCGCACTGCTTGTCATCACCAGCCTTGTTGATCTTGTGTGGAATGGTGAATGAGGAAAAATGCAATGTAAATCTGAACCCATACCCCAAACTGGTCATACAGAGCTTAAACCTAAAACAAGGCAATACAAAGATCAAGCTTTGCACTTCTCTTTAAAGGTGTAGATATCAAAATCCTAGTTATAGCAACACTGGAGCTAAGGATGGAGAATGCAGCTATAACATCATGAAAAGTAAGGGCATTCTATCTAGTGGTCAAGAGTACACAAGAATACAGTAAATTTATGTGAAAAAAAAAAGATCAATATACTTCAATACAACAGATGAACCACTTTCTTTTGATAGATAAAGGCACCTGGGACAATTTTCTTCAGAACGTAAAAGAAGCTGTCCAAAACAGAGTACGACTCTTCCCACAAAGTGAATAGCTCATTACATCAGTGAGAAAAGTTTCTTCATGAGATAACCTGCAAAATATAATCAAGGTGTTAGACTCACTTTGATGGTGTCCAAACAAATCTTCCTTCTAGAGAAACCATTCAATGCAGAATTCAAATGAGGCAGTTCCTTCTTGTAGAGAAACTAACTCAAGAGAAGAAGAGGTATATACGTTGTAGTCTTATAGATAATAGAACAATAGACATCTATTTTGTTTTGACATTTCAACAGAATTGAGAAAACAATAATACAAGAACATGAATCTCAACATATCTCAGTAAGCTAGCAGTGCCATGCCTAACTAATACCACATAGCATGATGCAATTAAAAGCTAATATGCACTTCAAATCTAATCCACACAACATAAGCTACAACAAAAAAACTATCACATTAAAAAACTTCTGATAGATGTAAGTTAGTTGTTTATTAAATGCTTCATTTGTTTTTAGTACCATGGATATTTTTCTTTTATGTTTTACGTATTTCATTAGCCTAGATATTCTATTTTATGCAAGTGTTTTATTTTCCCTTACAAAGAAACTCACATACATGTTGAAATGAATGTGTGTGTAATTGTAAGGATGAAAATTAAATACTTTTGCATCTCCATTTTGGCCTTAGTCTGATTGTGTGTCTCTGTTTAGTGTATATGTGAGTGTGTGCCACAAATTATTTGCATGCCTTGTCCATGCTTCCAAAGCTAGCATTATTGACCACTAGAGAAGTTGCAACTACATCAAAAAATTCACTTATGCTTTGTATTTTAATGGATATGTCTATAACCTGTTCCAATGCTCCCCCTTCAGCACACGCATCCAATAGACTGCTAAAGGTTGTGGAATTTGTCTTTGAATGTGTCTAGAGGATTTTTGTTAAATCTATTATATTCCGAAATCATTATAAGCCCTGAGACAGAATTTATTTCAGCCATCAAATCAAAAAGATCACATGCCTTGTGTATGCCTTCAGAGATATTCATGCCCTGTTCCAAAACTCTTGTTTTGGCACAGACAAGGAGGATGCTGGCAAGGGTTCTGAAATCTTTACACCTGCCAGCTCCATTTTCTCATTACAAAAGTCCACATGCATATGTGCCTGCATCTGATCTGTCTGTATTTTCACTGGATCTATGTTATGCATACACTTCAATCATGGATTGCCATGAGACAGCGTTTGTTTCAGATAAATCAGATTACATGCCATGACCACATTTCTTTCAAGCATCTGGGTTGAAGGATTTGACTCAAAAACTTCACAGCTGAATCGTGATAGCGATATCACAATTTGACTTCCTGTGGACAATATCTCCCACTTATTAATTGATGAGCTTAAGGGGCTTTCTAATGAATGGTTCATATGGCACCACACTTAGTGACAGTTTTACAAATGGGGTTGCAAGTTGAGTGGGTTTAACCATGCAGGAAACTATGTAATTGAGAACATTCGAGCTGGAGAAGTACTGGGATGGATGACCTCCTCAAAAGTCTAGGTGCTTCACCCTTGTGAGCATCACCTATATTCAATGAAGGTTAAGTGTTCCATTCATTCTCATGAGAGATGGGTTCGTGTGAACCAATACACGTGAAACATGAGTCAATGAGTTTGACTCAAAAACTACGCAGTTGAATCCTGATAACAATATTACAATTTTGTCGAACAGTTCACATGCCTTGTCTATGTTTCAATTTTGTAACCATGTCTACCAAGACAACTACAACTTAACTATCTTCCATAATTCCTTTATGCTTTAATCAATGTCCATACCCTATTCCAAAGCTCCCATTTTAGCACAGGCAGTTAGGATGCTGGCAAAATGTTGTATGATCTAGTTTTACACTTGACAACTGTGTTTGCTTGAATACAAGCACGCACACATGCACACATGTATGCATATGCACATATACATACACACTTTCCCATACATATACATACACACAAATGCAATACCTATGTGCATTGCATACTATGTATGTAAGCTTAGATGCACACATATATGTATTTATATGCATATATGCATAAGCATTGTATACATATGTATATATGTTGCAAACCCCAGGATTTAATTTCTATAAAAGAGAAACAAGGATTGAGAAATATAATGAAGAAAAATATAAAGATTTTTCAAAAGGATAAAATGACGGTGCCCCCCCATTTAAATCGGATTTACAAAAGTTACAATATAGTGGATTAGTTAAAAAAAGAATAGATAATAAGCATATTGGTTTGAAGATTAATGATTTATTGGTCATAGAATACTATTCCCGTCGAGTTTAAATTATTCCCAATTTAAAGAGAATGAAAAGAAAGGATTTCTGCACATCTGTTCCTTTGTATGTTACATAACAATGTCATTGTCATTGAATAAATATTTCTTTTTTTTTTTCAATATTTTTTTCTCTACCCCAAAATGGAAGGAGATTGTGGGAAAATGAAACCATCCTATCAGGTTTAGATTAATGATAAAACAATGCAAAAAAGAATACAAATATACGGAAAGAGAGGGATTTGAACCCCTGGTAAACAAAAGCCTACATAGCAGTTCCAATGCTATGCCTTGAACCGCTCAGCCATCTTTCCTACACCTTTATTTGTTGACAAAATGAAAACAAGAAGTTTTTTTCTGATTCATGCCCAAAAATGAGATAACTGACTTTTGCATAAGTCAAGTATTTTTGAATAAAGATAGACAGAAGAGTATTTTACCAAAGTTGCTTTTCTTCTTATTTCAAGATATTATTTTCTTTCATCAATCTAATATTATTCTTTTAGAATATTAAGGTTTTTATTGCCCGATCCAATTGTGAAATTAAGCCAGATCTATTGATAGATTGTATAATTATTATAGAATAATTTCCTATAATTATTAAGAATAATTCTTGGTCGGTAAGTCAATTAATGGTACAAATTGTACCATAATGACACAAATTCTATCATAATCATATGCTCAATAGATTCTATACTTGCATAATAAGTATGCACAAACACAATCAATCATCATTTTTTCATTTTATGCCAATTTGTCGTTTACTTACTCGTTTGATCATTGGGGTTGTGAGCAACTAAGCGTGAAACATAAACATTTTCTCAAATTTTTTTATTGATTGCTATCAATTTAATAAACTCTTTCAAATATTCCCAATTTTTCTTTATTCACTGTACATATTTGCGATCGTAAGGAAATTTATTATGCTATTGTGCATTGGCAAATAATTTTGTTCATGGAATCATTTCCATATGGGGAATGAAAGAAATTATCAAATTTATAAATTGACTATGCCTAGATCTAAGAGAAATAACAATTTTGTCGACAAGACTTCCAAAATTGTAGCAGATATATTATTGCAGATAATCCCAATGGCTTCAGGGGAGAAAAAGGCATTTACCTATTACAGAGATGCTGTGATTTAATTTTTTTCTTTCTACTTTTTTTATATTCTATTTATTAAAAGTTAAAATTGACGTTTAGTGAAGGTGAGTTTTATAAATAGAACCATTCTTTTTGTCATGTATCCCCGATTTATGCAACTTTAGATGATTTGATCTTCTGAGATTCTAGTATTAAGCGAAATGTTATATCTATTACACAGAGGTTAATGGTCAAATCTATATGATAGGTGCACATAAGGGAAAAAGCACTACGAGTTAAAATCGACAACACAAATGCTTCGTAATTAGGTCTTATAACCAAAGTTATATATTGTATAATATAGGTCTTATACACACAAGTAATGGGGAACATACTAAGGCTTTAGAATATTATTTCCAGGCATTAGAACGAAACCCGTCTTTACCACAAGCTCTTAATAACATGGCCTTGATCTGTCATTACATATAGCTATCTGTACTATAGAATGAATTCGTTTAGTACAAAAAAAAAGAAGAGACTTTCTACATATGCACCGTCTAAAACAACGGTTTTTTATCAGCTGTAGTCAAAAGAATACCCTCATAGGAGCCCAAATATGAATGGGTAAATATAGCTTGGATAGTCCATGGATAAAATGCAAATGCTATACAGATGTGCATACATACATATATCTATGTATGTAAGCATGAATGCACATAGTATACACAAGCATAATATTCATAAATACATGCATGTGCATATGTAAATGTATTTTTGTTATTATTTTTATTCTTATTATTATGCCAAAGGTATATTAGACTCACATACGGATGTGAAACCTCATTAAAACAATAGAACCATTTATTTGACATGTTTGTGACACTTCAATGTATGAAAATTATAAAAATCAGTTTAGCATTGTTTTTTATTTTATATTATATTTATTACTACTATTTAGTATGTTGATATTCATAATAATAAATACTTGTAAAATCAAAAAAATAACTACATTGTTCTAAATATATGTAATATAGTAAGATGGTAGTATTATAATAGATTATAAAATATATTGTTAGTTGTGGGCTAAGTTGCCAGTGCGGATTTGGGTTCGAGATTCGGATTTAAAATTCATTCCAGTATTTTTGGTGGTCGGTCTGAATTCGTTTTGAGTTTGTCCGTGGTAAAAACAATGTTTAAATGACAAAAACATGTGCATGTTGGTATGTAGCGGCAAATAAGTTCATACTCATATGTAGCGGCAAATAAGTTCACTCATATGTAGCGGCAAATAAGTTCATACCCCACGATGCTAATAAGAAAAATATCACACCATGTATTAATGATTTAGTCCAAATAAAATATGTTTTACCTTTTTGGCCTTTTCAGTGGTCTATTTTACATTGGCAGGTTGGATTGACTAAAATAGACCAAAACAAACTTTTAAGTCAATTTTTTTTTTCAAAAAATAAAAGAAAAAATGGCCAAATTCGTGCCAGGTTCATCTGACAAAACTTAGCAAGACTTTGAAGGTAATTAGGAAGACTTTGGAGGTCTGCATAAGACTTTTGCAAGAATATGATAAGGACTAGACTTTTGGATGAACTGGACCAGACTTTGGGGTTGCCAGGAAAGAATTTGATAAAATAGCGGCTAGCCTATGGGAGGGGTGGTGATGTCAAGCTGTGACAGTGGAGTTGCTGAGTGTGTAAAAGCGCAGGGTGGTCGAGGAAGAGATGCTTCCAGGACAGGTCATGCAGGGCGTGGTTGAGGAAGGAATGCTGGCCAAACTGCCAGGTGTGATGTTTCCAGTTTTTATGTTTTGTCATTGAATTTTGGTACTGGGCTGTTGCTTCTTATTCTCTGTTCTTCAATGGTTGCAATCTGTAGTATGCACACCCATCGTTTTGGATGTTTGGAACTCCAATGTGTTTTGGGGAGGGTGTTGGAGTGATAATTGTAGTGATAATATTGCAGGGGGCTGATTAGTAGGGTGTGTAGTGCTGTATACATAAAATCTACACTTTTGGAAGACTTTTTTAATCTTAAGTATTTAATAACTTTGTATTCTTAATAATAAATAAAAATATTTTACTGACAAAAAATTATTAATGATAACGCAATCTTAATATATTTTTATTCTCAAAATATAAAAATATAATGCTTTGTAGTGGAAATATTATATATAAAAATAAAAATAAAAAGAATAAACTAAAACTGTTTCTGTCAACTGTCCTCCAGCTGTTTTTGACAGGCAGGGGCCCTTCAAAACCTGCTTTAAACTTAATAAAAAACAAGACAATATTAAAACATGACAATATAATCGTATCATAAAATATTCATGCCTCTCCACACATCCCATCCCATCCTATTTTGCCACCTCTCCTAACACCCATATAAGAAGTCAACACAAAATCTCCCCCACAACCCACATATCAGATTTTGGAAAAGGCTAAGTGGGCATCTGGCAAATTGGGCAGGGCTGCCTTAGCGTGTATGGTGGAGGACAGTTCAAACAATCCATTTGTTTTCCTGTGTTCTTGTGAACAGATAGGGAAGAGAAATCAATAAAAGAGGCTCTTAACTTTAGTTACAGTCATGGTATGGGTGATGCACAACTGCCTCCTGGATTCACATTCCATCCCACTGATGAAGAGCTCATAACACATTATCTCATGAGAAAGGTTTTAGACAGCAGTTTCATAGGAAGGGGCATTGCTGAAGTGGAACTCAACAAGTGTGAGCCTTGGGACCTCCCTGGTATGTTCAATTCCCTTATTTATTGTTCACTGTGCGTATAATCCCACACACCCATTTGATCTCGAATGATGATATGTACCAAATGCTGGGTGTCTGTGCTGAGTGCTCCAAAACCATCCATTTCGTGCCTTCATCTGTACACAATGTCTTTCTAGTTTCTTTCTACTCGCACGCCCATTTCATTTCATATGATATCTGAAAATTGTGTCACTCTAAGCTCTCAACTGTTTCCTCTTGATTGATCATCTCATAACTGCTGAATGAGAGCTTTGGGATAAGCTATAGGCATCCATCAAAGCATAAAAGATTTTTTCATATGGTGTAGATGAAGTAGTAGCATTTGCCTTGGGAGACATGCTTGCAAAATGGAAGCATAGATAAGTCATGTGAACTGTTTGACAGGATGCCTGAACATAATGTGGTCATCAAATGACATGGTTGCTGGATATGCACAAAATAGATAGATTGAGAGAATATATTTGTTTAAGTTGCAACTGCCCTGGTAGACATGCATGCAAAATGTGGAATCATAGGTAAGGCATTTGAACTGTTTTATTGACTGCCTCCATGAAGTGTCATCTAATGGCAAGCCAATATTGCAGGATATGCATATTGATTTCTGGAAAATATCTGCACATACACACACACACACACACATGTATGCACATATGCATGTGTATATTTATATCAGAGAAAATGAGTTAAATACATGTGCTTTGCCAACATCCTCTCGTCTGTGCCAAAATGGAACTTTTGGAATGAGTTATAGACATCTCTCAAAGCATAAATGATAGAGAACTATTGTTGGATGTTGTTGCCATTAGCTTGGTGGACATGCATGCAAAATGTGGAATCATAGTCTGCCTCTGCACAGTATAGCATGGTATAGTTAGTACTATTACTACTACTACCACTACTACTGACTAACCTAGCCTCCTGCTGCTCCTGCTGGCAACTAAAGTATCGTATGTAAGCCACTTCTACTACACAGTGTATACAAGACCCTTCCTTTTCCTTTTCCTTTTCCCTTTCTTTCTTCTCCACTGAAAAAGATCACTGCAGAAACATAGATCACAAGGGCACAGCAAAAGACAAAATATATATCCACTCTTGAATCATAAATGAATGAATGAAGGGAAAAACTAGGTGGCAGCATAAGTTATAACACAATCAATCAAAATTCAATGACTTTTAATTCCTGTTCCATTCCCCCAACTCAATAAAAGCTTCCATTGTGTAGCCCCCTGGTTTCTCTTTATCATTGATTTGTGTGTGTGCAAAAAGGAGAGATAGAAGAGCCTGCGGTCAGAACAGCACATCAAATCCGTGTACAGCAATGAACTGCACTGGTCAGTGCCTGGTCATTCATGACTGTTTATATTCTTACCCAGCTTGGAAAAATCCCAGCTATTTCTCATCAAATCCCACCTAGCTTTATACATCAAAAACTCACAAACCAGGAAAACAAAAACCATAATCAGGGTCAGCAGATATACTAATTACTAAATGAATGCCATGGGAATGGGCGTGTTGTACAGTTGGGGCAGAGAATTCTGATTGTGCTGCAACTTAATGCCGACTGGAAGTGAATACCGAAAAGATTGGTGCCACAAATTGTGCTGCTCAAATGCGACAAGGGTTACAGTGTTCTTAGGGTGTCATTGGTGGTGTTTTTGCACAGATTTTCTACAGTTTCAAGCAATTTCATTTTCAAATGAAATCAGGTTTCAAACAATTTCATTTTCAAATCACATAAACTAGGTTTCAAGCAATTACATTTTCAAATCACATAAACTTGAAGCAGTACACATCCTTACCCATGTAGTGTAGATCATATGTGGGCTTGCAGTGTTGAGATTGCTGGCAGAGATTGTGGAATTTAGCTTCGCATAAACTGGAAGAATGCTGGCAGAGATTGTGGAATTAAGCTTCACATCTACCAATTACATTTGCTTGAATATAATTATAAACACAAAAATTATATATACATGTGCACACATATACGTATATATTTATGTGTGTATGTATACATCAATGCAACACACATGCCCATATAAATCTACATACATACATGTGATTGTAGTGCATTCATGTATCCACATAAATATCCCAATTTGTGCATATCCTACAATTATGGCATGCTATAAAACAACATTTCTTTGAGGCATTCCATTAAAAATGGTATACATCCATGTACACACACAGCTATATACATACATATAGATATTATATATGTACATACATAAAAAAAATGCATACATACACACATGCATACATGCCATGTGTATTCTTCCACAACTTGCATACATGTCCACCAGGCTAGTGGCAGCTGCAACATGTAACAAAATCTTTATTATTTATGCTTTGAGGGACATCCATACTCAAACTAAAGCTCGCATTTTGGCACAAATAGCGAGGATGCTGCCAAATGTTGTGAAATATTTAGACCTCCCAACTCATTTTCTCCAATATAGATCTAACTTGGTTGCATGGGTACGCATACCCAAGTACCGGGTACACATACCCCAAGTACCAAGTACTCATTGGAGAGCTAAGTCACAAGGTTCGAGTTCGAAATCGAGTTCGCCAACTATAAAATTCGGATGAAGTTCGACAGTGTGAAAAATTCGAAAAAAAAATCGACATTAAATTCGCCCTATATAAATTTAATATTTTAAAATATAAATAATATCTATAAAATATAAAAATAGTTTAACGTTTATAAAATATAAACCATAGAAAAAAACTTTATATAAAGAAACATAAAATTTATAAATACTATAAGTATTAATAACATTTATTAAATTAAAATGAATTGTAATAATTTTCTAACTTTTATAAGTAAAAAAATATTAATTAAAAATTTATATTTTTTAATCTAATATATTCTTTATTTACTATCTAAATAAATATACTAAAATATTACATCTTGAATATCAAATATTTTTATTGAAAAGAAATAAAAAGTATTAATAATAAAGTTATTGAAGTGTAAATGCTAAGTTTTAGTAAAAACAAATAAAATTTAATAATAGTAATATTTGATTTTTTTAAAACTCTATTACAAAAATTAGAAAATAAACATCCTTCAAAACTTTAAAAAACTACATACATCTCGATCGTGATAAAATTTTTGAGAAAAAAACTTTAAAAAAATGGTCCGATTGAAACGGAAAGGCCCAGTGGTGGGTGCGCAAAGATGCAAATGCCTTACGGGATGAGCTTTGTAGGCAAATGATATTAAGCCTTTAAGCCTTTGCGGGGATAGGTTTGGCAGATGCTAGTGGTAAAGAAAATCGAATGGCTGGTGAGAACCGTCGGAATGCCCACTTCTAGATTTCGCTGTTGAACCAACCCTCCTTTCGGACTTGTATAGATTTGCAGATTCACGCACTACTGAAACCAGTGGATCAAAAACCTCAACGTAAATACTTAAAAATTGCTTAACAAAAGAAAGTGGCGGACTGCTATGCGAATTTGACACGCATTTTTTCGAATTTTCTAGCTTTTTAAATTGTTCGCCGAATTTCGAACTCCATGCTAGAAGTCCGGCGAACCTTGTGACATAGTTGGAGAGCATCATAGCTAAGGACTTTAATTAAGATTTCTGATTTTGTTTAAGTTTCTTGTTTTCGCATCAGCCTGTTGTTTATCAAGCTTAATTCAATACGTAATAAGTTTGAAACTTTGATACAATACTGATTAACAGAAAAGTCTATCACTCGTAGAACTCATAGAGTGCAAGTACCCAAGTATCCGTACACAAGTACCAGGTACGCATACCCCAAGTACCAAGTACTCATAGGAGAGTATCATAGCTAAGGACCTTCATTAAGATTTCTGATTTTGTTTCAGTTTTTTGTTTTCGCATCAGCCTGTTGTTTATCAAGCTTAATTGAATACGTAATCAGTTTGAAACATTTATACACTACTGATTAACAGTAAACTTTATCACTCGTAGAACTCGTAGAGTACGAGGTGGTCTAAAAGTGTCATTTTAAAACATTTGGTGTTCATCCCATTTTCATGAATGCATGTTTGCCCATATTTATCCACTCTTTTGAGGCATTTGGTTAAACATGATATGCATATATTTACAGGTACATATATAAATACACATATGCATACACACATCAATAAATACATATGTACATACATACACATATATGCATGCATGCATACATACATACATATACATATATGCTTACATACATACATTATACATGTGTGTGTACATACTACATACATATACTAAATCCAAAAAAAACGTCACTGAAAACATGGCAAGTGGTACACAAACTCTGTCATGCTATCAACAAAGCCGATGAGAAAATAATGGGTAGAATTTGGACTATAACATAAGTTCATAACCCTACCAAAGCAGAATTATTTTTAAAATGAGATGAACCAAGGCCTATCTCTCTAGAGCTGCTGCTCAAATCTATTTCCAATAAATGAGAAGTAGATCTAAAAATATTGGAGTTCTAGAGCTACTAGATTCTTGAGCTCGAGAGAGAATTTTTGGAACCTCTGAATGAAAATATGGATGTCAGTCAAAATTTGTCTTCAGGCCAGAGGTTAAGATTGTTGCACACTGACAGAAAGTTGTTTGCCCCAGTATGAGAAATATAACAAGGTGTTAGTTACTGTTAAAAGATTGTTAAAAAAGGTGATGCCATTTGTGGTTTCTTGCCATGAAGGATGGTATAAAGCAACGTGATAGTAGTAGCAGTAATATTAAATATTGTGAAATATATATTCCAATATTATGAAGCTAATCATATGAAAACTTAAAAAATAGAACATAAAGCTATGCTTCTGATTTGTAAAATGAAAAAGAAGGTGACTACTGATACAAATTATGAATGTCAAAGAAGAGGAATTTGTTTAGATAATGTCAAACTTCATAGCCTAAGTAAGGATTCACAAAACAATCCTTACATGTCACTCAGGAGCGCTGTGCCAGCTGTACTATTTCAGAGTTCCTATTCTAAGCAGCACGACCATAACCCTAACAACATCCAAAAAAAAAAGTTTGAATTGTGGCTCTTTCTGTGTTGCAAAAAAGAACCAAGATAAACCTAAATTTGAAATAAAAAGTATACACAATTTACTACTTTTTATCTTGGAAGAGTATCTCAAAACGGAGACAGATAATAAACACTGATTAAACACAAAACAATGTCTCCATTAATTGACAATAGCATGTGAATCGATGTCCACTCAAAAAGCAAAATTCCTGTGTCATAAGAAAAGGGCTTACATTAAAGAAAGGGCCAACAGTGAAAATTCCTCCAGCGAAACAGATAAACGACAATGGAGGGTTAACAGCTCAATTGTGTCGTAAAGAAAGGTTTTGAATTGAAAGAGCGAACATTGAAACAGCTGGCTAATCTCCAGACAAAATGCAATAGAGACAAAAAAAAACTTTTTTTTTCCAGATTCACAAAAACATAGTGATTTTTTTCCAAATTTTTTGGTGTTCAGGAAAACCAATGAATTATCATCTCCATTGACCAATTCATCTCGGCCGATGATAATTCATTTGACAGAAAACCAAGATGAAAGACATCCACAGCAACCAATTTCCTTCAGAAGATAGAAGTTACCAGGGAAAATTTTCTTCACAAAATTAAATAACCTGTTAAACACAACGGAGAAAGACTCAACCCAGAATGTGAGCAATTCATTGCATCACCTACGCTGAGATTCTTCATGAGGAGGTAAAGTGACCTGCAAAATATTGTAAAGGTGTCAGGCTCACTTTGACAGTGTCCAAACAAAAGCTTCCATCAGAAAAACAATTCAATGCTGGCTGGATTCAAATAAACAATCACTTCTGGCAGGGAAACTAACTCTTCAGAAGAAAAAGCAAATAGAACAACGTCGTTTTATAGAAACTTCAACAAAAATGAGAATGTTAAACAATGATCTAACGCAAACTTCAAGAGATCTTAGTAACACGTTTGCCTCATCGTTCCAGCTTATTCCCTTTGGTTCTATAGAGTTGGGGATATTTTTGTCAATTTTTAAAATGTCGGTGATACTCTGTTCTTCTGTGTAATAGTTTTATTATATTACTTAGTTTAGCTCAAAGAAAATCGCCTGTTTTCAGTGTCTTCCCCTTAAGTTATGATGACATCAAGTGCAGAGAGCATGCACTCTAAGTATAGCAGCTGGGTAAAGCCACGTAGAAGATAGTAATATAGAGAAAGATCTGGAATTTTGCTTCTGTAAATTTTCCATGGACCAGGTCAGCAAAGAATTGAACATAACACCAAGCATAAAACTTTTTGCAATTCAAACAGTAGATTTTCCTCCTAGAAATGACTAAATAGTTTTAGACTCACTAGGAATCAAACTTGGCAACTTCTCCCAAACTTCTTTTCATTTGACTGTTCCGTTTTACATCTCACTGACCTTTTCACAAGACATTGTAAATTAAAATTCCTAAGTCAGCCTATTGCAAATTTGATTTGATTTGTGCGCTATGTTGTATTTAAAGACATTCATTAAAGTTCACCCTAGATGCTGGACTGACCAATAAAATAGAGCGTTATAAGCTCAGTGCATCAGCCTCAATCATCTTTGATCCATTACATTCTTACTTGCTGTCCTTCCATAGCCATTATGTTGATCAAACTCGGAGTGTTTTTTTAAAGACATTCATTCATTTGAAATCATGCTAGAAAGAGGATTAACCTAGAAATCATTAGAGTATTTGAAGAATATTTATCATAGAGCATTAATACACCATAACATCAGCCATTGCAAGCTTGCTGCTTGTCTTCAACCATTGTTCCAAAGCCAAATAATCGATCCAATTAAGGTGGCTGACTAAGAACGTAACCCTCATGATTTATTACATGCCCCGAAAGTGATTGTAAACACTGCGATTTCCATACAAAATTCAAAGTTAAAATGATAGAGGTGAGCAATTCCAGTAGTTAAAATTCTCCCAAATCATTTTTGCTACCTTCAATTCATATGCATACATCAAATAAAGTTTCACAATTGTGAAGGTCAGTTCTCTACTTGTATAGATGAACCAGAGCAAAGTTAACTCGGTTCAAAGGATCTAAGAAAATCATCTAACAACCTCAAGTACAGTTCAAAATTCAAATCAACATAAAAAATTCAGTTTTGGTCTGCACTCCCATAGGTAAACTTTCAGTTTGAATGTACTAAGGAAATCAACTTAACAAGCCCTAAAAATCCAGCATTGTGAATGATATATTCCTTGCTTATTTAATTAAGGCATTTATTTAATAAACACTCACCTAAATAGCATAGACATTTATGTAACTGGTTTATTTTCCCTTGCAAACACACATTCATATAAGTGCACAGCCACTTAAGTGAGATAAAGATTAAACGTTCAAATACATTCCACATTTAAATTTAGTGTTTAATTCACAGATCATATATCTAAATTGGTTGCTTTTTCCAATGCTTTATTCATTTAATTATCCTATAGAAATTTCATTTTATGCTCTATTTATTTGATTAGCCTAGATATTTTTATTTTATACAAGCAGTTTATTTTTCCTTACAATTGTATGCAAATATTATCCAAAGGAATGTGTGTAAAAATAAATAATCTTTCATCTCCATTTTGAACTCAGTTTGATATGTGTATCTGTGCACATGTAAGCATGTGCCTCAAATAATTCACAGGCCCTGTCTATGCTTCCACAGTTTGCATTAGTCTACCAAGGCAATTTGAACTTCAACATCTCGCAAAATTCTTCTATCCTTTGTACTTTGATGGATGTCTATAACCTGTTCCGAAGCTCCCATTTCAACATAGGAAGGCTAGATGCTGGTAAAGGTTGCCGTGTTTGCCTTTGAGATCAAATATCTTGTAATCGTGACATGTCATCAGACTGCATTTCTTTCAGGCAATCAGTCAAAGAGTTCCCATGCCTTCTGTATGCTTCCACATTTTGCATCCATATATGTATGAATGCACATATATATGCATACAACATTTATGCCCATATAAATATACATATAATATACATGCATATGTGTGTATATATTGTACATACATGTTTGCACATATATATCCACGAGATTCTATTTAACACGAGATACATGCAAGCATGCATATACACACATACATATATACATACATACATGTTTGCACATATATAACTTTGTACATATATGCATAAATAATAATAATGCTATCCATCTTGACCACTGAGGACAACAAGATCTGAGATCAACAGCCCTGCCCACCTGCCTGCCCTGTCAATCTCTAGTAGCACTGGTTACAAACTCCCAACAGCAATCATAAAAATGATAATAATAACATCAAACAGTGCGCTTTCTCAGAAGAAGATCCTTATCCTGCTCTATTGTTTCTTCATCGTCTTCTTCTTCTCCATGCCTTTTTCATCATCACAAGAACAGCCGTGCAGTCAATGCCCAAAAATATTCCTTCCTCTCATGCAATCACCCCATGCCTATCCAGGCTTGAAAGAAAATCCATGCAGGAATAGCATGCATACCCCTTGAAACCACAAAACATATGTGCAAAAGCACCATCAATTACACACGAAGAACACTGTAACCCTCGTCGCATTTGAGCAGCAAAATTTGTGGCACCAATCTTTTCGGGATGACTTCCTGACAGCACTCAGTTGCAGCACAAACACAACCACCTAGCCCATCTGTACAACACGCCCATTCCATGGCATTCATATATTCATTTAGTATATCCTCTGACCCTGAGCCACACACCAAATAAAAATGTACGTCCACAATGTATATATACCAAAAAAGCATATACATGCCCCATCCTATAGGCCTCTGCCCGTTCTCTTCACTCCCTTCAACTCCAGCTGTTGTTTGTGATCCATTCTCTCAGCATCTTATACAACAGTTTGCCAAAAAAGTAGAATAAAAATCATTTTTATCAACAAATCGGGGATTTGGTTGCACCCGAATATAACTGTATTCTATAATTCATGTTCGTCCACCTGCAAAATCCAAAATTTCCACAGCTGAATGGTCATTGATATCCAATATTGCAAATGCTCTAATACCATTTCATAATTCCACTAAAACAAGATTGGCATCCCACCCTTAAATCCATCCAGTCTTTGGAAATAGCATTCATGAACCAGTTTCCTAAATTAAACTTATGGTCTCCCTATGTTCCCATACAACATATAGCATGTTCCCTCACTGAGATTTGGTTATTTTTTCCAGAACGTTTCGTGGAAAAGCCAAATTGCAAGGGATGAGCATTATATATTGACTGATCACTCTTTAATTCTTACAAAAATGACCTTGCCATTGATGCCAAAATATATTTAGACAAGTATGGCTATGATTCAAGGACATATTATTATCTGTAACATCAATTTCTCAGAATCAATTGTAGACAGTTATGTTTATATCCAGCAAGGGATACCATCTAAACTACAAAATTTGTGAGGCATTTTGCACGTAAACATATTGGTAGAGTAAAATAATGCTCAACTCCACTAAACATAAAACATGGTCCAAAATGTCTTGCTTTGCCAAGTACCTAAATCAGTCGCTTCTTGGGCTGCTTTGCTAAGTATTCAAGAGAACCACAAAGCTCTAGTAGAAAGTATCCTCTATTTACAATGGTCGACCCTGGATCGCTAGCTGTTTTCTCTGCAGCCAAGATCATTGATTTAGTTTTCTTTGAAACATGAGACCTTTTTGGTTGGCATTCGGAACTGCATTTTCAAAAATTGGATTTGCTGAAAACACTTCAAAAACTTTCAAGAGAATTAAATTGATTTTATAAAGCCAAATTATGCAACCTTTGTTGGCATCTTCCCCCCATGCCAAAATGGGAGCTCTAGAGTAGGTCATGGACATCCATCAAAGTATGATGAAAAGACTATTATCGTCAAATAATTTTTATTGTTGCAAATGCAATGATAGATACATATGCAAAATACAGAAGAATAGACAAGGCACATTATTCTTGCTTTAAAGTGATGTCATCTCATCAAAATCCATGATTGTGGGATATGCAGTAAATTAAATATATTAAATATATGTTGTTCAAACTTGTAAAATAATAGAATTGGTAATGGTAGCTGTTAGATACATATCCAAAATACAGAAGAACAGAAAAGGCACATTATTCTTGCTTTAAAGTGATGTCATCTAATGGAAATCCATGATTGTGGGATATGCAGTAAATGTATATATTAAATATCCGTTGTTCAAAGTTGTAAAAAACTGGAATTGGTAATGGTCAAGGTCACCAGGAGACGGGGAGACTTTGAGGTCTCCGGTACTGGTACTGGTACCGGTACGGCAATTTTTCAAATAGGAGACGGGGGTACTTGGAGACAGCAATTTTTTTTTTTTTTTTTTTAAATAAATTTTTAATAGTTTAAACTTAAAGAGTCTAATACTAAAAGTAAATACAAAATTTCAAATTTTCAAAATAGTAATACCGTAAGACTAAAAGACTAAAGTAAATAATAAATTAATAATACTAGTGTTGTCACATTAAAAATTAAAATAGATTCATAGAGTCAAACTGTCAAAGATTATAATAATAATAAGCGGTCAGATACATAAGTACATTACTGAAATAGATTTTAAAACCTGACAAATTGGCATTGCTACAAAAAATTTGTGAAAATTATTGAATTATTCAACATTGATGCATGCATAGAGACACACTTAGGATTTCTATTTTCTAACTAAGAGTTAGGATTGCTTAGTTTAAAAGGGAGTAAATCATTTTGTAATAGTGTTTTTTTTCCAGTTACACAGATTCAACTAACAAAGATTCCTATATTGGTACTAGGATATTGCCAACAGCAGATAAACAGGTACGAATAACAAATACGACTTATACATCAAACTGAAACATGATATCCTCTTGAAAAAACAGAAATATGGGACCAAATACATTCATGTTAACATACATAAAACCTCTAGTCTATCACTGTTATCGCTGAGTCTTTATCAGCAAATAGATGCTTGGTTTTCATGAGTAATAATACTATTATCAAGCATTTGCATATCAGATTTTTGTAACATACATAATACTATCTTCTAATGCACTAACAACAGTTTTTGCACACTAATTTCTCAGCCGCATAAATTTATGTGATTTGGGATCTTTACTGCAATCCTGTACAGCTTCCAATATGTTGTCTTAGACTTGTATCGTGTTCCTGTAGGTGACGTACATCACCAAGCAGTTGTTACGGAATTCATATAGTACCTTAGATTTTTGCATTAAAAACATTTAAATGAGGGCTAAAATATATAAAATTATTTAATATTATATTTTACATTTATATTTTATCAGGAGACTTCGAGGGGACTTCACTTTTTGGATTAGGAGACGGGGAGACTTCAGGAGACTTCGTCATGAAGTCTCCAACCTTTTTTGAGGTCTCCGGAGACGCGAAAAGTCTCCGAGACGCGTCTCGGTCTCCGAGACGCCACTTTTAGGGGGGAGACGGGTCTCCTGGTAACCATGGTAATGGTAGCTGTAAGGAAACATTTCACTACTTTTTTAGCCTGCTTCTAAGTTGTGGTAAAATGGCACCTTGGGAACACGGTATGGACATCAAGCAAAGCATAGAGGTTAATGGTGGAAGTCTCCCTCTCCAACCAGCAGAATCCTATCAAATCTGCAACTGTGCATCAAGATGGTCTAAAATGGGAAGATCTCTGTAGAAATTTGGTGCATAAAGAACCTATAGTCAGCTCATATTTAAACCAATATCTAGATTCTAGAATGTCCCCACACAGGACAAAGCGATTCTCCACATCTCAACAAAATTAACATCTAGATTCTAGAATAAATTTTTATGGTCCAACATTCTCAAAACCAACAAATATTTTGCAAAAAAAATAAAACTATTGACTACAACAGTCTGAATCGAATTGTCCTAATTGACAACACTATAAATCTATTCCCTTCACCCTCAAAACACCCTTAAATGTGAACAACCCTAAAATACAACCTATTATACATTGTTTGGTGCATTCACTTCCTCGAGGAAATCAAAATTACACACATCTTACATTGATTAAATCTTCGTCTCTTGTGCATTTTTTTCAAACAATTTTAGCACCTTCTGTATGCTCACATTTTGATACCTTCTCACTTAGTAGTACTTACATATTCTAATAAGATTCACTTTTTAATTGTAATTTGATGAACGTCGATACCATGTCATAGAGCTCCCATTTGGCAAATGCACTGTAAGGATGCTGCAATTATAAAGTGGGTAAAGTATATGTATTTTTGTGCTTTCTCCACTGTTTGGAGTCTTGTAAGTTGAGCATTAATTCTTTTTAGTCTAATTATTTTAGGGTTTTATTTTTTCTCTAGTTTGTATGTGGTCAATGATGACATTACTTTCAAATCAATGGCAGCTATGACTATGTGAAATGGATGGATGTAGCAATAGTAAGGCAATACTTATCTTATTTTATGGCCCCAGCGTAAAAGTCAACATGTTGATCAAACAGTCCCAACTCTTTACAGGGAGCAAACACTAGAATTGTGAATGACATGGTTTTGGCTGATGTCTCAAATTTTGCCCCATGTATCTCTTCGTTTAATTTAGGCTAGCTGTGTATTATTATTTGGATTTATATAAAGGAGGCTGCCTTCCCTGACAATAATACACATATATTCATATGCAAATACATATACAGACATATATAATACTCATAAGTATACATATAGATTATATACATATATAAAATAAATTGTGTTTCCTCATAATGGAAAAAACATAAAATGTAGCCATTGGATGGAATTAAAAAAACAAAAAATGGGTGTCATACAACGGATAATAAACAATTAAAATATTGATAATCGCAGACCAAGCCAGGGTAAAGAGAAAAAACAAAAATAGGATTTATTACAACTTCGTAAAGTTTTTGTCAAATGTAACAACTTTATCTGTAGTTGTACTACTATTTGAGAATTTATTACTTAATAAATCTAATTTTTGGACATTTAATTTGAAGCTAAACTTTCGAAAACTTGAAAAATAACCCATAAAGATATACGTCCCCTCCACTCACCTCCACATATTTAACAATATAGGCTAAATATTCCAGAGATCATAAAATGAAAAAGTAGGTGACTTGAGAAAGGGGAAGCAGCCAGGACATGGGAAAGCTGTGGCTGCCTGTATTTATTACAAAATATAATTTTATTTTTGACTAATTTTAGGTATTAAAGTCCACTGGTTAAAAGGGCTATCGCTTATTTAGCCATTTAACTTATTCTGAAGTCAAGTGCAACAAGAGAAATCAATCTCATTAAAGTAATGGAATATTTTGAGAAAATAAACTATGATAAATGCATGATGCTAATAATAAATGGCAAAGAAGATGAATTTGTTTAGATACTGTCAAACTTCATAGTCTAAGCAAGGATTCATTAGAAAATCCTTACCTTCCATTCAGGTGTGCTGTGCCAACCATGCTCTTCCAGATTCCCTGTTTTCAGCAGCACCATCCTAATAGAAATATCCAAAAAATGTCAGTGACTGTGGCCCTTCCTATGTTGGAAAAGAAAACCCTAAATTTGAATTAAAAACATACAAAAAATTGAATTGATTTTTTGGGAAAAGATCTCAAAACTCAAACAGATAATAAACACTGACTTAACACAAACAAGAATTTCTCTTTACAAAAACATGTGACAGATTCATGAAAACATGTGACATTCATGAAATATAATTTATTTTGAAGAGTTATAATTTGTAATTTTAAATGGTGATGGGTTGTCGCTCAGACTGTTGAGGGGGTGGCAAATATTTGAAAGAGTTAGTGCCTTACAGTAGGGGTTTGACAACTCCTCAGGGTTTCTGCCCTTAAACATTTTAATTAAGTGTATTCATGAGGCTCAGTTAGGACAGTAAATCCTAGCAGCATTTCACACTGGTTTTTCCCATTCTAGGTTTCCACATAAAACATTGTCTCTTCATGTGGTTTCATCTCTTTCCACATTCAGTTTCAAATTCTTTCAGATTTCAGCTTGAAGGTTGGCAGTTCAATAAGGTTTATATTGAGTAAGGGTTAATTTGTGTTCTACATTTGTGTTCTACATGTGTGTGTGTGTGTACACACACAAAGGGTATTGTGTACTTCACGTATATATTCATATCTATACAAATACATATGCATGTAAATATATACATATACACTTACGTAATTGTAAGGTTGTTTCTAACAAAATTGATAGAATTAATTAAGTTACTTAAATAATTAATCTCATCTCATTTGCATAAAGATGAATGTTCTAATCGATGTTGATTAGACCATTTTAATGTAAGAGCCAGTAATTTCCCAACTAGCTAACCCTTGGTGGTACCTCTTTACTTCATGGTGGAACATGCATAGTGGAATTCTCTATCCAGAGACTTAAGTGGCAAATCTGTAGAATGGGGTTTGGATGTCAGAGATCGGACATCAAGTTTGGAGGTGGTTCGGCAATGTCATATGGTGTGTGATAGAGGGATTGCGGGACAATACGATAGGAACAAATCTCAATGTACGGTGATCTTGTTAGGAGGCACAACGGATGCAAGCCTTGCAAGGCTGAACAACAAGGTCCCAAGATGACCCACAAGCAGACACTGGCTTCTCTAGGTTGTAATAAGAGGGGGGAGGTGGTATGAATGATGCCAAGCACGTGAAGTCAAAAAGAAATGCCTACAAGATCACAACGATGACAAAAGTCTTATGCAAGGTAGTCTTCGGTGATGGTATAACCATGATACAGCACATTGGTGTCACATAAGTCATATATAGTTTATCTCCACCAGTCATTCATCCGTAGAGATTATATGATAAATATAGAACAATAGTCCAACACAAGAATTTGAACATGCAATAGGAGTTTAATTAAGATTAATAACTTTAATTTTGTACAGCTATGGCACTTTAGATTTGCTAAAACTGAAGCCAAGGAAAACACAAAGCAAAATAGGGTGTGGGGATGAATCCCACTGAAACCACAATTTGGCAAATAGGGAAAATATTTCACTTCACAAAATGGTGAATAGAGAAGAACCCCTACTAGAGTTTGCAATACAATAAACAATTCAAGTCGCATAAAAAATAACATCCTACTGGCTGGTCATAAATACCCCTATAGGGAAAACTTCCAAGGGTGCACAATAAGTGTTGACATGACAACACATACACCTACGAGCAAAATAAAAGTTCAGCTCAAGATATACATAAACCAATCGCAACCCCAAATACAAATGCTTTTAATTTATTAATTTGGACCCCCATTTTCTATGTAAAGATCCAATTTATTATATAATTAAAAAAACTTGCGACCAATTAATTAATTAATTAAATCATGTAATTAGATTTAAAATTTGGGTATGTCACAAATCCTCACCATCCTAAGATTGCTTATCCTCAAGCAATCCGTCATCAAACTAATGCCATCAACTCCAGGGTCCCAAACTAAGAACATAGATGACAAAAGTGAGATGACATCACACATTCACTACACCATATTGTTATCAAAAACAATTGTGCCACTCTAATATAAACATTGCTACTAAACTTTGGTTGTACTACATTGTCATATTTGTAATCACCAGGATCCCATAAATGCCAAACATAAACCACATTGACACTCGGATCCAAACCCTTCGTGCTATCATACTTAACATTGAGCAAGTATATCTAGTTGCTTCTACAGGGAAATTCTTCACACAAAGAACATCTAGTCAAGCAAGACTCATGCCAAATTAGAGGGCAAGCACCAAAATCACTCAAGTACGAAGGGCAAGCACCAAAATTACTTAATAAAAAAAATGCATCTGTAGAGTTGGTATATTTGCCAACTTTTGGAAGACATGTTCTAGAACCAAGATTTTGTTTATGTGACTCCAAATCGTTGTCCCTAACACCACTTGCACATTACCACTTCTAAAATTCCACCTTAACACTAGCAAACAGTTGCTCACTAATTGCTTTCTAGTATTTTGATAACTCTTGTCCCTGGATGGCTTCCCATTCCATAAACTCCAATTATTTGTACCAATATGCTCTATCGCAAGAATGAATGTTGTCACACAATGTCAATTCTGGATTGTATGACGGAAAAGCTAATTGTACGTTGTTGGAAGATAGTTTGTACAATGTGGAAGAATTAACCATAAGCATTGACACAAGGGGTTGTATAGTAGAACAAGTCTAATGTGTCATCGGTGTTTCTGTATTCTATAGCCGCCGGGTAAATAGTTTGTAGCGGACATAATGTTTGTGGCCGACGGACTCCTTCGGGAAGGTTCGGCGAATAGTATTTATATCCCCTCTGGGATCATTGTAAATCATCATTCATCATTCATCATTGATCTTATCTTATGAAGCATAATGTAATGTTCTGGCATATGCGAATAATCTAAGGAGTTCTGCTATTCTGTCTATTATCTATATGCATTGTTTTCTTTACCCAGTACAATAAACCAAATGTTTACCATACGGGTAAATTAAAACAATGCCTACAGACAATGGAAATACAAATAGCAGAACTCCTTCGATTATTCACATATGCTAGAACATTACATTATGCCTGATAAGATGAATGATGAATGATTTACAATGCTCCTAGACGGGATATAAATACTATCTGCCGAACCTTCCCGAAGGAGTCTGTCGACCACAAACATTATGTCTGCTACAAACTATTTACCCATCGGCTACAAAAACACCAACGACAATCATCCCGTCGGCTACAAAAACACCGATGACAATCACTCCGTCGGCTGCAGAAACACCGACGACAATCCAGTCGGCAGACATAATGATCGTAAGGAAAGATGATTATACAAGAACTACGTAGTGTGGTCAACAAGTCTAATGATCGTTGGGAATGATGGTGATATTTTGGTTATACAGTATAAACAAGAAACTGTGTAGTGTGGACACACACTTCTAGAATATGAAAGACACCTCTAAATATGGATACAACACAACTCCAAACACGGCCACAGATGCAAATGCAAATAAGGCATGGTGGCACCCATATGGATACAAGCATGGACACAAATGTAACCACAACCACAGACATCGGTACAAGCATGAACAAGACAACATACATGGGCACAAATGCGGAGGCAAATGTGGATGCGGGCACAAGCACGGACATAGGCACAGCAAGGTGCAGTGATGAACAAAAACACAGACACAACAGGTACAAGCACGTCCATGACCACAAACATGAATACAGACGCAGTGAAGGTGTTGACACAGACACAAACAAACATTGAAACAAGCATGACCAAAAACACGGATACGGCCACAAACATGACCACTGACATGACATGGACAAACACAAACATGCTATGAACAAAAATGAACACAGAGAAAGAAGGATCTAAGCGTACACAATTCCTTTGAATATCTCTTCGATTATGTGGCCTCTCTGCAATCTTGTCACCATGTCATTCAATTACTCCCTAAGAATGATCTAGAAATTCCAAGCTCATCGACATCTTGTTTGTCCCATGTGGTTGCTATTGCTTGTGAAAAGCAATGATCACTTCCACAGCATGTTTCACAAAGTGAAAGCACTACGTACTTAACCACTTGTAAGCCTAATCCATTAAAAGGATTAGCGGTAAAGATCATGTCTCCTGATCAGTCAATGTTGACTTAGCAAATAGTGGAAATTCACAAATCCATTCAAGACTTCACATATAAATGGTGGCGCTATTTCGCAATTCGCAAAGGCTCTAACAAAGGTTTCAAAAATAGCGACCAACATTATTTCAGCATCAATATAACATGGGGTTTGCGAAATAGTGGTATCGATATTTCGAATAGTACATTTCATGATCCTTGCGAAACGACATGATGTTTTTCACAACATAAAGAGATATTGACATCTTCTACAAATGGCATTTGATCCCTGGCCAAATCAGCAGTTTAGATTTAATCGTGTGGTTGGAAAATCGGTTGTCAAGTTTTCAAAAGATTACTACTAATGCTAAACAGAGGCATATTAATTGCATAATTACCTTTGATAAGTGAACAGAGTGTCATGAGGTCAACATGTAAAGGTGGTGGACTAATGATATCATTCCCAAGGACATATAACTCGTGGAGAATATGTGTGCATTTATGGCAAAGTGGAAGTTGGTCGTAAAACATTCCAAAAAATGTAGATTGATTCTTACATTTTTAAACAACTATTTCAACTACTAAAACGAGATTGCCTGCAGTAGAAGGTTCTTCAATAAAAATCCAAGTCTTGTTGTCCAACCATATTTACTGAGGAGGAAGATGAAGAACAGACTAACCTCTTGACATGGCTTATGACATGCACAGAACATCTTTCTGTTAACCCTAGTCAAGCCATGAAAGTATTGGAGAAGGAAAAGGAGAAGGCAAAGCTTCAGGCTTTGTTTACCGATTTTGGAATAGACCCTCGGGATATTGAGGAGCAAATAGCAAACATGGTCGAGATCTAGGATCGTAACGATGTCTAGATGTTTTGAAGATTTAGTCTTAAGGGGTTAATGGTTGATGGGTTTTGGAATGTAATTATTCAAAACAAAATATATGTAACAGTTCAAAGCGTGTCGCTTCCTCTTCTAGGAACTCAACCGTTTTTGTTATTAGTATATATGTGTGTGCTTGAGGAGAAATATATTAAAGAATATATATAGAGAATAAATGTGAATGGATGAATGAAAACCCCTTTCCTATATTCTACGTGTAATGTATTTTGTCCATTTATGTACTAGTTCTTTCAAAATAACTGAACAATGAGTTTAATTGTTACTTTCAAGACTCGTGTAAATGTGTTGATATCTTTGCAAATTAACTTGAAAAAATAGGTAGATACCATGAAGCCTTTTGGTTTCCATGAGGGATTTAAAAACAATTGGACAAGTAACTTTGCAAATCCAACATATTCGCATTAATAGATTTAAGTAGCTAATGACTCAAGAACAGTTTGAACTGTCTTGTGATAGTGTACCAATTATTTGATAGAAATTGACTCTATGCCCAAGAATAGATAAGGAATGTTACAGGATTCAAGAAGAGTTGGCAGATTAATGGATTTTCGAATAATTGATTGATTAACAGAGGAACAAATGTGTTCCTTATAAAGAATTACAAGGACGTTGTTTCTAAAAGAAACAACGTAGACTAGAGACGGAATTAGAAACAAAACTAGAGACAAGATAGGAAGCATTCCTATTTGGACTGAAGAAAAAAGAGACGGGATAGGAAACATTCCTATCTAGACTGAAAGACGGACTACAGACAAGTAGTTGACTATTATAGAAAGTATAAGATATTATCTTAATACCCTCCCTTAATGGTCAACGTAAGGATGTCGGAACATTCTGTGATAACTGAGACCCTCCCTGGATCTACAGAATGTTGAAACCAAGAAGCTTTGCCAGAAGTGTGCTATGACTCAAAATAAGTTGCAATTACAAAACTTTGTTTTTGTGGGAAAAACAGTAAAACCCAAAATCTCACGCAACCTTGCGTATTACAGACAACTTGAAATGATTTTTGAGGAGAAAATCAACAAACCCAAAAAAAAGGAACAAATTCAGAAGGCTCTGCTCTTGTCGGAAGTCTCATGAAGACCTTTTAGATGTGTCCAAATTTCGACGGCTATCTTGCCGGATGGAATCTGAGAAAGCTGGTCATTAGCTACGGATAGTTTGAGAAGCATTACTGCCTCTCGATTGTTCAGATCCCATGTATCTTGATCAGGACTCGGAGAAGTCGGACGTTGCGTAACACCCAGAAAAAGTTGAGCGGTGTTGCGATATTCAAAGATTGCGATGATGTGCTGCTTCCAGGTTCCATAATTGCGACCATTGAATTTGGAATTATGTTCAAGCAGAATATTTGTCAGAGATGCCATGGCACATTTTTCAATGAAAAACTGTGAAAATCTGTGAAGGCACGTTCTTCGAGGCAAAAATACAAAAGACCTAGAAGAATCAGAGAATGACCCAAAAGAGAGCTCGAAAAACCCAGAAGGAATCTACTGTCGTTTTCTAGATCCACTGGCTCGAAAATTGAGGCACAAAAATCAAGGCACCCAGTAAAAACGGACAACCCAGTTGAGTTCCTGAAAAACCCACCAAGAATCTGCAAACAAAATATTTTTCCGAAGTCAAAAAATTAGGGTTTCGAGCAAAATAACAGTCGACGACCAGGGAGGTCGGATTTGCAAAAAAAGAATGGCGGATTTGGATAAATGAACACCCAAAATGCTGGCAAAGATAGGCGAAAGGGCTAGATAGACAAAAACGACCCTTCAGCAATGATTATAGCAGATGAAATACCTATTTTTTCAAGCATTTTTTGGCTCCAAAAAAATGATTTGCAAAAAAACGTGAGACGTTTTTGTTTGCAAAAAACATGAGACATTTTTGTTTGCAGAAAACAAATGCGAGCAGCAGAAACGTGAATCACGCGTTACAAATTGAAACGAAGCTCGCGATTTTCAGACTGAGCCACGGTAGGGTTTGTAAAAAAAATGCCAAGAATCTACTCGTGATTTGCACGTGAAAAAACTCCAAAATCTCCCCGCAATTCTCAGAAGAAAAAACCTAGCCGAAATTGAGATTTTTCACAGATGAATTTCTCAACAAAAACAAAAAACCCTAGACGGGCTGTTTGAGAAAAAACCTCAAAAATTAGTTCGAAAAATTTTTGCAAATAATTTCGAATGAAATTATAAATTTTTCAAAGAAATTCAAGTATTGGCTCTGATACCATGTTACAAGATTCAAGAAGAGTTGGCAGATTAACAGATTTCCAGATAATTGATTGATTAACAGAGGAACAAATGTGTTCCTTATAAAGAATTACAAGGACGTTGTTTCTTAAAGAAACAACGTAGACTGGAGACGGAATTAGAAACAAAACTAGAGACAGGATAGGAAACATTCCTATCTGGACTGAAGAAAAAAGAGACGGGATAGGAAACATTCCTATCTAGACTGAAAGACGAACTACAGACAAGTAGTTGACTATTATAGAAAGTATAAGATATTATCTTAATAAGGAACTGGTCAAAAATAAATTTATTTGTTGAAGCATGGCAAAGAACTCTATAATATTATGATATTGTTGTAAAGGAACGTTAGAGAGTTGTTAGCGTTACAATAAGTGCACACCCTTCCTAGTCATATAAGACCTAAACAACAAAGGTTTTAACCCCTTGTGGTGCTCAATCTGATCGTTAGCCTAAGTTGCACACTTCGAGTTGGAGTCATTTGAAAAATATTGTCCAAATTGCAATGTTGTAATCCAACAAATTGTCAACTGCATTGGAGACCAATATAAATTTTTAATTTGTACTTCTCCTTTTTTAAAGTGGCAACCTTGTTCTAAGGAAAGATCATGTCAATCAAACTATACAAAATGATGAACTTCGGTAGGAATAGGGATTTCCCAAATCTCATACCTTTTGGAATCAAGGGCACTCTTATAATAAGATTTTAAGGCACGGAAAAGGAAGATGCAGAGGAGCATCTTAGAAATTTTGAATATTTGATCGAGGATTTTGAAGTAGGTTATGAGGATGTTTTCATACGGCTATTCGCAAAAACCCTACTCGAGGATGCCAAAGAATGGTTATGTAATTTGACCCCATAGCTAGTCGGTTCTTGGTTAAAATTGAGGTCATTTTCTTTTAGTATTTTGGTAAAAACAAGATTGATTCTTCTCTACTTAAAGAATTTGTCAATTTTCAAAAGACAAACGACAAAACAATTTTCAACATTAGATTTCGAAAGCTATTCAAGGTTTGCCGAAAACAATGAAACCAATTGAGCCATGGGCCCTAGCCATATAAATAGATGCTTTCGATGAAAACATTGTTAAGGTTGTAGCTTCTGTCGGATTGATGTTAACATGAGATACATTGTTGATGGTAAATAATCTTTAAGAGAAATCTCTTATATGTATATAATATATATTGTATATGTAATATAATATATATTATATATATTATATATTATATATTATTATATAATAATATAATAATATATATTATATTATTATATTATAATAATATAATAATATATTATATATATGGTTAGCATATTAATATTACATATATGCTTAAGATGAGTTACATATATGGTTATTTATATTACTATTATCTTAATATGTTAACTAGTGATGTTTAACCGAAGAGACATGTCTCTTCATGAGACATGTCTCTTCATGAGACATGTCTCCTCTCATATTTATATGAGATCCAAATCTGCATTTGGATATCATCAATTACAATGGCTATGATTCTACATTTGCAGAAACGATCCTAGAATTAACATGGTATCAGAGCCAAACTGCAAATGTAATTAAGTAATAATGATTATAAACAACACCACCAATGGCTGTGTTGCACAAAAAGTTGGGAGTTTTTATGGATAGGAAAAAGAGAGAACATAAACTGCGAATCAATCATCTATATGAGACCAATTGCAGATATGATTCATGGAACACAGGGATCAATGAGGAAATCAAAAGTACTTCAAAACAGAAGTCAAGTTGTCTCTGCAGAATAATTGAACTTGCATCAAACAAAAAGGGTAAGTGTTATGGTGTGGTTATAATACGAGAGTCAGCGATTAACATATACATGCCATGTTCGATATTTCTTAAAGGCACCAATATAATAATTAATGTCAGCAACAAAGCATGTGACTCCGTTCAGTCATATCAGTATATTTCTAACAAGCTGTTATAATGAACCTAAAAGGAGTTCGATTAAGTTATGCCAATTACTAAGTTAAAATATTAATCATGAGAGGCAGCAGTTACAAAAATGAAAAGGCAAAATTGTATTATAGATGCAATAAGGAGGTACGATACCTTGACAATATTCTACCCAACTGTATACTCTCATTCTTAATCTGTCTATCAGATTCCCAGGGAGAATAGTGTCTTTGAGCAGCCCTGAGAAGAATATGTCTTCGAAGATATATACTCAGGGAGCTCTAAGTTTTAATGATTTCGGAAACTTCAGACATTTTTTTGTGACAATTCTTATTCCTCTAATCTCGCGATACACAATCCATTAAGCGATTCTGATTAAAAGTGATGGCTAGAAGCAATTGTAGCAGACCAGATATTTAAAAAACAAGTGTTGAACATAGGAGGAGGATAGGAATCGTATCAGATTCAAGGAAGTAAGCAAGTCAACGGAGAAGGAATGGATCTATATCAGATAACATCTGGGTATTATCACAAAAGCAGACGTTAAAGAAAGACAAGGAATAACAAGGGATTATTATGGAATACATACATAGAAATCGTTAGATGTTATGATTCAATACTGTCAGAAATTATACACAACAGTTTATATATTCATCTAATTGATATCAGTATCATCATATATGGGCAGAGCAATATCTATGCAAATCTATACAATTTGAGAGCAGATCAAATACATGGAGGAGAATTTTTTGGACATTTAATTTGAAGCTAATATTTCAAAACCTTGAAAAATAACCCATAAAGATATACTTCTTCTCCATAACCTCCACATATTTAACAATATAGGCTATATAGGCTAAATATTCAAGAGATCATAAAATGGAAAAGTAGGTGACTTGTGAAAGACGAAGCAGCCAACACATGGGAAAGCTGTGGCTGCTTGAATTTATTAAGGAATATAAAGTTATATTTTACTAATTTTAGATATTAAAGTCCACTGGTTAAAAGAGCTATAGCTTATTTAGCCATTTAACTTATTCTGGAGTCAAGTGCAACAAGAGAATTCAATCTCATTAAAGTAATGTAATATTTTGAGAAAATAAATTATAATAAATACATGATGCGAATAATGAATGGGAAAGAAGAAGAATTTTTTAGATACTGTCAAACTTCATTGTCTAAGCAAGAATTCGTAAAAAATCCTTACTTTTCATTTAGGTGCCCTGTGCCAACCATGCTCTTCCAGATTCCCTGTTCTCAGCACCACCACCATAATAGAAACACCAAAAAATTGTCGGTAATTGTGGCCTTTCCTGTGTTGGAAAAGAAAACCCTAAATTTGAAACAAAACTATACAAAAAATTGAATTGATTTTTTAGAAAAAGATCTCAAAACTGAAACAGATGATAAACACTGACTAAACACAAATTACTTAATAAGAATTTCTCTTTACAAAAACATGGGAGAACTTCATGAAAACATGTAAGATTCATAACATATAATTTATTTTGAAGAGTTATAATTTGTAATTTTGATTGTTGCTGGGTTGTTGTTCAGACTGTTGAGGGGGTGCTCATATTTGAAAGAGATGGTGCCCTTAAAGTAGGGGTTTGACGACTCCTTAGCGTTGCTGCCCTTGGACATTTTAATTGAATGTATTCATGAGGCTCAGTTTCGACAGTAAATCCTAGCAGTGTTTGACACTGATTTTTCCCATCCTGGGTTTCCACATAAAACATTGTCTCTTCATGTAGATGCATCTCTTTCCGCATTCAATTTCAATTTCTCTCTGTTTTCAGGTTTAAGGTTGACAAGTTTCAATTAAGTTTATATTGATTAAGGGTTAAAACTCTCAGTAATTGAATTGTATTCTCCATATGTGTATATATATGCATATACCTATTTGTATGCATACACAGAGGATTCTGTACTTCACGTATATAAACATATCTATAGAGGTACATATGCATGTAAATATATACATATACATAAGGTTGTTTTTAACAAAATCGATAGAATTAATTGAGTTACTTCAATAATTAGTCCCATCTCATTTGCATAAAGATGAATGTTCTAATCAATGTTGATTAGACCATTTTAATTAAGAAGATAAAAAGAACCAGTATTGTCCTCACTGGCTAACCCTTAGTGGTCCCTCTTTCGTTCATGGTAGAACACGTACAGTGGAATTTCTGTATAGAGACTTAGGTGGTGAATCTGTACAATGAGGTTTGGAGGCTGGAGATCGGGCATCAAGCTTTGAGGTCGTTCGGCAACATTGTGTTGTGTGTGATAGAGTGACTGCAGGACTATAAGGTAGGAACAGAATCTCAACATACAGTGATCCTTTTAGGAGGCACAACGGATGAGATCCTTGAAAACTAAACAATAGAGTCCCAAGATGACCCGCAAGTAGACACTAGCTTCACTATGTTGTACCAAGAGGGGGAGGTTCTATGGATGATGACAAGAAAGCAAAGTCAAGAAGAAATGCTTTTCAAGATCACGACGATGACAGAAGTCTTATGCAAGGTAGTCTTTGGTGATGGTATAGCCATAATGCAGTACATTGGTGTGGTATAAGTCGTATAATGACAGTTTATCTCCACCAATCGTTCGTCCTTAGAGATCATATGGTGAATATAGAACGATAGTCCAACACAAGAATTTGGACATGCAATAGGAGTTTAATTAAGATTAATAACTTCAATTTCATACAATGATAGCGATTTAGATTTGCCAGATCTGAAGCCAAGGAGAACACAAAGAAAAATAGGGTGAGGGGATGAATCCACCGAAACCACAACTAGCCAAATAGGGAAAATGTTTCACTTCTGAAATGGTGAATAGAGAAGTACCCCCATTGGAACTTGCAATACAATAAACAATTGAAGTCGCATCAAAAATAACATCCTACTAGTTGGTCATAAATACCCCTATGGGGAAAACTTCCGATGGTGCACAATAAGTGCCGATACGACAACACATATACCTACGGCAAAAATAAAAGCTAGGCTCAAGATATACATTAATCAATCGGGACCTCAAATACAAATTATTTTATTTTATTCATTGGGGCCCCCATTTTATTAATTAAAGGTCCATTTTCATAAATTATTTAAATTATGCAACCAATTAATTAATTCATTTAATTAATTACATTAAAATTTTGCAGACATGACAAATCCTCACCACCCTAAAATTGTTTATCTTCAAGCAATCCATAATCCGACTAATGCCATCAACTCCAAGGTCCCAAACCAAGACCATAGATGAGAGGAGTTAGATGCCATCAAACTTTAACTGCACGATATTGTTATCAAAAAAGATTGTGCCACTCTAATATAAGCATTGCTATGAAACTTTGGTTGGGCTACATTTTCATATATGTAGTCACCAAGACCCCATAAATGCTAAACATAAACAACATCAACACTCAGATCCAAACACTTCATGCTATCATACTTAACATTGGGCACGTACATCTGGTTGCTTCTATAGGGAAGTTCTTCACATGAAAAAGATGTAGTCAACCCCAATTAGAAGGCAAGCACCAAAAGCACTCAAGTGCAAAGCGCAAGCACCAAAATTACACAGCAACAAAATTCTATCTATAGAGTTGGTATATTTGCCAACTTTTAAAAGATGTGTTCTAGAATCACGATTTTGTTTATGACTCCAAATATTTGTTTAGAATCAACTTGCACATTACCACTTCGAAAATTCCACCTCTACACTAGCAAACAGTTGCTCACTAATTTCTTTCTGGTATTTTGATAACTCTTGTCCTTGGATGGCTTCCCATTCCATAAACTCCAATTATTCATACCGATAGGCTCTATCACAGGAATGAATGTTGTCGTGCAATGTCAATGACAAATCATGTGAAGGAAAAACTAATTGTATGTTGTTGGATGATACTTTGTATAGTGTGAAAGAATTAACCATACACATTGACACAAGGGGTCGTATAGTAGAATAGGGCTAATGATCGTTGGGAACAATGATGATGTCTCGATTGTACAGTATAAACAAGAACAATGTAGTGTGGGAAACAAGTTTGATGATTGTTAGGAATGATGGTGATATCTTGGTCTTATGGTATAATCAAGAAACTATGTAGTGTGGGAACACACCTCTAGAACATGAAAGGCAAACCTTTGAACACGAATACAACACGGTCACAGATGAGAATACAAATAAGGCATGTTGGCACCGACATGGATACGAGCATGGGTGCGGACACAGATGTGGCTGCAAATACGAGCACAACCACAAAGATCAATACAGGCATGAACACAAGACAACATACATGGGCACAATTACGAAGGCAGATGTGGATGCAAGCACAAGCACGAACATGGGCATAGGTAGGTGCAATGATAAACACGGACACAACAGTGACAAACAAGGTCCTAAACGTACATAATGCCTTTGAATATCTCTTGAATCATGTGGCCTCTCGGCAATCCTATTGTCGTGTCATTCAACCACTCCCTAAGAATTGTCTGGAAATTCCGAGCTCATTTGCATCTTTTTCGTCCCATGTGGTTGCTATTCTTTATGAAAAGCAATGACCGCTTCCACTGCATGTTGCACAAAGTGAAGGACTACGTACTTAAACCACTTGTAGGCCTGATCCATGAAAAGGATTAGTGGTAAAGTTGATGTCTCCCTAATTTGTCAATGTTGACTTAGCAAGTCCTGGAACTTCACAAATTCATTCACGACTTCACATATAAATGTTGGTGCTATTTCGCAAAGGCAGTAACAAAGGGTTTCAAAAATAGCGACCGAGGTTGTTTCGGCATCAATGTAATATGGGGATTATTAAATAGTCACATCTTCATTACCAAAAGTACATTTCTTGATCCATGTAAAATGACAACATGATGTTTTTCATAGGGAAAAGACACTGTCATATAGCCAAAAAGGTCACATCTTTAGTAAATGGCATGTGATCCCTAAAAAGTCAGCAGTTCATATTTAATCACGTGGTTGGAAAATCGGTTGTTAAGGGATTAAAAGATTATGATTAATACTAAACAAAGGCATATTGATTGCATATTTACCTTTCATAAGTGAACGGAATGTCATGAGGTCGACATGTAAAGGTGATGGACTGATGATATCATTCCCACAAACATATACCTCGTGGAGAATGTGTGTGCATTTAAGGGAAAGTAGAAGTTGGTCGTCAAACATTCCAGAAAATGCAGATTGCTTCTTACCTTTTTAAGCAACAAATTTGACTACTAAAATGGGACTGCTTGTAGTAGAAGGATCTTCAATCTAAAATCCAAGCCTGGTTGTCCAACTATATTTGATTGAGGAGGAAGATGAAGATCAAAGTGAGCTCTTAACTTGGCTTATGACAGGCACAAAACATCTTTCTGCTAACCCTAGGGAAGTCATGAAAGTACTGGAGGAGGAAAAGACGGCAAAGCTTTGGGCTTTGTTTATCAATTTTGGAATAGACCCTGTGGATTTTAACGAGCAAATAACAAACATGGTCAAGAACTAGAATCTTGACGATTTCTAGATGTTTTGATGAATTAGTCTTATAGAAGTTATTTGTTGATGGTCTTTTGGTGTTTTGGAATGTAATGAGAACAAAATATATGTAACAGTTGAAAGCTTGTTGTATCCACTCCGAGGAACTCACAACCGTTTATATATATATATATATATATATATATCTGTGTGTGTGCTAGAGGAGAGACATATAAATGAATATATACAGAGAATAGATGTGGATGGATGAATGAAAACCCTTTTTCTATATTCTATGTGTAATGTATGTTATCCATTTCTATATAGGTTCTTTCAAAATAATTAAACCGTGAGTTTAATTGTTGCTTTCAAGACGTGTGAATATGTTGAGATCTTTGCAAAATAACTTGAAAAAATAGGTAGATACAATGAAGTGTTGTTTGGTAACGCTCATCTAATTAATTTCCTAAAAGGAATTAAAAACAATTGGACAAATAGCTTTGCAAATCCAACATATTCACATTAATAGAATTAAGTAGCTAATGATTCATGAAAAGTTTGAATTGTCTTGTGATATTGTACCAAGTATTTGATAGAAATTGACTCTATGCCCAAGAATAGGTAAGGGATTGGTCGAAAATAAAGTTATTTGCTAAAGCATGGCAAAGAATTTGATAATATTATGATATTGTTGTAAAGGAAGGGAGAGTACTTAGGGTTAAAATAAAGGCACACCCACCTTGTTCATATAAGACCTACAGAGAAAAGGTTTTAACCCCTTTACGATGCTCAACCTATTCGTTTGCTTAATATTGCACGCTTGGAGTTGGAGTCATTTGAAAGATGCAAAGAATTTGATAATATTATGATATTGTTGTAAAGGAAGGGAGAGTACTTAGGGTTAAAATAAAGGCACACCCACCCTAGTCATATAAGACCTACAGAGAAAAGGTTTTAACCCCTTATGGTACTCAACCTATTCGTTTGCTTAATATTGCACAAATTACAATGTTGCAATCCAACAAATTGTCAACTCCACTAGGGCCCAATTTAAATTTGTAATTTGTACTTCTCCTTTTTGAAGGAGGCAAATTTGTTTTAAGGAAAGATCATGTCAATCAAACTATACAAAATGATGAAGTTCGGTAGGATTAGGGGTTTCCCAAATCCCATACTTTTTCGAATCAAGGGCACTCTTCTAATAAGATTTGGAGGCACGAAAAGGGCAAATGCAAAGGAGTATGCTAGAAATTTTGAATATTTGACCAAGGATTTTGAAGTAGGCTATGAGGATGTTTTCATACAGCTCTTCGCATAAACCCTACTCAAGGATGCCAAAGAATGGTTATGCAATTTAACCACTCAGCCAATTGATTCTTGGTTAAAATTGAGGTCAGTTTTTTCTAGTATTTTGGTAAAAACAAGATTGATTCTTCTCTACTAAAAGAATTTGTATATTTTCAGAGGACAAATGACGAAACAGTTTTCAACATTAGATTTTGGAAGCAATTCAAGGTTTGCAAGAAATAATGAAACCAAGTGAGGCATTGGCCCTAGCCATATACTTCGATGCTTTCGATTAAGAAGTGAGTTTTAAAATAAGGATATAGGAACTAGAAGATCTACAAGAAGCACCATTAATTGCAAAATATATCGAAAAGGTTAGTGAATTTGGTTTAATCGTGAGATTTAAGCATTTACCAAAGATTTTGGAAGCAATCCAAGGTTTGTCATAAACAATGAAACCAAGTAACCCATGGGTCCTAGCCATATACTTAGATGCTTTTGATGAAGATGTGTGTTTTAAAATAAGGATGGAGGAACTCGAAGATCTACAAGAAGCATCTTTAATTGCAAAAAAAATTGAGAAGGTTGATGAATTTGGTTTGATCGTGAGGTTTAAAAATGAGCCAAAGGTGTTAGAGTACTCTCCTATATTCTACACTAAGATAGGTCATTCACATCAGCCCAATTATTTTCCTTTAACTCAAAATGAAGAAATAATAAAGTCGTTTATTTATGACAATGATAGCAACAATCTTGAGTTATCATTAGATGGCAAATTAGAGAAAGATGGAGAGGAAATTGATATAATCAACCGCTCATTTACTCAAGAGGAAAAAGATGTGAGTCAAGGATTTTGAGTAGGGCTATATAGCAGTAATATACAATTCTATGCAAATCTGTTATATGACGTATGTGAGGGCGTGGAAAAGAAAGAAACTAAGCAAGTCAAGGATGAGTCTGAAAACTATCCTCGTACCATTAAAAATAAATATGTTGAAAGTTCCTTTGAATTTCACAATCCACAGACCAAGCAGGAATAGGATAGATAGTCTAACAGCAACAAGATAGTGTTTCCCTTCAGTAAGTACGAGGGGGAAGTGAGCATCAAGGTTTGATCCTCCTTATAAATTCAGCTTTTTATTTTCCTCGCTTTGAAGTAAACTACAATAAGCAAAATTGTGTAGAAGATTGCTTTGACATTTTGCTCTTGAAGGACATACATTTTATCATCCTTTGGAGATGTGCGCAAAACAAGGTATTTGACGGAGGAAAGATGAAACTTCACGTTTTGGTAGCCATTAGCCACCATGTTATTTGAAATTTTTGGTCTACTTCATCCAAACATTGCTAGATTATTGCGATATCATGTATAATATGGCACCAACAAAAAAGAACCATAGGTAGAACTTCACAAATCCATTTAAGAATCCACACATAAATATTGGTGGTATTTTGAGAAGGCAATCCAAAAGGTTTTTTTTTTTTTTTTATGGAGGTCATCCACAAACAAGTTTTAGGTACTCGATACGAGCCCACGCGTGCCTGAAACTTCTTCGGCTAAAGGGTTTTCAAAATAAGGATCGACACTATTGAGGAAATACATTCCTTGATTCATGTGAAATAGCAACTTGATGCTTTTTTGCAGGGAAAGGACATGTAGGTGTTGCAATACAACAAAGAAGGTCACATCATCTACAAATGGCATGTGATCACTTGAAAAATCAACAATTTAGATTTAATTGTGTTGCAAAATCGGTTGTTAAGTTTTCAACAGATTATGGTCAATGCTAAACAAAGGCGTATTGATAGCGTATTTATCGTTGACAAGTGAACACAATCTCATGAGGATAAAACGTAAAGGTGGTAGAATAATGATATCATTCCTAAGGACATATACCTCATGTAGAATGTCTCTGTACATTTATGGCAAGGTGGAAGTTGGTTGTAAAACATTCCATAAAATGTGGATTGTTGCTTATCTTTTTAAGCAACTAATACAACTGCTAAAAATGGGACTCCCAGCAGTAGAAGGATCTTCAAACGAAAATCCAACTCTAGTTGTCCAACCAAATTTAATTGAGGAGAAAGATAAAGAGCAAAGTGACATCTAGACTTGACTTATGATAGCCACAAAAAAATCTCTACTTCCCTAGGGAAGCCATGACAATACTAGAGAAGGAACAAGAGAAGGCAAGCTCTGGGCTTTGGTTACCGATTTTGGAATGGACCCTATGGATTTCAAGGAGCAAATAGTAGACGAGGTCAAGAATTAAGATCTCGACAATTTCTAGATGTTTTGAAGATCTAGTCTTATAGGGATTAATGGTCAATGGTCTTTTTGTATTGTTGAATGTAATTATCGAAAACAAAATATATATAGTACTTGGAAACTTGTCACTTCCTCTTCAATGAAACCACAACTATTTTGTCATTAGTATGTATATATGTGTATTTCAAAGGAGATATATAAAAGAATATGTAAAGAGAATAGACATGACTAGATGAATGAAAAGCCCTTTTCTATATTTTGTGCCTAATGTATGTTGCTCATTTCCAAAAGGGTTCTTTCACAAGAATTGAGGTATGAGTTTAATTGCTACTTTCAAGACTTGTGTGAATATATTGACATCTTTGTAGATTAACATGAAAAAATAGGTAGTTAACATGAAGTTTTTCAAGTAACTTCTTATCTAATTGGTTTCCTCGGGGCATTAAAAAACAATTCGACAAGTAACTATGCAAATCCAACACATTCACATTAAAATAATTAACTAACTAATGATTCATGAATAGTTTGAATTGTCTACTGGTAGCGTACCAAGTATTGGATAGAAATTGACTCTATGCCTAGGAATAGATAAAGGAGTGGTTCAAAGTATTTTTTTTACAAAAGCATGGTGAAGATTGTAAAGGTTACTTAGAGGGTTATCAAGGTTAAAATAATGGCACACTCCCTCTGATCATATAAGAGCTAAAGCCTAGAGGTTTTGACCCCTTATGGTGCTCAACCCGTTGGTTGGCCTAAGTTGCACATTTGGAGTTGAAGTCATTTGAAACATATCGCCCAAATTGCAATTTTGTGATCCAACAACAAGTATCATGCAAGCATCATCTTTACCTTTCTAGTTGTCATACAGGCTTAAGTGTTCTCCACATGTTTGTACAACAGTAAAATCTAACAAATCCCCATGTGACTGGAATGATCCTATGATTATGCCTTCATCCTCCTCATGTAACAATCCATTCTTATTTCCTTTGCTACCTTTGCCACGTGTGCAAAGATGACATTAGTTTCTTTTCACAGTGTTTGAATACGTTATTGACCAATTTACATGTTGCATCAAAAGGGATACATTCAAGATTGTGAACAACCCATAGCATAGATATGATAGGTTTGGATATCTCATCCATCTTTTCAATGCACGAAATCATAAGGTTATCCATAGATACTAAAATCCTAGGATCATGGCATTCCTTGATTCCGAGCAAATAATGAAAAAATGTATTATGGATCAGGTATTGCAACTCTAGATTTAAGAGGACATCTTTTACTTCAACATTTGCACAACTATCCAATATTATAAATATTTTGCCAAAAGGATCACCACTGATGTTATCAAGGCTCTAAAAGATGTCATTGATCAAATCAAAACTCTCTATCATGGTGTTATCATCATACAGTGCTCTAGGAGTCCAAATTGTCAAGCTCTCACTTAGACACGTTGCAACTTCCAATTTGATTTCCTTGTCATCGTGTCTCAATAACCTGGTTGACTTACGGCATCCTTAATCAAAGAAAGGATTGTTTGTATAAATCTTGAAGTTGATTGGTCCACCTACACAAACATACTTCCAATATATCTAATGGAAGATCAACGCCATTGTTGAGCTCTTTGCTAATCTTTTCTAGTGAATTTAATCACCATTGTCCATTGTTGTTGCGTGACATAGTGTGATCCAAATCCTAAAAATCTCTTAATCATCCCAACAGAGTGGTCGGCTAACCCTTGGTGGTACCTCTTTCCTTTCTGGTAGAACACTCACAGTGGAATTTTCTCTCTTGATACTTAGGTAGTGAATTTGTACGGTGAGGCTTGGAGGTTGCAGCTCAAATGTTGAGGTTGGAGGTATTGTGCCAATGGTGTATGGTCTGTGGTAGGGTGACAATAGAACCGCACAATGGGTATAGATCACTGTACAGTAATCTTGTTGGGAGGTGCAGCAGATGTAGGCTTCTAAGGCTATACAATAAGGTCTTGCGATGGCCAACAGGTAGACAATGGCTTCTCTAGGTTGTACAATGAGAGGGGGAGATTGTATGGTTGATGACGAGAGCATGTAGTCAAGAGGATTTACCTTCTAGATCACGACAATGACCAAAGTCTTATGCCAGATAATCTTTGGTGATGGTAAATCCCACAATGCTATACAATGGTGTAGTATAAGTAGTGCAATGCTAGTTTATCTCCTCCAATTGTCTACCCGTAGAGATTATAGGGAAAATATAGAACAATAGTGCACCACAGGAATTGAAACGTGCAATAGGAGTTGAATTAAGAGTAATAACTTCAATTTCGTGCAATGATGGCACTTCAAATTTGCCAAACCCAAAGCCGAGGAAAACAGAGAGCAAAATAGGGTGGGGGGATGAATCCCACTGAAACTGCGATTAGCCAAATAGGGAAGATCTTTCACTTCTGAAATGGCAAACATAGCAACACCCACTGGAATTCGCAATACAATAAACAATTCAAATCTTATCAGAAATACATTCTACAAGTCAATCATAAACACCCCTACACAGAAACTCCTGAGAGTGCACAATACATATCTACACGAAAACACATACACCTACGGCAAAAACTAAAGATGGGCTTGAGATAGACATAAATCAGTGGAGACCCTAATACAAATATTTATATTTTATTGATTTGGGCCACCATATTAATTAATTAAAGGTCATTTTTATAAGTATATTATTTGAATATTGGACCAATTAATTAACTAATTTAATTAAGTTATTACATTAAGAATTTGGGGACATCACAAAGCCTATCCCAAATACCAACAACTAGTGACTAAACACCATCAGCTAACCCCATCATTCTAGCTGATCAAATGACCAAGAGATACACTTATATCTAGGTTTCGCACTTAGATGCCAACTTTGACCTTTCCTCTTTCCCTGGTGATACAATCCATCCTCCTATATCCACTCACCACACAAGGGAGTTAGACATGATCTTCTTAACCTTATGGTATCAAGATAATAAACATATATTGCTAGCATAATCCATCAATAAGAACGCTCATCAATAAGCATCAATATTCATCAATGTATATCAATATTCATCACTATGCATATTTCAATATAAACATCCCATCTTCAAGAAAACAGTTAAAATGGTTATTTAAAAGGTTCATCAAGGAGAAATGTGACACTATCTTCTAGCTTGTTTCATTTTACAGGAGTTCAACATTGTTTTTCGTACAATGCCTCAAATGGTGCCATCATGATGTTTAAGAGCTCTTGTAAGAGAATTCTACCAATATATTTATAAAAGATTGCCTAAAATCTAATTACCGCTCTTAGTATTTTCATTTATCTCTAGGTCATATGCAGAATTTATATTTCGCTAAGTACCTAGGGCCGCAAATAAATCCTTGCCAAAACCTTGATTTCATTCTAGCATCTCTTTTGAAAATGACTATTTTTGGAATCTTCTACAATCAAAAAAATCTTGCACACATTTTTGAGCTATAACGAGTGCTCCATCGCTAAGGTTTCTATGTATTAAGTGAGCTACCTTAGTAAGTTTACCCACCACCACCAAAATTGTGTTATGACTTTCTAACAATTAGTAGTCCTTGAAGAAAGTTCATAAGTATGTCCTGTCATTTTACTTTGGAACAATGGTAGCAATGACCTTGCCAAGCATTTCTATTTGACCTATATCTTTGTCATCCAAAGCAACTTACTGCATATCTTGCATAATCACTTTTCATTTCTTTCTAGTAATATAGAGACCTAACATTAGCTAAAAGCTCTGTAACCCTTGGGTGGCCCAAATATGGCATTAAATGCACCTCTTCCAAACTAAATTCTTGAAATCTATTGATTCTCGCAAAGATGCATACAACCACTTCATCTCAATAAACCATTTGACTTAAGCTAAATCCATCATATCTCGGATCCCATGGGTTAACCTGGAGCCTTAACTTGCATGTATAGTCTTTTGTTCCTACTAATTGTTGTAAGACACAAGCTATAAAACCGTTTTATTGAGACCATTGTAGGATACACTTTCCTTCAATTTGGGCAACAACAAACAACTTTCCTTGCCCTCGAATAAATGATTTCAAAATCGTAGTTCAAAATTCATTCTAACCACCTCTATCGAGCATTTAGATTTGGTTGAGAGCATATATATTTCAAACCTTAATTGTTTATTATGAGTTCGAAGGGCTTGCCTAACAAATAGTGCTACCATGTTGTAAAAGCATGCACAATCGTAACAAGCTCAAGATTGTGGTTTAATAGTTTTGCTCGTAAGTTTTCAACTTCCCTGATTCATAGCCAAAATTACCCAATCACAGTGGATTTATGTGAAGCAACTTTAGCACCAAATACCACACAAAAGAATTTAAGTCTTGCCATCACATTATCAAAGTTCTTAACACACAACTCAAGAAATAGTGCAATATCATCAGCAAATACAAAACAATTGAAGTCTTGCCATCATCTAATCAAAATTCTTATCACACAACTCAAGAAATAGTCAGCAAATTAAGCATTCAATAACACTTCATTATTAGGAGAGCAATACCTTTCACTGTTGGGCCTAACTCTTTAGCTCTAAGAATGTAATAAAATGTGTCTGCAACTGTAATAAATAATGCAAGTGCAATGGGAAACCCTAGCAGATAAACCTCTTGAGGATAGGATCAAATAAAATTCCATCAACATCTGCCACAGTAGATGAATCTTTAAACAAAATGGTGATCCAATTGCAAGAAAAAGGGGGCAACCAAATGCCTATAGCATGCCAACCACGAACCGCCAAACAATTTTGTCATAAGCCAATCTGAAGTCCAAAAGAATCATTGCAACATTTTGTCCATCAACTATGGCTTGGTGCATTGCTTCCCACCTGGTCACCATATTCTCCAAAATATATCTATCCCTGATAAAACCTATTTGGGTGACTGATAAAATCCTTCCTAGGATGTTAGCAATTCTTCTTACTAAGACTTTGGTTATAATTGTGTAAAGACAAGTTCAACAAAGTTATCAGTGCCAATTTTCACTTGAGTCATGTCCCCAATCTAAGAAAGCAACGTAACTCCTTTATTGATGTCATTTCTTAGAGACCCTTTCTCGAAGGCATCCTCATAAAGAGTTAATAATTCTATGGGAAGGCCATCTAATCCAAGAGATTTCTCATTAGCCATAGATTTGATAACATCTTTTATCTCTTTCAATTTAATGCACTGATTCAACATAGAGTAATCATCATTAGATACTTTTAAGGAATAAATTTAGTAAAGTCTTCTAGGGCTCTCTGAAAATTGTTATTAAATTCATAAGCAAACAGATTTTTATATTACTCATAAAAGGTATTCTGAATTTCATTATCATCTCTGCTAACATGATTATCAACCTGGATTTCTGAAATTAGCTATCTATTTTGTTTGGCCTTGATAACCTTGAATTAGTATTTAAGTCCTTTATCCCCTTCATGGAGCCAATTCATCCTTGCTCTGATCTTTTGCCCTTGAATGTCAAAATCTTAAAGTTTTTGAGTTCACACTTAGTATGGGTCAAATCTTTTCGAGCTTCTCATCCTTACCAAGGATCTAAAGCTTCTTCTCAATATCATTAAGCTTCCTTGACAAATAATTCTCTTCATGTGTTTGCCAATGGTATTCTTTTCGGCAATAATCTGAAAGATATTTCTCCATGCATTCACCAAATTACTCATGTCTCGAAGTGACTTGTCATTATTACACAACTTGACAAGATTAGTAGTCAATTTAAAGTTATTGAGAGAATCTAGATCATGGTTACATCGGTCCGGGGGACAGGGGGACAAATTTCTAAGATAGGGGGACAGAGGGGCCTTAATTTGGGGACGAGGATGGCAACAGGGGACAAGGGGGTTGTGTATACAATTCATATGGTACTTAAAATACTAGTTATGAAAAGATGTATTGCAATATTAGATAAAAAGATGTAAATGAGTAAATACTTGAAGATTGCATTGAATTCGAACATCAAACATTGAATATAAATAGTTGAATCAAAAAACACTCGACACTGGGACGTTCCCCCATCCTTAATGGAGGTGATATAATCTAGTGGCGTCGCTAGGGATGGGGGAAGGAGTCTGCAAGTCCATGTTACTATAGTTTAAATTGATTATGATTTCTCCTTATATGTGTGTGGCTTGATTGTTCTCTAAAGGTAACACATATGAAATGGGAGAGTGGTTTGACATATTGACGAGGTGCACTTGGATTGGTGATTGGCCTGTTTTTTGAACAAAAAATTTGTGCCCTACTTACATAACCTCTGCCCAATCTAAAGTAGACTCTACTCTTACTTGATTGCGTACTACACCATGTATGCCATATGTCATATTATTCCCCATTGTTTCCTGTAGCAAGATCTACCCAATTTCATTTCCTTTTAAATTTTACCCAAAAATAATGCTCATTCCCTTTCCAAGGCAACTTGGAACCCCCAAATTTATCCTCTATGATCAATCATATTGAAGTCCCCCACAACCACCCAATGAGCTTCTACGAGAATAGTGGCTAACCAAACCCAGAAGATGGCTCTTTCTCTATAGTCATTGGTTGCATACACATTGCATGTACCATAAATTTTCTCTTGAACTTTTAGGGTAATTTATTGAGCCCTCTGGCAGGGACAATATCCTTTTGTAATAATTTCATCCAACCAATTAGATCCCACAAGGATAGGCACCCCTTCTTTCCACTATTAATGGTTAGTAAAGACACACTTTGGATTATCCCAAGTAAATTTAAGAGTGTTAAAAGGCATGGTACCCTACCAATTTGATTTTTTGTAGACAAACAATATCTCTAGCAGATAACGTGTTGCACCACTTTCTCACAATATACTCACTATCAAGCATTAGGAGCCCTCTTACATTCCAACTATGTAGGATTAATATCATCATTAAGAACGAGAGGATATTTGGTTCCTATAAAGCTTGTTAAAATAGGCAAGCATACCTGATTTCTTCTACTTCTCACCATCCCTAATAATATTTGGATTATTTTGTCTTTTGGTCATTTTTCTTTTCTTCTTTGAAGTTCTGCTAAGGACCTCTGTAAATCCCTCATTATCAATTGACATCTTTCTAGTAATTTGTTTATGACCTTCTACGTCTACTCCAAGATTCACAATATCACATGACGGGGTACAATGTTTCAGAGACACATGTTTTTTTTCTTTTTGATAGTTTATGCTCTATCATTGATAGACTCTAAAGCAAATTGTTGGGCATTCTTTTGGAGGGGACATTACTCATATTGGTAATGATACGGTGAGATTCACAAGCTGATTCAAAATCATTCTAGGGTACATTCCAAATTCTACCACCCACTAGCAGGCACAACCTCATATTCTTCCTAAAATAAGGGGTTGGCTAGTGTAACCGACTTCCCATCCAACATGTCTCCTCCAAAAGCATTAGAGGGGGTACGCATATTGCTCACTTTGTCACCAATATTCACAAAATTCATTTGGTCACCATTTTTTACATTATTAGGACAAACTAGTACCTAGGCACCACTATTCACAGAATTTTTATCAACATTTTCTGCACAATTATATTGGACTGCAACATTGAGGTTAAAAATGAAAGTTTTTAAATATTTTTCAAAGTCAAATTATCTCTTCGAGGTTGTCCATTAAAATCCCACAAGTATTCATTGCCTTCAACGAGGTCCGATTGGTTAGTGCAATTTGACCGAAATTAGCATTTGCGTATCCTAGATTTGTCAAATTGTATGTTTGTGTCCAAAATGACAAAGTGGAATTGTAATTTCAGAATTCTATTTTCAACTCAAATCCAGCATATCAGCCTTCCATTTAGGTACTTGGAATTGAAAATTGAATTACAATTCCAATTTTTTTAGGACTGGTTCTTCGGAGATTTTTATGACACTGACTCATAAGCTAGGTTTACCAAATAAGATTTAGGACAATAAAAAAAAATCATTGGTAACAAGAAATTGGAGGGAGAGAGCCTTTAGTGTAAGCATGTTCCTTGTCAACTTCAACACAGATTGGAGAAGGTTGAACAATGCTACCCAACAGGGTCCATTTGGTTAGTGGAATTTGACCCGAATTAGCATTTGTGTATCCTAGATTTGTTAAATTATATGTTTGTGTCCAAAATGACAATGGAATTGTAATTTCTGAATTTTATTTTTACCTCGAATCCGGAATACCAATCTTCCATTTAGGTACCTATAATTGAAAATTGAATTCCAATTCCACTTTTTTAAGGATTGGTTCTTGGGAGATTTCTATGATACCAACTCATAAGCTAGGTTTACAAAATAAGATTTAGAACAATAAAAAAAATTCATTGCTAACAAGAAATTGGAGAGAGAGAACCTGAAGTTTAAGCACATTCCTTGTCAGCTTCATCACAAATTGGAGAGAGTTGAACAATGCTACCCAACAAAGGCACTGCTATCATTTTCCATGATTTTGTACTCATGTCTGTCAACTACTCTTCTTGAGCTTGCCTCCTCTTGCACAAATACTTTAATCCTCATTGCGGCTTAGTTGAATCCAAAGAACCCAACCCTAGACTGTTGTCAGTTCTCTTTGTATGCCCAAAGTCTACCAGATGTTCACAATTTCGTTCACCATTTGCTCTGCCTTGCAAAATAAGCTTTTTGGCTAATGGAATGGACTCATGGTTTGATAACCACAAGCTCTTTGGACTCTCCCCTAGCATCTTCACACCCTCCAATATACCTCTATAATATTGAGAATAGTCCCTTTTTAGCTTTTTTAATAATATCGAGGACAACAACATTCGGGTTAATGGTTATGGAAGACTAACTTTGATCCTTTCAAAGAGGCTTTTCTGAATGAAAATGTCAACAACTAGACCCAAATCACTAGATACAATATGTACTTATTTAGCGTGAGCTTTGTTGACTAGTTCACAACCAGCTTTGTAATTTTGCCCTATTCCCACTCATCTTCTAGGTGAATCAAATGGTTCCAATAAAATTCCAACAATCATTTTCCAGATTTTCAATTTTTGGAATTGGCTAAATCAAGCATATGTAGAATGTGGGAATTCTACCATTCCATGAACCAAACAAGACCCTTTAAAGTAAAAATTTCAAGAATTTCAACATCTGGCTCAAGGGCAATCAAAACCCAAGCATTTAAATGGGGTAATGTGACCCACGATTCTTCCACTTACATCATAGAACCTAGTGGTTTCAACATTTGTGGGATGAACAACCAAAATTTCAGTTGGGCATTGTGCAATTCAACCCAAATAGGGGAAGAACAAGCAACAACTTGGTCTATATTGTTAAGTACGAGATATTTTCAACAACTAGCCAAACTATGATATTGCTATAAGGATTTAACTGTGTATCTTTTGAGTCAAACTTATTGACCGATGTTTCATGAGTAGTGATTCACATGAATCCATATCTCTTGAGAATAAATGGAATCCCGATAGCAATATCACAATTTAACTTGTTGTCGAAAATATCTCCTACTTATCAATAGATGAGCTTAAGAGGCTTTCTAATGAATGGTTCATAAGGCAAAAACTTGGTGAAGGTTTTCCAAATGGAGTTGCAAGCAACGAGGGTTTAACCATGGAGGAAACTCTATAGTTAAGTGTGCTCAAGCTGGAATAGTATTGGGATGGGTAACCTCCCAGGAAGTCCCAGTGATTCTGTGAGCGTCACCTATATCCAATGAGTGCTAATTGTTTAATTTATTCACATGAGATATTGATTCATGTGAATCACTACTCATGAAACATGGGTCGACGAGTTTGACTCAAAAACTACAGAGTTAAATCCTAATAGCAATATCAAAATTGGTTTATATTGCCATTCGGAAACCAAGGGAATGCTCTAAATAAAGATTGCCCCATGTTCCAAAAACTTCTTTTTTTTTAAACCCATCTTGCATGTTACAGTTTTTCAAGAAAACAACAAATAAACCCCTCTGAATCATCCAACTGAAATTCACAATGCTCCCCAATTTCTTGCCCCAAACATTGTTAAACCAAACATCAAGAAACTTTCCAGCAGAGAGAATGTCCACATACATACAAACAAAGAACACAGCAAAAAAATTTAGACAGGATTGTTCAGAATTGATAGGTCTCACCATATAGTCATTACGGGAAAGGGTTACGGTTTTCAGACCGGCAGGGGGAATCCTACCCTTTTCTCCTCCTTCGGGATCTGCAGCTTTGAGGACGTTACCATATCCCGCTCAATGTCCATTGGCTCCTGCTTACAGTTGTCTACTTGATCCCAAATCTTGTCTTCTTCGGAATTCTCCATTTAACTCAACAGATTTAGAGCATTCAATTAAAAGCTTGTCCACCAACACTACTTTGTAAGACAGTTTAATTGTCTCTGAAATCTTTTCTCCACAATCTTCCACAACAACTTTATCATTCTTTCAAGGGTTATTAATATTTTTTCTTTGTTATCACTGTCTTCTCCACCATTAATATCTGACATACGAAAGATCACCCAAATCAGTCCTTACCAGGCAAATCCTTAATGGCACAAAGCATTCAATTGACAGGCCACATGTTGGACAACTCAAATGGAAACTGCAACTAAGTAAACACAATGAAGCAATGGCAGAAAACAATACAAAGAAAACCAAACATAAAAGGAATAGAACAAAGACGCCAAAAACCAAGGCCACACGACCCTGCAAGGGCGGCAACACACCCCCAGGAGGAGAGTTGCTCATCTCCATCAGAGAGTCCCAACTTGAAGAGCGCCAAAACTCCTATTTCTTTTTAGCTTTAGTTTCCTTTATTGCTAAATTTCAGAATGCTAGGGACCTAATCATTTTAAATTTTGAAAAATAGCACCTACAGATATATTTCATATTGATTTCCTTTTGTATATGTAACAATATGGACCACATACTCCAGATATCCTAGAACAATAACAGAGGTAACTTCTGAATGGGGAAGCAGCGATGACATGGAAAGGTTGGGGCTGCTTGAATTTTTTAAGGAAGTTTTATTTATATTTGCCTAAATTTTAGATATTAATGTCTACTGGTTATAGAAAATACAGTCTATTTAGCCATTGATGTAGTGCTACATATAAATCTCAATTGAACTCCTGAGACATATTGAGAAAATGAATTATGATAAATACATGATGTGAATTATGAATGGCAAAGTAGATGGATTTATTTCGATACTATCAAACTTCATATAGTCCAAGCAAGGATTCATAAAAAACGTTAACTACATCTCAAATAAACTTGTATCAACCCTACTCTTTCAGAGCTCCTGTTCTTCACGGCACCACAATAACACTAGCAACCCCAGAAAAAATGTTTTGTAACTGTGGCCTATTCTATGTTGGAAAAAAAAAAATTTGCAACAAAAATTATATACAAATTTAGCATTTTTTTTGGGGAAAAACTCTCGAAAGTGATACAGAAAATAAACCTTGATATGACCCCCAAAAAAAGCCTCTACAATTTAAAATTAAAATCCTAAACAATGAGCTTATTTGATTATATCATCGAAAGAAATGTTTACTCCAAGTGCAGAACTCCTCCAATGAGACTGCTGAAAGTAATGGATGATTAACAGCTATTCAAAAAGAAATGGCTTGCATTTAAATAGCGCATTATGAATCAGAGCAAAACATGATATACAAATGTGTCACTCACATTTTGTGTTGCTCCAGTGCTTACTCTCCTTGTCACTACCAGAGTCATCAATCTCATGTGGAATGCTGAATTAGGAAAAATGCAATGTAAATATGGACCCATGCCCCAAACTGGTTGCATAGAGCTTCAATCTAAAACAAGGCAATACACAGACCAGGCCTTGCATTTCCCTTTAAAAGTGTGGACATCAAATTTCTAGTAACAGCAACACTGGAACTAAAGATGGAGAATGCAGCTTCAGAATCATGAAAAGATCCAGGGCACACAAGTAGACATACTCTACAGTAAAGTATTTTTTGTCACAAAGAAACAATCTCAATGCAATCCGATGCAACGGCGCGACCACTTTCCTTCAAAAGATAAAGGCACCTCGGACAATTTTCTTCATAAGGTACAAGAAACTGTGAAATACAACAGAGTATGACTCATCCCAGAATGTGAGAAAGTGGTTGCCGTACTGAGGCAAAGTTTCTTCATGAGGTAACCTGCAAAAAATGACTGAGGTATTAGACTCACTTTGAGAGTGTCTAAACAAAACCTTCCTTCGAGACAAACCATTCAATGCAGAATTCAGATGAGGCAGACACTTATTGCAGAGAAACTAACTCTTCAGAAGAAGAGGCATAAAGAACAATAGACATTTACTTTGTTTTGACATTTCAACAGAATTGAGAATATATTACAATGATACAAGAATATGAATCTCAATATACCTCAAACGGGTAGCAAAGCCAATCCTAACTTATACCATGTAGCGTAAAGCAATAAAAAGCTAAGAGGAACTCCAAATCTAATCCAGACATATAAGCTACAGTGAATAATTAATCACATTGAAAAACCTCTGATATATCTAGCTAAGTTGTTTATTAAATGCTTTATATAATATTTTACCCTATATATTTTTATTTATGCTTTATTTTTTTCATGAACCTAGATATGATTATTTTATGCAAGTGTTTTATTTTCCCTTACGAAGAGATTCACATATATCTCCAAATGAACGTGTGTGTGTAATTGTAAGGTTAAAAATTAAATAATTTTTCTTCTAAATTTTGGCCTCAATTTGATATATGTGCATTAAATAATTCACACGCCTCGTCTATGCTTCCACAGTTTCCATTATTATCTACCAGAGAAGTTCCAACTACAACAACACAAAATTCATGCATTCTATGTACTTTGATGGAAATGTATAACCTGTTCCAGAGCTCCCACTTCAACAAATGCAATCAACATGCTGGTAAAGGTTGTGGAATTTGCCTTTAAATGTGTCTAGAGGCTTTTTGTCAAATATAATTTATGCATATCCTGAAATCATTGTATGCAATGAAATATAAAAGTATGCATGTATCCTGTGTGTATTTTCAACAAATTCATGTTGTGCATCTTCTTCAATCATGACTTACCATGAGACCACAATTGTTTCAGGCATCCTGCTAAAAAGTTCACATACCTTGTTTATGCTTTCACATTTTGCATGCATGTCTACCATGTGAATTGCAACTAAAACATTTATACCCTCAACATATCTATTTTGTGCATATCCTGCAATCATTGCATACCATGACCACATTTCTTTCAGGCATTCTGTCAAGCAGTTCTTACGCCTAGTATATGCTTAGATTTTGTGTGTCTACCAAGGAAATTGCAACTACAACATCTGACATAATTCTTTTATGCTTTAATGAATGTCCATATCCTATTCCAAAGCTCCAATTTTGGCACAGGCAAGTAGGATGCTGGCAAAAGTTGTGGTATTTAAATTTTAGCTTTACACCTGCAAACTGCATTTGCTTGAATATAAACACACATGTATGCATATTCACATATACATACATACACACTTGCACATACATATGCATACACAGAAACACTATACATATGTGCATATATACATATGCAAGGTATGCAATGACAATGACATATATACATAAGCATGCATGCACATATATGTGCATTTGTATACAGCACACATATTTTTTTACATTGCATGTGGCTCAGGGCCAGAGGATATACTAAATGAATGCCATGGAATGGGCATGTTGTACAGATGGACCAGGGGGTTGCATTTGTGCTGCAACTTAGTGCTGTCAGGAAGTCATCCCAAAAAGATTGGTGCCACAAATTGTGTTGCTCAAATGTGACAAGGGTTACAGTGCTCTTAGGGCATAATTCATGGTGTTTTTGCACCGATTTTTTGTGGTTTCAAGGGGTACGCATACTATTTCTGCACAGATTTTCTTTCAGGCCTGGATAAGCATGGGGTGATTGCATGATATATATATGTGTGTACATACACATTTATATCTATAGATATATATGTTTCATATCTATACACACACACACACACACACACACATATACATGTACATGGGCTATTTCTGCACAGATTTTCTTTCAAGCCTGGATAAGCATGGAGTGATTGTTAGATATATGTATGTGTATATGCACATATATCTGTATATATATATATTACAGCCCTTATTTGAGACCTGATTGACTCTGTTTTCAAAATACTTCATCATTGTTCAGCCATTAGAAAAGGGCTGAAATGCAGAAATCAATTTGTGAGACCATCTGTCCCATTGGCTATCTTTAGCCTTGTAGAAGGTAAAATAATTTCGTTCTTATTGCTTAAGCAATCCCAAGCGATTTAGAATGATTAAAGCCCTTTCAAATTCAGTTGATCACCACCATTGCTCCTCTCGTTCTTCTAGTTATAGGCTTCTGAAAGTAAATACACCTTGAATCCACATAAAGGCTTAAAGCCTAGCATTTACATTATTCAATGCAATCAAAACAACAAGAAGGTTATCCCACAAAGCATCGTGAAAAATATTTTCCAAATTTTATATATATATATATATATGACAGGCCTTATTTGACACTTGATTGACTCTGTTTCCAAAAGACTTCATCATTGTTCACCCATAAGAAAAGGGCTGAAATGCAGAAATCAGTTTGTGAGACGGTCTGTCCCATATGCTATCTTTAGCCTTGTAGAAGGTAAAATTATTTATTTATTTCTTATTGCTTTGTGAGGCGGTCCCCATGCGAATTGAAGCCCTTTCAGATTCAGTTGATTACCACCAAAACTCCTCTCGCAAGGAAATAAAGGACAAAATAACAAACTGTTCCCAAAATGATTCTGCACCAACTTTGAACCCATCCCGAGATCAGTCTCATTTCTGAGTGATTCGGTAATTGCGTGTTTTTCTAGGGTTTTGCAGGGCACTGCAATAATTGTTTCACTTTTTTGCTAGGTTGCATGGGTACGCATACCCACACCCTTGGTATGCATACCCATGTACCCAAGTACCGGGTATTCAGTGCAGCGCATCATAGTTAAGGACCTTGATTAAGATCTCTGATTTTTGTTCCAGTTTTTTGTTTGCGTATCAGCTTGTTGTTTATCAAGCCTAATTCAATACGTACATACATTAGACCCAAGGTTTTATTGAAACAAGCTAATGGCTCAACTTTTGGTGCTATTCTCTTCCTTTGTTCTCTGTATTGCTCTTCCTCTTTAGAAGAGATTAGTTTTCTCAGTGCTTGAAGAGAGTGCAGACAGAAAGCATGGCAGAGTACTCTTTTGTTGATATTTGTAGATGAGTCCCATTTCTGAGTGCTTCGGTAATTGTGTGCTTTTCTATGGTTTTGCAAGGCATTGCAATAATTGTTTCACTTTTTTGTTAGGTTGCATGGGTGTGCATACCCACACCCCTGGTATGCATACTCATGTACCCAAGTACCAGGTATTCAGTGGAGCGCATCATAGTTAAGGACCTCGCTTAAGATCTCTGATTTTGTTTCAGTTGTTTGTTTGCGTATCAGTTTGTTGTTTATCAAACCTAATTCAATACGTACATACACTCAACCCAAGGTTTTATTAAAACAAGCCAACGCTCGATTTTTGGTGCTACTCTCTTCCTTTGTTCTCTGTATTGATCTTCCTCTTTAGAGGATTAGTTTTCTCAGAACTTGAAGAGATTAGTTTTCTCAGAGCTTGAAGAGAGTGCAGACAGAAAGCATGGCAGTGTACTCTTTTGTTGATGTATAGTCCAAATAGTTGGCCTGCAATATCAGCCATCGATAATGACTGCAATAGTGAGTAAAGTTTAATTGTTGATCATATTGCTTAGGAAAAAATCAAGTTATCCATAGTACTCACATTGGTGAGAGGAAAAGTTCTAATGTTGTCCTATTCCCCATGTAGAATTTTATAGATTGTAAGATCATGCAACTCCAATTAAAGATCCTTCTTGCCAGTAAATTTTAATATTATACCTCATCACCAAGTACAAAGTAAAATGTTTCATAAAGTGAACTGTTTCACCAGCTAAGCTGGCAAGAAGTAAAATGTTTCACAAAGTAAAACATATTTATCTTTTAATGCTGCTTCTAGATTAGAGCATGTCTTTGTTTCTTTATTAACATTTCTAATTACTTTCTGTGATCTACCATCAGAATGTAGAAAGCTATCTCAGTTTTTAATCAATGTTTCATCTATCTTTCTGATAATAGATCACAGTTAGCATGATTTGAAAATTGGATTAAAATATTAAGACACAATCTAATCTAGAAATAATATCAATTGATTTATATTTTGAATTAAGAAATCTCGTATCATTAACCTTAGATAAATTATGTTATAAAATAAAACCTATAATCAAACAAACATATACGTGAATGACGTTATTATATTTTTAGAAACATAAGTAGCACCAAACAAGTTGTTTGATTTGTTTAGGCTCATCATGTTGTTTGATGTGTTTTCCTTTGGACCCAATAAGGTCATGAGGACCAAGAGTCAAGTCCATGAGTCAATGCTGGTCAAAGGCCCTACAGGGAAGGCACCAAGGCCCACTCTTTACTAACTTCCATGAACGACTCTACAATAATCATCATTAAGAATTTAAACTTAATAGGTCCAAATGATTATTATTCTTTACATTTGGAACTACTCCTCTACAATAATCATCATTTAGCAGTTATGAGATGATCAAACGAGAGGAAACGGTTCAGAGCTTAGATTGAAACAATTTTCAGATGATCATATGAAATGAAATGGGTGTGTGAGTAGAAAAAAACTAGAAAGACATTGTGTACAGATGAAGGTATGAAATGGATGATTTCGAAGTACTCAGTACAGACACTCAGCATACAGTAGGCACACATCATCATTTGAGATCAAATAGGTGTGTGGGATTATACGAAGTCAACAATAAAGGAGGGAAATGAACACACCAAGGAGGTCCCAAGGCTCACACTTGTTGAGGTCCACTTCAGCAATGCCCCTTCCTGTGAAGCTGCTGTCTAAAACCTTTCTCATGAAATATTCTGTTATGAGCTCTTCATCAGTGAGATGGAACCTGAATCCAGGAGGCAGTTGTGCATCACCCTTACTGTGACTGTAAACAAAGTTAAGAGCCTTTATTATTGAATTCTCTTCCCAAACTGCTCACAAAAACTCAAGAAAACAAACGAATAGGCTAAGGCAGCTGTGCCCAATTTGCCAGATGCCCACTTAGCCTTCTGCAAAATCTGATATGTGGGTTGTGGGGAGATGTTGTGTTGACTTCTTATGTGGGTGTTTAAAAGAGATGGGAAAATAGGATGGAATGTGATGTGTGGAGAGGCACAGATCAAAGACGAATACAGATGAATCCTACTGCCAGTTTGAAATGGATTCCCTCAGCCTGATGTGTATATGTGTAAGAAAAGCGTCACCATGGACAGGCTTGCTTGGTGTTGGAATAGTATGTGTATGTATCATTATCATTAACGGAGGGGAAGGGGAAGCTTTGATTTTGTTGGGGGGTTTAAAAGTTCCTCTGATGATGTATCTAAAAAACCTAAGAGAGAGAATGTGTGCATGCTGAATGTGTGCCGTCAGTAAAGGTAGAAAGTAAGTGAATGCAAAACTAGCAAGGTTGCATGGGTACTCGTACCCACACCCCTGTTACACGTATCCCAAGTACTGTGTACTCAGTGGAGAACATCATAGCTAAGGACCTTGATTAAGATTTCTCATTTTTTTCAGCTTTTTGTTTGTGTATCAGCTTGTTGCTTATCAAGCTTAAATCAATACCTAATCAGTTTGAAACTTTGATACAATATTGATTAACAATAAACTTTATCACTGTTCATGTCAGAAATTTACCATTTGCAATATGTCATTGTCATATGATTTATGACGTTCTTGTTCATGTTTAAAGTCAACCTTCTCTGTCATGCATCTAAACATTTATGATATATTATTATCACAAACATATAGCAAATCTGGAACTGAAAACGATACATTACGTTTGCAAACTTTCACTGTTCTTGATTTGAAAAGCCATTGTCATGACAGTCCCCCAAGAACCCTGTCCCCATGCAACCTTGAAAATCAGGTTACAGGAAAACAGAAAGGAGTTTGTGGGGCTGTTGCTAAGATCGATAAAGGATTATTTGGATTGCCTGCTGCATGATCATATGATGGGCATGAACAGGCCTAGGCCTATTTATTATTTATAATCATAGTATAGTCTGCCTCTGCACAGTATAGTATGGTAGAGTTAGTACTATTGGTATAGTTAGTAACTGACTGACCTAGGCTTCTGCTGCTCCTGCTGGCCACTAATGTGGTTGTATGTAAGCCAAGGGCACTAAACTGTGTATACAAGATCCTTCGTTTTCCTTTTCCCCTTCTGCCTTCTCCACTAAAAAAGATCACAGCAGAGACATAGATCACAAGGGCACAGCAAGAGACAAAATATATATTCACTCCTGAATCCTAAATGAATGAATGAATGGAAAAACTAGATGGGGGCATAAGTTATAACACAATCAATCAAAATTTAATGGCTTTTAGTTTTCCTTACATTCCCCCAACTCAACAAAAGCTTCCATTGTGTAGCCCCCCGGTTTCTCTTTATCAATGATTTGTGTGTATGTAAAAAGGAGAGAGTGAAGAGCCTGCAGTCATAACACCACATCAAATCCATGTACAGCAAGGAACTGCACTGTTCAGTGCCTGGTCATTCATGACTGTTTATATTCTTATCCATATTGGACAAATCCCAGCTATTTCTCATCAAATCCCACCTAGCTTTATAAATCAAAACCACACAAACCAGAATTAAAATAAACCATAACCAGGGTCAGCGGATGGTACTAAATGAATATATGAATGCCATGAGAATGGGCGTGTTGTATTGTTGGGCTATGGGTTTGTGTTTTTGTTGTAAGTTAGTGCTGACAGGAAGTCATCACGAAAAGATTGGTACCATATATTGTACTGCTCAATGCCACAAGGATTATGGTGTTCTTAGGGCATAATTGATGCTGTTTTTGCACAGATCTTGTGCAGTTTCAAGCAATTTCATTTTCAAACAAAATCAAGTTCCAAGCTAGGCAATTCCATTTTTAAATTAGATAAGTCAGGTTTCAAACAATTTCATTTCAAATCACATAAATCTGGTTTCAAGCAATTTCATTTTCAAATCACATAAACTTGAAGCAGTACGTGTCCTTACCTAGGTAGTGTCGATGATATGTGTACTGCAGTCTTCAGTGACTCACATGGGAATTTCGCGATCAAACATAGCGTTGGAATAGTGCCTTTTGTGCACGGTGCCTGTGAAAATGATTTGTTGTTTTTTTTTTTTATGTATTGCCCATGACCATTGGAATTCCGACAGTCTCAAAATAGATTGTCAGAATTCCGACAAAGTCGGGGCAATTCAAGAAAAACACCAATTTCAGAAAATGTGCACCCTCCAATTGGAAATTGCCATCGTAAAATAAGGCCAACTGTAGTAGTGTTTAGATATTTTGCGGACCTAGACTGCTGATTAGTGAACCTTGAACTAATCTCTCATGAGATCTTGGCTTTAACTTCCTAATACAAAAACCTGTAGTTAAATTAGAATGATATGCTTCAAATTTTGGAATGGTTTTGCTTAACATATGTATAGGTATATGATACTCTAAACTTAATTCTAAGATATATATATATATATATATATATATATATATATATATATTTGCATTAACGTACCAAAATTGTACCCAACCCCCAACAAAAACTTTTGTTGTACAAGCGTTACCCACATACTTGTACCCGTTCCCATTCCCGATTCAGCAACCTAAGATATATATACTAAGTTACCATACTCGCTCCAGAAAGCTGAAAGTCGAAATTCGATTCACCCAAATTCGTAGTCGGTTCGCATTCGTGTCAAATTCATTATTTTTTTGGTAAATTCCCTGCGGATTCGTAATTTTGAACCCTGGTCGACTTTGCAGGAATTTAGATCGAATTTGGTTTCGGTAAAATGAGCCTGAGCAGAATTTCAACAACTTACCAGCAAATTTGGGAAACGACAACTTTTTTGTTGACTTTTTGACAGTTCAATAAAGCGCTTTTTTCTTTTGTTCAACCTAAAATGGCATTGTTTTGGCCTTTATGCAGCAGCAGGCCTAAAATGATGTCACATTCTAAGTTATTAGCATAGTGGTGTATGCACTTATTCGCTGCAACATATGTTTACATATTTATAAAAATTAAAATTAAAAAAAAACTTGTACAAACGAACCCAAAACAAACCTGAACCCAGCCCAAAAATGATTTGACCGAATTTCGAACCCCAATGTCGAACCAGAATCCAAACCAGCAACTTAGAATATATATATATATATATATATATCAAGGTTGCATAGGTACGGGGGTACTTGGGTACTTTGAATACGGGCACAGCTCTTTTCCAAAACAGGGTACGTGGGTAAGCCTAAAAAATTTAATATAATTTTGACAATGTGTAGAAAATCTGAAAATACGAGTCATGAGTCATGACAGCTTTAAAAACAAGAAATTTGAAAATATGAGTCATGAATCATAATATATATGCTCAATGTTTAAACTTACTTGCATAACAAAAAAGGAAAACTTTAAATATGAAGAAGATCATAAATCATATAACAACATATTGCAACTGATAAACTTCCATTTCTAACTTTAACAGTGAAAATCAGAAATAGGTTAGTAGTTTACTGTTAATCAATATTGTATCAAAGTTCCAAACTGATTACAAATTGAATTAACCCTGATAAAGAGCAAGCTGATATGCAAATGAAAAACTGAAATGAAAATCAAACATCTTAATCTAAGTGCCAATTTTTTTAATGTTTTGTAACGGGAAAAAATTTGAGAGCTGACATAGCGTTTCCAGCTGTAGGGTACGTACCCAGGCAAGTACCTGCTACACACAGCATGAGTTTGGGTGCACATACCCATGCAACTTTGATATATACATACATATACACACACATATATATACATAAACACATGCATATATACACACATACATATATATATATGTATACATATACATATACACACATATATACATATACATATACATGTACATATACACACATGAACAAATACATATACACATATACATATACACTTACATGTACATGTGTGTACATGTACATGCACATCTATATATGTACATTTACATATACATGTATATCTATATATAGATGTATATATACTTGTACATGTACATCTCTATATATACACATCTACATCTACATGTACATGTATATATATATATGTGTGTGTGTGTGTATGTGTATATATATAGGTACATCATATATACATACATATGTATGTATATTAGGTACCCATTTTGCTTACCATAGTCCAAGCGAGAAAGTACATAGGTGCCTTTTTGTGGTGTATGTAGGATTTGAACATGGAACCACCTCTCTTCCTCTTGTGCTCTAATCATGCAACTCATTTTCAAGCTCACCTATATTTATGAATGTTACATGTGTTGACAAGTATAAGAAACATTGTCTCATTTACGTAGATCTAGGCATGAGACAGTATTTCTTATACTTGTCCACAATGTAACATTCATAAATATAGGTGAGTTTGAAAATGAGTTGCATGATTAGAGCACAAGAGGAACAGAGGTACTTCCATGTTCAAATTCTACACGTACCACAAAAAGGCACCTGTGTATGTATGTATATCAGGTACCCATTTTGCTTACCATAGTCCAAGCGAGAAAGTACACAGGTGCCTTTTTGTGGTACATGTAGGATTTGAACATGGAACCACCTCTCTTCCTCTTGTGCTCTAATCATGCAACTCATTTTCAAGCTCACCTATGTTTATGAATGTTACATGTGTGGACAAGTATGAGAAATACTGTCTCATTTATGTAGATCTAGGCTACTTAATAAATGTGAACAGTGAGTGTACAATTTAGTAATTGACCTACATCAAATCAAGAGAGTTGGTACAAAATCAACCCATCAAGATGGGCCAAAACTATATATTAAAATAGAGCTTAAAGAGTGAGTTGGCATGCCAGCTTTTTTTGATGGACCCAATGTAAAAGTCGACATGTTAATTATAGTGTATAGCTGCTATAGCTAGCTTCACATAATCCAAGCTCCTAAAAGGTACATTGAATTTTAATGATTTCTTCGTCTTCTTCAAAACGCAACTTAAGTGAGTTGCTATTGGCTCACTAGTTGATTTTCTTGTGGAACAATGGTAGTTGGGTCCCTTCCTCTCAATGAGCAAAACCTAAATGGAAAAATTGGGAATGGCATCAATATGCAAATTTCTCTAGTACACTCATTCATTCCGTCAAGATGAACCAAAATACTTGAAGAGTTGGGTCAATGTGTCACATTTTTCAATGGACCTGACATTGAAGTTGACGTTTTGACCACAATGTGCCAATTATTTACAATGAGCAAATGCTAAGATAGAGAACAGTGTGCTCTGTTTATGTCCCAAATTTAATTTAGGCTAGTTGACTATTATTGTTTGGACTTAATTGGCCTAGATTTATGCAAATGAGATTGCATCCCCTTACAGTAATACACACACAGTCATATGCACATACATGCACACTTGTACACAAATATACATATGCAATATATCTGAAACTATAGAAATTATGTGTGTGTGTGTGTGTGTGTGTGTGTGTGTGTGTGTGTGTAAAAGGGATTTAATTCCCTCATTATGGAAGAGTTTTCATCCGATGAAATAGTAAATGACTGAAATATTATTATATGAAAAAAAAAGAGGCAAAAAAATCAAAAACCAAGATTTATTATAACTCCATAATCTTTCTGTCAGATGTAACAATTTTCTACACTATTATTTGAAAATTTGAGTAATTAACAAATATAAGTTTTAGACATTTTATATGAAGCTAATCAATAGAAAACTTACAAACAGCCCACGGAAAACTTCACAATCATTTACTTCCGTACATATAACAATATAGACTACAGACTCCAGAGATCGTTGAATGAAAAGGAAGGTAAGTTATGAAATGAGAAGCAGCCACGAGATGGGAAAGCTGTGGCTGCCTGAATACAGTTTATTTAGCCATTAATGCACTTTTAACTTATTGTAGACTCAAATGCATATATAGAAATTAATCTCGATTACTTTAACAAAAATACGTTTATAAAAGGAATAATGATGAATGCATGATGAGAATGATGAATAGCAATGCAGAAGAATTTGTTTAGATACTGCCAAAGTTCATACACTAAGCAAGGATTTATAAAAAATCCTTACCTGCCAATGTGCCTGCCGTGCTCATTCAGAGTCCCTGTTCTTAGCAGCAGCAGCATAACACTAAAACCATCAAAAACAACGTAATTAATTGTGGCCCTTTCTAAATTGGAATAGAAATATTAAAAAATATACAGAAATTTAGTATAACATTTTGGAGTATACAATCTCAAAATTGCACCATAAAAGGAACACTCACGAGATCCCATAAACTATGTCTCTAGCACATGCATTACAATTCAAACATACAGCCTAAAGTATGAGTATGTTTGAAAATAACATAGAAAGTGACAGAACACAAAATTCCTCCAATGGCACTGCTAAAAGCAATGGAGGGTTAACAGCTATTGTGTCAAAAAGAAAGGGTTTGCATTAAAATAGCACACAATGAATCGGAGTGAAACATAATACACAAATATATCCCTCACATTTTGTGTTTGCTGCAGTGCTCACCCTCCTTGTCATTAGGCCTCGTCAATCTCGTATGTAAAAATGAACGAGGAAATAAGCAAATATAAATATGGACCCCGGCCATTACGACACACATACAAGCACCGAAGGTAAGGGGACACTTCACTAATGGTGCACACTCTAGCTGTCATGCTCTCTTGTCAAAATTAGCAATCACTATTAAAAAAAATATAGACGACATCCGGATTCGCCATCGCATCCCGTGTAGTTTGAGTTGAGTACCATGGCTGAATCGCACTGCTGCTACTCATTGAGTAATACAATGTGGTCCCAAATTATAACAAATGCATTTATTTAGTCTCGCCAAAATCAATAATAAGGAAAGATGTAGTTGTAAACCTAAAAGAAGAACATAATATTAACATCTATGAGACTAAACATAGTCTGTAGGACAGCTTGCTGAATTCAGTAAATCAGTTTTTATTCTTATGCAAGTTAACAATGAGTGCTCCCAACTTCACAATGTACTCTTCGCTGAATAAAATGTGCCAAGAGCTAGTTATTCAAATTTTCATAAATTTGTTATTGTTGTCCTTGTAAGCAACACAATTAACAATAAATGTTGTTCAGTTTCCACATTTCCAGAATTGCAAAAAGAGCAAACTCTCTCTTGCCAAGGGGTCTTTTGACCTTTTCCAACACGTGATCTCACAAAAAAGTTGATGAGAGTTAGTTATAAACTGGGCAATAAGAATTGTTGCTCTCCATGAAATATTGGCCCCTATGTATGTTTTCTAAAGTTGATCACTTGTGCGATTAAACTTGCTGATATAGTTTTTTTCTTCCTATCCAATCTCACAATAAAGTTGATGAGAGTTAGTTATGAATTGGGCAATAAGAATTTTTGCTCTCCATGAAATATTGCCCCCTATGTAAGCTTTTTGAAGTTGATCACTTGTGGGTTTAAACTCACTGATATAGTTTGCTTTCTTCCTATCCAAATACCCCATTTTTTCTGGTAGAACTTATCCATGACTAAAAAGCTTTGTTTCATTGTTATTCATGGGATACATATGTAAATAAATACTCCTTTTACTTAGTTACTTGATGTTTTGTTGCATCCATATCTTCTTCCTTTTCCAAAATATATCATTAAAGAAAACCCTAGGTCATCTATCTTCTTCCATTTGTTTGGTTCTTTTAAGATAGCTTATGGGATGCACCATAGCCATTGCTTCAATAGGGGTGGCTCCTATTTCACTCAACATGATATCAGATGGAAAAGTGCTTTTGAATTTGAACTTTCTTGTGATGAAATGTTTTTGGATTCCTCTATTTGCGTCCATTATGAGACTAAGGTGTTGTTGGCCCACACCTCACACCCATGAAGAACAACTGACATAACTAAAAGTTCAGAAAGAGTTTGAGTAGTTTTCCAATCCCAAACTCTACCTCTAAATCTGTTTTGAAGAGCATAAAACATCAACTGAAGCCATAATTATTGGATGATTCATAGATCATCATATCATCTTGACAAATAATTTCTATGGGCTAATTTATCTCTTGCATCTCGGCCGCAAACATTTAACATCCTTTTTGAGATTAATAAATATAAAGTTACAACCAAACTAATATAATATCTTTCTAGACTTGTTGAAGATGGTCTTTAAATTTATCAAAGTTGTATATTAAAGAGTTACTTGCTGTATGATATTTATTCTGCTATGAATAATATAGGGCAGTAATGCTAAAGGAGCAGACCTTATGTTTTTCATATGTCCTTTATCCACATTCTTACTGTTACATCCCAATTTTTGACCTAGCTTGGAATATAGACGTTGAGGTTCACATGAAGTCAGTTGGCAATTTAATTTGATATAATCTGGCGAAATGGTAAGATAGTTAACCGTTATGATTTCAAGTGAAGATGACATGTTAGTTGATCGTTAATTGTGAACTCATGGAAGTGAAAGGTTAACTGATATGATTATTTATAATTTATAATTTAATTACAGAGAAATTTCTTGCAAGGAGCATGTCGAAGGGGTTGAAGCATTGTCAGAAAAGAATTAGGCAGGGCATCACCATCACTGGCAGATGGGTAAAGGACCTAGCGAATTGTAACATGACACATCTGTGAACCGCATGAGTTATTTAAATAATTTTTTAAAAAATTATTAAGTTAAAATATAAAACATCCCTCGAAGGATTATAAATTATCTTTCATCATTATTATTTTGATAAAATTTATACTCATGCATTTAAACATAAAAATGATATAATAACACTATAATTTAATAATCGATTTCAATAATATTCAAAACTATAAAATGATTGGGATTATAATGTTCAAATTTTAACAATATTTGAATTATTATTTTTGAGTTATAATCTTTCAACCCTCTTTCCATTCTTTTATGTCTTGTTTTTAATCGATTAGGTAATTGGAAAATAGAATCCATTATAATCTTTTTAACTTTATGTTCTTGCTTTGCAACAAATTAATGAATTGGAATTCATATGGTTTCTTGTAACCAATGGAAGCCAAATTAAACTCTTTGTTCTTGTAATGTCATTAAATTTCTAAAGCGAACCAAAATTAGGCATAAGTTCGAACATAAATAAAATCAAACACAAGTTGTGATATCGGACAGATGGTGCATTCTTGGCATGTAACAGTCTTCACTCCGCGTGGGAGATGTAGAAGGGTCGCGGTTAGAGACAAGAGCCCTGGCAGAACAGATAAAAGGCAACTGCGTTTGAATATGGTAAACAGTTTTTGTTTTTTTAAGCATCAATGATGGTGGTACGAATCATGGATTATTGGAGAATTGTGCATGTGTATGGAATCAAGAAAAGGAAGCTACAGGGTCTGAGAAAGCTGTGTGAGGATCAAGAGTGGCGTTAGTGCTGAAGGAGGCACATTTTTGGGTTTTCAATGATATATTGGCTAAACGAATATAGGTGCCATGGATTCCTGGTCTCCATATTTCATCAACGATTCAAACTGGCCCATAAATTCAAGCTGTGATGATCTCCAGGTTCTATAAACTGCGAATCTAGCCAGGCTCAAGTCACAACTTGCCGTAACAGGATATAGAACAATCATGAAAGGGTAATCTTACTATTGTGCGTTTTTAATATGCTTTCATATGCCAACTGTATGCATCATCAATACTATCATTGCTATATCAACAGTAAGCATTCTCTTATCATTTGTTATAATGCATGTAAGTATTCTTTTAACATTTTTTTTATAACCGCCTGTAAGCATTTTCCTTGTTATTGCCATGCCAACTGCACCATTTGTTATGCTTCTCTATCTGATGGAATCCGGCTGAAGTTGGAATCAAATTATATTTAAATCCCAAATTGTGAATGTGCTACGTTAAGTTTTGAATTCACCCTTTTCCGTTTAGATTGGAATCGGTTTGATAAGAGGAGATTCTTGATCAAATATTCTGTTCAATATCTCTTTGATAATGTTTTGCTATTTTTTTTTTTACTTAGAATATCAACTTTGAATAAGCCACAACAACCTTGAATATATAATTCAATACATTCTTTTCTTTCATAATGGATGATATTGAATCCACACCAAAGAATTCATCGACGATAATGCCATAATAGGTGGAGAGGTGAATATGATTCGCAAGCTCCTGGGAATTATCGGCAAGGAAGCTTAAAATGGTGAGGCGGTGTAGAGGGTCTACAAGAACGCGGAAGAGAATTCAGTGATAATTAAATTAAGTAATTAAGCGTTTGTATTTTGAAATTTTAAAAGAACATAATTTATGTAAATATAAATGTGAGAGGGTGGTTGTATGTAATCTTCTTGAATAAATGAAGGAGTCGTCTATTTTTTAGAATCCTAAATACTTGGGACTCACCTGCTTGTGAAGCCAAAAAGATGGGTGATGAGGCAAGATTAAGTAATCATCAATAACATGAACCATTACCAAATTATGATAGAACAACATTTAATATTCTTAATAAGAATTAATTAATAACTCATGTACATTCCTGTTACTGTGATCTCTTGCTGCCAAGTCGTATGGCGCGTTGTATACCATGAAGCCTAGTGGATGGAATGATGTACTCTGTCAATTTTGGGTAGGGAGGGCCTTTCTCGTTGGAGATCATGTGGGGATATATTGTGGTCCGAGGTTGGGTGGTTAAGCCCCTGACAATGTTTCACCTCTCTCAAGATGTCGGATATGAGTCAGACAAAGTAAGCTATGCATTCAATTGTTTATCAGAAACAGGTATTATCATTTAAATATGAAAAGATAAGATTGAATTGAGTTAAATTCATTGTTATCATTATTTTACACCTGGATTGATTTGTGAATTGTTTTCATTTATATGAATATTGAATATAAGTATTTATCTAATCTTGAGAAATTGTCACAGATAAGCAATCAGAAGGAAAAGAAATCTGAAGCCCTAATTGATTGTGTGACAGCTGGAACCCTAATTGATACAGTGGTAATGGAAGCCCTAACTGAATCCATGGTATCGAAAACCCTAGTTGAATTCATGGTTGCGGAAGCCCTAAATAGAATTCGTCGTTGCAGAAATCCTTAGATAAAATCCGTTGTCGCAGAAGCCCTAAATTGAATCCGTGGTTGCGAAAGCCCTAAGTGGTAAAGCAGTATCAGAAGCCCTAAGTGGTAAAGTAGTATCAGAAGCCCTAAGTGGTAAAGCAGTATCAGAAGCCCTAAATAAATCGATGGAAATTGATGCCCTAATTGGTAAGATGATATGTGATGCCCTAGTTTAAGTTATATTGGTCTATAGTGGTATTCATCAAAAAAATTTTGAGATAGCAATCGATTTGAGGAATTGTTATAGTATATTTGTGGACTAACCCGGGTGGTTGCAAAAGCATACTTAGATGATTTTCAGTCTCAGTTTTTTAAAGGTATGTGATTTCAATTTCAGAAGTAATTTCATTAAAAAGTATTTCAAGTATTTAGTTAAGAAATTTTTGTCTAACTGACTTCAACGGCAAATCTTCTTCACATGAATTTGAATGATGTAACTGCCTTCTTATAAAATTCGAAGTTATAACCGTATTCTATGCATATGTTAGATGTTAATTTAGACCTAGAAAACCTGGATGTTACACTTACCCCTTATTTAAATGGCACTCAAGAGGCATATCCTTAGAAAGGACATGACTCTGTCCAAGTCGGCCCTACTTATAAACTAAACATTATATTGCCAAGATCAGCATCTCAAGGATATTATAATTAGTTAGTAAATATACTAACTATACTATGCAAATAGAACATTCATAAATGCTCCCATTCAAGATGCCGATTAGGTTATGCATATAAGGTATTTCAAAGGCCGATCATTTCTAAGGATCTCCAAGCTTTACTAGATCTAACGATCTATAGTTCAGACCAAATATGATTATCAGAGTTATACAGAATTAACATTCCCTCTTAACTTGATAATCATATTGAGAGATAACATATCTAGCACCATCAATCAAGATGAATAAGCATAGATTGATACCCTATATCTATCTGAATCTTCTAAGCATGTGCTATCATCGAACACATGATACCATGTCATATTACTATACCTGTGATATGACTTATCACTTATACTAATGATAACAATATTGCATGAAATGCTATATACAAGATAAAATATGGAGAATGATTAAATTCTTCCTTTATCCAAGTTGTGACTCATAGGTACTAGCAGACCTATCTCACAATATGATCCTGAGTTAGGATCTACCAGTACACGAGATAAAATCCGGAGAATAATTAAATTCTTCCCTTATCCAAGTACTAAAATTGTAGGCATAGAAATGTCTACATCACAATGTGGTCTTCAACTCATCCAGATTTGACAGTAGTTCTCTATTGTTTAGTTCATTATTTTAGATATCATCATCTCTCATAATGTCTTTTATACAAGTGTTCATTATCTCAGAGATCGTCACCTCTTAGATAATGAATACAAATGGTGAAGCCCATAATAGTCAATAGCCTGACAATAATAATTTTAACTCAAAATTATTTCATTAATAATTAGAGAATACAAATGTATTATAATTCCACCATACCAAATCTTTTCTCTGAAGTGATCTATCTTCACTCAAGAGCGAGGTTTGGTAAGAATATTTGTTGTCTGATCTGCAGTGCAAATGTATTCTAACTTTACAGTATTCCTATCTACCATATCTCTTACATAATGGTAAGGAATTTCGATATGCTTGGACCTGTCATGAAAAATTGGATTCACAGAAAGCTTGATGGAACTCAGATTATCACAGTGAATAATAGGAGGATTTATGGGTTGACCCAATAATCTCACAAGTAACTTTCTTAGCCATACTGCTTCCCAAGAGGCCATTGTTGCTGCAATGTATTTAGCTTCTACGGAACTCTGTGCTACTAATGCCTGTTTTCTCCATATCCATGATATCACCGCTGAGCCTAAGCTGAAACAACATCCTAATGTGCTTTTCCTATCGGTAACACTTCCAACCCAATCTGAGTCTGTGTACCCATGTAAGTCCAACTCAACTTTCTCATTCTTGAGCCCAAGGTTAAGAGTGCCTTGTAAGTATCTCATAATGTGTTTGACTGCAACTACTTGAATCTCCTTTGGCTCACACATAAACTGACTTAAGGCATTAACAACATAGAAAATATGAGGTCTTGTATTTACCAAGTACATAAGAGACTCAATCATCTCCCTGTAAAGAGTAGAATCTATAGAGGGTGATTCTGATGCTACTTCCTTAAGTTTGTGTAGATTAGTCTCTATAGGAGAAAACATAGGTCTGCAGTTCCACATTTGAATATTTTAATAACTAACAAATCTATTTTTTTGACATTTTAAATGCAGCCAAATATTTAAAAACTTGAAAAATAGATTTGTTAGTTATTAAAATATTCAAATACTAGTCCAAAAAGTTGTTACATTTATATATGCGCTATTTTTCAAGTTTTCAAATGTTTAGTTGCATTTAAAATGTCAAAAAAATAGATTTGTTACTTATTAAAATATTTGAATACTAGTACAGAAAGTCATTACATTTGACATAAAACTTAATGAATTATAGTACTATTTTTAAAAAGTTTTTCTAGCCCAGGTTATTTTTAAGTTTTTCTAGCCTTCGTTGTTATTTCAGTCTAACCCAAGCTAGGAAAACTTTAAAACAATAGTACTATTATTCATTAAGTTTTATGTCAAACGTAACAACTTTCTGTACTAGTATTTGAATATTTTAATAACTAACAAATCTATTTTTTTGACATTTTAAATGCAGCTAAACATTTAAAAACTTGAAAAAGAGCGTATATATATATATATATATATATATATATATATATATATATCACATTGATTTCTTTCTATTTATGTAAACAATATAGTCAACATATTCGATATATCATAGAATGAAATTGGGGGTAACTTCTGAGCAGGGAAGCAACCACGACATGGGAAGGCTGGGGCTGCTTGAATTTTTTAAGCACTTCTTATAACAAACGGTCTTTCATAACAAAAAACAAAGACAGTTTATAAAGAGATTCGTTGAATAGATAACTGAATTCCTTTTCATATGACATTAACTGTTTCAACTATCAACAATCAACTGAACTAACTAGTTTAACTGGAAGTAACTGTATCTATGATCAACTGAAATAACTAGGTTAACAAGTAACTAAAAATAACTGCATCTATGATCAACTGAAATAACTAAATTAACGATTAACTAAAAATAATTGCCTCTATGATCAACTGAATAACTAGATTAACGATTAACTATCTTTTTTACATATAAGTAAGTAAATGCTTATCAAGGAAAGAAGAAAAGAAACATACAAGTATCATCTGGTGGTCTTTACCTAGTTGTTCAAGCCTCAACCTTTGGTAAGAGGAGAAGCATTGACATAGGCTTAACCTCTCAACCTCGGATCATACTTATCCTCACACAATCTATTGAATTAGAAAAGCCCTCCCTACCTCGAGATCGGGCTTGGGATATTCTTAGTCTAGCCACCTAAACATCCTATTGTTTAGAATGTCCGCACAGTTATGAACGGACATGTTTGTATAACTGGCACCACTGACATCAAGTGATCATTAGATGGCAAACATGCCTTTAAACTACCTTGGCCAAAGTTTTTTGATAGGTTCAATGACCCGATCGCCACTGCTCGACTTGACAACAAGGAACAATAATAGGGACTAGCATGAGCTATTTAATAAAATATTTTTAATTCATTATATCTGACTTTTTATTCTCTGTCATTTGCAAATCTCATGTCACCTCTTCACCTTTTCCATGGCTATACAGTCGATGAGTCCTAGGTGCCAAATCTTAGAGCAATCTGCTCTATCCGTTGATTCTCAACTATTTCATGATATATATATATATATATATATATATATATATATATATATATTCCAGCTTATCACAATCTGTGATTTGAGAAAAATATTCTTAAAAATTGCAGAAATTAAACTCCAATCTCCATTGGTATAATGATTTATAGATTCATATTATGGTTACTTGGCTTTTACTTGCCATGAACAAATCTAAACTAAAGAGGATAAAATCTATAATATCAAACAAGATATCATCATGATAAATATTGTAGCCTACCGCTATGAAATTCGATGTTTTTGCACCATTTGTTCAAGAAAATCAAATTGGAAATATTAGTTTCAGGTGTTCCACATAACCTGGACAATTTGGAGATGATGTCTTGCTGAACGCTCAGCTACTTGCCACACCTTTACTTTCAAAATATCTTAACGCACTCCCAACATAAGAGTGTTCACGATTTCCGGCAGAATATCTAAATGGGCAAGAAATCGTGTGAAGGATTATTGTAAAGGTATATACTGGTATTAGCAAAGATATCAGCACTAAGAAGAAGGTAATCGGTGTTGTGGAGAGGGTGGAAATGATTACTGAAATTCGTAAGCATGAACAAGGTAGTCAAGTGTTATGGAAGAAGGCAATATTGAAGAGAAAACAGGAATGTGCGCTCTCTTATGTCTTTCTCTCTCTCGCCTTATGATATAAAAAGGTTTTAAAAGACTCTTTGGCATCCGTACTTTAAGAATATTTGTTAATTAAAAACACCAAGTGTTCAATTGGTTTCAAAAAAGAGAAAAGAATAAAAGATGGAAAAAAAGTTGGAAGGTTATAATTTGAAAATTATTATGATTTATATTTATATACATGCATGTAAATAAATTGGTGAGGTGGCATCATTTTATTATAAGAAAATAATATGATGGTGTCACTTCATTTTTATATCTATGTGTGCGTACATAGATATATATTATAATAATATGGTGAAAGATCATTTAAAATCCTTTGAGGTACGTATTATATTTTAATTTAAATTATTTTACATTTCTTGAATTATTTATTTAATAGCTCATGCGGATCCTACAGATGTATCCTGAGCTCAAGTCATTAGGTCCTTACCAAATAAGTTTTAAGGTCACACCTGTCAATCCTATTGACTGGACTAAGCAAGTATCCCATTCTGTTGATCCCGTTTAGCAATGCTTCCCCCCTTCATCTTCTCCTGTAATCACCCGTGAAACACTCCCACCATAATATCAGTTCCATAATAATTTTTCATATAAACATCAAAATCAAGGAACTACTAAACATCATATAACAAATAATGGTTAACGACCATCATCATTAACAGATATAAATAACTACCTGCTTGACATGATCAGGAAAGAAAAATCCATTATAAATCCAACGGCTATGAAAAAATTTAAAACTAGGTCAAAATTTGAGATGTAAGACTTCTAATTTATACTTTCCTACATTTCAGTTATTAATGTCCACTGGTTAAAGGAAATATAATCTATTTTGCCATTGATGCACTTTAAAGAAGTGCTAAATGTAAATCTCAATTAAAGTCCTAAGAAAGATTGAGAAAACGAATTATAATAGCTACATGACATGAATTGTGAATGTCAAAGTATATGAATTTGCATAAATACTGTCAAACTTCATATAGTCCAAACAAGGATTCATGAAACAATTCTCAATTGTATCCCTACTATTTCAGAGCTCCTGTCCTTAGCAGCACCACAATAACGCTAACAACACCCGAAAAAATGTTTGAACTGTGGCCCTTTCTATGTTGGAGAAAAAAATCTAATTTGAAACATAACTTACATATAGATTTAGCATTTTTTCTGGAAGAAAAACTCTCAAAATGGATACAGAAAATAAAACTTGATAAGGTCCTCAAGAAAAGTCTTTGCTTTACAATTTAATATTAAAAACATAAAAAATGAACCTATCTGAATATACCATAGAAAGTATTGTTTACTTGAAGTGCCAAATTCCTACAATGACACTGCTAAAAGCAATGGATGGCTAACAGCTATTGAAAAAGAAAGGACATGATATACAAATATAGTACTCACATTTTGTGCTGCCGCAGTGCTTGCTCTCCTTGTCATTACCAGTGTCATCAATCTCATGCTAAATGGTGAATGAGGAAAAATGCAATGTAAATAAGGACCCATGCCCCAAACTGGTCATACAAAGCTTAAATCTTAAACAAGGCAGTACATAGATCAAGCCTTATATTTCCTTTAAAAGGAATAGACAGTAGACGTCAAAATCATAGTAACAGAAACACTGGAACTAAAGATGGAGAATGCAGCTTCAAAATCAAGAAAAGCAGGGGCACTCAATCCAATGGTCCAGCGTACACAAGAATACGTACTCTACTGTAAAATAATTTATGTGACAAAAACCAAGATCAATGCAATCCAATGCAACAGCCAGACCAAATTCTTTCAAAACATAAAGGCCCCAGGGACAATTTTCCTTAAATACAACAAAGCGTGACTCATCCCAGAACACGAGCCACTCATTACATCACCAGGGGGGAGTTTCTTCATGAGGTAACCTGCAACATATGATTAAGGTGTTAGGCTCACTTTGACAGTGTCCAAACAAAAGCTTCCTTCCAGAGAAACCATTCAATGCAGAATTCAAATGAGGCAGTCACTTACTGCGGAGAAACCTACTCTTCAGAAGAAGATGCATATAGAACAATAGACATTTATTTTATTTTGGCATTTCAACAGAGTCGAGAATGTTTAACAAGATACAAGAACATGAATCTCAATAAATCTCAGTAGCGTAGCAGAGCCGTGCCTAACTAGTACGATGTAGCATGATGCAATAAAAAAGTAAGAGGAACTTCAAATCTAATCCACACGAGATAAGCTACAATGAAAAATTAATCACATTATAAAACCTCTAATACATCTAGATTAGTTGTTTATTAAATACTTTATTTAGTTTTTGCCCTAGATATTTTTATTTTATGCTTTATTTATTTCACTAGCCTAGACTTATTTATTTTATGCGAGTGTTTTATTTTCCCTTCCATTGGGATTCACATACATGTCCAAATGAATGTGTGTAATTGAAAGAATGAAAATTAAACACTAATTCATCTCCATTTTGGCCTCAATTTGATTTTCGTCTCCTCACATGTGTGTGCCTCAAATAATTCTTGGCAACGTCTAACAGCCACAAAAATGCACTTCCATACGAAGGAGAGGACTTAGTTAATTTTTTAAAAAGTTAGAAAAAGCAATGTAAAGGAAGTGCATTTTCGTGGCTGTATAGCCATGGGCATAATTCACATGCCTTATACAATTTGCATTATTGGCTACCAGAGATATTCCAGATAAAACATCACAAAATTCATTTATCCTTTGTACTTAGAGGATGTCTATAACCTGTTCCGAAGCTCTCACTTTAGCAAATGCAGGGGATATGCTGGTAACTTTGCCTTTGAATGTGTCTAGAGGCTTTTTGTCAAATCTATTTTACTGTAAGCTTGCTTCTGAATTTGATTGTGTATGTATTTTGGCATCAATGTTTCGGATCACAGTCTGTGATCCATCATCAGGATGAAAAAGAGAGCACAAAGAGAAAAAAAATTTAAAATACATACGCAATCAAATCCAGAAACAAGCTTACAGTGATTTTATGGATTCTGGAAATCTACTTACTCCCAAATCTATTTTACGCATATCCTGAAATCATTGTATGCCATGAAATAGCATTTCTTTGAGGCATCAAATCAAAAAATTGCATACCTTGTGTATACTTTGAGGGATGTCCATGCCCTGTTCAAAAAAACTGCCATTTTGGCACAGGCAAGGAAGATGCTAGCAAGGTTTGTGAATTCTTTACACCTGCCAACCTGCATTTTCTCAAATATAAGTATGAATGCATATGTGCATACATCTGTCTGTATTTTCAAAAAATCTATGTTGTGTATATTCTTCAATCATGGCTTGCCATGAGACCACACTTCTTTCAGGTATTCAGTCAAACAGTTCACAGGCCTTGTCTATGCTTTGATTTAATAAGTGTGTCTACCAGAGCAATTGCAACTACATCTGACATAAAAGCTCCCGATGCTGGAAAAGGTTGACAAATTTAGCTTTACACCTGCAAACTGCATTTACTTGAATATAAACACGCGTGCACACATGCACGCATATGCATACGAAGGAGAGGACTTAGCTAATTTTTTAAAAAGTTAGAAAAAGCAATGTAAAGGAAGTGCATTTTCGTGGCTGTATAGCCACGGGCATAATTCACATGCCTTATACAATTTGCATTATTGGCTACCAGAGATATTCCAGATAAAACATCACAAAATTCATTTATCCTTTGTACTTAGAGGATGTCTATAACCTGTTCCGAAGCTCTCACTTTAGCAAATGCAGGGGATATGCTGGTAACTTTGCCTTTGAATGTGTCTAGAGGCTTTTTGTCAAATCTATTTTACTGTAAGCTTGCTTCTGAATTTGATTGTCTGTATTTTGGCATCAATGTTTCGGATCACAGTCTGTGATCCTTCATCAGGATGAAAAAGAGAGCACAAAGAGAAAAAAATACATACACAATCAAATCCAGAAACAAGCTTACAGTGATTTTATGGATTCTGGAAATCTACTTACTCCCAAATCTATTTTACGCATATCCTGAAATCATTGTATGCCATGAAATAGCATTTCTTTGAGGCATCAAATCAAAAAATTGCATACCTTGTGTATACTTTGAGGGATGTCCATGCCCTGTTCAAAAAAACTGCCATTTTGGCACAGGCAAGGAAGATGCTAGCAAGGTTTGTGAATTCTTTACACCTGCCAACCTGCATTTTCTCAAATATAAGTATGAATGCATATGTGCATGCATCTGTCTGTATTTTCAAAAAATCTATGTTGTGTATATTCTTCAATCATAGCTTGCCATGAGACCACACTTCTTTCAGGTATTCAGTCAAACAGTTCACAGGCCTTGTCTATGCTTTGATTTAATAAGTGTGTCTACCAGAGCAATTGCAACTACAACATCTGACATAAAAGCTCCCGATGCTGGAAAAGGTTGACAAATTTAGCTTTACACCTGCAAACTGCATTTACTTGAATATAAACATGCGTGCACACATGCATGCATATGCACGTATACATGCATACACACACATATACAAACACACAAAGGCTATACATATGTATGTAGGCATAAATACACATATATACATACATATGTCAATATGCACATATACATAAAGCATGCATGTACGTATATGTATATATATATACAACACATACAAGTGTATTATTATTATTATTATTATTATTATGCCAAGAGTGTATTAGAACTCCATATGGATGAAAAAACCTCTGTTAAAAAAGAAAACTGCATTTACTTGAATATAAACACACGTGCATGCATGCACGCTACATATACATATACACACAGGCTATACATATACACATACACACATATATCTATATATGTAGGCATCAATACACATATATACATACATATGTCAATATGCACATATACATAAAGCATGCGTGCACGTATATGTACATATATATACAACACGGACACATATAGGTGTGTTATTATTATTAGTATGTCAAAAGTGTATAAGAATTCCATATGAATGCTAAAAAAACTCTGTTAAAAAAGAAAACTAGAAGCATTTAGTTGGACATGTTTGTGACACTAAAAAGTAGAAATATTAATAAATGAATGTGGGTATTTTCCATATGCTGCTTCCGAATAATATGCAGGTATTTTTGTTGCAGCAGTAAAGACTATTAATGAAGCATCTTCTGCTGATGAGAAGCTTGATGCTATTTATGAAAATGTTTTGAAGCATTTTGTTAGTGGTTCACAAGCAGTATTGAATCCAATGGCATCAATGATTGGTGGAATTGTAGGACAGGGCTTTGTCAAAGCATGTTCTGGGAAGTCTCGCCCACTTTTTAAGGTGTGTATTTCAACCTGTCAAATTCTGATCAGCTTGAATCTAATTAGTCACAGATTTTGCTCTTGTAAAGTAAATAGATATTTCTTTGCACAAGTGTTACCTGGATTGGCTTGCAGTTCTTCTATTTTGACTCATTGGTCCCTTCTAGTTGCCCACCATGTGGCGAGGATCATGGTAATGTGTTTGTTGTTTGTGCAGGCACGCTGTCTCCTCTAGCAACAGAGCAAAGTTGACCATAATGATAATGATGTTACTGAAAAGAGTAATCTTAGTGGGCAGTTTTTGGGATTGGAACATTGGTCCATGAAATTCAACAGTGGTAGCATCAGCATCAAGGGCAATCAGTCAACAATTTAAGGTGGAGGCATTGCAAAATCATATTAGCCCGAATGCTCAAAATATTTTTCATGATGCTTTCTGGGATAATCTTGATGTTGTTTTGAATGCGTTGGATAACGTAATTGATAGCCTTTGTCTAGATCGAGGTGTGTTCGCTATCAGAAGCCTTTACCAGAGTCTGGAACTGTGGGAACCAGGTGCAGTACTGAGATGGTTATTCCTCATTTAACAGATAACTATGGAGCATCCAAGGATCCTCCAGAAAAACAAGCCCCTACATGTACAGTTCGTTTGATTCCACACAATATTTATCATTATCTAACTTGGGCGAGGTCGGATATTGAGGGTCTTTTAGAGAAAAAACCATCTGAAGTTAATGCTTTTCTTTCAAAACTAGAAGAGTACAAACCAGCAATGAAGTCAGCAGGGGATGCTCAGGGCTGAGATCTCTTGGTGCTTTCTTGTAGTTTATTTCAAAACAGAGAAATGTGTAATTTTTGAAGACTGTGTGGAATGGGCAAGAAAAAGGTAACTCTTACTTACAATTAAAATTGAATCCACTATATCTCATTGTTTAAATTTTTATAGTTTTACTTTTCAAAAATGATCTGTTTTCAACCTTCAACTGGACTAATTGATTAAACCTTTTCTGCTTACTTTTGGAGAGGTTTGAGGATTATTTTCAAATCATGTGAAGAAACTCACTTCTACAATCCCCAAGGATGCAACCACAAGTAGTGGTGCATGATTTTGATCCACTCAAAAAAGTTTCCAAAACCTCTACAGTTCAGCTCGAATGATCCTAGTCATGGCTCTCCTTACTGCAGCATCTAATTTACATGCTATTGCTGTTGACATCCAAATTCCTGATTGAGCCTCTAATCGAAAATTTCTAGCTCATATGGTAAATGAGGTGGATCTCCCAGCACTCACACCAAGGCAAAGTGTTAAAATTGTGACAGATGAATAAGCTACAAACATGAAAAACTTGTATAACTGATGACACTGCAGATATGACAATCTAATCATGACATCAGAAAGTGGTATTACAAACTTGCCTCCAGGATTCCAAATGAATCCCATTCAATTTGAAATGGTACTGTTTGGTTTGTATACTTTACTTCTCTATTACTCTACTGTTGTTTATTTCCTTTTTCCACCTTCGCTCCAGTATTTTTGTTAAGAACTTTGATGCTATGCGGCGTTGTAGGATGATGCGACAAACTATTACATGGATCATTTAGCAGGTTCGGCTAACATGCATGAAAGGAACTATAACATACCTGAAGTTGACAAGCTTAAGGCAAAATTATTGCCAGACGGATTATACCTGCAATAGCTACAACAGCAACTATGGCCACTGGTCTTTCATGTTTGCACCTTTACAAGGTTGTTGTAGGCCATAAGGTTGGAATGTTTCGCAACACTAGCAAACTTGGCACTTCCACTTTTCTCAATAGCAGAACCTGTGCCCCCTAAGATAATAAAGCATGGGCACTCGAGCTGATCTATTTAGGATCAATGCGTCATTGCTGACACTCTGTCTTTGCAAGAACTGTTTCAATATTTGAAAGAGCTTATCAAATCATAAGCCACAATTGCAACGCTTTATAGTCCGTAATGGAATTGACAAGTCCTTTGGCTTTAGATGGAGTAAAATTCAACAAAAGGCATTTGTTTAATTCCGTCCGAAGATCAGTCCTATATCTGAGTGATTCGATAATTGTGTGCTTTTCTAGGGTTTCGCAAGTTATTGCAATGAGTTTTTCACTTTTTTGCCAGATTTAGGAGTTTTCACATGAGATTAACATGATTTAAATTCAGAAAATAATAGAAAATTCGGTCAATGATTGGTCAACCATTTTTTCATGAAAGGCGATTTTTTGGGGGGGAAATTGACTGGCTTTGCAATTTACAATTGATTGGGTGTGATCTCAAAACTTTCAGAAGATTTCTCCTCTGGTATATATGTGTGTTTGTGTTTGTGTGTGTGTGCATGTGTATTTATATATATATCAGTACACACACATATATACATATATATACAATGTACATGCATACACATACATACATACATATATATATATATATACACATGTACATTCATATGCATACTCATGGCAACATCTAAACTGTAAACTAAAATGTAAATTTTACCAAGGGGGACACTTTTTTTTTCCCTATTTGCCTTTATATTAGCTTTTTCCTATTTGCTTTTATATGACTGATGTTTTAGTTTATTGTTTACCTCCATACATATATCATACCTATGCATATATATACATGCATATACATACATATAGATATACATGTGTCCATACATATATATACAATGTACATGCATACACATACATACGTACATATATATATATTATACACACACATGTACATGCATTTGCATACTCACGGCAACGTCTAAACAGTAAACTAAAATGTAAATTTTACCAAGGGGGACACTTTTTTTTTCCCTATTTGCCTTTATATTAGCTTTTTTCTATTTGCTTTTATATGACTGGTGTTTTAGTTTATTGTTTACCCAAGTCCATACATATATCATACCTATGCATATATATACATGCATATACATACACATAGATATACATGTGTGCATGCATATGCATATACATATATACATGCATATGCATATGTAAGTATATCAGGTACACTTTCTGTGTTGAGTGTGGGATTTGTGAATGGAACAACCTCCTTTCCTTTGTGTTCTAATCACGCAACCCATTTTCAAGCTAACTCTGTATCAATGAATGTTATATGAGAGTGTATAACTATAAATACTGTCTCATTACACATATCTAGGCAACTTAATCGATGTAAACAATAAGTGTACAACTTACCTAGATGAAATCAACAGATCTGGTGCAAAATCAATTGATCAAGATGGGCCAAAACTATAGATAGGCATGGAGCTTAAAAGACTGAGTCAACATGCCAGCTCTTTTTCATGGCCCTAATGTACAAGTCAACATGTTAATTACAATATATAGCTACTATAGCTAACTTTGCATTATCCAAGCTTCTAAACAGTACATTGAAAATTAATTATTTTGTTTTTTGTTTTTTCAACTGCTACTTAAATGAGTGGCTATTAGCCCTCTACATAATTTTTAGTAAAACACCAATGGTAGTTGGGCCCCTTCCTCGTTAAATGGGAAGTTGGGAATGGCATGGATAAGCAAATTTCACTAGTACACTCAATCATACATAATTTCTTTCTTCCTTTCTTTCCCATGGGCTATCTTCAACCTCGTGGGCATTCTTTCTTTCTACCTACACTTCATCAAGATGAACCAAAACACTTCAAAAGAGTTGGGTCAACGTGCCAACTTTTTCCAAGTGTTAATTAAAACGTAAATTTAGATGTTGCCTAAGCCAAGCACATCATTCCCTATTTTAGCTTTTGCTTGCTGTAAATAGTCAGCACTTTGTGGCCAACATGCTTTAATAAAAAAAGTTGACACGTTCACCCAACTCTTTTGAAGTGTTTTGATTCATCTTCTTTACAGTCCTACCGACGGAAATAATTTTTAAAAACAAGAATTGCTAAATCATAGAGAAATGTTGGAGCTTCAAACCCTATAAAAAATTGATACCTTGGTTTTAAGAAACTTTAGAGTTTGAAATCCTAGAAATCAAGCTCAACAACTAAAAAACCCTTCTCTGGAAAGGGGAGCTATTTGTTCTTTTGAAAACATGACATGGTACATGAACAATAGGAAAACACGACATTAGAACATAATACACTTTTCATGAAACATTCGTTCGAAAGGCAATGTTGGATCTATAGAATTTTCAGCATAGATATAACTATGAATAAAAAAACTTGCAAAAAATAGAGTAAAAATGAAGTCGTCTATTCTAAAGCAAAACAATGACATGGTACATGGGCAACAAGCAAACATGACACCAGAAAATTGTACGCTTTTTAGAAACATTTGTTCACAGAGATTTGTTGGATCAAACCTTATATAGAACTTAAAACTTGATTTTAAGAAGCTTTAGAGTTTGAAACCCTAGAAATATAGCTTGACAACCATTTCTTATCCTCCGTTTAATTCACAGTTTTAAAATTATGGCAAACTTATGATTATTGAGTGCATATACATTACCTTGTGAACCTATGTTCCCTGCTGGCCCGCTTTTGCTGTCCACCAAAACCTGTCGCTGTTGTCTCTCCAAATCCCCCCTAGCTTGAGACAAAGTGGGCAGCACATCACATAACATCCTGGGAAATAATTAATCTCTTTCAATATCACTTTCCCAATTGTCTGCAACAAAATCGTAGAAACTACACACCTAGTTTTGGAGTTGGTCATGTTCGCCATATGTTTTCCCCTGATGTCCCGTCAAAAATAAGAAATTAATGGCTTGCTAACATGTCATAGCTTTTTCGATCGGTTTTCAAATTTTCTTTGTGGTGCATTTCCCACCCGTCGGAAAATCTTCTTCGCACAATACCCTGTGCAATCTTGTGCAACCGTGTAACATCTACCATTAAGCCTTCCAAACTCCTCTATCGGTATCCCATCATGTCACGTGCGACATGGTCTTATTGTGCCACATCATGGGGTATTATATGTATCATTCTACCTACATTGCATGTCTTTTTTTCTTGCATTTGAAAAGCTTAAGGCTTAGCCTCGTGGGCGTTCTTTCTTTCTTTCTACAATGTGTAAAGATGAACCAAAACACTTCAAAAGAGTTGAGTCAATGTGTCAGCTTTTTCAAGGTATTGGCTAAAACATAAACTAAAACAGAAATTTAGACGTCGCCTAAGCCAAGCATGTCAATCCCTATTTTAGCTTTTACTCGATTATTTTGGTCAACATGTCAACTTTAATGTTGGGCCAACAAAGTTGACCCGTTGACCCCACTGTTTTGACGTGTTTTGATTCATCTTGACGGAAAGTAGGTAGAAAGAAAGAAATACTTTAAAACCCCACGGAAAAAGATTTTTGTTTTATTTTAAGCTTTAACCAATTACTACTATACTGATAACACACAAATATATCTGCAATTATATATATATATATATATATATATATATATATAGAGAGAGAGAGAGAGAGAGAGAGAGAGGTCATAAATATTACTAGCACACCTTAGTGTGCAAAGGGTACGCCATAGAAGTATGGAAGGTCACTAATTATGGGTATATCATCATTACAATTAGTGTTCAATAGGATTAACAATTAATATTATTATATACAATTAGAATTTAGGATTTAGGGTTATAGATTTTTATTAAAATGTAGGATTTAGAGTTAGAGTTAGGATTAGGGTTTAAAGCATTTAGGGTTAAGAAGAAGGTTTAGTATTTAATATTAATCATATCTCCAGCCTTAATTACAATCCTAATCTCAACCGTCATACCTAATTTTGTACTTTCTAGCCTCTCGCTTCTCTCTTCCTTTATCTATTCTCTTTTCCCTCTTTACATGTCTATAAATTATGAACAATTATATTAATTGAAAATATGTTCGACATTAAAATTAATATATTATAAAATCAAATATAGATATAATTAAATTCTTTAGTAAACTAAATGAATTTTACAAATTATAACTACCTCCCAAACAAATTATTAAAACTAAAATTTAATTATAAAGAAATGTTAACAATGTTTTAAAAGGAAAACTAAATATAGTAGAAAAGAGTATTTTTTGAGTTATTACTTTTTTAACTATTTACTACATAAGTAAATAAATAGATTTTTATTAAAACATTTAAATTTGTTTCTTTTTTTTACCTTTATATGTAATTTTTTAATTTATTATTTCTACTTTTTCAAATCAATCGTTTAGAAAATTCTTTATAAATAGAATAAAATTTGAAAAATCAATACAGATAATCAATATTTCAAATTTCGCTGATTGTACAAAATATTAAACAAAATTAAAAATGATTATTAAAAACGAATTTAAAAAACATTTGTTGCAAGATTTCTATTTAAATAGTAAATTGTCAAAAATGGTTAGCACTATTCCCCACAACTGGCGTGATATGCTCCGTTTTTAAAACATTAATAAAGAGCAAAGTCAATAAAAAAAAAAAAAATTGGCGGAAAACACTTTTCAGATATGTCAAAGCGAATTCAATGCCAGCTTATAATGAAGGGTTAAGAGCGTTCCTATGGTAGTCATTCTCTCTCTACGATTTCTCACCCTTCGAAACATTTTTGTTTACAGTCCACACGAGGGCAAAACTATTAATAAACAATAATTACTATATCTCCACGAATTTTCTGTCAGATGTAACAGCTTTCTAAACTCTTATTTGAAAATTTTAACGGTTAACAAATATAAGTTCAAGACATTTTATATGAAGCTAATCAATGGAAAACTTGAAAAGCAGCCTATAGAGATAAACTTTACATTCATTTAGTTTTTTATATAAAACAACATAGGCTACATAATCCAGAGCTCGTAGAATGGAAAGGGAGGTAAGTTACGAAACGAGAAGCGACCAGGACATGGGAAAGCTGCGGCTGCCTGAATAGGGTTTTTTTAGCCATTAATAAATAGAATTTAATCTCGATTACTGAAATAAAATACATTGGGAAAATGAATTATGACAAATGCATGATGAGAATGATGAACGAAAATGCAGATGAATTTGCTCAGATACTGCCTAAGTTCATAGGCTAAGCAAGGATTTAATAAAAATCCTTACCTGTCCCTCAGATGCGTGTGCCAGCCGTGCTCTTTCAAAGTCCCTGTTCTTCGCAGCAGGGTCATAACACTAACAACAACAAATAAAAATTGTAATTAATTGTGAACCTTTCTAGATTGGAATAGAAATATTAAATTTGAAATAAAAAATTATACACAAATTTAGTATAATATTTTAGAGCATATGATCTCAAAATTGCAACAGAAAATAAACACTGACGAAACCCATAAACCCTGTCTCTAGCACAAGCATTGCAATTCAAACATAAATCCTAAAGCGTGAAAATGTTTAAATGTAACACAGAAAGCGACAGTCAGAACACAAAATTGCTGCAACCGAATTCCTAAAAGCAATGGAGGGTTAACAGCTATTCTGTCAAAAAGAAAGGATTTGCATAAAAAATTATGGCAAAATAAAATAGAACGAAACATGATACAAGATACGGTATCCCTAACATTTTGCGCTTGCTGCAGTGCTCTCTGCTCGTCGTTAGGCCTCCTCAAGCTCGTCTGAGACGATGAAATTGGGAAAAATGAAATGTAAATATGGAGCCAGGCCATTTGGACACGCATGGAAAACACTAGAGGCGAGGGTACAGTCCATTAATGGTGTACACTCCAGCTGTCAAGCTCTCTTCTCCACATTATTATTTTATAGGCGATATCGGGATTCGCCATCCCCTCCCGCATTGTTGAGTTGAAGTGAATCGTACCTAGTACTGGTGCGGGTACTGGTTGACAAATATTGTTTCGGTAGTAGGCTATTGTGCCTCCAATTTGTAAGAAATGAGAAGTGTGACCGATGTCAATAAATGCACTATCAAAGTTCATACTGAAGTAAGCGCCGTTTGGTTGTTGGCATGGGAATAAAAAATTAGAATAGAAAAATGGAATGGGAATGGAAATAGAAAAGGGTAATTTTAATCGTATTTGGTGCACTTAAAATTCGATTGGGAATATGTTAATCTGATGTACAAAAATAGAATAAGAATAAGGTTAAGTTTTATATTTTTAAAAACATTTCTCTTAATTTTTTTTTAATTTATTATTTTTTTGGTTAATTCATTTTCATTTTCTTAAACAAATAGATATAATTTTTTAAAATGTTATAAAAAAAATTCAAAAAAAAAAATTTAACAAAAAAAATTTTTTTTTAAAAGTAAAAAAAATTTAAAAATGTCAAAAAATAAATCAAAAAATAAAAATAAAAAAAAAATTTAAAAAAATTAATTAAAAAAAATAAATAAATAAAAATTTTAATGAAAAATCAAAATGGGAATGGAAATGGCATATTCCAATAACAGATATTTTTTGGCATAGACATAGCTCATTTTAGGGGCAAAATTGGAATATGTCTTCCTATTCCCAATTCTGATTGAGCTTATCAAATAGCGAATATAAAACATATTTTAATTTTCTTTTCCTATTCCACTCATATTCCAGCAACCACACGGGGCCTAAATCTATTTGGGGAAGGGTAGCGAGGATTGATTGTTTGAATTATTAAATCAATTTATAAATTTATAGAATTTTCTTTTAAGTAAAATAATAAGAATTTTTTAGAAGTGTACAAAGAGAATATCTAAGAGGCTTTTGTTGTATAAATGATATGAAATTGATGTGATATTCTCTTCTACTAATATGAAATAGGGTCAAAATTAGCTTTATGTTTTAAGGAATGTATTGAAAGATAATTTTTATCAATAGAGTAAAGTTCTTCTTATGTGTTTACTTACGTGATGGATGGTAGAATTATTGTTGTTCGAAGGAAGAAACAATTTACCTAAAACTCCCTCAAAGTTCTTACCCATATTGGAACTCATATGCCTTAGTGTGATCAAATTACTCTTCCCCTTGTGCAAACTCCCTACCCATTCTAAAAGTAGACATAAAGAGTTCTTATCTAGTTTACTGACAACATTGTCTTAAGTTTCCATATAACATTAACTTTGATAAGTTGTACACAATCATATATATATATATATATATATATATATATATATATATATATATATATATATATATATATATATATATATATAACATTATTTATTTCCTCCTCCTCCTTTTAAAAAAATCTCATTGTATTTATATTCTCCTTTATAATTATTATTCTTTCAAAAAGTTACACCCTTTCATAATTACAATCCACATGAAAAGTCACAACCCTTTATACTTGCAATCATTTCGAAAAGTCACAACCATTTATAATCATTATTTTTTCAAAAATTCATGATACTTAATAAGTGAGAAGCTTGGTACTGTTGAAAATGTAAATCATTATTGAGATTGAGTCCCAAATTATTTATTTATATTGATATATTTAAAAGATGTTTAATGTGTAAACTGTTCTTTTGTCATGTGTATGACTTCACGTCTTTACAGAGGCCCTATGTACATTATCGAATGGTGGTGATCTCTGAGATAATGAACACTTGTATGTGACGTTATAAGGTGATGACGTTACAATGATTAGTCTCACTGTCAAGATGGATATCATGTGACTTGATATCCATGCACATTGACTGGTTAGAATAATATCCTAGTAACACAAGGATTGGGCACCCTTAAACAATGATTCATTTATGAAATTCATCATGTTTCTACTTAGAACATCATGCTAGACTCATTTAATGTATCAATTCGAGAACGTGAACTTGAGATAGTGACTGCGAAGTTTATGCTTTAGTGCTTCTCAATAATCATCACTACTAAGGTAAAAGTAGTTCCTACAGGAAACTTATATTAGAAATTGAACTTATAGATTAATTCTTATCTTAAAGGAAAAACATAACAATAAATAAATAATGCCTTGGAAGTAAAACTATGTTGCAGGATACAGTCAATGGTTCTACTACTAGTGGCTGCAAGAACAACAATACTTAACAACTCAAAGGAAACTTAACTGAATTCTACTTAAGCATGAACAAAGAATTCAACTCCCGTGTAGGCCCCCATGAAAGTATGAATGAATTATAACTCGGAGATTGAAGTGAAAAACTATCATATATTCATTCAATAAAACATGGACACAATATAGAATATCAAAATGCTTTACTCTACTGCTTGATTACAACATGAATTTCTCAAAACATCTAACTAGCCTAGAAACATAAGTTCCAGCTTATTTAAAGGAAACTAAGAAAAACATAACACCTATAAACTAGGTCTTCCATTACATAGCATAATAAATTTTTGTTTTAGGAGCGACATCATCATTTATGCAAGAAGATAAGCCACATTCAATGCTTCAAATATATAGGAACCCTAGCAACTAGATTGTCTTGGACTAAATCAACAACTGCAAAGTGACAGAAGGAGTGGAGCTATAATGAACTCTAAAACAATCACCCATCTTGAAAGACCCACTCATCCTTTAGTCAGCGCTCATTGCTTGACTTATTCTTCTTACAAAAGGTTAACACAACAAAATCCAAGGCATAGATCATAATTAGTTTTCCCTATTTTAATGTAGCCTTGTCACACAACTGCAGGAGGTCTACCTATTAAAGCTAGAGAAGAAATATATTAGATTTACCATGACACTTATTAATCTAGATATATATTCAGTATTATCTTTAAGTTTCATAAGCATCAAATATACATATAGTTAAAACTTATAAACATAAAAGATTGTATCATGTTTATGAAAAACTATAAGATATTCAAGTTTGTACTTAGAAAATCATAAACAAAACACCCTATAAACTTGACTCGTCACACATGTCATGATAATTAGCATCTCTTGGACATTCTAATAAATATCATGAGACTTGATGTCAACTGAAGATTATTATGATCATTATGAGATAAGCATGGTGGATAAGTGTATATGTGGATATACCATGATTTATTATAGTAGACATCATGAGACTTTATGTCATTGCACATACCATAATGAAGATGTGTTATGAAGAATGTCATGTGATTTAATATTCTTGAGAAGCTTTTCATGTCTTTTGATATCACGAGTAAAGTGATATCACTATATACTTGGTTAGTTTTATCTTCCCTAGTAAGAGCTTGAGTGTTGAAAATTATAGCTTCAGTTAGATATATGATAATCAATAGCACTATATATATATATATATATATATATATATATATATATATATATATATATATATATATATATATATATATATATATATATATATATAAGTATACATTGTGTATACTTATATATATACATATGTATTCATATTGCTTGAAATAATATTAATCGTGTTGAAATTGATTATCAAATTGTAACATCATATGGTTCCAAGTGCATTGACAATTTGCACTTGCAGATTACTACTTACTAATAATTATCAATTTATGTTCCACTTATCCAGATCGAGCAATGATCATTGATGATCAAATGATTGACTAAATGTAGAGATTTAAATTAGATCAAGTTTGACCATATAATCTTCAAGTTTGATGATATTAAAAGTAATTTGTTCACTTGTGCAAATTAATATAAATCTCAATCACTAATGAGGCACCATTTTAGATAATGAAATGGTACAAAGGGAGGTGTCATGAAAGGACATGCCTCCACTTTGTGAAGACATGTCCACTCCTTAGACATTCCCTTTCATTATGTTTATATACTAGATCTAATTGGTCAAGAGAAGCATCAAAATCAATAAATGTTCTACCTCTTGGAGATCGAATACCACTAGATCATATTCAGACTCGTGAATCCATATTCAGTATTTTTCGGTATAGTACCAAGATTATCAATATTCTGATTACAACATGAAAAAAAAGTATAGTGATTTGTAAAAATCATATTTTGAAATAAATTCAATCTCTTTAAAACTTCCTTTGAGCAACAATAATTCTACCATCCATCACGCAATTAGACACATAAGGGGAAGGACCTTACTCATCATTACTAAAGGGAATTATCCTTTAATAAATTCCTTAAGACTAAAAGCTAATTTTGGCCCTATTTCATATTACCAGGAGTAAGGGGACATCACAAAATCTAGGTCATTCTGACTAAGATTGTATGAAAGGGATGCGTGGAAAGGCCAAAATAGAGGATGTATCACTCTAGAAGATTATGATGTTGGAATAGAATCTAAAGGGTGGTCAAGTTTAGGATGATGATGGTGAAATTCATGATGTGGATTTTAGCAATGATGTCTAACTTACAACTAAATATCACTTACATATGGGAGGGGATCACAACTTGGAAGAGGCAAGACCATGCTTAGGACCTAGAGGGACAACACGAGAATATTCAGGATCATTTGCCTATATTGAAGGAAGGGAGAAAAAAATTAATTGGGGATAACCTAGGTGGATAAGGTTCAAATAGGATTGACGAAGGTTATTAAATACAAGGAGAAGCAATGGATAAGGGAGTAGAGAATAATATAGAATGCACCTACTCTTTTCTTAGCCAAGTACTAGAGATAAATTTTGTGATGAACCCTAAATAGATATCCAAAAGGGACCACACAAAGGAGAATAACATGGATAATGTTTCCCCTTCAAGATGGAGGATCCTTTTTTAGAAAGAGTGATGCTTGAGGAAATCATATAGATGGATGTTCTACACTCAACAACTTGATTGACCTCTCTTATTCAGTGTGATTTAGATGATCAAGATGGAAGCATGAATTATGTAGTTAGAATACAAGTTATGGGGGAAATCAATAGGATATCCTTAGTATCCACTAGATTCCCCCTTTTTATTTAGGAACCATAAAAGAGGGATGAGTAAAATTGACTTTGTACTTCAGGATTGACTTGGGAGAAAAAAACATTGAGGATGCAAATACAACCCAAATTTCCAACCAAGACCCTAAAGGAATGTAGGCTTGTCATGGTTGAATGATGGTTTAAGCTCAAAAGAGGACATATTGAAGAAAGGAACAATTAGTCATACCTAGATGAAAGGAAAGAAGATGAAAATTGGGGAACAAAAAAAGGAGGAGGGAGGAAGTCCAGATAGTTTATTGGTAAACAAACCTATCACTACAAAAAAAAATCTTCAAAATGACCCTATTCACCTTTGTGAGCAGTGATAAATTGCAACACAATTACTATCATATTGCAATATTCTTCTATGTTTAAGAGGGGCATCACCCACTTATGATTGGGGAATTTGTATTCCTATGTAATTTTTACCTAAAAGTACAAAAAATATAGAAAACAAAACTAAAGGAAGACATAACATAAACCCCAACAACTGACATATGAATAGTAGCTGATTTAAAATGAATAATGATTCTATTACATAAGCTTTTATTTTAAACATTAATGCAATGGTGACAAAATAATAATAACAAACCTTGGCACACACAAAGTTAATCTATTTAAATACATCCACTTAAAGATACCAAGAAATGAATGTAGTTTGTCTAACTACTTGCATAAATCAGAGAGTATATTGGACTCCATCAATACATAATGAGATTACCAATCTGACATGTGAAAAATTTAGTAATAACAACTAATGAACACATTTGAGACATATGCTTAAATGCATTCTTCATTGTTTCTTTGAAGATACACAAATTTAAAGACACTTCTACACATTATGTGAATCCAAAATTCTATAGAGAAATTTCTCCATAATATCCCCTCTGCAAAAATTTTTCCCTCATTACATTCATAAACTTTTAGATTTATAGACTTCTAGTGTTACTAAATTTTCAAGTTAGTAACTACCCAAGTTAGAGTGTGGTAGTTATTCATGATTTTACAACCAACTCTATTTGTTTACAAAGTAATAGTCAAAATATTAACGTGTACAATAACTAAAACCTAAAGTTAACTTTAATCACAAGAGCTAACATAAGTCAATTTTGCAAAAAGGCAAGTAGAAACTACTGAAATTTTCAATTATAAGTTAGGCTAAGATATGCACCATGTTTTTCACTCATGAATCACCTTTCAAATTGAGGTATATCAAGTGTACCATTCTCACCATCTAAATGAAGGAATCTCTTTGTCAGTGTGAATGATCCAGGTACTTGAAAACTCATATCTTTGAAACATATTGAAATATTAGTTATTCTCTATGCATCTATGATAGAATCTATAGTGGATTTATTGACTTCGAGGTCTCGTATTTTTTTTCACTCTCTCTGTGATGCATAACTTAAAATAGTTGAATCAGATATATAAATTTGAATATGGCATTCTTTAAGTATTTTATTATTTTATTAATATTTTATAAATTTACTAATCTTCTATATTCTGACATTTATAAATATTGATAAGAAAAATTGAAAATTCAAATTAAAAACTTTATTATGAATACATCAATAAATTTTAGGATATCTAAATATCTTAAGTAATTAAATACTCATCTTTAGTGTTTCAAACAATAAAGAACATAGAACTTGGAATGTAGTTAAGATGTGCTTAAAAGAAGTAGGGCAATCTATATTTTGAATCTTGAAAAAGGAGATAGTTACTAGAATAAAATGTGTTGTATATCCTTCTCACTTAAAGTTTTTAAATAAACCTCTAGATATTAATGATCATGTTTAAATCATAGCAGAATGGGATGAATTCTCGTCAATATATTTCTACAATTGACACATCTCTAGCAAGGATTATATATATGGAATCCATTCGAGGTAGTCATGGGCCTACCTAGAGTAATTAGTATTTTAAATGTGGATAAAATGTAAAAAATATCATTGGCATCATCTATACAAACAAAAATGTGTATCCATATATGTATGAAGGGAGGTTTCATGGATTCAAACTTTACAGATATAGCTAACTAGCAGAAAGTGGAATCATGTTCTATATTTAATGTGGGTTATCTGAGCTAGGTGGGAGGATACATTTAGACATCCTTTGATTTTATTTACCATGTAGATCTTATAACACACTACTAGTACAGTTATGATAGAAATGTAAAACCTAACTTGGATCATTTTTTAGATGGCAAAAATGCCTTGAACTCTGCATTTCTCTTGACAAGGTCCCTAATAGTTAGCTCTTAAGATCTAAACACTAGAAGCTAAGTGTCACTCAAAAAAATATCAACCCTTTGGAGGCCTTATAGTATATAGAAACCTTAGTGATATATTCAAACTATACTTGAAAATTAGGTTGCATCTTTGCAACTAGTTTAAACAATAGAGACCTACAAATAACATGGTGCTAAAATCATTAGCTTATCAATCTTAAGTAGATACAATTTTTTCAATATTGACACAGAATAGTGAAAGCAGAAAATCCAATGATATGTGTTAGATTTTAGATTATATTAATGTTTTAAAGTGTAAAGTAATTGTCAAAGAGAAACGAAAGGTTCAAAGTTTATTTACCAATCAAATGTCCTTACTAAGAATATATTGACATTCATATTGTGCAAAACTTATTACCCTACAAATCATGTGTTTTTAAAAAATTCAATCAACACACTAAAGTTTGTCTTTCAAATGACCAATAAAGTGTGGCAAACAAGCTAAAGGATAGAGAAAATGGGAAAAGCTAAAAAAAGATGAAAAATATATATATGGAAATTGTGGAATATCATGTGAAACCTCAAAAGATACGTATATATCATGAAAATGATGAGAACAACTACCAACATCTAAAATATGTGGTAATTATGAATTTTTAAATGGCATATGTATGTACACTAATCAATACGAAGTAATGTTTTAACATAGATTTTCAATAAAATCCTTTTTCAAGAAAAAATTCACATGGCATCCAGATAGTTACTCATTTATTATACCGACTTGCAAGAGATCTATTTCTAGGTCTTCTATTTCAAAAATAAAATTCTAACTTGTCACAATCCTATCGACCTATTGTGATAGAGGATTGAGGGTAGAAGACGATATCGCCCATTCAAAAATCACAAATGAAAATAAGAGAAGATAGATGAAAACAACATGGAGGTCACCCATACAATGCTTGCAACAAGTGTAAGCATTAGTAAATATAATTTATATATTAACAATAAATCATTAGTAAAAATAGCATCATGGATTACTCACGAGTATCAAATTAAATGTGGGTGAAAGAAAATTATTTATTTGCATATCAAATATAAAATTCAAACTTTGAAAGAAAAATATAATATTCTTTTGAAATGTAGGTCAAAGCAGGGGTTTAAGAGGAGGTTTAAGCTCTATTTTTTAGAAAGAAGGTTGCTCCATGAACAAAATTTTGTGTGATTACAATACTATTCAGAGACTTCTTCCTCGAAGTAAAAAGGAAAATGATATATGTAGTTAATTTTTTAGAGAAAATATAGAAGACATAAGTATTGTAATCATGAGAATACTAATTCATTAATTTCACGTTTAAACTCTTAAGCTAGGATAAACTCAAAATTTATGTGACTACTACATTTAAAACATTTCTAAAAGTAATGAATAATTCCAACTTTATTTTATAAGAAGTGGGCTTCCATCAGACCCCAACCTAATATAACTTCATGATCACCTTTTTTGGACTATTAATTACTTTGGAATTATTTAACAACCTATTATTTCAGAGAGCTTGATTTCCTAGCCATATGCATAGTATCCACTATTTTCTATCTATTGTCCCTAGGGGTCACCTAGATCTTAGAAATGACAAAACTTAGTGTTGTTTTTTTTCTCCTCATTTTTTCCTTTTTTGGTACCTATTAAAGACACTTTGTTAGACATTCTTCTCAATATTCATCATTTCTTTCAAGAAAAATATTTTTCCCACAAGTTTTGTCAGCATCTCTACACTTTATTTGATCTATAATGAGCTTCACAAACTCTTGGTCACTTATTTTGTTCTTGTAAAGACAAATGGGTGGAACTTAACAACATTTTCATTTTCATTCATGGAGTGCAGATTGTTGTAGTGGTTTTGATTGTAATATGAGAGATGAATAGTCAGAGTATTTGTAATATCAAAATTATTTATCTGATATGGTTGGATCTTGAGGTGTTGGACACGAATGCTAGTGCAAGTCATCTTGGAGGTTGCTTGAATCTCATAATCATCTGCCAATGTTCCATCTTTTATCATTTTTTCATGATGCTCTTCAAAACTCATCTCTTCTTTTGGAAAAAAAGAAGGGCTCAAAATCTAAAAGATGTGCCAATATGTAGTCCACCACTGAACAATGATATTTTGAATGTTGGTTTTGGTCACCTTTAAGTTGATTTGCAAGGGCTCTGAAGAAACAATTTCCATTTAGTAGCATTTGTACCATTCTAAGGTTCAACTCATTCACCTAAAGCTCAAAATCAGCTTGCCTATTATCCTCTTTTTCCTCTTCATCCAAGAGAACACATAATAACTAAAATATGTAATCATCTTTCTTGGTGGGTGTTCCAGGTTTAGGAAGAGAGTACGTGATGGACTTATGCTTATTCCTAAGTTATACTTAACCCTCACCATTTTCACAGTTTGCAAAAATAGAAGATAAATTTTCAAAAAAATGGTCACAAATTGATGGAGAAAGTCTTAACCAACCAATATAGGATATGAGAAACAATTGAACTACTTGTCAGTTTCTTATGCGAATTTGGAAAATGGATAAATGTAAATCCATTCGTAGGGACCATTCTAAATCATCACAAAGATTCTAATTGCATTAAAAGTTAAAGCTCTAATTATTAAATACATAATAATTAAAATAAAACATCAAAAATAATTATATATAAAATAGATTTCATGGTACAACTATAATTAACTATTTAAAATAAAATAATACTTTGAGGACATGCAAACTAACCGATTTAAAAGTTCACAATTATGTTGTGTGTGTGTGTGTGCACACACGTGTGTACACACCTATGATGTAGGAGAGACATCTTGGGTGTAAGGGCAATCTTGCATCACCGAAAAACATTTCTATTTCTATTTTTGTCTTTTCAATAAGGGTTATTTCAGTGTAAAGTTGTTGTTTATGGAAGCTTTTATTTTAGTAAGCTGGTCATGTGAGCTCAATATGTTTTAATTTCTTAGATGGAGGTTCATCTTAGATATATTATCCTATCAAGTGACTTTCGTTGCATATCATATGTATTAGTGAAGTTATTGTAGATTTTCGGTATGAATTTTTGTTATTAAAACTTTACGCTCAATGATGAAGGCCTAAATGGCTCCAAAATGAGGTCAAACATCAGTTGATTGATGCTTGAGCAATCATCTAGAGTAGAATAGAAGTTGTCATTTTTGAAAAGGGGTTATAATATCCAATTGGGTCAACAGTTTGTAAGTTATGCTCTCCAAAAGTTGGGACATCCAAAAATATAATTTATAAATTGTCTTAAGTCAATTCTTTGAAATAAAGTGTAATAGAATAATATAATTTGAGGTTGGTTGACCTCAAGAATTAGGGCTAACGTCTAAAACCTTCCCGAGCGATGGAAAATACCTATATAAGCAAGGCCCGTAGGTTGTCTAAGGTAGTTATGGGTGATAGTTCATAGGTCTATCTTGCATATTATTATATGGAAGGCACTCAAGTAGGTTTACATATTGTATTTCTAAATTTTGCAATTCTACACTTGTGGAGATAATAAGAAGCCTATAGTTTGTTCTTGCACATTTTTGTTGTTTTCTATTTTTTATTTTATGTTTATGGTATTAAAGGGAGCACCCTTCATCAAGTAGTATTAGAGCAGGATTTCTTGAGTGTGTGGACAGATCACCGACTACGAGGCACTTTGCGCCAAAACTATGGTTTGCGACAAGCATTTAGATAGATCGTCGATTGCGAGGTAGTTTGTACTAAGGTTTCAACAATAAGTGCAAAAATGCCTCCATGAAGGGAATGAAGCGAAAGAGCCATAGGTGTGACACTTGAGGGTTTTAGAGCCCTCTAGAGACAAATGCAAGCATTACAAGAATAAATGCATAGAGGGATGCATCTTGTTGTAAGAGATAAAAGCGAGGATGAAAGAGAAGATGTTGATCAAGAAGAAGAAGAGGAAGTTCTAAACCCTAAGGAAGAAAGGCTTTTTAGGGTCATTTTGAAGATTGGGAAAAAACCTAAGTTTGAGGTTCCCACATTTTTGGGAAATCTTAACCTAGAGGAATTGATCGATTGGATCAATGAATTGGAATAATATTTTGAGTATGAAGATATTGAGGATCCTGATAGGGTCAAGTTTGTGAAGGCTTGACTAAAGGGTCATGCAAAGATCTGGTGGCAAGAGATCCAATTAGATTGAAATAGAAGAAAAAGGAGAAAACCACAAGATGGGATTGAATGGCAGATAAATTGAAGCAACAATTCATTCATGTTGATTGTGAGCTTGATTTGGTGAATAAAATGTAACGGTTGAAGCAAGTTGGAAGATCTGCTTAGGAGTATACAAAAGATTTCTAATGAGTTCTCATCAGAACAAGCCATGCAGAAGCTGACAAGGAGAAAGTTGCATGTTACTTATATGGATTGAGGTCAACCATTCAAGAAGAGTTAAGTTTGGTTCAAATGAGCAGTATTGAGGAGCATACCAATTTTCCCTAAGAGTGGAGGAGAAGACAAACAAGAAGATTGATAGTTGAAATAATTGGAAAGGTCATGGTGGAAGACCTAGTGGATGGTCTTATGGAGGTCAAAATGAAGATTAGAAGAAGAAGAATGAGGCCAACAGTAGCAGTCAAAACCAGAGGGGAAACAATTTCAAACATTTTCATGATCACAATAATAGATATCAAGGAGAAAGACGAAGAGAGTAAGGATCTGGAAGTGGAGGTTTTTGTGGAATATATTTTTATGATGGAGAAGAAGGGCATAGAGCATTTGGATTCCCCCAACACCAAGGAAGGACATAGAGGTGAACCAAAGGTCAGGCCAGAGTTGCACATGTGGATGAAAATGTCAAATTATCACATTTTGAAGATGTTGAAAGAACAGAAGTCTAGTTAATATAAGAGTCCTACTAAGTGGTTATAATGAACTAGATTAGAGGAGGAGTTTATTTTGAACCAAGTGCAAGTGTGAAGATAAATGTTGTGATGAGGAAGCACTGACAATTCGGTGATAGATGAGATGATCACAAAGTTAAAGCTCACGTGACACTCATGTCCATATTGTGTGGGTATAGGATAACCACAAGGTCATGGTTAGTGAACAATGTGTAGTGAAGTTCAAGATTAGAAGCTACCATGATGAGGTATTATGTGATATCATACCTATGGACATATGCCATATGTTCTTGGGTAGGTCGTGGTAATTTGATAGGCATGTTGTGCATGATGGTTGTGTGAATACCTAAACTTTGACCGAGGATAGAGTGAAACATAACTTGAAGCAATTGAAGGATAAAGAAGAAAAGGTATGTAGTACTACCAAAGTATGTTTTGTTGATGGAAATAAATTCCTAGAGGGTATGAGGCATGAGCATATGTTTTTTTCTATAATTCCTAAAGATTAAAAAAGAGAGTAGAAGAGATACCTACATAAGCGGTCAATTTGTTGGGTAAGTTTCCAGATATTGTATATGATAATGTGTGTCATGGATTACTACTAGTAAGAAAGATCAATCACCAGATGGATTTGATTCCAGTAGCTAGTTTTCTAAATAAGGAAGTGTACAAAATGACACCAATGAAAAGTGAAGAGTTGAGAAAACAAGTACATGAGTTATTGTGGAAGGGGTTGCTTCGATAGAGTTTGAGTCCATGTGATGTACCAACAGTATTAGCACCAAAAAAGAATGTAGAATGGAGGAGGTGTACAACAAGATCACAATCAAGTACAAATTTCAATTGGCCCAAAAATGGATGATATTATGGACTATTTGAGCGAAGCTGTGTATTTCACAAAGATAGATCTGAAGAGTGGGTACCATTAGATTTAGATCAAATACATAGATGAATGGAAGACTATCTTCAAGACTAGAGAATGGTTGTATGAGTGGTTAGTCATGCCTTTCATGCCAACCAATGCATCGAGCACTTTCATACAACTCATGAATAAAGTACTGAAGGAATTTATGGGTAGGTTTTTAACTGTTTACCTAGATGAAATTCTGATCTTTAGTAAGACATTGGAGGAGCATATAATGCATAATTGTAGGGTGTTCCAAAAGTTGAGAAAAGAAAAGTTGTTGATTAACCTAAAGAAATGTAGTTTTGTGAAGGAATCATTATATCTGGGATTTGTTGTTTCAGTAGAAGGTCTGAAAATGGACCCTAAGAAAGTGAAGGCTATCCTCAAATGACCCACTCTAAGGAATGTTACTGAGGTGAGATCTTTTCATGGATTGACTAGTTTTTATAGAAAGTTTATTAGAAGTTTTAGCAGTATTTTTGGACCCCTAACTAAAATAATAAGAGGGGATAGGATAGATTTTAATTGGACTATAGGAGCAGATAAGAGTTTTAATTTGTTGAAATAGAAAGTTATAAAACAACTCATTTCAACACTTCCAGATTTTAACAAGGCATTTCAAGTAGACTGTGATGTTAGTGGTACTGCAATAGTAGTTGTTTTGAATAAGGAAGGTAGACTTGTTGCGTATTTCAATGAGAAGTTGAATGATGCCAAAAGAAAGTATTTTGTTTATGATCATGCATTTTATGCTATAGTTCAAGCATTGAAGAAGTGGAGGCAATATATTCTTCCTAAGGATTTTATATATATATTAATCATTAAGCTTTGCAAAAATTGAATAGTCAAGGAAAATTGAATCATAGGCATTTGAAGTGGGTTAATTTTTTGCATAGTTACCCATTTATTTTGAAATATAGGTGTGGGAAGTCTAATAGGGTTGCAGATGCTCTTGGTAGTAGATAACTTTTATTGACAAATATATAGATTGAGGTGGTTGGGTTCACGAAACTCACAAGTTTGTATCCAAATGATCCATATTTTGGTGAAGCTTAGAAAGCTTGTCCATAACCTATTACTTTTGTTAATGAGAATTATTACTAGCCATAGTTTCAACAATATGTCAATAAGTTTGTATAGAGTTGTAGAGTATGTCAGATGGAAAAAGTAGTGAAGCGGACTATGTGTCAGTCATTACCTAAATCAGATAGGTATTGGGAGGATGTTAGCATGAATTTTGTTCTTGGTTTACCAAGGGCTCAACAAGGTTATGAATTAGTTTTTTAGCAATTGAAAGGTCTTCAAAGATGACAAATTTCATTCCCTGCAAGGATACTAGTGATCTTGTTCATGTGGTAGAGTTATTTTTCAGAGAAGTGGTCAGACAACATGGTTTACCAAAGTGTGTAGTTTCATATTACCAAGTTTTTTGGGTATTTATAGCGCACATTATGGAAGAAGTTGAAGATAGATTTGACGTTCAACTCATCACATCATCCACAAACCGATGGACAGACAAAGATGGTGAATAGGAGTTTAGGGATCTTGCTGAGATGTTTGGTTGAAGATAAACCAAAGGATGCGATTTGATCTTACCACAAGCGAAATTTGAATATAATAATTCTATCAACAAGAGTGTCGGTAAACCACCATTTCATATTGTATAAGGGAGCAGTCCTCTAAACGCTTCAAAATTGAGGAAGTTGGATAAAGGAGAGATAAGTAGTGCTGAATTTGAGCATTTTGTCGAACACTTGAAGAACATCTGCGAGGAGGTGAGGGAACATACTACCAAGACGAATGCACAATACAAGGATAAGAAATATGAGAAAATGAGGTATAAGGAATTTCAGGTTGGGGATGAAGTCATGGTTCATTTGAGGAAGGAGAGATTTCTAGTAGGTACATATAATGAGTAGAAAATAAAGAAGTTTTGACCATGTATGATAGTGAACAAGCATGATTCAAGAAACTTCCATGAAGTAGAATTGTCTGCTAGATTGAATATTTCACGAGTATTTAATATTTCATATTTAATAGAGTATTATGATAGAGACATTGAAGATCAGGTCATAGAAGCATAGTGGAGTATTCTAGCAACTACTTTATCTACAAAGAAGATTGAGGAGATACTAGACAATCATGTTGGGATAAGTACAAGGAACTGAACACGTGAAAAATACATGGTCAAATGGAACAGGCAACCAAAAGAAGATTCATCATGGATGACAAAGAAGGAGGTTAACCCTCTTGGTTTTCCTCTAAATACTTGAAATGTGATAGGGTCACTTCTCAAATTACTCCAAGTGTTTGATATAGGAGCATCCTGGGTGTAAGGGAAATCTCTTGCATTACCAAAAAACAATTCTATTGCTTTTTTTGTCTTTTTAATAGAGGTTATTTCAGTGCAGAGTTGTTGTTTGTTGAAGCTTTCTATTTTAGTAAGTTGGTCATGTGAACTAAGAATGTTCTAATTTCATATATGGAGGTTTATCTTAGATATATCAACATGCTAGATGAGTCTCATTGCCATATCATATGTATTAGTGAATTTATTGCATATTTTTAGTATGAAGTTTTTGTATCAAAACTTCAAGATCAACGATGAAGGTATAAATGGTTCCAAAATGAGGTCAAACCTCAGTCGATGGACGCTTGCACAATCAACTAGTGTAGAACAAAAGTTGTCATTTCGAAAAGGGGTTACAATAGCTAATCGGGTCAACAATTTATAAGTTATGGTCTCCAAAAGTTGGGTCATCCAAGAATGTAATTTGTAAATTGTTTTGAGTCAATTCTATGTAATAAAGTGTAATAAAATAATATAATTTGAGGTTGCTCGATCTCAAGAGTTAGGACTAACTGTCTAGAACCTTCCTGAGTAGTGGAAACTACTTATATAAGGAAGGCCTGTAGGTTGTCTAAGGTAGTTCTGGGTGATGGTTCATAGCTCTGTCTTGCAAATTGTTGTAAGGAAGATGCACATGTGGATTTTGTTAGAGTAATTAGTGGTTTTCACTTATTAATTAAATCACTTTGATTTAATTAAATAAGTTGCCTATTACTCTAGTTTTCTTAAGCTATCGCGTAGGTGCATATAGTTAATATTTTATTAATTATAATGTACAACCTAGCTTTTTTAGGCTTTAGGTTACTCTTTTTAGGTTTCGATCTCCTTTATAAGGATTGATCTCTTTGTAAATTTATTAAGAATCTGTTGTTTAATATTTTTCTTCTTCGTCTAAGTTTTTCAAATCAAATCCTTGCCTCTTCTTGTCTTTTTCTTCTTTGTCACAGGTTTTTTGCATGCAAGTTTTCTTGGGCTTCATGGATTTGTTATGCGCTTTTGCTCAAATCCTACATGGCATCAGAGCCAGATCTGATGTAGCTTGTTCGATGTTTCAAAAAAAAGGGAGAACAAGTGTTTAGCGAATCAGCTCTGGTGTTTTTTCAAATTTTTTCTAAGAAAACAGGGGGTTCACTGATTTTCAGAGTAGTTTGAGGCCAAAAAGATCTCACGGATGGATTCAGAAGGCGTCAAAACCCCCGTTTCCATATAAAATTTGTCTGATTTGGACAACGTTGATCTAGGAGGCAAAAAAAATTTGTTGTACAAGGTCGTACGACCTCTACACGCAATCTGAGATGTGGAAAATAAAATAAAAAGCATAGCGGTTTATTTTTACCTGCAGCGGTTAGTTAGCCGTAGCGGAACCGCTAGCGGTTAATTGCTACAGTCACCGCTGGCGGTCCGCCAGTGGCCCGCAGTGGCTCCCCTGCGGCCCCACCGCCGCTCTGCCCCGCTGTGGCCCTCCACCCTCCCACCACCCCGGTCGCCGCTCCACCTATGGTGCGGGGGTGGCTGTGTTTTTTTTAATTTAAAAAAAAAATTCATGCATTTCAGAGGGCTTGGTGGTTTTTTCTCCGTAACTTGAGCATACATACATATTTTTTCGATCCGAAAAATGTGTCGAAAAGCTGGTTTTGAGGTGGAGATATTGGTATAGGTGTTTTTGAGTTTTGATGTAGTTTGGTTGCTTGTTTTGGCAGTCAAAGCCATATGTTCTGTTTTGCACTCCGAGAGGCATATCTTGAGCATCCGATCTCTAATTTTGGACTTCTTTATATCGCTAGAAAGCTCTTTCTGTGCTCTTTTTAGTGATGCTAGTTGTTGTTCTAGATTTTGCTCCAAGTACATTTTATTCAGCCTTCTGCATTTTTGCATGCTGGTGGATATCCTAGCTGTTTTAGGTCTGGGGATCGATTTTGTTGCTTTAGATGCTTTGTTTTGGGTTGTACTTTCTATTGTACTAGCCTTATGCTTTTTCTGATCATTGTTGATATTCATTGTAAGCATCTTTTTGCAAACACATTGAGATAAAGTGCCACTCTTACATTTCGGGATCTTTTTCATCATTGTGATTCGTTGTACTCGCACTATTTTATAAAGTGCCATGGGGGGGAATAGTTGTTTGCTTCTTATAGGCCCTCTTTCTCTTTTGCCTCATGCAGTGTCGATGACACGTGCCTTTATTGGTGTTTATACCTCACTCTCGATGTGTCTAGTTCCTGTGTTGTAGGAGATTTTTTGGCCCACCTTTTCAAATGTCTGTCACCCCATCTGCATTAAGAGGGGGTTATTATGTTGTTATAATGCTTCCTTGGTTCGATGGTTTGTTAGTGTGAACTATGTATTTAGTACTTGATCCTACATACTAGGTGATTGTAGTGGCTGACTACCTATGCATTTCAGTGAGATGGATCATCTACCATATAGACACGCTCGGTTCGTGCCTTCTATTTCCATGGAGGTTCTACAGATCAACACCTTTTGATAGAGTTTTGCGGCTTTTCATGCTTCAGTGGTTCTCTTCATGATCTCTCTTTGTTCCTATCTTCTGGAACATTCTTTGCTATCTATTTTTGGAGTAGGGTTTTTCCCATGTGGTTTTCTCTATTTCTCCAGTTTACAGAGATTTCCTTGTATTGGGTACCTGATCAAGCCTTGTTGCCGGGACCCACTTTTCTGCTTTCATAGCTGTACTAGGTTAGCTTACCTCCTGAGCTTCGCTTAAGGGGGGGTGTTAGAGTAATTAGTTATTTTCACTTATTAATTAAATCACTTTGATTTAATTAAATAAGTTGCCTATTACTCTAATTTTCTTAAGCTATCTCGTAGGTACATATAATTAATATTTTATTAATTATAATGTACAACCTAGCTTTTTTAGGCTTTAGGTTACCCTTTTCAAGTTTTGATCTCCTTTATAAGGATTGATCTCTTTGTAAATTTATCAAGAATCCGTTGAATAATATTTTTCTTCTTCGTCTAAGTTTTTCAGATCAAACCCTTGCCTCTTCTTGTCTTTTTCTTCTTCGTGACAAGTTTTCTGCATGCAGGTTTTCTTGGGCTTTGTGGATTTGTTATGCACTTTTGCTCAAATCCTACAGATTTGCATATTGTATTTCTGAATTTTGTAATTCCACACTTACGAAGATAATAAGGAGCCCATATTTTGTTCTCACAAATTGTTGTTGTTCTCTATTTTATGTTGTATGTTTGTGACATTAAGGGGAGCATCCTTCATGTGTGTGTGTGTTAGGTTGTCTTATAAAAAATTAAAAATGTGATTATATTATCTAAATTAAATATTTATAAATATATAAATTAGGATATATATTTTGATAATAATATTATAATATAGTATATATTATATCATAAATAATAATTGTATGATATTTAAACAATATATAATAAGAGCTCTAGAAGAGCTTGAGTTCCTCCCTTGTGCAAGGGTTAGAAATAGATGAGACATGTTATTGTTATTTGTACATAATTTTGATTAGTTATCTAGATAAGCCAATTTGCAAGGGCATAAATCATGTATCTTCCATCATATATGATTTACACTGAGACAAATTTCTAGGCTATTGTAGTAGGTGCATAGTATTCATAGGTTTACTAGATAAGCCAATCTTTAAGAGCATAAATTGTTTATTGACTTCTTAAAATTTTTATGATAATTACATTAACTTAATATAACGTTGCTTATTAATTTCAAGAAGGTTCAAAATATTTGTAATAATAGGTCTGCCCAAATACATATTTGACAATATAGAAATAAATAATCTCACTTTAATGAGATTTATAATAATAAAAAAATATTATATATATATATATATATATATATATATATATATATATATATATATATATATATATATATATATATATATATATATATATATATATATATATATATATATATATATATATATATATATATATATATATATATATATATATATATATATATATATATAGCAAAAGTGGACTAGCCACTATATATATTTTATTAATAAAACCTGATTCAAAGTCTTAACCGGGAAAGAATCAGGAAAGAAAATCTAACATCATTGATGTTACATAAAAAGAGTTAGAAAGTATTCACCTATTATAATACTGGCTGCAAGAAAGCCAGCAACAACATCTCAAAACAAAATCCCCCAGATCTATACACTATAAGAACTCATGTCACATTAACTCTACAACTAGCAACGAACTCAATGTCATATGAGCCCACTTACTTGCAAGTTTTTTTATTTGATGTAATAACTTTATGAAATTCTTCATCAAGAATAGTATTGCCAAGTGGAATGGTCCTTTCTTGATGGAAATCGTCACAACCCCTGTTAGCTAAATAATCAGCCAAACCATTTTCTTCACGAAGGGTATGTGAGATAAGGACTTCAACAAATGAGTCTAACAGGAGCCAAATTTATTGAAGGATATAAGCTAGTTTCCAATTATGGGATACTATTTTAATACAAGCAGTGATTATTACCATGGAATCCCCTTCCACCTGAATGTTGCGAAAGCCAACTTGTTTTGCCAAGACCAATTTGAGAAACAGTGCTTGTGCTTCTACCATATTATTTGAACCATGAGGAAGGGGAGAAGATGTGAAAGCTAGTACATCACCATGGTGATCTCAAATGCATACACCAACACTAGATTGGCCTGGATTTCTCCGAGATGAACCATCAAAGTTTAGTTTTATTTTTCGACAATAGGTGGAACCCAATGTACTTTATCTTTGTAATGCGACAAAGCTGCACTTGATTGATGACACCAACCAATAGGCACAAGGATGTTTTTCCACTCATGAATAATAACACTATTCGAGGAAGACAATACTGAGTTGCATTTGAGTTTTGAGAGGCTAGTGTTTACCACTTCTGAAATGGATTTTTCAATAGAACTGAGAACATTTTCAATTGTGGAAGGGTGTTGACGGAAGATTCTCTTGTTCTGTTCCCACCATAAGGCCCAAACCACTAAAGTCGGAATGTAATTCCAAAGGTTGGAGAAGAGTGAATTGGTTTAAAGCTCAGGACAAGACTAAAAGAGATCCCATAATTTATTTGGAAGGGGAGTGAGATAATGAAGTTTGGAAAGTATAAATAACCAACATTGCTGGGAAAAATGACATTTGAGGAAAAGATGATCCCCAGTTTTAATATCTTAGTTACAAAGAAGACAATTGAAAGGGTGAGAGATATTAAATTATTTTAATATTATAAATGTAATTTTAATATTTTAATTAATAAATATATACTTGCAATTATATAAAATAATATATAAAAATTTATTATATTAATATTTTTAGATATTAATATGTACAATTATAATTTCAACTATTAATGATAAATATTAAATTGTAATTTCAAATTTTATAAACATAACTAACATTTATAATTAACAAGGTTTATTAGTCAAACTATATTAAAGACCTATACAAAATCTACTAAAAAAAATACCAACTTATAAAAGAGAAAAAGAAAAGAAAAGAAATAAATCATAAACTAATTTTTATCTAAAAATTTAATTTTCCTCGTTACTTGCCATTAAATATTTCCTCATCATTTTTAACCATCTTTATTCTATTTTATTTAGGAAGGGAAGATAAAAATAGTGAAGAGATTTATCATGAGGAAATCAGTTAGGATTAATTGCAGTCGTTATGTTGAGTTTGGATTATGTAATGCCCCGCCAAGAGATCCAAAGAATTTCACTAAGTTTACCAAACAATTTTTTTTTTAAAACATGAAAGTAAAACCATACACAACACTTGCGGAAGCAATAATAACATCCAACTGAAAATAACATAACATAATAGTTACATTTTTTAAAGATCCCTTAACGTTGAATTACTTCTAATCTTAACTATCCATCTAACATCACATCCTTAACAATGAAATAACAAAGATACATCCAATATACTTAAACAATATACAAGTGTCCTTTTTGTAACTACATTTTAGTTTAGCTCAATCATCCACTGTACATGATACAAGGTTTGAAAAGCTTAAAAGAATAAACATCCATGTAAATAAAGTACATCATCATCCAATATTAATCCATCATAAAAGATAACCATACATCACAAACATAACTAACTAAGTGCACGGTTCCTCCCAACCGTTAATAGCATCATTAGACCATCTTGGATCCTAGCCATCCCTCCGTGCGTAACATTCCAAAGCACTGAAGAGATCATCGGTATTAACATAGTAGGAATGTCACCCCTAAAACATCCTACAAATATGCAAAGTAAAGCATAGGATACCATCATCTAACACATGCAAATCATCAAAACAAGAACATACCAGTAAATACATCCATCATAAGGTATATCATCTACCATAATGATCCAAGAATAGAATGAAGATAAATACCAACCAAGAATACTCCAGCCACGGTGTCTCAATGGATCTCAAATGATAAGAGTGGAAAATAAACTACCACCCGACCGCGTGGTACCTAAGTGGTCCACTCCCACCGTGATGAGGAGATAATCTCAAGTCCCAAACAGGCTATCAAAATTACAAAGCATAAATCTCTATGGGTCCAGGAATCCTAAAAGTATACTAACTCAAAGGTTCCAACACACACAAAACTGACATCTAATTCCCAGAGGCACACAATGACATGTAGGAAACCTACTATGCAAGCGGGAAAGTGTCATCGCATTTATCTCGTACAAGTTACCCTGGCAGTTAGCTAAACTCCACGGGTCCATACAGATCTCATGCGGCCACTAGTATCCTCTCATACTGACGAGGCATACTATGGAATGCAATGGTCGCAACTATGCGTCTCACAACTCCCATCCTAGCCTGTACAAGCGCTCAAGGCATGGGCGAGAACCAAAACTCTTATCTTTTTAGGTTCATTTAATCCCCATTTAGTGTGTAAATGTTATCACTTATTAACCAAACTTACAATGAGTTACCCTGGCAGCCTCTTAGGGCCTCGGCCCCCATTGCAAGCCACTTCCCGACACTACAAGTAGATTACCTACCCTAATGCTCATGGAATCATAAATCACCACAGTCCTGTACAAGCGACTGTAAAGAAAATCCAAAAGATAATCCATAAGAAGAATCATCATATATCCACAATATAAGCATCAAATGTCCATAATAAGAATCATCAAATCTCCAAGATAAGAATCATCAAAATCTCCATGAGCATCTGAAAAGCATCCATAGAAAATCATGATCACAACAGTTCTCTATTGGCAACTGAAGGCATCACTGATAATCATAAGTATCCATTGGTTCTCAATAACCAAAATATATCATCACATCCATTGGTTCTCAACAAGCAACCAAGAATATCTCAAAATCATACTGATCGAAGACTCCAAAATGGTTGAGTCAAACATGTCACAACATGACATCATCAAGAATAAATCCACATCATAGTCCCATCATGGTGACTAGAAAATAATCTAAGGATAACTGATCAATGACTCAAAAATGATTAGCTCAGGTATCTCATACACATACATCTCAGCTTCACACATGAAGATTGATGAACAATAACAAACATTTCATAGAGCATACAATCACATAACCATGGTTGGGCTTATAAAGATCGAGACCAAAAAGATCAACATACCATCACATCTCATAACCCCCGAGCCTCTGGTAACAACCTAGGACTGGTCAACACTAGTCAACCCAAGACCCAAAACCCAAAACAAGAAGCATATAGAATACACGATGCAGACACATGTTTTGGTTTACTAAATTCACATAGTTGAATAATGTGTAGAGTTTCCAGTTTTCCATTTTCAAGTATACCTCAAGTGTCTAAGTTTCATCATTTGACCTACAAGTCAACCCAATTGTTTCCCTGATAGCATTATCCTAAGAATAACTTAAGAATAACTATTTACTCATTAAACTGATCATCATTGAACTTTAATTAAATTGTCCTTTATATTTAACCATGATCCATATTCTAATTGATTAACTCTTCTTATCATTACTTCAACTTTTCAAATAAATCAAGGATCATTAATCGTTAAATTATAAGAGAGCCAATTATCAATCTTCGAATAAGATATCATAACTTAATTAGAATGATCAATTAAATCCATCAATTAACATTGGCACACCATCCATGACCTATTATCATTCTAATAATTCGTAATTGTGACTAAATTAAATATTATCAAAATTTAAGCCTTTAATTCAATCGTTATTATCATTGACAATCTTATAACATCTAAAGTCATAATTCAAGTCATAAGACTTATCAATTTTGATATCAATATTTCTATAATCTCATTAAAAGAATTATATCAATTAAGTCTCAATTACACAACTTAATTATTAAATCCAATTAACTCTATTAATTGATTTAATTAATAATTTCACAATCAAACCATCAACCCAATAAGTATTAGTTGACTAACAATAGTTTGTACGTCAAAGTCAACTTCAATCCAATACACAAATATTAATATTTTAATAATAATAATATTAACAAGTTATTTTGGAAATCTTATCCATAATGACTACATTCATCCTTCTTAACGATTTCGTATTAATGATAATCATTTCCTAGTTAAATCTCTATCGCATTTAATTATATTGACAACTCATTAATCAATTATAATCCAAATCCAAAAACTAATATCTTTACAAGACTTGAACCGTTAAATAATCTCTACTAGATTAACTTTAATCAGATTATTTGATATCTATTTAAACTATTTATTATTTATTAATAGTTTGTTAGACCCAACAAACATTAATAAATAAACTAATCACAATTATAAATAGTCGATCTAGAGAATCCTTACATAAACTTCATTAGTCAATATTTAACTAACTCTTAGTATGATTAAGGTATAACAATAAGATACCTAATAATTCGAACGTATTAACATTAACATAATTAATGTTATAACAATGTTATAATGTAGAAATGACCCATTGTCCAATATCAATAAAATTTCGAATTACTTAATTTAAAATCATCTCGTAATATAAAATTGCCATCTCCAAATTATTTAACATATATTAAATGTTATTTAATACATATTAAATGTTATAAAAGTCCTAACGAATCCAATATCTGTAACGAATTCAATATCTCTTTTCAATTTAATAATAATTAACAAATTATTATTAAATTAATAAACCATACTTAATCTTGATTATTAACATCTATATATAATTATCATGTTCCATTATTAACAAATATATATATATATATATATATATATATATATATATATATAATATTAAATCTTTATCACATTATAACATTAAAACTAATTAATAACAAATATTAACATTGATTAATTTATATATTTTCTAAATCATAATATTATAACATAATATATAATGTTTTAAACATTATTCATGCCTTAAAACAAAGGAAGGTTATAGTTATAACCGCCGGCCACATTGTGTGCGGCCTGCGGATCGGAGGTACCCTGCGATCTCGCAGGTCTGCAGTACGTCTGCGCAGGAAATAAAGAGGGTGGGGGTGCGGTTGGGATAAACCCCGCCCACCCCAACATTATATATATAATCAGTCTTTTTTTTTTAAAATAATGTGCATAAACAATTATAACGTTCCATGCAAATTCAAATTTCTACTATATATATATTTTAACTATCGCGTATTAGCAAAGGTATGTATATGTATATGTATATGTATATGTATATGTATATCTATATATATATATATATATATATATATATATATATATATATATATATATATATATATATATATATATATATATATATATATATATATATATATATATATATATATATATATATATATATATATATATATTACAAATCAGTATCATAGCGATGGAAATACATAAATATATATATGTACTCATATATATTTATATATAAAAGTATGCGGATTGCATATATATATATATATTTTAGAAAGGGAACATAGATATATATATATGAAACTTTAAATAAGAAGGGCTTTCAAAATCCATTAAATTAAGAATTTCCTCTTTAGAATAATTGTTGTAAATTTAACCATAGATTTCTCAAATAGGTTGACTATAGATTTAGAAACCCTTTTCAAATTTATTTACAAATTTGATTCTAATTCGAACCCAAACCCGTTTAGATCTAATGTCTCTTTAATTGGATCTAGGGTTTTCTAATGTTTTCTACTCAACCAATAACATATCTAGATTCCAATTCCAAATTTCAAATTCATTCATGGAATATAATCAAACACATATATCAAACATGATGAAGACAGGTAAAGAAATGGTGCGAAGAGAATATGTGATTATCACGAATGCACCTGGACACTGATGCTAATTTTTCCATGCCTCAGAAGTCCATAGAAAATCCTTTCCTTCTCCATCATTTGCAATCCTTCCAAGATCCAAGCCAACCGAGAATCTCCAAGTGACTAAAAATGCTAGAAGGAGCATAGAAGCATATAGAAAATAAATGAGCGTGAAGAAGAATATGAGCTTGTAGCTTGTAGCTTCCATTAAGCTTCCATTAAGCTTGCATTAAGCTTCCATAAAGCTCTCATTTTTTTTGCTTGTAGCTTCCATTCAACTTTCCTTTAAGCTTCCATGAGGCTTCCACTTTTTTGCTTGTCAAAACACACTAGGAGAGCCTCAATTTAAAGGCCTCTAAGATGCATCTAGAGTGTCTCTAGAGACAACTAGAAGATAAGTGTGACAACCAAGCATGGGCCTTCTCCAACCTTCTAGATAAGTCCTAAGGTTGTAGACACCATGTGCTCAAATAAAATGCTAACTCCCAAGTGTAGACAACTAGTGCATTCTTAGAGTGCAAACTTCTGTGTTGTCTACATGACAACTCTCGAGAATTTGCCAACTCCTATGTGATCAATTATTAAAATAATACACAATAATTAATATAATATTTAATTTACTCTTTTCAATTTAATTTATTTATTTATTAAATCTCATGCACAAACTTTAATAATTCCACTTTTCAATCTTAATATATTTATATTTTAATCACATGAGATCTAGAATCTTTTAATAATTTAAATATATCTTCCACTTTTAAATTTCATTTTCCAAAACTTAATTGCTAAAATATTTATTAGTTTTAATAATAATATTATTTAGTCATTTATTTAAAAATGAACTCCAAATATATTATTATTAAAATAAATGTTGTCACATTCCAAATTTAATATTATAACTTTTATTTTCAAATTTAATTATTATATTTAATTAATTTCCCAGTTAATTAAATTAAATAAATATTAAAATACCATATTAATTTTTCATTAAATTAAACCATTAATTAAATCTTTTAATTAGGCTTAATTATTAGAAAATACATCAAAGACTCATAAAGATAAAAATATGAAAACCCATCATAGCCAAAATACATACAAAATCAAACCAAGGGTTTAAATCATGAATTACGTTATCCAACATATTCGGAGGGTACTCAACTCAGATACTTGTCCTAATTTTCAATTAGGACAAATGGCTTAAAGGGTTGGGATTTGGACTTGAGAATTTATCTCCTCTCTCTTATCATTGAGATAATATGATAGGGTACGCTCATCCTGACAAATTCAGGGAAGTCGATACCCGGTACCTGCAACCTGCATAAAAACCATGCATGTACAAGCACAATATATACTAAACTAAACAGGCAATGGCAGGAAGTGGTGCATCGTGTAGATCCCGACTAGCAGGCGACTACGACTCCCTTCCTTAACCACATCAGACACACCATACAAAAGCAAACACACAAAGAAAACATGCACACCATACACATGCAAGTATGGGGTAAGTATCCATAATAAAAACACATGATAATAAATCATCTTACTAATCATCATTAATAACTGCAAATACTGAAAATAATCATCATACATACATGAAATATAAAGTCTAAGTGATCTCATCACATAATAAACTGAATCCATAGCACAATATCTGATAATCTCAAAACAATACTGCTAACAATCAACATAAAACTAGCTCCAAAAGAGTTCAGCAACGATAACAAAATGTGAATCAAGGGCAGGCACTACAGATTATCTTAATGATCTTGAGACCTTGTAGCATGAAGTTAAGTTGGGGGGAAATCTGTCCAATTTTGTGGTTCTTGATTGATTTCCAAAAAAGCTTCATTAATTGTTTCATTGGTCCTTCTAGTAAAACTGCACATGTGAGATCTCAAACTATTCAAGGTATATGTTCTTCTGTTGATTTTCCTTGATAATAATTATACACAAGCTTTTATTTGTATTTGTCCATTATTATTATTAAAGTGTCTATTCATATTAATAACTCTACCTATCATTTGCAAAAATAAATTTCCTACTTAATGGTAGAGTTATAGAATGGATGATATTTCTTTACCATACTTGATATGCTTGGTATTGAGAATGTGGTTACATGTCTCTTAAATTGTATTGGGTTGATATCTTTGCATTGATACCAATTGGCAATGTTTCCTACATAAGAATCAAAATAGTGGCTTTGCTAACATTTTGTTGGCCTTGTTAGTTATCTAGAATATATTAGTTTCTATTGTGCTTCACTATTCAATATTACATGAAAAATCCTCACTTGGCATATTTGAGATGTTCACCAATCACAAATGATAGCTCTCTTCTTTGGTACTAGAGGGTGGTTTGTAACTTGGTCTATGAGATTCACGAATCTTATTGTGTTATTTTATAGAGATATACATTCAGAGACAACTTGAAGACATGCATAAGGAGCTTGAGCATATTGTAGATCATCACATTCCTTCCTAGAGACATGTCTCTACCTGCCTTTAGTTTTATGGACACATTTGTGACTATAATTGGTCTTTCACTCTGTCAGCTAATCTTTGGTAATGAAGGTGTGTTATTTCATGTAATGGATACCTCTTATTCTTACCAAGAAAAGATAATATAGCTTCACGTGGTGTCATCATAGAGCATTATGTCTTTCGAGAATTGTCATCATTATGAGTAATTCTTTTAGCCAAGTGTGTCATTGTGTGTTCTAAAGTTCTACAAGAATATTCCATACTAAGTAGCATGAGATACATGGATCAAGATTGGTTTTGGGGAAAGTGATTACCATGCTTAGGTTATTTTCATTTCAAGTTCATTTTGCAATCTAGTTTTAACAATGCCTTTTGTTAAAACATGGAAATAACTCAGGTTTTTGATGATCTCATTCTTCACCATCCATATAAGGATTTGTTTTTCCTTTGGTCATTCCATGCAGTTATTCAAAAATGAAAAAAAAAATCAATAAATTATCCAACAATGAAAATATTTGGGCATTATTAGCCAATTAGTATTTGAAAACCAATTTTCGATAGATATTAATTGCAAAATAAATTCTTAGTGGTAAAATTTTTTTTTACAATGCCATTAAGTGGTAAATGATTGAGAACTGGCTTCCCAACAGTCACTTGTCATTATCAAAAATGAAAAAAAAAATAGGAAGAAAAAAAGAAAATAATGCAATAATTAGGTTGAGCTAACTATTTGTCAAGGACACTCAATTGCTTATTTGACTCTTTCTCTCTTAGTGTTTCTCGCATCTCTTGTTGCTTCATTGTGTGGTTGTGCTTCAGTTTTTGGTGATCACCATGATTTTGATCACCTCCCTTAAGTGATACACATTCAATCGAGGTGCTATGGAAAATGGAACAAGCTCTATCCCAATTGCTTATATTGCTTCTTTGAAATGGTGATGTTTTCTACAACAATCATTCCAGTCAACATTTTTGGTTCCTTCTTTATTGGTGCTTTACAATTGCTGGGATCTTTTGCCTTCTAGACCTTGGCATCTATGGCCATGCATGTTGATAACACAGTTAGCTTTATTTTTCATTATTTTCTTCTAACTTTATTAATATTTCTTATTATATTGATCACATATGAAACTTCCCTACCTTTCATGTCCTGGTTTCCCAAGGACAATCAACACTTTAATTTGGGGGGAGGTGTACCATGCTTATTACATATACTTTCATGCATTATCCTTTATCCTTTTTATCCCCTCCTGAAATCTATTATTTCGTACTTCATATTTTCTAGATTCCATCCTTCATGAATCCTATTATTTCCCTTTGCTAATAATTTGTATTGCCTACCATTTCACCAGTTCTAACCAAGTTTGTGTTTATAATTTGAGATTTTTTTTATAAAACATCCTATACATCTAGCATTTGAGAAATATAATGATATGAAAAATTAAAATACAGTAAAAATAAAATGTTGGAGGTATGAATTTTAAAATCAAAGATACAAAATGGAAAATGCAGTGAATTCAACACAATCTATAAAAGTTAAAGGTGAAGAAGGCAAATTCTATAAATCTAAGGTTCCCTTTCAAAAATAAAAGATTGGACAAGGACGTGAAAAATGTTAAGTTGGGGGGAATGATGAGAACCATTTATGACCCATTTTATACCATCTTTTTATTCATTTTATATACTATTATATTCACTTCCATATCTCATTTATATTCCATTTCATCCTATTTTATTCTTTTATGTTGTATATGATTATATATGTATCAGAGATAATTAATATAGTTTGAGATTAAAATATGAGGATTATATATTAATTGTGTTTACTAATAAGCATCATTATGTCAAGCCATAGAAATCATGTGTTTCTTCATGCAGATTTAATCTTCCTCCCTGTCACTTTTTAGCCAAGATCTAATGAGTATTACTCTTGGACTAGTTTCATGGAAGGAAATATTTGGTAGAAACCAAAGTCTACCTATTTTCTGATTTCAATCGTTGTTATATTGAGCCATTTCAAAGTTATGGAGAACAACGCAAAAATAATTATCATATGTGCATAATAAATTGTGGTTGAAAACATTTCCATCCATGTGAGAAGAAGGGTGACAACTAATTATCTATATACTTTAGTTGATGTTATAACATAAACTTTTAATGTATGTTGGTAACTATATAAAGAAAGAAATATCCTTTTCGATTTGTAGACATAACAAAAAAAATTCTAATGCAATTCATGGTTGCACGTATCATATTATCTTATACACTTGGGTATATAGTTATAACAAAGTATTTCGTACAAGATATAAGCATGTGAAAATCTCCTCTTGCATGCCACCTCGACATAGTCATTTTGTATGCATCTTAAGGAAACCAAAATATGTTATTTATGGTGGTTAATGTAACAAATACATTTATGCTATGTGGCCACGGTTTAAGGCAATATACAGGCCATTGATTTATTGTCTATTAGCCAAAATAAGTGGATTCTATTCTTGTACGCAGTTGAACTATAAGTTGTGTGCATGTGTAGAAGCATGGGAGGATATACTGGAGTAAATATATATCTAATTTATATAAGATTTTATCTCAGTTTTGTAGCAGACCTTACTGTAGCAAAATTCAATATTATTTATGGATGAATAAAATATTGTTATTTTGATCATGCAAGAGTAGAAAGTTGTTCGTTTTTCACCACCATGCATACTAGGGAGGCATGATCCACTTCTTGGAATGACTGTTGATTTAGTTTAGATTGTTTGTGCATTTCTATTTTATGTGTGATTATTTTCATTTGATTTTATACATATAATTAGTGTATAGTTTATATACTTTAATTTATGTAATTATATTGGTGATTTATTTTAGATGTGTGTTTTATTTTTCATATGCTGTTATTTTAATTTCATATATATAATTATTATATTTGTTTAAATATTTTAATTAATTGATGTTTTCTTTAGATTGAATTGTGAATTCAGATGTGTGTAGTTTGCTATTTATTTTTTTGCAAAATTGAATTGTAGATTAAATTTGCATATTTTATAGTGCTTTCAAATTTTAGAATAGTTTTTTTTTAACAATTTTAGTTTAGCTCCTGTCGCCAGGAAGTGACAGTTCTTGTCACCAATTTTGTTGCAGGTTTGATTTCATGTGTTCTAGCTACACTCATCCCCACTTGACATGCTATCTTCATCCCTTGAGCAGACAACCACTATACCTTTCATCAGTTTACGACCCTAGATTGACATTTAAATGTGATATACTTTAATTTACGTAATCATATTGGTGATTTGTTTTAGATGTGTGTTTTATTTTTCATATGTTGTTATTTTAATTTCATACATAGAATTATTATATTTGTTTAAATATTTTAATTAATTCATGTTTTGCTTTAGATTGAATTGTGAATTTATATGTGTGTGGTTTGCTATTTTTTTTTTCAAAATTGAATTGTAGTTTAAATTTGCATATTTTATAATGCTTTCAAATTTCAGAATAGTTTTTCTTTAATAATTTTAGTTTAACTCCTATCGCTAGGAAGTGATAGTTCTTGTCACCGGTTTTGTTGTAGGTTTGCTTTTGTGTGTTCTAACTACACTCATCCCCACTTGACATGCTATTTTCATCCCTTGAGTAGATAACCACTATACCTTTCATCAATTTATGACCCTAGATTGACATTTAAATGTGAGATGAATTGGCTCTTAATCTTATCAATTATCCTTAATATTTGAACCACAGTTTCTCCCTGCAATGGTGATTTGGTTTTTGCTTCCCAATCCATGAAATTCCTTTTCCTCTAAAGGTTCTTTTGCAATTAGGAGGTATGAACTCAACCTTTGTTTAGTGTTCATTAGTATTGTTACATCTTTCTTTAGATCATATTAATTGGATATGTATATTGTGTGTTTATTGTTCGAGGTGTATATCTATTCCTTTGGTTCTTTATAGCCAAACATTGTCTTAGTACATGATAACATAGAAAACATTTATTTTGGCTCAATTCAAACTAATTTGCGGTAATTCTAATGTACTTTTATATCAAGGCAATTAATACTTAGGATCTAATTATCAAGCTATGGATGTATGCCATATTTTGTATTTTTTGTGTCATGACTATTGTTGATGGTTTACACCCTTTATTTGTATATACAATTATGATAGTAGTTGTAGCTCCAAGGCATCAAACAAGGATTTGTACACCTAACCCTCTGACTACATATTGAGATATCATTTTGTCTAGTTTTTTTCAAAGTATTAGATCATTTATTTATAATTAAATAATGATATGAGAGTGTCATGCATTCAAGTTTTCTTAGTTTTATTGGTTGCACAATGGGACCACATTTTCCCTTTACTTTTCACTTGAGATTATTTTGTGTGTGCTTGAGCCTCTATATTAACTTCCTAAACCAACTTGTATCTATCTCGATCTATCTACAATGACGAAATAAGGTATTATAAAGATTAATTGTGGCTTGTAATTGTCCCTACTATGAGCTCGCCAATAAGTGTTGCCTCAAGTTTTCTTAAATAACTCTCCCTAGAAATCGTTCATTTTTTTTGTTGAGGGAGTTAATTGAAGAGCTAGCATATTTCTTTATATAGTAATTGTTAGTTTAGAGTTATTTCTATTGCAATGCATGCCAATTTCATTTCTTTTTTATCCTTGGATGTTACCTACGACAATCTACATCAAAACGCAACTATGGAGGTTGCTTTAAACTTGTCATGGGATGTTGATTAGTATACTCCCCTTCATTTTATGTTTTTTCTTTATATGCTTATTTAACAATTTTTCATTTTTTAGGAGAGACTAACCTTCAATATTGTTGATGTGTACCTTGTATTCTCCTACCCTTCTTCGCTTTACTGTGATATCCCCACAAAAATAAGAATTATATGATTAATTTATAATTGGATAATTAATAAATAACAATAATATTTTATATAATAATAATATTAGAATCATATTCTAATATGATATGCATTTAATTAATATTCATTATATAAAATAATAAAATTATATTTTTCAATTAATAATCAAGATATATTGAAGTGTATATATAATCATATATAGTTCAATAATATTATTAAATTTAATATTAATAGATAATAACATAATTATAATAATATTATTAATAAATAACAATACTAATAATAATGAAAAGACACATCCTTTTATCGTGACAAAGTATATAAAGGAATCTTAAACACTTATAAGAGATATCACAAAATATATTGAATGAATTGTTAAAAGTTTAATTGAAGAATATGAAACAAATTATGAAAAGAGCAGAGTCAGGACATCACAAATAGTATCAAAGATACGATCTTGCCAGACTAATTGCAGAAGTGATATTTACAAGATCATATATTTCCATCCTGAAATTCAACATAGATTGTGATAAATTCATAATCAATATATTCTAAGTCGTTGTAGACTTCTCGTTCTTTTATGTAGATAGAGTGGATCAACTATAACAGATGGCAACAAGAGCATAGGAATCTCTTCTCGACCACTGAAGTTTAATCAAGAATTCAAGGAATACATCAACATTCTGAGAATTAACCTATCAGTAACACATTGTGCCAGGGAAAATGCAATCTAAGAGGAGGACTTAACAAAGGAATCAAGTCTTACCAATAGAAGAAGATAGTATTATCCCTATGTTCAAGAATAATATGTCATTAGATTATTCATTGAATTAGAAAGACTTATTGGATCAAAAGTGCCATAGGAAAATTCAAAGATGATCTTAATGAGGAGTCAAAACTGATAACTCTATAAATAGGGTCTTCCTCATATGAAGGAAGCTAAAACTCTTCACCTGGACAATCAGGAATATTGATGTGTAGTGATGATTTGTTTTTTGAATATAAACATTTGAAGACCAATTAACAATGACCCTAGAAGAAATACACTATGAGATCAATGAATTAGAACTATGGATCACTTAATTATCTACATTAATCTTGCTGAGATAAAGTAACTATTTTTTTTTCTATAAAGAATCTTTGTCAGAAATAAAGGATCACGTTTGTCGACACAAGAATTGGGGCAATAATTGATATGATACATAGTTAGATACAGACTATTTGTCAAGCACAGAGAATTATATATCACACTTTTACTTTATAGTGGCTCCAACGATAAACACCTGACAAGCTCCCAATCTACACCAATACTAAACTCATGAATGATAAATAGAAGAGACATTCTACCTATGATGACATCATAAAAGAAAGTCTTTGACTCGGATAGAAACCCTACTACAATGTACCTGAAATCAGCTTAAGCTTTAGCATTCAATATTAATGGAATTTAAAAAATAGGGACAAAAACTCATCCATAGGACAACGTCAAGTGGATGGCTTGGATCAAAGGAAAAGCCCCTCCGTTAACTTGTATGTTGCGTGGACTACCAATGGGAAATATTGATAAAACAACAAAGAAAAGAAAAGGGAAACAATTTGATGTTACCCATTTAATGCAAAGCAGATATTCATTACAAAAAGGTGACATTATATTATGTGACAATAAGAGTGGCAGATAACTTATAAAGAGCACGTACATAATCTTGCAAGGGACATAAATGAGAAAATACTTGGAAGGGTGAATCATACATTCAACTCATTATTTGACATTAGCTGTCGAAGGGACAAATCGTAAAAAAATATTTTATAATCAACGCTTCCACGTGGACTTTGTCCAAAGGAAATAGGTCCAATTTATACGGGTCACCACTAACATTTGCACTCCCCCACTAAACTTGGTACATTTATATTTACTAGCACTTGCATCTCTAAGAGGTTCAAGGGATAAGCCGACATAGTATTTTAAGAATATTATCGTTGTCTAAAATTGTATAGATCACTAAAGGGTTCAATATATTTTTCTTATGATTTATAAGATTTTTAGTCATGAAATAATAATGGCCAGGGTGGTCTGAAAGTGCTTCACAACAAAGATATTTTTCAACTTTTCAAGTTATCTCTACCTATGAGATTTTCATAACACTTATATTTTCAACTTCCCAAGTTATCATTTTTACAAACCGTGTATTGTTGATTTGATTAACTTTTGCATTTTAGGTGAGTTTTTGACATGTTTTTAAGTGGTGTAAAACCTATTATAATTTTCTTGATTAAGTTATGGATGTGATTGTGTAAAATGAATTTATTAGCGATATTTTCCATTTTAATAATATTGATTAACTTATTGATATGATTGTGTAAATTGATTTTATTAGCAATATTTGGAAATATATTTCATGATTCATCAGTGTGAAAACTTTTAAAGTTTAGGGTTAATTTTTTTAACTTTTTCATCCTATAATGAATTACCAAGTGTGATTCCAAATCATTGATTATAATAAAAACAACATAAGATAAACAAGTAAATGATGTGCTAATGTCTTGCATAATGTTTGTCTCTATGGCATCAAAGGCCTTCAATTAAGCTTGTAGGCATGTTGAGATAGGCTCGTGATGGGGCAACACCAAAAACCCTACAAGTGAAGCTACTTTACCTCCAGTAAGTAGAAAGTTAGAACCACCATTGAGTTTGGTAAATCTTGTAACTATATTGTTGAATATTGTTCCAATAGAACATGTTTTAAAGGACAAATATTTATTTATTCAATCATTATGAATGAAATTATATTGTTTTCAATTCATTTTATCTTTTTATCTTTATAAATTATTAAGTTAAATTAATTTTCCAATTCTCGAAAACATTTTTATTATATAATATTTATTCTTTCTTATAAAGTATTAAGAGTGAACTTTTATGTTGGTTAATAGTATTTATTACAAACTTTTATAATAAATTTGTTTTGTATTTGTTTAAACATAGACTTAAGCAATGAAATATTTCAAATGCTTTTTCTAAATAAGTCACCTTAAATTATTAATATATTAAATTAATTTATATTTGTATTAAAAAATTTATTGAAAATTGTTTTGATTAGGTAAAAGTAGGTTTGAAGGGGACACAAAACCCTAAACAAAAAGGAACCAAACACATGAGTTGGTTTTACAAGGACCAGCAACCCAGAGTATCAAAGTTGAATTCAAATGTTGGGTTTATAGGGACCAACAACCAATTCAAACTGGTTTTATAGGGACCAGCAACCAACATAAGTGAACAAAACAATAGGGATCAAAGACCACAAAAAGCCTAGATAAAAAAACTTAGATCAAGTCTTTTATAGCACCCATAATAGAAGTACTAAGGACAACAACCTTTTTGACAGAGTCTTGAATATTCTTCACAGGAAGTTGGAGGTCAACTTTCTTAGTGCTCTGTCTGGTTCTTCTACTTGGACCACTAGCCCATTGCGAAGCCTGACCGGTCAAATTGGCTTCATCTAGAGAAACTTTCCCAAAAGAGGCAACAACAGCTAGGATGGACAAAGTAACATCCTACATACCCATCTCACTGTCCTTAATCAATTATTTAAGGGAAGCTTCGTATTCATGGAGTTTGGTTGGGAAGTTCCCAACCAGAGAATCCAACTCCCTTCACTTCCTACATTTCTCATCTAGCTTCACCTGTAAAAAAAGAGACTTTTCTGCAAGGAAGAAATAGATAAGTGAAGATTTTTAATTTCATTGTACATCCAATTGTCCATCTCCATCCCAATATTAGCTCTATCAGTGACTTTATTCAGATATTCCAGAACTTTATCATTACCCTTTAAATCCTGGGCATTCTCAAAATCATCAATGTGTTGAGTTGTTTCCTTAAAGTCTTGGGTTTTTGGTCTTTGGCTCATTATTTGTACTAGGATCAGTGTCACCATGACCACATTTGACAAGAGAATCAATAGTGGCCTCTAGATTAAGGGAAAGGGTAGTATTAACAGGGGAGATCTCAGCATGCTCCAAGTCCAATGTCTGGGTAATTAGGTTGATTAACTCATCTTTGTCATTAGTACTGGTCTCCTTCCAAATTTTGTTTTCATGCAAGACCTCCATATTCACCATTTTCCACTATCCTCTTTGATGATATCATCCTTGTTCCTAAGACTGAAATGATTTCTTTTTATTCTTTAATGCTTTGAGTAAGGGACATTATCCATAATTTTATCCTTATTCGAAGAGTGCTTACCTTGCTTGCTAACAATACTAGGGGAAGAAAGTGGAGAGTCATGGGTCGAGATATCATCCAAGTTTAGAGCATTATCCTTGTTTCCAGAAGAACAACCGTCAGTCACAGTCTGGGCCATGTCATCATCCAGGAGAGCATCGAAAACCTCCAAATCTTCGAAGCTCTGATCAGAGTTTGTTTGCATCACCAGAGCTCGCTTGCTGCTACTTTTGTTTTACATCAAAGAGTCACCAACATTTTCCTTACTATTGGGCATGCCTTCCACATCACTTTTCCATTTGCTAGTAGAAATAGAGTGAGTGGGGGTACTATCTTGACAAAAATTAATAATAAGTAGGATAAGACCCTCATGGATGATAGGTCTAGAAGCCTTAATGCTTATGGGCTTTAAGCCCAGTTAGGAGATAATTGGCCAAGTAGTAACGAAAGGAGATTATTTTCTTATAACGAAAATGATTTAGAAAAACAAAGTGGTATTGATGAATACTAGAAACCCTACCATCCATAATGAAATACAACCACACACAAGTCAAAACCTCTTGCCAAATATCCTTAATTTGAGTAAGATAATAGAAGTTACCAACCTTCGCCAGTCTCGCATCCTCCTGGTCATTTTTGGAAAGCACTTAACCATCTCTTCCGAAGCGTCTTTCTACTTGAAAAAATGAGTACCTTCATTCGATAGCCTAGTAACCTCAGTAATGAAATTAGCATTAAGGGTAAATTGTTTGTCATAGAGCGTAACCTTGTCACCATCCCAAGCTTTGTAGAAATTGTCCGTCACATGAGGTTTGTAACCATGAAGTTTTTCAATGTAAGTGGTCACCTTCCCTTTCTCGAGCTAATGCCAAACTTCCTTCTTCTTTTTCCGGTTCCAACTTTTTCGCTTCCCCACCCATATTCACATAAAGAACACCACTTTGCAGAATGTGACTGAAAAAGCATAAAGAAAAACTTCAAGAAATGATCAGCGTATTACCTCTTGAAAGCCCAAATAATACCCACAATCTGTGTGAAGTACTAAAAAACATGTATGCACGAAAACCATTCCATTTAAAACAATAAATGGAAGCATTGATGAAATGATAAGTGGAGACTGCAAACATATCAAATATTAATTTTCCCTTCTCGAGATATATTTCTTTCATAATTACTTTTAGCTATTAGATCATCGTCAATACTTAGGTGGTCAGTCCACGTGACAATATCATTGCTTTGAACTACCAGGTTGGTCATCCAATTAGCCAACATGTTCTTCTCATGGTAGTTATGAAAAATGAACACATTTTGAAAAAAAAAAAGGTTTTCTTTGCTCCCACAAAGAAGGTTAGAAATATTCTAGGCAGGGTCATGTTTATTATTAAGGATATTGACAATATTTTCGGAGTCCCCTTCCAACCAAAAGTTCCTTCAGCCAGTATCCTTAGCCAACTTGATCATATAATGTGCCCTTGCCATCTCGGCTTTATGGCTAGAAGTAATACCATAATACCAAGAGGAATAGCCTGAGCTTGAATGATATTGCAGCTACAATCCCTTATGACTCCCCCACAATCTACCTTACCAGGTTCCCTTTGGAAGCCCCATCAAAATTAGCCTTAATCCAACCGTTGGGAGGAGACAACCAGATGGAATTTTCCCTCAAATTATCCTTTTTAACAATGCAGTTTTCACTAGGATGCTCCAAGTTGCGATTTGTAGAGGGGCCATGATGTGCTATAAAATTCTCCTTTATGTTTCTGTTAATTCTTTTACCAATGGCCCAGGAGTGGATGCTGGTATCTCTAAAGATTCTATCATTCCTTTCTTTCCACAAGCCCCAACAAATGTGGGGAAAAGAATACCGCCAGAGGATACAAGCATGTTCTCCTTTGAAAGGGCTACTCCAACTCAAGAAACTATCAGCAAGATTCTCTTGAAAAGTCCAATGTATATCCCAAAAATTCAAAATTTCCTTCCAAACATCCCTAGCATAACATCAATGCAAAAACATATGATTAATAGATTCCATATCCTTTTTGCAAAGACAACATCAGTTGGTTATGATCAACCCTCTTTTTCTAAGATTATATAAAGTGAGAATTTTGTTCTGTAGAGATATCCAAAAGAAAATTTCAATTTTAGGGGTTAACCCTTTGGTCCAAGCTTTAACCCATGGGAGATCAATTCTCTTTTCCTCAAAGAGGGAAGAAATTTTGAAGTTGCCACTCAAATGCAGAGCCCAGATGACCATGTCTTAGGAGTTGAGATTGATACAAGAAGAAAAAAAGAAGAAGATAGATGAACAGGACAAAGATTGATATCTAGAGAAGTTAGGTCCACCCATCTGTTGTTGACCCAATAGTCATTGACTTTCTCACCAAAGTTGGCTTTGCAATAATCAATGATCTGGTCATTATTGTAAAGCAAGTTCAGGGGAGAATCCCATAACCAATTATCCTCCCAGAAAGAAATAGTTTTACCATCTCCCAACTTCCATTTATAATCTCTGGTCAGAATACTCTTCGTTTCTTGGACAACTTTCCAAATGGAAGACACATAATCTAAATTGTCTGCAGAGAGAAAGCTATTCAGGGAGGAAGAGTGTCGAAGATATTTACTATTCCAAATATTAGTCCAGTCCCTATCATCATTGAAGACTCTCCAACCTTGTTTAGCCAGGAGGGCTTTATTCCATTCTCTGATAGGTCTAATGCCCAACCCTCCAAGATTCTTAGGCTTGCAAACATAGTCCCAATCAATAAGAGTAAGTCTTTTTAATTCTCATTCCCAGATCATAGAAAAGTTCATAGAATTCTTTCCATAGTATCAACATATTTAATCAAAATTTTGAATAGACTAAGAGCATAAATGAAGAGACTTTGAAGACAAGATTTTAGAAAAGTAATTTTACTAGCTTGACTTAGCAAAGTACCCTTCCAGCTCGCAAGTTTTTTGGTGTGTTTGTCAATGAGAAATTTCCAGAAGGAATCAAGTGGTTTGGAACCAAGGGGGAAGCCCAGGTATAAGCTAGGGAGGGCAACAATACCACAACCCAATATCTTAGAGATTTTACTATGTCTCTCCAAGGGAGTGTTCACAAAGTACATAGAACTCTTCTCCCAATTGATGAGTTGACCGAAGGCTTTAATATAGAGATTTAAAGCATTCTTGCAACTCCTAGCTTCCTTCACCATGATAGTCCCCATCAGAATCATATCATCCACAAATAGTTCATGAGAACTAGCATTGGAGATAGAAGAGGGATAGAGGCCATGGATACAACCTTGGGCATTGAGGTGGTTAATGTATCTCCCCAAACATTCAACCATAATAATAAATAAGATGGGGGAGATAGAATCCCCTACTCGAGCCCTCTTGAAGGAGATAAGAAATTTGAAGAACTATTGACCAGGATAGCAATAGAAGCCGTCGAAACAAGTTGAGAGATGAGTTGGATGCATCTTTTCCCAAGTCCAAAAGACTCCAAAATATTAAATAAGAAACTCCAGTCCACTCGATCATAAGCCTTGGACAGATCGAACTTCATAAGAAAACCTTGATTTTGAGAAGCCATTATAGAATGGATGTTTTCATGAGCAATAATAATCGAGTCCAGAATTTGACGGCCAGGGACAAAGCCATTCTGTTCAAGGGAGATGATGTCCAGAAGAATAACAATGATTCTCAAGGTAAGGACCTTGGAGATGATCTTGTAAATAGAGTTATAAAGACTGATAGGACGAAAAGCATCCAGAGTATTAGCTCCCACCTTCTTTGGGATGAGAGCCATTAATTTCAATAAACTCGTTATTTAATATTTTATAAGTTTTAATATATTTTTTTCATTTTTTAAATTTTAAATTTATTTTTGAATGTTTGAGAATATTTCTATTAATAATCATATAAAAAATAAAAGATAAGTTACATATGGTTTTATTTTTTTCTTAAAAGCTTCCAATTGTGTGTGTGTGTGTATAAATATATATATGTAAACATATGCATATATATGTATACATATACATATATACGCATATATATATGTACACACACACACACACACACACACACACACACACAATTTGAAATATTTTAATTTTTAGAAAAGGGTATATTACAAGTGACAATATCTCACTTTATATGTGAGGAATCTTATGAATAATATGAACCATGTATTCATCATATTATCTTCATTAAAGATGGGCATCGATCATAAAAGTAGGAAAAGAAGATTAAATGATTCACATTCAAATCAAACCGTCAATAAAGAAAAGGGGCCATTATTATTATTATTAGTTTCTACCTTTGGCAAAAAACTAATGGAATCATTAGATGCAATCTATTTTTTATTACACCAATTACATTTAAGAAATTTTGAGGTCTAAATGTAGTTTCTAAAGTTTCAATATTTCAACATATTTTAGAAGTTTAGATAATACTATTTATTGAAAATTCTATTGGATGAGAAAGAAAAAGGCAATGAAAAATTTATATTTTCTATGGAAAAAATTCCAAAAAATCTTTCAAAGCTATAAATGCCATTTAATACTTATAATGAACGTTAATCTCGAGAAACCTCTTTTTTCAATTGTATTATGCATTAGGTGTTATGTTTCAAAATATATTCGCGTGGACCTAGCTAGCATCCATGAAATTTTGGTTGAGGTAAAAAATACTTTTTTTGTGAGATAATTTTGTGTTTCCTAAAAGAATTCATCCTCTATTAAACATGTTTCAAGCAAAAAAAATCGGTTGATTTTTTTGTTTAATAAGATCCATAAGAGAAATCATAGGACTCTAATAAACGATTCAATCTTGCAGTTATGAAAATTTCATTCATGTACATAGGAAAAATTCCATCTTGTTGTAGTTTTAAAAAAAATCAAGTAAAAATTAATTATTCTCTAACATAATTTTTGAGTTTCTATTATATTTTGCATTTTAAAATTTCTACATGTAGTAAAAAAAGATTTATGGGTTTGTGATTCGGGAGAAGTTTTTTGGGTGGCAACCAGAAGCAAAAGTCAGAAAATTGTGTACTGAAGCAAACTTTCTTCTTCAGTCTATGCTTTTGCTGGATATAATTGAAGAGAAAACATATTCCCTTGGTGCAAACATTTTTCAATCTTCTCAAAATGTTATATTTCTGCATTCCCAAGTCTAAAATGTCTTAGAAATCACATTCCTTTGGTCCCAGTTTGTTTCTCACAAAAAAATGGTGAATCCCAAATGGCAAGGTTTGTAGAAGTCAAAATCATGGCCGTATGGAAGATAGAAAGCGATTTTAATGAGATATTGTTTAAGCTTTTAAAAACCTTTGCTACAAGCCCATTTCATATTTTTAAAATCTCACAAGATAAATTTTATGTCTTTGTTTGGGGACTGAACTAGTTGCCTAGGATTCAAAATTGGGACTCGTAGTGTCTAAGAGTTTGAAAATACTTCATAATTTGGTTAGGTTTTTCAAAGATGTTGCTGCTTATCATTCCTCTTAACACTTTTTGTAGTTTTACTTTTTTGTTTTTTATGAATGTATTTGATTGATGTAGTATGATTTCAATTGAGTTAGTTGGGTTTGTGCATTGTTCTTTGCTTGCCTGGAAATTATGGTTTGCAGACAAGAACTGACCAATCTCGCCATGTTTTTGGGCTAAAACCTAAGATAATCTCAATTTCCTTGATAAACCTCTTCATGGCTTCCTCACAAGGAAACTATTGTAGCAACCAAATTCATACGCACGCTACTAGGAAACTCCACTGAATGCAAAGACAAAGGAAACTTTGGGTAATTCAAACACCATTACAAATATTATGGTATTTACACCCGCCTTTTATCCAATTTTTATGTATTCTCTTTGTTTCTCATTTTCTTTGCAAGGGATAAGAGGAAATCCTTCCACATTTTTATGAGTAGGAATTTTGGTGATAGGATCAGTCTAAGTCTGTGAGAATATGACAATGTTAAAAGTGATAGTCTCATACAGAGCACATGCGTTGCAATTTTTTTTGGCTCCATCTCTTTCCTATCAACTGTGCCTTGCAAGGATGATAGATTAAAGCTTGGCCAAAATCAAGGCCTCTTTTATAGTTTTCAATTTATGTATTTGATATAACATTCCTTTTGCTATTGTCCATATGACCATAATTCCACCAACATTATATTAAGTGATAGTCCCCAATCCTCTGCTTTGATTGCTTGTGTTGGGAATGTTGCATTATGCTACAATACATAACTTGTATTACATTTGTGAATAAGCTTGAAAATTGGCCTTGCACCTATATTATTTTATTTTTAACTTAGCCTGCAGGCATATCTATATTTGAATTTTTTTACTAAACATATTTTATCGGCAAAAAGAGGGGTAAAAATTTATTAAGACAGAAAGGAATACAACAAGGAGAGCTCAATAAGGAGCTCGATCCTGAGCAACAAGATCATCAAATTCTTGCACCATCTCAAAGGACAGTTGCCTCCTATCCCTAATATTCCAACTCGGATCATGACTAGATGCCCATTTGGCTAAACAATCAGCAGTTCTATTCCATTCACGAGGAATATATGTGAACCTAATGAATTGAAAAGAGGAAGAGAAGAAAAGAATCTTCTTAACAACAGTAGCCAGCTGCCAACTAACATCCTCAAGCTCTTGCGAAGAAAGCATGTTCACCACTACCTGGGAATCAGACTCACAGATAATCTTACTCCATCCCCGCAAGCAACACTGTTCCACAGCATATAAAATAGCTTGAAATTCCATGAGATTGTTAGTATAATCACCCTTATGAACTGAGAAGAAAAATTTAACATCCCCAGAACTACAACGAGCCACTCCGCCAATACCAGCCGGACCAGGATTCCCACGGGAAGAACCATCAGTGTTAATTTTCAGAACTCCACAGGGAGGAGGAGTCTAGTGCCCATCCCGGTTAACCCAACCCTTCCTCTAATGATGAAGCTGCCTGGACATAGAAGGAAACCTATGAGTTGCAGCCCCATCCTGCAGATGAAAATTGAGGCGATTACAGATAGCAAGATCAACCGGATCCATACCCCCATCAAGCTCACACTTCACAAGAATAGTTTCCTGAAGAGAATGTGATATTTTCCACCAAAGATGCAAAACACCAAGCCGAACATCTTGGAATATGCGACGATTCCTCTCCAACCAGATATGCCAAAGCATGAAAGATGGGCCAGCAATCCAAGCAGCATGGAGAAAAGAAGACTTGGAGGGAGCAATACCCAAGCGGGCCCAGAACTCAGGCAAAGAGGAAGCATGCCGACAAGAGCAACCTCAAGCACGCCACCAAAGGTGCCATAACTGAGTAGAATAGGAGCAATGGAAGAACAGATGGGAGACAAACTCCTCTCCATTACCACACAAAACACAATAAGAGGGGCCCTGAAATCCACGTTTACAAATATTATCCCAGGTAAGACAACGGTTGTGAGCCACTAGCCACATGAAAAAATTGCACTTGGACCAAGAAACTTTATTCCAAACTTGCTTCCACCAAGGGACCTTAGCATCCCCAAATAATTGTCTAGTTATCTCCTGATACCCAGTAGAGACGTGATATTTACCAGACAAGGTACCGCCCCAAGCCAAAACATCTGGACCAAGCAAAGAAGAACACTCTCTAGAGGTAGAATTTGAGAAAGCTCCTGATGATCCATGTCTGTACCTCTAGGAGGCCAATCAGAAGAATGCTTCCATCTGTAACCAACAATAGGTCCCAATTGATAAGGAGTCTTATAATGAGCCACTTTATCCCATCCAGCGGCAAGAAAAGAGTCACAAAGAGGCTGAAGATGAGGGTATATGGATAAAATGGAAGGGAATCCATCCCAAGCATCAGACCAAAACAAAGCCTGAGAACCTCCTTTACATATCCAAAACAGACCCCTCTTTACCAACATCACACCTGTCTTCAAAGTATGCCAAACCATTGAGCCACGACCTTCAAGAGGAAGTGCAGAAACAGAGCAAGGATTAACACCATGAAAATATTTATGAGTGATAATACGAGCCCAAAGTTGATGTTGTCCAGAGCACCATCGCCAATAAAGTTTAGCAGCCAAAGCTTGACTACTCAATAGAGCAGATCGAAGACCAAGACTACCCTCCTTTTTAGGCCTACAAACAGTTGCCCAATTAACCAAGCTCCATTTAGTACTACGCAAATTACCACTCCAAAGGAATTGTCGAGAAAGAGCATCAAACTCCTTGAGAAAGTAAATAGGTGCAGCGTGAACCATGCTTCGATAAGTAGGAAGAGCTTGGATAACAGCTTGAAGAAGAGTAACCTGGGCAGCAGTAGAAAGCCATCTATGAGTCCAATGATTTACCTTATCTTGAAGCTTGGTAATCAAATTTTGCCAGAAGAGACGTGGCTGCTTTCTGGCATGAAGCTGCCAAATAAACGTCCAAAGCATGTCGAAAGGCTTCAGCTTCCTTGATCCCAGTCAGAGCTAAATCCAAAAGAAAGAAGAATACTCCTTAGGAAGTTCCATTTAACTCTATCATAGGCCTTAGCCATATCCAGCTTAACAAACATGGCTCTCTCCCTTGAAGTAGCCATAGAGTGAATAGCCTTAGTAGCAATAACCACCCCATCCAAAATTTGTCTGCCAGCAACAAAACCACCTTGTTCTTCTGAGATAATAATGGGAAGCCACCTTTTCAATCTCTCAGCAATCAACTTAGTAATAACTTTGTAAACCACATTACATAAGGCAATTGGTCTAAAAAACTCTAATTGATTAGCACCCTCTCTCTTAGGAATAAGAGTCAAGAATGTAGAGTTCAAAGCTCGAAGCATCTGCTTGCTAGCATAGGATTCTTTAACCACCTCCAACAAATCATGATTAATGATGTCCCAAAATTCCTAAAAGAATTCAACTGGAAAGCCATCAGGACCAGGAGCCTTCCCTTTAGGCATGCCAAAGACCACCTCCTCCAGCTCTTCCAAAGAAATAGGACGCATGAGATAATCATTCATTTCCTGAGTGATAAGGGAAGGAATACAGGACAAAATAAGATCTTCTTCATTATTAGCAGGAGGAGAGTCCTCAGAGAAGAGGGTAGAGAAGTACCAAATAGCCTCCTAGAACAAAGTTGGCAAGGAATTCAGTTGGATACCTTGAGAATTAACCAAAGAAGAGATAGTGCTCTGATTCCGGCGAGATTGCACTGTTTTATGGAAAAAGGCAGTGTTACGATCACCTTCATGGGGTTTGTGCTCTGTTGTTTGCATAGCATGGAATAACACAAAATGAAATGTTTAGGTCTTCAAAAAAACTATGAGTTTATTAGCAGAAGTCTCCCAATACTTGTTTGATGGCAATTGGTGATTTCCCATGCCCATAACTTTTCTCTACAATGCATAAATTAAGGATCTCGGTTTTATTGATTTCTTGTAGTCTTAAGAGACCACATTTTCTACTCACTACTAAATTCTTAATTTAACTGGAACTACTTTTAGCCACCATCTAAAACTTCCTTCAAAAACAATTTATGAGAATACCACTAAAAAAGTAAAGATCAATATTATCATTGTATATGTGCTTATAACTTTCAATTGGGACCACAGATCAACATTTATATTATGAGTACAATAACATGTAAGTGGATCTATCATTATTACTTTTGATACAAAAAGAAAAAGAAAAAAGAAAAAGATAAAATTTTCTATTGGAAGCATACTAGTCCTCTAACCCAAAACTTTCAATGTAAAGGTTGCAATAGCTTGGCTTATAGATAATGGAATGCCATTCAGCAAAATAATGTCCATGATTCCATTTGATAACCTTCTTTTATGTCTTCGACATTATTTCAATCTAATTTTATAGATTTCTTTTTGCATTTTTTGAGTATCCATTGCTATTATAACTTATTGCACTATAGCTTTCATAAGATTTTTTTAATAAAAATATTGTTACTTTTGTTTGATGAAATAGTTTCAACAATATTTTTATTTATTTTGCAATTTCTGCAGAATGAAATTTTATAAATATCTTATTTTACATTATACTATATTGCTGATAAAATATGTAATAATTTTCTTATATTGCCAATGATTTTTTTCCATCAAATTAAAATTTAAGGTAAATTTGGGAAAATTTGTGTTTACAGTGACTTTCCATGATTTTTTGGGTCATTAAAGATTCTGGTCTGCTTGATTTCTGAGATGATTCAGGGCAGAATTGATGATTGGCATAAATGCCCAGCTTGTTTTTAACCTTATCTTAATTATGCAAATATCTCAATCAAGCTAATTAGATGTCTTTCAAGGTATGCAAATCCTTAGTTTTTCAAGTTTTCTTTGCCTATTGTTTTACTTAACTGATAATTGATTTATAGGGTGTATTTACTCTTAATTTTATGGCAAGGCAATAGCAAATAGTTTTCAGAATTTTCTAGTAGAACTTATTGTGCCATGTATTAATTATATTTTATGATAATAATTTCTTTGTAATTCAAGTTTATTGTATAACACCTAGTGATTCTAAAAACAAGGCAGTGGTATGATAGATTCAATGTGAGCAATCTATTGCAAATGGAAGAAGGCATAGGAAAAAATAAAAATTATTAACTACTAAATAAGTTGGAATTAACTTTTCTAAGGACAACCTAAATTTATTATAGTCTCAAATTCATGTTGGATTGCACCAAGGAAAAAATAAACATAATGAATTGCTAAATAAGTTGGAATTAACTTTTCTAAAGACAACCTAAATTTTCTATAGTGCCCAAATTCATGGTGGATTATTCGTTGTTCAAGATGTATGGGGAAATTTGTCAAAAATGTTTTGTACGAAGATAAAGTTGTGTCACGATTTTGTAGAGGACAGAAATGTGTAGGTTTATACGTTTAAAGAGATGTAAAATGTAACCCATATGGTTTTCTCTAGCTACACAATAGATTAAGAGCGATTCTAGTAGGCAGTCTATTTCAGTAAAATCTAGTCCCATACAAAAACACAAGAAGTGTCATTGGCATAGTAATGACAAGAATGTCAAACCCTAGCACATTTTGTAGAGCTTGTGTTGGATGATCTGATTGCCAAGCTACAACTCTTTTGGAAAATGTTGATATGTGCTTTCTTGTACATGGACTTGCTCTAAAGTCCCCGCTTTCTATGAAGCTACTAAGAACTTCAATAGTGATACAAGGAATCCACTTCAAATGAATGACACTTTTAATCTTATTAAAAAAAAGGTGGGTGTATCATTTGGTTGGAAAAAAACTATTTTTAGGTTCTAAATTTGTAGAACGTGAAATCACATAAGAATTGCAGCATCTTCTTGTGTTTCAAAAGCTTCAAAAAGGTTAAAATGATGTTACACTAACATATTTTGTGCATTTATTTGGTTGTGATAGGTTTATAAGTTTTTGAGGAACATTGGGAAAAGGGTTACATATCATGACCACTTTTTCTCCTCTTTTAGGTTTGTCTAAAATTTTACTATCTTTTAAAAAATATATTGAAAAATATTGTTTAGAAGATAGAAAAGTTTGTCATCTATGGAGTTGTCTTCGATAGAGATTACTTTAGAGGTGGATCTTTGCCATTTGGCGATCCTGTCTTATGGGTCGATGGTCATGTGGCGAATCACGCATATAACATAGGTCAACTGCATCGCTTGATATTTATGTGATTTGGGTCCAATGCTCATGGTTGTCGACCATTAGTTATTACATGATTGGTCAAAAATTCTCGGTCCAATCGCCAATATAATATACATTTTGGATACATTTATTTTGAAACTTTCACCATCCTTTGTGTGTTGTTTCTTGTTGGATAACGTTCTTTTTCCATTACTACAACCAATTAGTTTTCCCTTGGGTTGGGTGTCGCCTACCATTTTCCCAACATGTGTCGACCACCAGCCTCATTTTGCCAACTATTTCCTATCGTGGGCTTGCATAGGAAGGTGTATTTTGCCTATATTTGACATTTCCGCTTGTTAATCCCACGTAATTCGCCAACCTAGATTGGACTATAAGATATTATTATTCTACACAATTCTCTCTTTTTTGGTATGGAGACTGACATTTCTTATTGTTGCCGAAGTTTTAGAGTGCTGAGTGCATTGCCCATTGACCTGTGGACCGTGGTTTTCGTAAAATTAATTTATTTTTTGTTGTACTGATAGTAGTTATTTTTTATTGTCCAGTGTCCACTGGTGACTGTACATCTCACATGCTAAGGTAGGTTTGCAAATTTTATTGGGTAGTACCATAGATTGTATTATTGTAGCGCTAGTACCCTTTTTATGACAATAAATCATATTATTGTTATTATATGTAGTATAAGTAGTCTACTGTCACAGTCTTTGACTCATTACTCTTTGAGTCTTTTGTTCAACAACTAAGTTGATTTGATTTTTGCAGCCTTTATTAGTTTGCAATGTCAAACAAAAGGGGTAACAGGGGTTCCGGTAGGATCCGTGAAAGCCAAGAGAGTCTACCATTACCAAAACGCAAAACCATATCTGCATATTTTGGTGTTGGAAATGTTGGCAACCTGCAAGATTCACAAATTAAATCTTCAATGCTTATTGAAAAAGGAGATTTATCACAAGTTGGAGACCATATTGAAGAAATTAAAGTTAGTAAACATGATATCTTAGTCGAGGATGAACTTGAACACGATTTGGAGGTACTTCCCCTGAGTAGGGAGTCACAAACTGATATTATACATTGGACCTTCATCCTATGAAATATACTCCATGTAGACCCGTAAAGGGGACATGAATAAAACCTTCATCCACGTGACATCCATAGTGGAATAACACTAAAGTCCCTACTATTTTATGGTTCTATCCCCCCCGCCCACTATTTTATGGATATTATTGCTATTTAACTGGCAAGGCTAAGGTTAGCTTAGGGCATTGAGGGTAATTATAGTAAGCCAAGCGAGCGGAACGGACTGAGCGGGTCTACCTAGATCAATCAGAGTTGGTTCTAGACCAGTCAGGTGAGGAAATCAAAAGTGATTCCATAAATCGTGTTCATGCACAGAAGGGGAAAAGAAAATTAAAATTAAAAAAAGATTGATCTCCCTAGGATCTGTCCAAAAGGAATTTTCAAATAGAATGGGTGGAAAAGTATTGTTCATTAAACCAATGGCCAATCCAATTGATGGTGAGCCTCCTGTAGAATGCAGATGTAATATTTGCATAGAGATAACAAAGAAGGAGAAGAGGTTGCAACTTAAACTTGATCCCATAGAAAAACATGTCGATAAAGTTTACATAAAGGAAACTATAGAGGGAGTTGAAAAATTCTTGATAACTTCAAAAATAATGGACAACTGTTTGCATATCAGGAATGCTGAAATATAAGAGTTACACAAGCAATTATGGGAAATGTGTTTTGGAGTAAAAGGTTCCATTAGAAAAGCAATGGAAGTGCAAAATATGGGAAAAGTTGTTCAATTAAGTGTGGTCTTTTATATTTGAAGTAGAGGGTGTCCTATGACAGACTACCCTTCAATTACTGGTTTATTGTGTTTTCTTAAAGTTTGAAACTATCTGAATAGTCACTGGTCAATAAACAACTGGTGGGAATGGGTTAGTTGTCTTGCACAGGTTGAAAAAGAAGATACGAAGGAAAAAATAAAACACTCAAATTTCATTGCATTGTCTCTAGATGAAGTTCCAACAATTGATAATACTTCTTGGGTGTGCATGTATGTTTATACTCTAAACGATCTCTGTCGTCAACCCTTTCTACTATCTGTTGCTAAATTGAGTTGTAGTGTGCCAATAAAAAATTTATATGATTTATTAAACAATGCTCTAATTGATTGTGGAGGTATGGATAACATGGAGATTTCCAAAAAAGTTGGTGTGTGTTGGAGCAGATGGAGCTTTGGTTATGCAAGGTCATAAAGGTAGTCATTGCAAAAAGATTAAGAATGATTTGGCACCCTACGCTATTACCATTCACTGCATGGCCCATCAAATTAATCTAGCTTTTGAAATTGTCAGCAATTTCGGTTGTGTAAGTAAAGTGAAATCTTTAATCAAAGAGATTTACCAATACTTTTGTCGAAGTCCAAAATGAGTCTGGTAACTTCAACACTTTGCTCAAGGACTTACTGATGGGAGGAAGCTTCTTAAAGACAATGATACTAGATGGATCTCTTTGGATGGACCAGTGCATCAAGTATTTTCTGGATATCCATCATTGTTTGGACTAATCCACTCAGTATGAGATAGATTCCCTCGGCTATATTCAAGTCTAACTAATTTTAAGATACTCTTAACTTTAACAACGATTCTCCCCATGCTACAGGACATGAGAAATGTTATGAAAAAGGTTCAACAAAGAGCTATGTACATTGCAGAATAAAATAAGTTGCATAAAATGACATGTAATAGCCTGGATACTTTGTATCGATTACAACCATTAGATGAATCAAATTTTGCAAAGTGTATAGAAATCACAGATTTGAACAATCCTGGGAACTTTTTACATATTGGTACAAATGATGAGGTATGTGCCAGGTTACGTGGAGTTGACATACGAATGCAGTACTATGCCCACATTGACCCCAATTCCAACCCCAACGAAGCAGGAAGCGAAGTAGAATAAGAACCAGAGAAGGTACTTTCATGTCTTACAAATGAAGACTTCAAGAAGATCAAAGACTCTATGCTTGACTTTGTCAAGCGAGTTTGCTACAATCTTTCATCACAAATTAGATTCAGATTGCCTTCAACCGAATTGCTCGAAGCAATATCAATTATTTTTCCTCAATATTGGTCTCTAAATTGTCCGAGTGATTTTCGAAGAAAGATGACGACTTTGATTCAACATTTTTGCAAACCTAAAGTAATCAGTGGAGAAACTATAAATGGAATTTTAGATAAATCTCGAGTGACAGATCAATCATATTCTTTTGCAAACATAATGGTGGAACAATATGATCTTATGGAGAATCCAACTAAAGAGGGAGCGGTAAAAAAGCTTTGGAAAATCCTTGGTAAGAGCAATTAGTTGAGAGAGTCAATACCAGAATATTTCAAGCTTACTGATTTATGTTTGACAATGATATTAGATTCAGTGGAGGATGAGAGAGTTTTCAATACTTTGGGCTTCTTGAAGTCATAAGGTTAGAAACAAATTAGACAAAAATTTGGATAATTGTTTAAGGCTTTATAATTCTAGTTATGAGGTAGATAATTTCCCTTATTACAGGACTCTTAGCATTTGAAGAAACAAATGTCAAAGAAGAGGGGTTGCCAACATTTTAAACCCAAGTGGCAATGGCAGTGGTGATGGTAATGGTCTATGTCCTGATATTGAAAGCAACGAAGAAGAAGTTGACTTTGGCATGCATACTAACAGTGAATATGAAGAAAAGAAAACAAACAATGAAATGTTATATGCAATAAATGAGAACGATTCTAATGATAGTGATGTTGAGTCAGTCTAGATAGAGTGGCAACTATAACAACTTCTCAACTTCAAGTTCTAAGTTCTATGTGAGTCAAGTAGTAGGCTGGTAGCTTTGGTCTTACCAATTTCAATTAAAAATTAATTTATGTGGTCTAGTCTTACCAATGTCTAAGACTCTATCTACTAATTAATTATGTTTGTAGAAGTTAATTTATAGCCTCATTCATTATCCTTTTATAGATGCTTAATTTTTTTTTGGAAACATATTGATGTTACAAACTTACATGTTGAAATTTTCATTGATTCTAGTTTTTAATACAATAATGCATGTTAAACTTGAGATTTTCATTGATTCTAATTTCTTTAAGGAATTGTAACATAATGCATTTAACAAAATAAGCTTTCTTTAAAAAAAATTGTATTATAATTTATAATTATAAATCAGCCCGTAACATAATAGATTTAACAATTACAAACAATTACAACCTTTTGCAAATGACTCAATGTCAAATGACCTCAAATTCCCTTTTACAAATACAAGGGAGCAACAATAGTTGTAGGTCGATTTGTAATTGAATATATAATCATATTATTACTACATAATACATTATGTGTGTACAATCACATTGCCACATTGTCAATTGTACAATTTTTTCAAATAGGAGCAAGGAAATTTTTTTCATATATTTTGTGTAGTAATAATATGCCAGTGCCTGGTTGTCCAGCTATCCTGATATGCTTGCTCTTGATTCTTGTAACAATTAACATTAAACAAAGTTGAAATTAAATCCAAAATTTGAAATTAAAGAGCAACAAATAACAAAATGATTATAGTACTATCACTTACTAAGTTGTTACTTCTTAGTGCTATCAACTATGACTGTCACCGACACTAACAATAACAATTTGATAAGATGATGAAACTCCAATGATGTTCTTTAGGGCACTCCATTCTACATCATTTGGAAGCTCTATTTTTTTGAGGTTGTAGCTAAATAGTTGTAACCTCGTCAACAATGAATACTTAGAAGAGATATTTTTATATGAATCAAGGAATTTATCTATAACTGTATTCATTGTTGACAGTGGTTTGATGCAACTTGCAATTCTTTCTAGAGTGGTTTCCTCAAGCAAGTTGCCTAAATCAGAATTCATGGTTTTGTGCAACTTTTTCATGAAATCTTCTTTTCCAATAAATTCGTCATCTGAGTAAGTTGGATTTGGTAATCCAATATTTAGCAAGTTCAGTATGTTGTGATTCATCTTCATCAAGTCTTTGGAAGCATATTTTAGAGCTTCATCTATTTCTATTAAATGTTCACAATTGTGACAGATAGAAAAAATCATTATAAAGGCATCCAAGCGGCTGTTTATTCCTTGGTTTTTCAAATACCTGTCACCGGATCTCTGTACTTTATTCAAAATTTGTATAGCAATTTTTAAAAAAGAATTGGTGAAGATACTTATTTATCCTCAACATCTTTTTTTACATTTTCAAATACACCTCTGAGATTGCTATTTAAATCAAGCCATTCAAACAAACTATCACTGTTCTTCATTGGTTTCTCTCAATTTTCTTGTTTGATAAGCTTAACCATATTTATTATAGTATCCTTGACATGATGGTCTTTGGAAGATGTTATATTTTGTGTTCTTACATTTACCATACTTTTTTTCATTTCAGACATCTCTACTTCACTCTTTTTCTATATTTCCTCTAGTTACCCTTGCCAATTAGTTGCTCTCTTCTTCTCATCCTCCAATTTCTTCCTTAAATCTTGGATTGTCTTTGTAGTAGTTACCTCTTTTTTCTTCTCATCCTCGAGTTCCCTTTTCAAATCATGGATTGTCCTCGCAGTGGACTCCTTTTTCTTCGCATTCTCCAATTCCTTCTTCAAATCATGGAGTGTTTGAGCATACTCCCCTTTCTTCGTGTTCTCTAATTCCTTCTTCAAACCAAGGATTTTCTTTGTAGTTGACTCCTCTTTTTTCTTCGCATTCTCCAATTCCTTCTTCATATGGTGGATTGTGTTACTGTTTGCAATTGCACTAGAGTCTGTTTTCTTCACATTCTCCAATTTCTTCTTCAAATCAAGGATTGTCTTTGTAGTTGACTCCTCTTTTTCTTCATATTCTCCAATTGCTTTTCAAATTATGAATTGTGTTTGCACTAGACTCCATTTTTTTCTTCTCATCCCCTAATTCCTTCTGCAAATTATCAATTATCCTTTCCTTAGACCCCTTTTTTTTCTTTTCATTCTCCAATGCCATCTTAAAATTATGGATTGTATTTTCAATATACGAGCGATTTTTCCTTTCATTCTCCAATTCAATCTTCAAATTATTATTTTCCTTGACAACAGAGTCTAAGTCGGTTTTTAATTTATTGTTGACCTGTGCACTACTCTCTACAGACTTGAACAACTGTGTAGTAGAGGCTTTTTCATATGGGTAAAAGCACAGATCTGTGTCACCATTTGTGATACAAAAACCTATTTTGGTCAAATCTCATTTCTCTATCAAAACTCAAATTTTTCAAAAACTAAAAATACCCTTTTATAGATCTCAGATTCAATATCATCATTATATAAAATTTTGAGTATTTTGCTTAGTTATAATATGTTATAATCTCAAAATATTATAAGTTGATATTTCAACATTTCAGAAGATGCTCCCTCAAAAAAAGAAAAAAAAATAGTAAATCATATCAAAAAACAAATATATATATATTTATCACCAGAGGAGAGAATCCTCTTCACAAATATGTAATTATTTTTCAAGAAGGTATAGATTTGATAGGGAAGTTTTGACGGGAGGAAAAAACTGTTGGATTTTGACAAGGTCGAACTTGAGTACTTATAACAAAGAAAATATACTTCAAAAATAATTATTTCTTTTTTTGTTCACTAGCTATACATGTCATCTATAAAATATTTTCAAATCTAAATAAAAAAAGATGATTTGCACATACTTGTTTGACGGGAACTACATCCTATATTTTTTACAGTTAAAAAAGGGACTTCAAAATAAAATAAAATGAATAAATTCTTAGTCAAAAAATTATAAAATTTATAGGCATAAAATTCATACAATTCTACACATTTCATTAGTTTAGATCATCTTCATATTTTAAACACAAATACCATTTTTTTGTCATTAATGTTGAACTGTCACATTCTGATATCACGTTTTTTTATAAAAGGTGACACAGGTTTGTGCTTTTACCCATATTGAATTCATTTTTTGCACTCATCCAATTCTTTAGTCAAATATTTTAGTTGTTCATTCATCTTTTCTTGTTGGACAATTGCCTTTGTAGAAGCAGAATTATTTATCCTATTTTGCAATTCTTTGAACCTATTGTCTGCTGCTTTCTCCTTGGCCTTCACATTATCAAGGTATGACTATAACTCTTCTATTTTCTTTGTAAGCCTTTTGTTTTCCCTCTCCACTTTCAAAAGTGTAGAGTAGACCATTTTCTTGCTCTCTTTTGATATATTGATTTTGTCAATATTTTTCACTTTTGAAAAATCCATTTGAAGACTGGTAACTTGTACATTGTTACGATTTATTACATTTTCTAGTGGATTATTATCTCTAGCTAGGGGCATAACAACCATGAAGTTCATCATTTTGATGTTTGGATCACATGTTGGAAATATACTGTTAATAGATCCTTGACGTTCAACAACTGCATCACTTTTCAAAGTCTTCATAATTTGCCTATTTATTTGGCTTATCTGATCAAATTTTGACGCAAACTTCTTTAAACTAAAATCTAGGTTTGCTGACACAATTGAGTGTTTGGAAGATGAATTATCAGTTGTATTATTCTATGCTCCTCCAACTCTAGTTAAACTTACTCTACCTACAATTATATTTTGAGGATTGCCAACATACTGAAGATAGCCCATTTCAAATCCTAGCATTTTAGGACTATTTCAGGGTTTTGTACAGAAGCTACTGGTGCATACATTAGTGAAGTAACCACTAACATTACTTGCATTCTAATTGTCATAACTTTTTTCTTTTTTGCACAAGGTTCATGCTACTGCCAGTGCTAGTGCTAGTGGGATCAACTACAACTCGATTTGAAGATTTAACAAATATTGTGTTGGGATGACCTTTAGAAGCAGAAGTATAATGTTTTTTTCTTTTCCTAGATGAATCATCTCCAATCTCATCAGAGATTCCAATGATTGGTTTACTTCCACTTTTGGGTGGGTCTGGTACTAGAACTGGGTTCCAAATCCCTTCACCACTTGCACTAATGGGCCCTATACCTGCATAACCTATTTTTTATATCATAATTGCCCCTTTATTATATGTTTGTTTAATAGAATCACTCATTTGAAGATTAACAATATGCCTGCCCCTGGTTGACCCCAAATCCTGAATACCTTGAATGTCTCCATCAAACTTGAGGTCCTTCTGTCTTTGACTATCACTATTATTGCAGCTGCCAAATTCATATAGTATAGTTGGATGCTCTTTATTCCAACAATTTTTGAAAAGTTCATCCTCCTCAAATTCCTCAAAACTTGTTGAGGTCTTTAGTTCACCCAAATTTTGCCTCATTTTTCAAAAATCAGTCATCTTGATTTGACACCACAATTCATATTTGCATGTCTCTTTAATTGCTTTTGGCATAGAACTCTTAGAAGGTTGAGATGCTTTCTAGTAGAAATTTAAGTATGTTAGATGTTTTGATTTGTGTGACTGATATGTACAATGTCATAATTTGGGATGACAATTCTTGCATTAAAATTGTTGGAGTTAATGTTCCAACAGTAGTCAATAATAATTGTTGCATATGGGGCAAGCCTTGTTGAGTTGCTAGCAACACAAGTTTAGTTTAGGATTGAGTCAAAGAGTTTTAGTTTGAATCAAGTTCTTATTGTAGATGTGTTGAGTTAGGTGTCCATAAGTTTTAGTTAGTGTGAAGTTTATGTGTGTGTTGTCAATCATGAAGTAGTTTGTTGTCAATATAATTAATAGTCATTTAGGAATGTTGTTGAGTCAAACTACTGTATAAATTGGCATCTATTATTCAATAAAAAACAAGTTGTAAGTTCTTTCTTACTTTGTTTTGTTTCAATTGTTCTATTTTTCCAATATGGTATCAGAGCAATCTTCTTATTAAGTTTTGTCTAATAGAGAAGAAGTTGTTAATAAGATGAGGCCTGGAGAAGAACCACTGGACGATTGTGATTTCATTGAAGAATAAGTTTGATTTTGAAGAGATCAATGCTTTGAAAAATAGGAAAAGGTGTGGATGGATGCTTGAATAGTTTGAGGCGTTATAGGATCGAAGAAGATATACCTTTACGAAGGTTATGAGGCATTCCATGTGGTGATGGTGTGCCCAATAGTTCGAGGAGATCTGAAAGTTTGGAAGCTTGGCACCATTTATGAGACATTTCATGTGGAGATGGTGTGTCTAATGGTGTTTCGAAGCTAGATGATAGCTTCATAACTATGAGAAAATCTTACTCCTCTATGTCATATTTTCTAAGTATAATTTCTAGATAATGTTTCCTTTAGTTGTCACATTAAATGGGGGTGTTGGAGTTAATGTTCCAATGGTAGTCAATAATAATTGTTGCATATTTGGCAAGCCTTGTTGAGTTGTGAGCAACACAAGTTTAGTTTAGGATTGAGTCAAAGAGTTTTAGTTTGAATCAAGTTCTTATTGTAGATGTGTTGAGTTAGGTGTCCATATGTTTCAGTCAGTGCCAAGTTTATGTGTGTGTTGTCAATCTAATTAACAATCATTTAGGAATGTTGTTGAATCAAGTTATTGTATAAATTGACATCTATTATTCAATAAAAAACAAGTTGAAAGTTCTTTCTTTCTCTATTTTGTTTCTATTGTTCTATTTTTTCAATAGAAATATTATTCTTTGTTTCTTGTTTCTCCATCTCTTTCTTAACCTCATTCCATGAATCCATGTTTTTAAACTTTTCTATCAATGGCATCTCCTGATGTTGATATGTGCTTGCAGAGTTCCCATTGGCAATAAGTCTTGTTTTTATTATGTCCAGTGGATCATAATTTCAGTAACTGACAAAGTCAAAGCCAAAAAAAATTACCAATTCATTTGCTACTTTGAAAGTCCTTCTCTCAAATTTGAGGCCTCCAATTGAAAAAGGCAAGGAAGGAAATATCATTTGATTTTGTTGTCCAGTGAAAATTTCATCTATGCTCTCCATTTTTCGTACATATTCCAGTGCAAAAACTCTTTCTGTAACATGCATTGGAAGTTTGCACGGTTCAATTGCTCAACCGTAGAACCTTAACACGGTATAATTTTCCATGAAGAACCAGTCAACCAATTGAATTTGACTTCCCAGTTGAATGTAATTTTTACAAGACACATACAATTTAGGCATCAAAGTGTTTGTGATTTTTTAGTAAATAGGTGCCAAAAAGAAGTCTACAAAATGGTTGTAGTTATTATTGTTAGTAGTCATTCTCATCTTATGTGTCCACTCATATACTGGACTTGGAGTCTCTAATTTCTTCTAGGTTTTCTCATCAAACTTATAGATCTCAATATCAAATTTGTTGTTCTCTATCTCAAATATTGGGCGATGCTTTGCTAAAAGAGGGTAGCACAAGTGACTTGTGACCCTAAATGTCTTCATCTTGCCTGTAGTTGTACTTTGTTTAATCATTAGTAATTGTTCTTGCATAGATTCAACAATGTGCTAAACAAAATTATATCTTACTTCTACCTTCTCAACTGACCAACCTCGACAATGTATATTATAAATCATTTCAAGAACACTGGTCCTTACTTCCTTTTTATTGTCCAATCACAGACAAAATGATAACAAAGAAATAATATTATGAACCCATGACACAAAAATATCATACTGATAAGGAGGTTTATAGTCTATGTCCAGTGTAACAGTAACACTAGTATGATCAATAGATCACTCTAATTTTATTAAACTCTTAATATATGAATCTTGAAAAACTCTGTCTAGTTTGTCATAAGCTTGTGCTAGTTTATCCAAGTCAATGCACTCGTTAAAGCTTTCTGGTTTAAACCCTAGCCCTAGGTCTAATAGAGTGAAAAATTCACTCTCAGTTATGGATAAAATTTCCTCTTGGGTGTTTTGGTTTACAATTGTTTTTCTATTTTCATCATAATTATGAGCGTATAGCATTACAGTTTCAGGGCAAGGGAATACTTTGGGTACAACAAGGTTTGCTAATCCAATAACCCAAGCAACTAGTTTATTTGTATGTGCATGAATACTTTTGTTATATGTGTAATAATTTCCCCCTTTTTATGGATCTTTCCACTAATTAAACAATGAGTGTCTTGTTAGAAATATAGAATACTAAGATTGGGGGGCGAGGGTGGTGAATAAGTATGCTACAAACTTTTGTCAACTAGATATTATTAATTACTTTGTACCATGCATAAGAAAGTAAACAAGTAATGTTGAATAGAAAATAACCATACATAAAGACTACTCATAACACCATATTTTGTTAATTAGGGAAACCTTGGCCAAGGGAAAACCCTGGTGTGGATGATACCCACTAGATAATATACTGATATATATGTTCCTTGTTAGAGAATGGACCCTGTTAGGAGTCAATGAGAAAATTCAATACAGAGAGTCCCTATTAGGAGACTTTGAATCCCTGCTAGGAAATTCGAACCCTATTAGGAGTTGTAGTACAGTAGATGCAAGAAGAGCTCACCGCTCAAACATGCACTTCCAATTACAAGAAGAGCTCACTACCCAAACAAGTAATTAGTTTCAGGTAAATAGATGTTGTATCCTCTTTTCAGATTGATCTTTGACCTCAATTCGATCTCAGGTCACGAAATTAGGTTCTCAACACTTTGCATATATCGCTTTACAAAAAGTTCGCATATCACTTATCACAATACAATATTGCAAACTTTTTTTGCAAGTTGTCCTTTGCATAAATACCATGCCTTTTCACAAATTGTTTTTAGGTCAGCTAAGACCATAATATACTTTTCAAACTTAGAGTAAACATCTAGGATGTTGGCCCTAATTGGTCAAGTAATTATTTTGTAAACAAATTAATTCCTTTACCTTTAATTATGTTGTTTTGTTTCATTGGTAAAATGTGAATATATCTTTTCTGTACAATCTGTACTAATGTCTAAGGTTGTAAACATTATCATCAACATGTATATTGTCTCAATCTAACTTCGCTAATCACAATATGACGTCAAAAACATTTTACATATAAAACAATACACTGATGTAAACCAATTTCATACTTTTACAATTTTCTAGGTACCAAAAGCTAAGTATCTTTATTTCCAAGGTTTTCTACAAACATTTACATCATGTGTTGCCCTAAATGACAACAATTACATATCTTCATTAGCCAATTGTCAACAATCTCCCCTTTTGGCATTGATGGCAACAAAATAGGAAATATTGGCTAAGTATCAAAAACTTGTCCAAAACATTACAGTATCAATACATTAATCATCTTTTACAACTAATCCATCTTACACATGCTCCCCCTTTCGATATGATTTCATACCTTACCTTACAATTTTATTATGTATCTTCTCCTCCTTTGACATCAATGACAAAGATCAGAATGTCAAAAACTGTCAAAATTGTTCATCTACCTTAAGCTGATTACATCTTCATGCAATCATCAAAACTTGCCTTGAGACTGTTCAAGCGTTTTACCCATGTATCCTTGTCTGTTTCAGCAGAAGTGAGAATTGCACATAGGGAATATGATGCAATCTCAACTGCATTGAGATCGAAGTATAAGGAATTTGAACAACTGTCCTTGGCTTTGACAGATTCCTCCAACTATCTCTCAATAGATGATATCTTTAGAGCAATAGACTCTTTGAATTCTGATAATATCTTCAAAATTTGTTCTTTCTCAAGTTCTAGATTCCTGATATCATTGTGAACACCGACCACTTGTCCTCCAAAGTCATCAACTTTGTTGGAAGGTTGTTGTATCTAGCTTGTTAGAACTTCTAGCTCACTCAACTTTCCTTCAATCTTGTTGTTAAAATCCTTTGTCAACTTATGAGATAAAGTACACTTAATGTACAATACCTTTCCATTTTGTTGACATCTCCAAAGTTCTTTGATACAAGTATCAAGACTTAGGAAATCATTCTTGATATTTTGACAAATGGTGCTAAATAGATTAACATCATTAGAAATCTAGGCCTTGGACTTTGCAACATTCAAAAAAATTGTAAATTCCTCATCAAAAGACTTTAACACTGCTTGTGCCCTCTGTTTGGGATCTGCCTCTGTATGTTTGACTGCTAGAGTATTGTGTAATCTGTCAGTTACCTCCACTAAGGTTCTTTGTAAACTCTTTACTTTTCTATTCTTCTTAATAAGTTTTGTCAAAGATGAGATCAAATCAGTTTGATCATCATCATCACTTTTTAGGCTAGCAAGCAAAAGTGGAGTAGATGAACTAGATAGTTTAGTTTCATCTTCCTTTTGTTTCTTCTCTTCTACCTCCTTAGCTCTTTTATCCTATTTCTCTTTTTCCTCCTTTTCTTTTCTTCTTCAAGCAATTTCTGCTTTGCTTCTTTGATCTTTCTCTTTTCAACCTCTAATTGCGTCCTTTCTTCTTCAATTTGTTTCAACTAATCTTGAATGACCTCGGCTTGAGATTTGGGTTGATAGAAACTTTCAAAAGGGTTAGTGTCATCAATGTCGATAGTAACATTAATATGGTCAATCTGCATAGTGTCACCACTTACTGACACTTCCAAAGTTTTAGGTGCTAGTGTAGATGTTGACTTTGACTCTATCATCCTCTGACTGATAATTGCAGCTATTTCATTCCTTATTGTATTCTTCTCACCCACCATAAATAGAAATGGTCTCACCTTGTTCCTCAAGTAGGGTGCCAACTTGTTTAACAATTTCTTGACTTCTTCCTCATCATCTATTTTGCATATAGTCCTCATCATAGACTTCCGAAGTTCCATATCCTCTTCTCAAGATGGTGCTTTCTTCTCTATAAGTCTATCATAAACTTTTTGATTTACTGTACCTTCAACATTATCAAGTTTCAAGTTGTTAGCAATCATATATCTCATAGTAGAGATATCAATCAAATCTTTCTCAATATTATTATATAAATCATAAAATTTGTTCATCTGAACAAATTTTCCTTCATTTACAATGGCCGAGTTGATCTTCTCAATCTTTGGCTTCCAAGGTTGCCTTGCTTTTTCTACTGTCTATTTAGAAACAATAACTTTCTATGCTTGTTTAACTTCTTGTTTTTGTTCTTCTTCTCTGTTGGATTCCACAATTGTCAACAATAACTTCTATCTTTTACATGGTCTAGTAGCCTGTTGCTCGACTCTTTTAGTCTTGGTAGCCACAACTTCTACTAATCTTTCAGATTTTCTCTTTGGCTCACATGGTTGTTCAATTGATACTACAGCATATTGAATGCTCTGTTATGAAGGAGTTTCTACAATAGACACACCAGATGGTTGCCCAACTAATAATGGTTGCACATACATTTTTCCTTCTTTCATTGTATGTCTAGCTGCCTGTGACTCACTTTTTGTCATACCTACCTCAGTTAGAGCTTTCTTCATTATTGTCTCAATCTTTCTGTGAGACACTTTCTCTAAGGATGCTTGATAAGTTGACTAGGTAATGTCTTCATATGTCCTAAATATGTACTCAGCTTGGTCGTTCTCGGAATTCAACAATAGATTAATATATCCAATTGCTACATCATTACTTAACTCATAGCTTAAGGGATTAAGGAATGTTTCCCGAGGTTCTACTGCTTGAATATGAGTTAAATCTGTAACAACCATAACACATATATCATTTTTGAATCGTTCTACAATTGCAGGCGCAATTCTGAATCTTTGTTTCATCCCATTTTGAAATGTTTTCATGATCAAATTTCCGCTATCTAGGATTTTGTCTATTGGATGTCTTCTACATACACCTGTAATATTTTCCATGGTACATCTCTCACAACTCATAATCTTATAACTGATAAGTATGGAAATCTCTTAAGTACATGAAATAATATATGATTGATTAATGACTGGAATCTAAACACACCATTCTTGGTCCTCTTGATTTTCTCTAAGTTTTCAAGGAGTTGTACTCTTAGAATTTCACTTAGATTAACTTGTTCTTTCTCAACAAAAATCTTATAAGCTGCATAGACGAATCCTGCCGATAATTCATCAATCTTAGAACTTGCACAAATAGAATAGGCAATGATTCTTCTTAGGAATCTTACATCATCTTGTTTAATGGTGTTGATCACCATGGCCTTCCCATTATAAACTACCTTAGTGTAGCTCTCATAGAATGCCTTGGTTGCTAAGACCAGTTACCTCATGAATAAGGTCAACTGAAATGTCAACTACATTGTCTCCCATCTACAATTTTCCATCATGAATTCTACTTAGTATGATCTATGTTCATTCCTCAGTATCAAGTTCGCGGTAGAAATGATAGTTGACTAAATCTAAGTCTTTCAAATGATCAAATCCTAGCTTTACTGAGATATCATGGTTAAAGATAATTTCCATATCTTTGTTCATATAGTCGCTCCCAATAGTTGCAAACTTTCTATTGAGATAACTTCCTACATCTTTCAAATACACTATGTTGTTCAGAGTTATAGATAATGTTCAATTAGGGTTTCCTTCTATGGGTTTCACACAAACAACCTTCAATTTGGGCCTCTCCTCATTCTCAACATTCTGGACTACTGACACATCCATGATTTTATCAAATATAAACTTCTTCGAAGAAATTCTACAGGGAAACGACAAAATACCTCTTTTTGAAATAGGGTTTAGTTTGAAATCGCCTTCTCGAGTCGCTTTTGAGTGCTCTATGATTCTGATTGATCATAATGAAGTGGTAATCAAGTCTGTACTCCATTTATTCATTCAATTCAAACTTGCATTAATTGCGTACTTTGCAAACACGAAAAAAGCTATCAATTACATTCAAAAATCAAATATTTGCTTGAAATCTTTGTTCGATCTTCAAATGCTACCCAAGGTTTACCGTAGCTTCCTTGCATCATGACAATGCTCCAAATAACTTCGCTCCACGAAATTCTCTCTAAAAACATATTTTCCATCTTCTTGTATAGAATTAACTTTCTCTATTACAACAATAACTCTTAATTCCTTGGTAACAAGTTTTGATAAGCTCCAAATTGCAGGCGAGCTTAGCTACAGTCTAAACTTATCTCGATACACCTTTTCCTAACTTCACTACCCACAGTTCAATCTCTAAATGAAGTTTCAAATTCTGATGTTGTGAACAAGCTTAATTCAACTTGGTTGAATCAAACTCGATTACTGACTTCGATTTTCCTGTCACTACATCATCTAACTTTTCTTCAAAAATATTAAATCCCTTCACAAATGCCTCATTAAGTTCTTGAAGTTCACTAACTATATTTCTTTGATCTTCATTATCTTTTCTACTTCCTAAGTTCCTTTCATGGTTCCTTCTGTCATTTCCTATGTTTCTTCCATCGTTCTTTCTGTTTCCGAAGTTTCTTCCATTGTTCCTTCTATCTCCAAAGTTTCTGTCCATTCTACAATACTTTGTTGTATGTCTAAAGTTGTTGCATAACTGACATATTGGGGTTCTGCTTCTAGGATTCTGTTGATCAATAGGTGTGTGACAATTCTAGGCTATGTGTCCAAAGTTGTTACACTTATAACACATGATCTGCCTTCTTTCTTCACAAGGTCTTCCTTCTCTCGATGTCCTCTCATTAGATCTTCTTATGTTTGTAGGGTTAGTATTTTCCAGACATTCTACTATTTCTTCTATCATTGTCATATTTAGGTTTCCTATAATCAATTGTTTTATGTCCCATACCATGACAATTATGACAATTAAATTTTTTAACATGATTAAATAACTTATTTGTACAATTTGCTTTCATATGACCTATTTCATTACATGAAAAACACTTACCTCTAAATTCATACCTGGTTTCCTTAGGAGATTCAGCTTGCTTTGGTTCATCCAATATCTCAACTTCCTTGTCTTGTCCAACTTCTTTAGGTTTATCAGAAGATTAACTGGATTCAATTTTATCATCAGATTTATCTTTTCCTTTCAGATCCAATCTATTCTCAGGTTTCTTTGCAGACATGTTAAATAGATAACCAAGACTAGTCTTATCATAGGCAGGTCTCTGAATTGACATTGAATCATCAAGCTTTTCTTTGCTAGAATAAAGCTTTTGAAGTTGTTGCTTGCACTGAGTTAGTTCACCTTTCACAATAGTGTTGTACTTATGAAGTTAGTCATGATCTTCTTTCAGTGTTTCAAACTTAGATGTCTTCTTTGTTAGACTTGCTCTAAGATCTGAATTTTCAGTCTTCAAATCAGATTCAACTTTGTTAGGATCACTCTTCAAACTCAACTTTAGATTGATAATCTTCAATTCATGCTTCAAGATTTTGTAATTTGTCTTCAGTTTTGAATAGTCATCATCACTAGTTTCAGATTTAGGCTTGGATTTGAGATGTTCAATCTTGTCTTTCAATTGTCCAATATATACTTTGGAGTCTTCATAACTATCTTTCAACTTATCTCTTTTTTAAGTAAGGAGATCAATTTGTTTAAGTGCCTCTTCAAGGTTTTTCATCAACTATTGCATATCCATAAGGATCTTACTCAAGTTGTTAAGCCTCTTTTGAGTAACTGAGCTTTGATACCAATTGTTAGAAATAGGGAATACTGAGAAAGGAGGGGGGAGGGGGGGGAGAGGAGGTGAATCAATATTCTACAAACTTTTGTTGCCAACTGGATATTATTAATTACTTTGTACCATGCATAAGAAAGTAAACAAGTAATGCTAAACAAAAATAATAACCATGCATAAAGAGAACTCATAACACCATATTTTGTTAACTAGGGAAACCCTGACCAAGGGAAAACCCTAGTGGGGATGATATCCACTAAATAATATATTGATATATATGTTCCTTGTCAGAGAATGGAACCTATTAGGAGTCAATGAGAAAATTCAGTATAGAGAGTCCCTGTTAGGAGACTTTGAATCCTTGTTAGGAGATTCCAACCCTATTAGGAGTTGTAGTATAGTAGATGCAAGAAGAGCTCACTACCAAAACATGCACTTCCAATTACAAGAAGAGCTCACTACCCAAACAAGTAATTAGTTTCAAGTAAATAGATGTTGTATCCTCTTTCTTGACTAATCTCTAACCTCAGCTCGATCTTAGATCACGAAATCAGGTCCTGAACACTTTTCATATATCACTTCACAAAAAGTTCACATATCACTTATCACAATACAATATTGCACACTTCTTTTCGCAAGATGTCCTATGCATAAATACCATGCCTTTTCACAAATTGTTTCTAGGTCGATGAAGACCATAATATACTTTTCCAACTTAGAGTAACCATCTAGGATGTCGGCCCTAATTAGTCAAGTAATTATTTTGTAAACAAAATAATTCCTTTACCTTTAATTCCACTGTTCTATTTCACTCGTAAAATGTGAATATCTCTTTCTCGTACAGTCCATATTAATGTCTGAGGTTGTACACATTATCATCAACATGTATATTGTCTCTATAAAACTTCGCTAATCATAATATGATGTCATAAACATTTTACATATAAAACAATACATTGTTGTAAACCAATTTCATACTTAAACAATTTTCTAGGTACCAAAAGCTAAGTATCTTTATTTCTGAGGTTTTCTACAAACATGTACATCATGTGTTGCCATAAATGACAAAAATTACATATCTTCATTAGCCAATTGTCAACATGTCTAATTATCATGATTCCTAAATCTCCATGGATAACAGGATAAAAAAATATCAAGACATTCATCGGTGAAACCTGAGGTTTGTAGCACTTGCCTAAGTTCTATAATGTCTTTCTTTTCCTTTATGTTTGCACTCATACTGGAGGTTTTTGACTTTGTTTTGCACATGTCTGCTACTAGTTATTACACAAAATTATTCTTCAAGCCCTATTTTGAAAAATTGTAAAGTGTAAACCTAAGACAATAAGAATTAAGATTTCTATTGCTACAAATCACATTGCAATTTAAAAAAAAATAAATTTAAATACCCAGAATCGAGAATCGAGATTCAATAATATTGGTGCTAGCAGATACTCAGATAATTGGTGTTGTCTTGTGATACTCAAGGTTCACACTTTCAGACTTCAAAACACACAATGGAATTCAGTTAGTCTTTGAAAAGTTCAAATTTGAAAACCCTATAGTATCAGAGTCTCGACTTTGAGAACTTTGAACTTCATACTCTAAAAACATAAAAGGTTAATAGTTAAATGTTAAAACGTAAGTAGAAAGTAGTTAATGGTTTTAAGTACTTTACTAATACTATGTACAATGTACATGTAAACGACATCAAGACTCAATAATGTACATAATTATAATTATAAAAAGAAAAAATTAATTACATTAATATACATTTGAATTTTGAATTTTGTTCATTTAAATAAATTAATTAATAAAATTTGAACTTAATAATCCATATCATTTTCGGGTCAATTTGTGGAATGTTATCGTTGTTGTCAAGAGTCATCTAGAATCGTGACACTTGTTAAGGACACTTGTCCTTGACACGTGTCACAATTCCAGATGTTTCTTGACAACAATGATAACATTCCCAAAATTTATCTGAAATTCATCTCGAGCTGTTGATCTGTCTTTTACTTAACAGTCGGGATTAACTAATATTTTTTTTTAAAGACTAAACATAATTATTATTAGCTGAGTCCTGACACTTAATCGAGCTTTGCAATGACCGGACATGTGTCACAATTCTAGATGAATGTATGCACATGGAAAACATTCCCCAAATCGGTTCAAAATTCATCTCGGGTTGTCGATCTTTCTTTTAATCAACGGTCGGGACTCAGACATAAGTTATAACTATAAGAGAGTATCTTGGATTACAAGTGTCCTGATTTTGGGTAGTGGAATGTTCTCACAGACACGTGTCACGATTCCAGATTATTCTTGACAACAACGATAGCATTCCCAAAATTTACCCGAAATTCATCTCGGGCCATCGATCTTTCTTTAATCAACGATCGGGAGTCGAGAGTCGAACATAACTATAATTTATAAGATAAGATAAATTTATTAATGTCCAACAGGAGACAAACGAGGGTCTAAGTGATTGGAAACAGTACAAAGAGCAAATGTCAACAAGGGAGAGCACCAAATGGTGTCTGCAAAAAGAGCGTGAAAGCAAAACAACAAAAGAACGAAGATAAGGAAGAAAAACAACTAAGAACTCCATACAAGTGAGAAGTAGTTAAGAATAGAAAGGTGTGCATTAGAACAATCATGTGCTATGGAAGGTCACCTTTGAGGCCTACAAGAAGTAGTAGTAGTAGAGAGATATTGTCGAGTGTGATCTCTACGGGGTCTCATAGATCTGGTGTGAACTGAGATAGTGTAGAGAGGTCAGTTCAATCCTCTTGTAGGAACAGTAGGACTGAAAAAGGAGGTGATGAGCTACATAGGGGTCGGTGTCAAGCAAATTTGGTGTTGTAGAGTGTGCTCATGAAGCCGTATGGTCTCCTGAAGGTAGAGTGGAAGACAATGTTGGTCGATATATCTAAAAAATGAGGGAAGAGATCGACACTCTTTGAACAGACAGTAGAACCTCCCCCGAATCTCATAGTAAATGAGGCAACGAAACATAAAGTGAGACTTGGTCTCAACCTCCCCGAGGTGACAAAGTTGACAGATCCTACCTCCCTACCGATCTAGTGATCAGTCTGAATACGTAGCTGGTGAGATCCCACTCTAAAAAATCCCAAGGAGATGTGAAGAGCGTGAGTCCAACGACGAGTGAGGTACCAGGGGTGTAGGATGATCTTGTCTTGGATATCAAGGAAGTGCTCAACATAGAAGGCCATACACGGATGGAGCCCAACTGGGGGATTCCTCTAGGTCGTGATAGCATATGGTCGGTAGATGTCAAGTGTAACATGTTTGTTCAACTCCTGTTGAGGTGGAAGGTGGGTTGGAGCATGTAGCGAAAACTAAATGGGGGAAGACGATCCATACTAATACCAATCGAGCCCAAGAAGACAAAGGCCTAGGCATACCAGCAACGAGACTTGTGACCAGAGTCCGAACCCGCAACCGCCTTAGAGGAATAGTAAGCCAAGTAAGAATATATGTGTTGATCGTTGGGGGAATCAGCGAAGCCTCGGAGCTAGTGAAGAAGCCAATCTAAATCAAAGATGATCCCTAATCCGAAAGGGTGAGCTCCAAACTCTGCTAGAATGATGTTGTGTGGTGTGGACCGGTGACATTTGATAATGCGCCAAAGAAAAAGAGTTTGGACTCTCTTAACAGAGGCCCAGTTAGACTCTAAGAAGGAGGGGCCCCGAAAAATAGAGCCATAGAGGACAGTCGGCTTGAACGGGGAGTCAAGAAGGGACATCTTATTTGTAGTGCCTTGGAAGTGGTCTCGAAAGAATTGTCGCTCAGGAATAGCGATGGAGTTGAGCCCCTTGTTGACTCAGGGCTACATGGTTGGTCTCAGGCTGAATCGAGGTCCAGAAAACTTAACTCCCAAGTATGTATATGAAGATGCAATCTCGATCTCGATACCCTGGAAGTAAAAATGAAGGTGTGAGGTCTTCAAACAATTGAAGATCATGACCCGAGTCTTGCCCAAATTCACAACTAGCGCACGTGAGTCATAGAAAGAGGTCAAGCCATCAAGGAGTCATTGAAGACCATTGGAGGAAGATGCTAGGAGAATTACATCATTAGTGAATAGGAGAATGGAGATCAACACCCGATGTAAGTAACAACCATCGCCAGGGAGCGAGCAATCATGGAGGAATGCCTCAAGCTCATCAATGTAGATGCCAAAGAGAGTGGAAGAGAGAGGGCAACCTTGTTTCACCCCAATAGTGCTTTGGATAGGGTCAAAAAAGCCCTGTGGAGTCCTAAATCTGCCCACAACACACTCATACAACCTCATAATAGTTGTAAGGAGAATCTCTAAGATCCCGGTGTCCCTAAGACGTTGAAAGAGAGCTGCCCAAGGAATAGAGTGGAAGGCTTTGTGAAAGTCGACAAAACAACAATAAACTTTCATTGAGCGTTGACGAGCCTCCTCTATGATGGCCCCTAAAGTCAAAATGTGATCAATGGTCTGAAAATTTGTATGAAACCCGGCTTGACCCCTAGCTCGGTAATGTCGTTAATCAAGCTCTTTGGAAAGGATACTATTCAACATAGTCGCATAGAGTTTTGGGAAGGTATGCCCAACCATGATGGTCTTGTAGTTCTCGGGGTTGGAAGCTGGTCCAGAGTTATGGATCAGATAGATAATATATCATGACTAAGAGTCGGGGAAGCCGACACAAACCACTCGATTAAAGAGCACTGTAAGAAAGGGGCCTAGGATAGAGATACCCAACTTAAAGAATTCAACTTGGAACCCTTCCTCATCCAGTGTCTACTACTGTTCATAAATCTAACTGCCTCACTGATGTGGGAGAAGGAGAAGAGGTGACAACGGGTGGGGGGGAGATGAGATGGAGAGGGGGTTGGCTAGGAATATCATAGAGGGTGGAGGTGTGGGAGGCAAGGGAGCGATGGTCCAAAGTGGAGGGAGGGGGGTGGCAAGGAAACATGGTGCACCAAAAGAGCTTTGGAGACTAGAAGAGTGTGGCACATAGAGATCTACATTGCAACAAAGTGAACTTCCATTTCTTGTGGTGAAGAAAGCGGTGGTAGTCGAGCCTCAACTGAGAGGAAGAGGAGGAAGAAATGGGTCAAGTAGAGCAAAGCATGCGGTGAAAGGATTTGTAGTCCTCATCGAACAACTGGTTCATAGGGAAAGATCTGCAAGTGGAGCGAGGGGTGAGGGAGCAGGTGTAGTGGGGAATGGAGAGAAGGGAAGACTCCCACAAGGCAAACACAAGTGAGTGGAACATGGAAGTGACATCCCCAGAGTCAAAGAAGGGATCCTGGGGGAGGATTTGTTTGATGTGGTGGATGAAGAGCTCTGTGTTGCCATCAGTGAATCGAAAAGAAGTGTGAGCATGGGGGGGAGAGGGGGGATGCCGCTAGAAGAGGGGGCAAGAAGAAGTAGAGGAGAAAGGGAGAGAAGGTGTCAGGGGCTCCCTAAGGGTGATGTTAAGGAGGGAATGGTTGGTCAGAGGAAGGCGAGAGATGGTAAAGCAGCAAATGAAAGGGATGTAGGAGGTGGTAGAGAGTACATAGTCCACAACGCTAGCACTACCACCATGGGGCCAACAAGTGAAGAGCTCTAAGCTGGGAAAGTAAGAGAGCCCATTTAGGATCACTAAGTCTGAGGATCACAAAGTTGTAACAAATTACGACCATACCGAGTGAAGGGCCCCTGAAAATCCTTGGAGAGGTGATGCAAATCCACAAAACCTACATCAGAAGAAGTCGTGCACATGGGATCAAACCTATGATTATGGAGGAGAGGTTGAAGGTCTCTGGTCCGTACATTGAAGTCTCCCAAAATGATGATGTCCTCCATGGCAGAGAATTTGGCAATGTGTTCAAGAAGGTCCTCATAGGGGTCCCCACCCTCAGTAATGTGAACTGCATAGTATGAAGATGTTGGCAGGAAGTAGTAGACAATGATATAGGTATCCCTATAGAGCGAAGTCCCTTGATTGATACGAATCCACATGAACCTGGCATAGATGTCAGAGTGAACCAAAGAAATAGTACTGAAAATGTGGTCTCGAATAAGACATGCGACCCCACTAGAACCTCTGACCCCACCAGAACACCTAAGCTTGTCTCTAAAAGAGGAGAGCCGCTAATCGCTAGTAATACTGGGAAGAGGACGCATGGGGCTCTCATGTGTCTCGGTAATAAAAAGAAGGTCAGCATAACTAATAGCTTGGCTAAGTAAGCCAAGTAAAGACTAGAGGATACCATTATCGTTCCAACAGTTGAGGCACAAAGAACCTGTGCTCAACTACCACTGAGCACGTCATTTGGCCTTAGAGGCCGCCCTCGAAACCCAGCCTATAGGAAAGGTGTCACAAATTACTACTTTAAGATTTCTAATGACTGCATATTTACCCTCTTGTCGGGCAGCCACAATGAGGGCACGAGCTTGCTTGAGTTCTACCACCTGTGATCGGGTGAGGTCCTCGTCGAGGTAGATCTTAGGGAAAAGAGAGAATAACTTTCTCTTTGCCCTAAGAGCCCGCAACCTGTCAGATAGAGAGAGGAACTAGATAAAGAGAGTGTCGTCTGGGCCTAGCCAACACCTGTCAAGTGTGATGTCTAAAATGTCCAACTGATTCTTGAGGAAAGAGTATCCAACCATCAAGGGATCATCAATGGAGGAGAGACCACAGACCTGTAGGTTTAGTTCACGAGTTAGTCTAACCCGCTCATTGTCCATCTTCCCTTGTACTAACTTCTCAACACCTGAAAGGGGTGCCTCACTCGTAGAGTTGCATAAAGAAGCCCAAGAATTCACCTTCAATTCAGTCTCCGTTAACATAGAAGAATACCTATCTACGATCTCCAATTGTTTCTCTTTGATAGTGTCTAACTCCCTAAGTTGCATGGTAGTAGAGTCCAGATTCGACCTGAGGCCTATAGTTTCAGCGACTAAAGATTGCACAGTATCACGTAGAGTGTGGTTCTCAGATTCCAAAATAGCTAACCATTTGACAAGTTTAATATAGAGTGAGGTTGACTGAACGACAACCCTTTGCAGGACAACATTAGCAGACTCCACTATAGTCAAGCGATCAACGAGTTGGAGTGTAATTGGATCAGATATGGGTGCCATGGCTCACAAAGAAGAAAGATATGCCCGCAGAAATAAGGTGCCACTAGAAACTCACAACATTACCACAGACCAAGTATTATGTCAAACAGTTTACAAACAACTAATCGTTCCAAGAGCTATCATATCATTTGCCCTGGTCCCACAATAAATGTGTTGAATTCCACAAAAGACCTCCACACAATAGTGAGGTCTAGTCAAGAGTGTAGGAACGACAAAAAGCAAAGAATCTCAAACCAAATGTGATGTTCAATCCCTCAAACAGTTGGCACCCAATTAGAAGTTTACTCCTAAAATAGGTTTGAAGACTAATTCTTGCAACAAAGTTTTCCTGGGGATGCCTACAAACAGGTAGCAAATGACCCTTGCGCTCGGTTCCCTTTACAAAAATCGTGGAATGGAATGACAGGGCTTGGCCCATGGCACGCGCCACAACTAGGAGCTCACGAGTAGAGCAGAGCAGGCAGCGGCGGCTCCCGAGTAGATCACAGCTAGGGCGAGCAACTCACTGGCGGGTGGCTCACGAGCGACGGTAGAAGGCTCATGAGTGGCGACAAAAGGTAGGCTAGCATAGACAATTGTGAAAGGATCTTCAACTACACATGTCCCAATTTCGGGTAGAAGTAGAATTTAACTCAAATCTTTTAAAATTTAGCCCGAAATAGAGTTGTTGTCGTTGATCTATCGTCATTGAACGGTCTAGATCAAATCATGAATCGTTAAACCTTTCACATAACTAATATTAATTATTTAAATTATAATTTATCTTATTGTTCCACAATGCAAATTAAAACTTAAACCACAAAGTGCAATAACTACAAATTATTTGAAGTTCTTGACAATTTCCAAAATCCATGATTTGGATGAATAAAATTAAACATGTAAAATTAATGAAACATCGAATTTTCAAAAATATAAAATTATAATGTGTAAATTTTAATCATCATTCATCGATCATTAATTGCTTGATAATGATAACTTGATTTAATAATCGTAGCATTTTTACTTAATTAAAATTAATTTATATTATAATCAATATTTGCTAAATTGCTTCAGCTTGATAATGATAAGTGATAATTTAAATTTGAATAATCGTGGCATTTTTCATTTAATTCAAAATATGATTTAAAAAATTAAAAATATTATGATGATCATGATATTTAAATAAATTTACATTTCAAAATAGAAAGAAATGAATAAATAAATAAATATTCAATATTTCATATGAACAGTTATAGATAAGTTATAATTTGAACTTTTTATTTTCAAATCAAATTTCAATATTATCTATACAATTTAAATTGCATGATCAGTGATCGGGATTCAAGATTCATGATTCATGATTTATGAATCATGATGTTACATGTATCATAACTTTAACTTTAACAAACTATTTTTTATTTATTTAATATTCTTAAATAAAAAATTTAAAATTAAACATGTAAAATTAATGAAACATCAAATTTTCAAAAATATAAAATTATAATTTGTAAATTGTGATCAATTATCATTCATCAATCATTACTTACTTAATGATAACTTGATTTAATAATGTATAATTCTCAATCTTTGAATTTTTAATTGTATTTCAAAGTTCTTGTACATAATCATGTTATCCAAGAGATCAAGCAATTTGCTTACATTCATTTGAGCATTATGGATTGGCTTTCAATTATTTTAAATGTACATACATCTAATTTTTATTATATAGGATATAATTTTTGCACATTTTGGATACATAGATGGTTGCCTCTAATTACAATTTCCTATTGTTGCATTATTATTTCACACATCAAACATCAAGTAAATATTTAAGTTTGTAAATGAATTTAATGCAAATTGTCTTCATAATTAAACGCTTATCATGGCATCGACCATTCCATTTCAAACGCACAATTAAATAAACCACCCCAATAAAAGGCAGGAACTTTAGCGCTTGCACCCCTTGTTAAGAAAATGCCAATATGTGATACATATTAGGATAAGATGTGACCCTATGAATGTTAATAGAGTATATTGATAAGAAGAGAAACCTACAAGTGATTTTTGTCACATATTAAAAGTAATTGAACAAATTTATGAATGGGATTGATACCATTGGAACCAATTTCATTGGAAAGGTCATTCTATAACACTCAGATCAAAGATTTTGGTTATCTATTATCATCAGTACTTACTATTATTAATACTAAGTTATGTATGATTTTTTTTTGTTATAATTGAATAAATATAATTAGAATCAAATTTATAACTTTTTTCTTATTATTGGATAAAACTCATTCCTAATATTTTTATTATGAATAATCATCAAACTAAATTTTCAATATTATTAATATTTGATCTATGGGAGGAAGAGTATGATGTTACCAAGGAGGGGCTTGTCTCAGTTCAAGGAATTGGATCTTGGTCCCAAGACGGGGTAGGCGTCAACGCTTCGTAATCTTTTGCGATGCAGACTTGGACCTGTAAACTCCGAGGGAATCCATTGCATATTTTTAATTTAGGCAACTTGGATAACATCTATACTTTCTAATCCTAAATTCAAATTTAAAATAATAATATGATTAGATATATAAGAAAAAATGTTACTTCTTATATGGCCAATAAGAGAATGCAGTGATGTTACCAAGGAGAGGATTGTTTAAGTCCAAGCAATTGGATCTTTGTTTCAAGATAGGGTAGGGGTCAATGATCCATGATCCTTCAGGGCATGGGCTTGGACCTGTAAACTTTGAGGGAATCCATTGCACATTTGGCATCTAGGCAACTTGGATAACATCAACTCCTTCCATCTTTTGAGGTTGACATGGAGTAATTTATCATAATTCACATTTTCTTGAAACTTATACATACGTGTATGTAATAATGACAACTTGTGGTTGCAGGATTATATCGAAGAAGCAATATCATCTTCTTGACTTTAGTAAGGCATTAATCAAGAATGTATGTGTTGTGTGTTTCCATCGTGTCTACTTTGTGTTTTCATGCATTCATGTGTCTTTTTCGTGTTTTCATGCATTCATGGGTCTACTTTGTGTTTTCATGCATTAATATGTATACTTTATAAATCCTTTAGATTTTATTGCATCCAAATATATGTTTTGTATGTTGAATCTTTGAGAAAGATTATGTATGCATAATCTTTGAGAAAGATTATGTTTGCATAATCTTTGCTTGACGAAAAGCAAATTTAAGAGGGAAGGACTGTGATATCCCCACCAAAAAAAGTTTTATCAAATTAAACTATAAATGGATAATTAATAAATAACGATAATGTTTTTTATTAAGGAAAACAGGTTTTGAAGGGTGCCTGAAACCCTTTACACTAAAGATTTCAATGAAGCCCGACCATAAGAGACCATAGACAAAAGGAGAAACAGGTCACCAACCAACGAAAGATGACTAGGGCGGACCTGCAGATAACTCAATGCAATATTGTCGCCAATTACAACTCAAAACAGTTAAGACCCCGTACTCCCAAAAGAGTGAGATGATAGTCTGAGGATTGTTGGGGATGTTTGTATTTTTTACCTTTAACATTTGTCCAACCTTCCTCCACCAGAGAAGCCTCCTTCTCCCACACCAAAGCATCACTGATTGACCCAATTGGTGAAACAAGTAAGATCACATCCAAAGCAATGTCCGACAAAACTCGAACCCCAGAGGGAATTGTATATGATTATAATATCAAAATCATATTATAATATGATATGCATTTAATTAATTATTATTATATAAAATAACAAAATATTATTTTTCAATTAATAATCAAGATATATTGAAGTGTATATATAATCATATATAACAATAATATTATTAAATGTATTATTAATAGATAATAACATAATTATAATATTAATATTAATAAATAATAATAATATTAATGAAAAGACACACCCTTTTATCGTAACAAAGTATATAAAGGAATCTTAAACACTCATAAGAGATATGACAAAATATATTCAATGAATTGTTAAAATTTCAATTGAGGAATATGAAACAAATTATGAAAAGACCAAATTGGGGACATTACATTTACCCTGTGTATTGTATCATAAATGTATGCCTTGTGCACTCTAGTGCCAACTATTACGAAACGTGTATAAATAGGAGAAAACATCTCTTAGCTCCCTCTATTAGTTATAGGGTATTATTTCATTCATGCTCTATTTCATGTTGTCGACATATTATCGTTGCTTGCTAGGACAAAAGTTGCCCACATAATGGCTGCCCATAAACTAGTGCCTTTCTAGGATAGTATGCTTCTTCCTACCAGGGTTGTATCATGTATGTTTGGCATATACAAGTAAGTGTGACTTCAACCATTTCGAACTCATCAGATTATCTACACATGTATATGTTTCTGATGTTACAAACAATTACCATTGTGAAAGCTCATAATACTATGGTTGCAATCTATACAATACATATAAATTCAATATTCATGAGGATAATTGGCTATCTAGAAGTGCGCAATGGGGAATTCTACTTTGTGATGTAGCATTCATACCCTTCTGAATATTTTATAGATTTAAAGTTTCACTATGCCTATTTAGGGGTTCATGACTCATTAAATTGATAAGATACACATGTATTTGTGCATATATGATTTCTAGCTATCAATGAGTGCTTGGTCATTTTGGATATATATAATTTTAATAGATATAGATTCAAGTTTTCATGAAGCATATATTGGCTAGGACATACTTGAGTAGTCATATGGTTTAGATTCAGTAATATTATAGGATTTTTATATGCATTCATCAAGACAAATATAATATTAAGAAGTTAAACGTTTTCATTTAATCTTCATAATAGATAAGATGAGATATATAAGATAATTTTATTAATGTCCAACAAAAGACCACAACGTGGGTCTAAGGGACTGGAAGCTTACACCAAGAAGAAAGCAGACAAACGGAGCAACAAACAGTGTGCAAAAATGAACAAGTACAACAAAAGAAGAAGAAAGTAGGAGACATCATGGAAAGATTAGGTATCTGTCCTCACCACGAAAAAGTCCAACAACGACTGATCTGTGTGGCTACGAAAGGCCTTATGATGAAGCTGAGTGCTATGAGAGGAGTGTTGCTGATGAAGAGATCCCCTGCGAGGTCTCATAGCTCTAGAATGACCCATGTTAGGGAAACGATATGATCGCTTCACACCCCAAGCTGGAGCTAAGGGTGAGAAGAAGGTCGTAATAAGTTGTGCCTGGGTCTGACTCCTGGGAAATGATAGCTGTAAAGTATGGTCACGAAGCTGTAAGGACTCATAGAGATAGAACGCAATGCAACGCTGATTTGTGTATCTGAAAAAATATGAGAGGGATCTGCAATCTCTAAACAGACAATAAAATCTCCCTCTAATCTTGTAGCATATGGGGCATCTAAAAAGGAAATGGATCTTAGATTCTGCCTCTACTAAGGTATAAAGTCTACACACTCGATCCTCTCTAGCAATATGGTGATTGGCCTAGATCCGGAGTCTGTGCAAGCCCACTCTGAAGGAGCCAAGGGAGATACCCAAGGCGTGTATCCAATATCTGTGTAAGTACTTAGATCGTACAATAATCTCATCCCAAATATCTAAGAAGTGCTCGGCGTAGAAAGCCATCCTCGAACATAGTCCCCTTGGAGGATCCACCCAGGTCCGTACGATATACTACCTGTAAATATCAAGTTTGACATGCCCGTTCAACTCCTACTAAGAGGCGAGTAGATGAGCAAGAGCGTCCAATGAGAACTAGTAGGGAGGGAGACGATCAATGTTGATCCCAACTGAACTCAGCAAGATAGTAGCCTGAGCATACCAACAACAAGTTCTAGTGGCTGGATTAGAGTGTGCAATAGCAACTGAGGAGCAATAGGCTAAGTAAGGGTATCTGTGTTGACCTTCAGCCAAGTTTGCAAAGCCACAAAGACAGAGGAGAAACCGGATCAAGTAAAAAATGGTTGCAAGCCTGAATGGGTGAGCTCCAAACTCAGCCAAAATAATACTGCGGGGGGTAGATCTATGACATCTAATAATACAACAGAGGAGCAAAGTCTAGGTACGCTCGATCATGGCCCACTTTGAATCTAAAAGCGAAGGACCCCAAACCACCAAACCATAGAGCACTGTGGATCTTACTAAGGAATCTAGGAGGGATAGCTTAGATGATGTGTCCTGAAAGTGGTGTCTGAAGCACTATCTCTCGAGCATGGCAAGGGAAGCCAACCCTTTACTGATATGTGGTTGAATGGCTAGTCTCAAGCTGAAACGAGATCTAGAAAACTTAACCCTAAGGTATGTGTAAGATGATGTAATCTCAACTTCTTGACCCTGGAAGTGAAAATGGAGATGTGAGGTCTTTAGACCGTTGAAGACCATAACACGAGTCTTCTCAAGGTTCACGACCAACTGTCTCATGTTGCAAAAAGATGCAAGCCTATCCAAAAGCCTCTGAAGACCCTCAGGAGAAGAGGCAAGAAGAACTACATCAGCAAAGAGAAGGATGGAGATCAATACCTGGTGTAGATGACAACCATCACTCGGAAACAAGGAGTCACGTAGAAAAGCCTCAAGCTCATCAATGTAGATCCCGAATAAGGTGGGCGAGAGGGGACAACCCTGCTTCACCCCAATGGTGCTTTGGATAGGGTCGGAGAGGCCCTCTATGGTAATAAGTCTACCAATCACTGTCTCATATAACCTCATGATAGTTGTCAGTAAGATCTCAGAAATAACAATATCTCTCAATCTCTAAAAAAGGGTCGCTCTAGGGAGGGAATCAAAAGCCTTACGAAAATCCACAAAACAACAATAAATTTTCTTCAAGTGTTGCCGAGCCTCCACAATAATAGCCCATAGTGTAAAGATATGATACATGGTCTAGTAGTCTACCCTAAATCCTGCTTGACCCTTAGCCCTGCAATTCCTCATGTCAAGCTCATTGGATAAGATAGTATTAAATGTTGTAGCATAAAGTGTAGCAAATGTATGCCTAATCATGATGGTCCTATAGTTTCAAGGATCGAAGGCCAGCCCAAACTTATGGATCAAGTGAATAACGTGTCTCGACCATGAGCCCAGAAAACCAAAACAAACCACTCTATTAAACAGTGTAGATAGATAAGGGCCCAGGATCGTGGTACCGAGCTTGAAGAACTCAGCATGAAAGCCCTCTTCATCAGCCACCCTGCTACATCTCATAAGTCTGATGGCCTTGTAAGGCTCTAGTTACTCCAGTAGATTATAGATAAACAAGTTTGGGATTTGCTTATGTGGTACTAAGTTGGATAACTCTATGATTATTCCCTTGTGAAAGGAATAATATAAATAAATGGTAATTGTGTTATAGTTTTTGGGGAAGTTAAACATTATTGGGCATTTCCTAGCCAAGAGTGTTTTTTCATAAATTTAAAATTGATTTCTTATTTTGAAGCATATTATGAACTCTTATGCAAAACTTTTGCAATCCTTTGTTTGAAAAGTTATTTGAGCCAACATAATGGAATGTTAACATATCATTGAATTGTGTGTGATGTATTTAACCAAGTTAAGAAATGAAAGTGACTCTTAAGGAAATAACTTGGATCCTTAAAATTGTCATTTTAAATTCAAATAGCATAAGTATTCATGATAATTATGTTTTCAAGAAATATCAATCCTATAGCTAAATGCATAAATCATATTTTTGGCGCTATCTCAATTTTTATTCTATATGAGTTAAAACTATGAATTGAGATATTATTTTAATCTCTAATTAATGAAGAAGGTTGTTATTATCTCAATGCATTTGAACAATGTTTATTAACATATGAATTATTTATGTCAATGTGCAAAGTTCCATTACTCTTTGTCAGTTTTGCTTGTTTAGACTACTTCAAGCTAGGTTGGGTATATTTTATGTCGAGAAAGATTCTGGGAAAGAGTAACTACTTCTTGGTAGGGTGGAAATGCACTCCTATAATATTCTCACCTCTTGATATTTTTGTGTGGAACAGGTGTTTGGAGTTTATATCAATGTCTTCATGTTTGCATTGTGCGTCTTCTTCTTATCAACTAGGTGGTCTATTTAATGACATTGTAAACTTATGTTAGTCAATTGATTACTCTTGAAAAATTCATGTCATTTATAAATTTTGTTCTCTTGGTCAAAATTCTTTGAAATTTGTCAATCATTAGTTGTCAAAGTTGTTAATGATCTTGATGTAATAATTATGTGCAATATTGTTAGTGCATGTGACAATATGGTAACCACTTTTCCTTGTTGTAGACATACACGTGTTTTATCTGACATGTTGGTTGAACAAAATGCACTTGCTTCATATTCATTTTAATACAAGTTTTTTTATTTTGTCAATTTGTGGGTTTGACATTTTACTATGTTGACCGACTCCTTTGTCTTTTGTCTATTGTTGATGTGCCAAAATCTATGGTAATAGTCACAAACAGTGGGACTAGCAAGGGTGGAATTTTGTTGTTTGAAAATGTCCATAGGACTGCAAGTAGAACTAAATGCAAGATCAGCTACAAATCATTTGCCTCCCAACCATTTCAATATCCCTCACAATTAATATACTGAATACACTAGAATTTAAGGGGCCTAATATAAATCAAAGAAGAAAACTTGGCTTGAAATTAAGTGAATACTCAATTTATAGCAACCAATATCTTCTTATTACCAAGGGTGTACATAGATAGCAAAGTATTAATCACCTCCCTCATCCCCACCCCAAAGCAAGGTTATGTCTTGAAATATCCTTCCAATGTGAATATCTTGGTAAAATTGCATTAATTTATCCTATTCAAATGTTGCTTTACTTGTACTATTAATTTTTATTGCTTAAATATATAAGTTACTCTAAGTTTTAGAATTTAGCAATATGAATGCTAATAAATATGATTAGGGCGTTAGAGTAAATGGATTAGATATAAACTACTTATGAGTAAGCAAATTAGAGCAAGATTGTAATTTCAAGGCTTCTAAATATTGGATTGATACATACCTAGGACCTACTCAATCTAATTTATAAACTATATTCCCAACTAGAACCGATGATATTCTCGAATTTGTTATTTTATCAAATGATTTTCTCCCTATTTAGTAAAAAGAACACTTCGCCTCTAAATTATAAAATTCAATGTGATTCCTTCATAGTGAGGCATTTCATCATGTTCATCTTAACCTATTTATTTTCCATGCAAATCCTTGTAATTTGTTTTTATTTAATCTAAAATGTTGTTTGTGATCACCATAATATTTCTTTCATAAAAATTGATAAAGAATCTACATGAATAGGATTATGATCTCTCTTTAATATAATGTTACATTTAAATCATAAAAACATGAAAAACCTTACAATGACAAATGCATAATCTATTCCTTATGGGTGATGCTAAATAGTTCAATGAAAAAATAAACTGTTATAAAGATTGATAGTTGAAACACTGCACCTAATTATTCAAAGGGTACAAATCCCATCCTATCGACATAATAAAAGCATAATTTTGATTAACAAATTCTACCCTTTCCATAATAGTTTAAATAATTGAAAAACTTGTTAAAAATAATTAGATCCATTATTTTTTCATATCTTTGTAAATTACTTAAGAAAATGGGCCAAATTAATTTTCACATTGTTTAGAATGTATTAACACATCTATGGGAAATTTTTCAAAACATTATTTTCATATGAAGAGCTATGTTAGGAAAAATAATTTTACCTTTTGAGGACTAATTTCCATAATTGAAGACTAGCCCACAAACTTGTTCAAGGCATGTTGTTTGCAACCTATACATATATTTGATTATTATATACGTATTCCAACACTATCTACAACAATCATATGTGTTGCAAAGTTTATAATTGCCAATAATTATAGTTTCTTTTTTCTTTGTGATAGCCATCCACCATTAGCAATTTGGCAACCAAGAAATCGATAAGTAGGAGATACTTTCTACAAGTCAAATAATGATATTGCTATCCAGATTTGAGTAGATTTTTTAAATCAAACTCTTTAACTCATGTTTCATGAGTATTGATTCTCACAAACTCATCTTTCATGAGAATGAATGGACCACTTAACACTCATTAGATCTAGGTGATGCTCAGAGAGGTGAAGCATCAAGACTTCCCAAGAGGTCACCCATCTCAATACTAACCTACTCATGAAACATGGGTCAATGAGTTTGATTCAAGAAAACTACACAATTGAATCCTAATAACAATATCACAATTTGACTTGTAGAATAAATTTCCTACTTATCAATTGATGAGCATAAGGCACAATACTTAAAAGTTTAGCAAATGGGGTTGCAAGTAGAGTAGGTTTAATTATGTAGGAAACATTGTTGTTAAGCCGAATTGGAGTAGTTTTGAGATGGTTGATCTCCCAAGGAATCCTACTGCTTCATCTCTATGAGCATCACCTAGACCCAATGAGTGTTAAGTGTTTCATTCATTCTAATGAAAGATAGTTTTGTGAGATCCATTACTCATGAAATATGAAGCAATAAAATTGACTCAAAAGTTACTACATAGTTGAGCCCTAATAGCAATATCACAACTAAGATATTGCCAACAAAATGGTAACTTCACTAACCAATCAAAATTTATTTATTTTGTTAGGTATATACATTCAAAATAGATACCTTGAATTACAACCAATAATGCTCTAAAAAATCCCTTATAAGATAAGATAATGATATTAATGTCCAACAAAAGACAAATGAAGGGTCCAAGGGATTGGAAGATACGATAGGGCAAAAAAGCAACCTAGCGGGAGCACCAAACGGTATTTGAAAAAGAACGAGCGACAAAACAAGGAGGAAACGAGAATGAATAGACAAGAGGACTAGATATCCTTTCTTGGTACAAAGAAATCCATCACTGAGGGATAAGATCCAGGGAGACCAAAAGCCCACACTCGAATCCAAGTAGCACTAGGAGTAGAATCTCACTGCCTAATGAGTCTGTGACGTGATTGAACAGAGCTGGTGTGTCTCGATGCAGGTGTCTCTGACAGTCACTTCCTGCCCCTGGAGGGTGACAAGGGGGCAAGAAGGCAGTGATGAGTTGATTTGAGGCCTAACTCTAAGGAAACATGAGCTATAAAGTGTGGGCACAGAGTTGCAAAGTCTCATGGAGCTAGAGGGCTAAACATTGTTGGTTAGGGTAGCTGAAGAAGGCCAACAAAGATCTGCAATCTCTGAATAGGCAATGAAACCTGCCTCTGATCTCATAGTAGATGGCACATCTAAATATGAAATGTATCTCGATCTCTATCTCAGATAGAGTACAAAGGCGACAGATTCGATCATCTCTGACCAAGTGGTGATCAGTCTGGCAACGTAGCCTGTCTAAACCCACTGAAGGGCGTGGCTCCAACATCGGCTCAAATAGAAAGGGCGCACAATAATCCCCTCATGGATCTCAAGTAAATGCTCCAAGCAGAAGGCCATCCGCGGGCGTAGACCCCTATGTGGGTTAACCTAGGTCGTGGTGGTGTATTGTCTGTAAATGTTGAGTCTGACATGCCCATTCAACGCACCCTGTCGAGGAGCAAATGAGCGAGAGCATCCAATGATAAATGGTAAGGAGGGAGACGATCAATATTAATCCCTATCGAGCAAGGCGGTGGCCTAGGCATACCAGCCACGAACTCTGGGTCTTAAAACGAAGCTAGCAATATCAACAGAGGAGTGGTAGGCAAGGTAAGAGTATCTATGGCGATTATCCGCAGAGTCAACAAAGTCGTTGAGGCAATGGAGAAACCAAATCAAGTCGAAGATAGTACTAAGTTTGAAGGGATGGCCCCCGAACTCAACCAAGATAATACTGTGCGGAGTGTACCGGCGACATCTGATGATCCGAAAAAGGAGAAGGGTCTGGACCTGCTCGACTGATGCCCAATCAAAGTCCAAAAGCGAAGGTCCCCAAACCACCAAGCCGTAAAGAACTGTCAATTTGACCAGAGAGTCCAAAAGCGATAACTTGGACTCGATGCCCTAAAAGTGATGTCAAAAGCGTTGTCTCTCCAACAGGGCAAGGGAGCCCATCCCCTTGGCAACCATGGGCAGGCAAGCTACCCTCATGCTGAACCTGGGGCTTGAGAAGTTAATCCCAAGGTAAGTGTATGACGAGACAATCTCAATCTCCTTATCCTAATAGGTAAAGTGAAGATGAGAGGTCTTCAAGCAATTGAAGACCATAACCCAAGTCTTGCCCAGGTTCATAACGAGCTGGCGACGGACACAGAAAGAGGCTAATCCATCAATAAGTCTCTGGAGCCCCTCAAGGGAGCAGGCAAGGAGAACTACGTCATCAGCAAAGAGGAGAATGGAGATAAGAACCCAGTGTAAGTAGCAACCGTCTCCGAGGAGTGAGGTATAAAAAAATCCCTTATAAACAATATCAGGTAAACAATTTAGTAATAGAAAGCCCTAGTGGGCTATTCCATTATAATTACTATTTACTCATTTCATAAATGGTTATTTTGGTCCTTTGGAGATGCTAGACTATGGGAAATTCAATAAGATTGTCACCTATATGTCAACCATAACAACATGATTGTAGGATTATTTCCCATTTCTATAAGAGTTCATCATGCAACTCTTGTTTTAGGGGTCATTATACAAGAAGTTAGTATACATTCATATCCTTCTTAATGATTTTGCTTTATTTGGATAATACTGGTAAGACAAATAATCCATGGCAAAATGACTTTTAACTTTCTGTGCAAATTGATCGACTTCTCTTCAAAAGCAGGATATGAAAGGGTATCTGGTTGTGTTATAGTTATGATCCTAATATCTTTCAAGCTAATTGTAATTTTTATGTAAGGCTAATCAGCCAATAATCTTGAAGTTTCTTACTGAGAATTTACCTGGACATGTAATGATATTATAAATTATCAACTTCGACGTGGGTCTAGCAGGTTACAAATTTATATTCTGAATATAAGACTAAATAAGTCTCAGGCAAGACCAGAGGTTTTCTTAACTTCCTTTTCTATCAGTGCCTGCACTTAATGGAGTTGTATCTATAAAAACATTAAATAATTTAATAAAATTTCTTCAAGCTTGGCCATTTATCGAATGACTAAATAATGTTATTTGGTGCAAACTCCAACCTCTTGTGCTTGTTACTCCAAATAAAGAAGGTAATTGCATTTTCAGTCTTATCAAGTTCTATAGCAATGTTCAAATATCTCTCCCTTCTAATAATCACGCCTCTATGAAGTGTCATAAACAAGGATTAAGATTGTCGTTAGCATGTAGAAAGCAAGTCTACTGAGAAAAGCTTCGATATTTTGACACAAATAAATCTTAAGTAGAATTCTACAACATTTTGTGTCAACATCTTTGCACTTTATTAAATAATATGCTAGTGAAAGTTTCACTAAAAACAAAATTTCTCTTGGTTTCTAAAATAACAGTATTGGCTAGTTCTTGGTAAATACATAGTTGTCAATGGCTCGCTATGAAGATCGTTACCCTTCAAAACTAAATATTCCACGTACAAATATACTGTCATGGTAAATATATAGTTGTCAATGGCTCGCTGTGAAGACCGTTATCCTTCATAACTAAATATTCAATGTACAAATATACTATCAAACATAAACAAAAGCACGTCCAGAAAACATGTTCGATAAGGGTTCCAGTCTTCAACAATATTGCAAAATATAATCACATCTACAGAAGATCTTTGGTGGGAAAGTGTGTCCTAGTCTTCAATCTACTCAAATGGAAATGATAATACCTGTGCAGGTAGTGTTAACGCATATACTACACTCATCATCTCATGTATAGTATGTTTCGTTAGATATACTAATCAAGTGTAATGTCCAAAAATTCATTACGATTTTCAATAACAAATGCTTCCATATATAGACTTTCATATAATTTCCCCGAAATTGACCTCTTTGATGATCCCCTTTAATATCATTATTGTAGAGTTAACCTCCTTAATAAACAACTGGCCCAACACAAAAGGATCTTGGCCCCTGCCAGACAAATTCAAGTTCCATGAGCAAGTCAACTACTCAGTAACCTTGTATGCATCATATTAGCCTTGTCCTAGCCCTATGGATTTCAACCTCAAACGCATCCTGACATCCAACCTAACTCGGCGAATTTCACCACTGAAACAAGTTAAGGTAACAAATTGACTCATTACAGAAGCTACTTATTAAGCACCTACCAAACCAGACCCGAGTTCCATGCATCTCAAGTCCATTATTCAATGACCTCAAAAATCAAAATATCAAAGGCCCTAAGCATAAACCACTAGACTCGCACTGTATCCTTACGTTCGACTACATTTTAACAGTTTTCATCTCCAAAGCATAAGGAGTGTAACGCCCCGCCAAGGGATCCAAAAGAATTAACCTAAAGTTTCACTAAGTTTGCTAAACTTTTTTTTTTTTTTTTGTTTGTAAGAAAGTATAACATACACATCAAACACATAGTAGCGGAAGCAATAACATGAAATCATCGACAACCATACATTGCAAGTTACATTTCTTAAAGATCCCAAGACGTTGAGTCACTTTTAAATTTAATTAATTCTAAGTCTAACAACTATCACATACATATGAAAGAATAATCAAAAAGTCCCATGTCCATAATATACATTTGTTCCGAATGCCTCTTAGCAAATTAATTCGGAATACTCAATCATCCACTGTACAAGTCATGGGGTATGAAAGGCTTAAAAGAATATACATACGTAAAAATAGAAATGCATCAACCTCCACAAATCCATGTTACAAAGTACAGTAAAAATATATGAAACTATTCGCCATACATGATACATCCATACATCCATAATGGTAAAACATCTATCATAAAATCTAACCATCCATCATAAAATCCAAGAACATAGTGGAGGTAAATGCCAACCAAGAAAACTCCAGCCATGGTGACCATGGAACGGATCTCAATGGTAAGAGAAAAAAGCACTACCACCCGACTGCGTGGAACCTAAATGGTCCACTCCCACCGCGCTGAGGAGATAGTCTCAAGTCCCAAATAGGATAACAAAACCTATAATCATAAATACTCTCTAAGTCCAGGAAATCCTATAAGTATGCTAACTCAAGGGTTCCTAAAAAGATCGACATCTAAACCCAGAGGTACCACAAGACACATAAGAAACCTAATATGCAAGCGGGAAAGTGTCATCGTTAAAGTCACGTAGAAGTTACCCGAGCAATCCCTTAGGAATCTCGGGTCCCTACTGATCCCTGCGACCACTAGTATCCTCTCGTACTGACTAGACATACTACGGAATGCAAGGTCGTAACCAAGCGTTCTCTCTACCCCATCCTAGTCTGTACTAGCACTCAAGGCATGGGAGAGAACATACAATTATTTTGTTAGGTTCATTTTCTCTCATTTAGTGTAAATGTTTTCACTTATTAAAACAACTTACAATGTGTTACTCCAAGTAGCCTCTTAGGGCCCCGATCCCCATTGCAAGCGACTTCCCGACACTACACATAAATAACCTACCCTAGGCTCATGAAATCATGAATCAAAGAATCATAATAAAATCACCTCAGTCCTATACAAGCAACTGAAAAACATCATAAAAGATAAGCCACAAAAATTACATCAGTTCATCATGAGCAACAGATAAGCATCAAATAATAATCATATGATCACGACAGTTCTCTATCAACAACTGAAGGCATCAATGATAGATCACAAAATCCAATGGTTCTCCAATGAGCAACCAGAAAGTATCCCAATAGTAAATTACAATACTGATCGAAGACTCCAAAATGCTCAAGTCAAAACATGACATCATCAAGAACATAACAAACACTTCAATCCTCTCAAGCGACCAAAAAGCAATCCAAGTATAACTGATCGAGACTCAAAAATGGTTATCAAATATAACTGATCGAGACTCGAAAATGGTACACCTCAGCTTCACATAAAGAAATTGGAAAGCAATAACAAACAGTAAATACATCCATCATAGAGCATACAATCACATTATCTTGGTTGGTTTGAAAAGATCAAGAACAAATCATCATAACCTCACATTCACAAACTCGGGCCTCTGGTAACAACCTAAACTGGTCAATACTAAAACAACCCCAACATACAGAGAACACAAAGAAAACATCAAAGTCTCACAGATTGGATTTGAAAGTATATTATTGAGTTAAGGTAAGGTTTATGTTCCAGTTTAACATCGATTTCAAGTAACTAAGTTTTCACAACTACCCCTTACGATTAACCCATTTCTATAATAACTTCCATTAAATCAATAATCCAAATCTACAATTTAATCAAATAATATTCATTATTAATTAACTTTAATTAAACTAATTTTAATTAAATTAATCAATAATTATTTGTTCTAATTACTTATTTTAATCTATTTATTAATTGTTAATTTATTAATATTTAACCAAAATTATTAATAAATTAATATTTACAAACTATGTTAAATGCATTAATATTTAATTATTAATTGTTAATAAAGATTAAAATTTTATTAATTAAAATTTTAAATAATTATTATTTTTTTTATAAATAATAAAAATTATATAAAAAATCAAAATTAAAAAAAAAACATTATGAACATACGTTTAAAGCCCGTCGGCTTGCAAGACCTCCTGCGGTCGCAGTACCTGTGACGCAGGTACTGTCGGCTCTGTCGACAGTGGGGGTGGGTACGGGGTAATTCCCTCCCCCCCCACTTAATCATATTAAATTATAATTAAAAAAAAAAAAAATGAATTTGTTTATATATATATATATATATATATATATATATATATATATATATATATATATATATATATATATATATATATATATATATATATATATATATATATATATGCTAAATTAATTCCTATACATATAACTATATTAAAAGAAATTGCCTCCTTTATATTGGTATAGAAATATAGTCAACCATCCGAACTTCTAATTTAGAATTTCAGTATTAGATTCAACCCTTCCCATTTAAATATCATGTATACAGAAGTTTATTGACAAGCATTTGATAAATTCCAATATTGTAATGTTTAAACATTCATCACAGAGAATTTAGATTTACAAACTCCAGACACGAAAAGATAATTGCATATTTAATCGATAATTAAAAACACAAGACCCTACCTGATCCTGATGCTATTATGCAATCTCCAAGAACTATAAGAGAATTCGCTCCTCTCAATAACCTTCCTCTAGAAAACTTTCTGAGTGCCAGCCTTCTGAAATTCGCTTCCAAAAGTTCTTTCCCAAAAATTTCCGTCCAAATTTGTGTCACAAAAATGAACCCCCAAAGTTGTGATAAAGAGTTTTCTCCTCAAATCGGGGCACTAATTGTGCGTTTACCCGAAAAGACTCTTTGCACAACTCAGTTAACTCCCAAATTAACCTTTATTATCTTTTATTTTATTTTGCATTCATCTTTCATGCACATTAAGTTGAATTATTAAATAACTTTATTGAATATTCCACTTGACTTCTATTTTAAATTAATTTATTACTTTAATCTCATGTGCACTTCATAAAATTAAAATAACATTATTAATTTCTATTATTTAATCTTTTAATTTATTTCTCAAATTTAAACTCATGCTTAGATCATGCGATCTAGAATCCTTAATAATTTAATATCTTTCAACTTTTAATTTATTTTACAAACTTAATTGATAAAATATTTAATTAATTTAAATAACAATAATATTTAACATTTATTTAAAAATGAACTCCAAATGTATTATTATTAAATTAAATAAAATAAATATTATCCTGTTCTAAATTTATCTTTGAACTTTAACCTCTAAAATTTAATTCTTTTATTTAATTAATTTCTCAATTAATTAAACATTAAAAACATCATATTAATTCTCCATTAAATTAAATCATTAATTAATCTTTTTAATTAGACTTAATTAATAGAAAACAAATCAAGGACTCATATAACAACATACGAAAACCCTTCATAAAAAAAACACATACTAAATCAAAACAAAAAGGGTTATAATCACGAAATTACATCATTTGATGCATTCAGAAGGTACTTAACTCAGATACTTGTCCTAATTATCAATTAGGACAATTGGCTAAAGGGTTTAGGATTTGGACTTAAGAGTTTATCTCCCCTCTCTTACCATTGAGATAATGCGATAGGGTACGCTTATCCTGGCAATTCAGGGAAGTCGATACCCGGTACCTGCAACCTACATAAAATTCACGCATGTACAAACACAATATTTTAAGCTAAACAGACAATGGCAGGAAGTGGTGCATCGTGTAGATCCCAACTAACAGGTGACTACGACTCCCTTCCTTAATCACATCAGAAACACCATACATAAAGAAAACAAACACGCACACCATACACATGTAGTATGGGGTAAGTATCCATAAAAAAACACATATGATAATAAACCATCTAACTAATCATCATCGATAACTGAAAACATTGAATAATCATCATACATGCATGAAATATAGAGTACCAAGTAATCTTCATCATATAATAAACTGAGTGTAAACCAACATCTGATAATCTCTAACATAATAATACTAATCATCAAACATAAAATTGGCCTAAAAGAGTTTGGCAAGGATGACAAAAATGCGACTTAGGGGCAGGCACTACAAGGAGCTTAATAGAAGTGGTAGGAAGACTTCCCAAAAAAGTTGCAGACTTTATTACATACTTGACAATTCAACCACGATCTTGACAAGAGACGCCCTGCTTTTCTACAACACTCTAATTCCGAATTGTCTTCAACAATGACATGCTTGCAATTGATCAAACTCCTACTCCTTAATCTATACATAAAATATAAAACCAAAACAATAAACTCAAGTCCCAAGCACTTGCCAAAGGGTAGTTACAATTGTAAATGAAACAATTAAATGTGGTTGTTTAAGAGAACTTTACGAATCAACTATTCAAAGAGCTCTTGAACATCTTCGTGTACTTTGAAAAAAATCATATCTATTTATGATGGCCTAAAAATGATGATAGCATTATATATATATATATATATATATATATATATATATATATATATATATATATCACTATTTAAATTTTAGTTGACACTTGTGTGTACATGTGAGATAGAAGTGGTGTGCATACAACCATAAAACTAAGTGATTTCATTGTAGGGGGTTCACCTATAAAGAATTTAATCCCAAAATGTCTAGATTCTAGATAATAAAAATTAACAGAATGTGGATTGAAATTGTCATGTCATAGAATTGCATGCTTTCTATCCATACACGGATAAAAGAATTTAAACGAACCCTACAATGACATATTCCTATCTCCACATGGCTTTGTTTTTTCTGTGTCATTAATTTGAGAGTTTTGTGGCATAAATAATAAGACAAGAATACGAAGAATTTGTTGCATCGATGACAAACAAACACAGTAGCCTTAATACAAGAATTTGATCAAAGTTTGTAGCCTTAAAAGGACTTGAGAATATCATCAACTGCAACTTTGTAATTTTGTCAGACTTTCTTATGCAGACTCGGACAGATGATGGAAGAAAACGAAAAAAAGGCGAAGAAATTGAATGGAGAACAATGTAACCCCAATACTGGGGTACGTCGAGACGCTAGGACGAGTTTCCAGGACGGGGAGAAAATGGGCCTCCTTTTCGGGACGGTGGGGGGATTGCCAGGAGATGATGGCAAGGGGAGAATGGAGCAGGGGTGAGTGTCGAAAAGTATACATATAGAACTTGAAATGCTTGTTATGAAATGATGTTTCAATAGAACATACCAAATTAAAATATTTGAACATATCAAAATTGCAAGATGAACAAGAACAATTGAACATTCAACATAGTAACATATTACATACCCAATAGTAACATTCAAAAAACAAAATTCAAATAGAAATCCAAGTACCCATTCCAATGGGAGCATGGTTGCGGAATGGCAGAGGTGGGGGTACTTGGGTGCGCAAGTACTCGGTGTGGGGATGTCTCGAGGACGGGTACTTCGAGGTTTGGGAGGTGGGTGCGAGTCCCCGTGTTACACTGATGGAGAAATACATCTCAATATGAATTTCAACAGATAACCAAAAAAAGTTGACTCATAGAATGATTATTATCAGTTAAAACAAAAAAGAAATAAGAGTTATTCAAAGGCAAGCAAAATTAACCTATCAAAACAGAAAAAAAAGTCATGCCGTGTGACACTTCAGAATCTGCAATAATTTGGTTTTATTACAAGGCTATCAAAGTTTACAAGAGCATAAAGTCCCCAAGTTAAATTGGATGACATATTGATCCATCTAATCCTCTACTCGAGGGAAGCGAGTGCACCCATCACCCAAACTGGTCATCGAGAGCTTAAATTTAAATATAGATAACAAGGTCAGGCCTTGAAAGGTGCAGACACTTCGACTAAGATGGTGAATGCAGCTGAAAGAATCATGAAAAACATGCACATTCAATCCAATGGTGCAGAGTATAGATGCGTATATACCAATAGTGCAATAATTCATGTGACAGAAAACCAAGATTAATGCATTTCGTGGCACCCAATTTCCTTCGAAAGATACAAGGCACCCGGGAAAAATTTCTTCAGAAGATTAAGAACCTGTAAAATACAATGGAGTAAGACTCAACCAAGAATGTGAGCAATTCATTACATCACCTACACTGAGATTCTTCATGAGGAGCTGAAATAACCTGCAAAATATGATAAAGGTGTCAGACTCACTTTGACAGTGTCCAAACAAAAGCTTCCTTCAGAAAGAAACATTTAATCCCGAATTCAAATGAAAGAGTCACTTCTTGCATAGAAACTAACTCTTCAGAAGAAAAAGCACATAGAAAAACAGACATTTTGTAGGAACTTCAACAGAAATGAGAATGTTTAACAATGATCTAACACAAATTTTGAGAGATCTTGGTAACTAAGCAGAGCCATGCCATTGAACTGCCTGGCTACACTGCAGGAGTTAACACTGCATTCTATGCAATATTAAACATGTCGCCTCACATTTCCAACATTTTCCCTTTTTGATTCTCTAGGTATATTTTTGTCAATTTTTTTTAACTCATCTCAGTGATACTCTGTTCCTCTGCTTAACAGTTTTGTTATATTACATAATAATTTAGCTCAAATAAAATCGCCAGTTTTCGGTGTCTTCTCCTTAAGTTCTGATGGCATCAAGTGCAGATAGTGTGCATGATTGTTTTATGCACTTGAAGTATAGCAGCTGGGTAAGGTCACATAGAAAATTCTAATATAGGTTAGTGATATGTAGCATGTACTTACAGTTTGAATGTACTAAGGAAATCAACTAAGCAAGCCCTAAAAATCCAGCATTGTGAACAATATATTCCTTGCTCATTTATTTAGGGCATTTATTTAATAACCACTCATCTAAATAGCATTGATATTTAATATTTATGTAACTGGTTTATTTTCCCTCACAAACAGACATTCATACAAGTGCACACACATTAAAGTGAGCTAGAGATTAAACGTTCAAATATATTCCACATTTGTTTTTTCCAATGCTTTATTCATTTAATTTTAAATTATCCTATAGAAATTTCATTTTATGCTTTATTTATTTGATTAACCTAGATATTTTTAACTTTTGTATTCATTGCAGTATGATAATCCATATTCTCCTCCTCAATCAGGCTTCCCTCCTCCTAGGATACCGATTCGTATGGTTTTGCAGAGGCTTCCACATCGGATGCGGGATGCTTCTGGAAGCCCTGTGGATGCTGGCCAGAAGCCACCCGCAGGCTCCCGGATGCGTTCCAGACACATCCGGGAGCCTGCGGGTGGCTTCCGGCCAGCATCCGCAAGGCTTCCAGAAGTATCCGGAAGCATCCGCAGGCCTAGCTGCATGAAAAGTGTAAAACTCATTCATGTTATTTATCTTTGCAGCATTCATGTTATTTACACGCTGTTCATCTTTGTTTTATATATATATATACATATTTGTTTTCTTTAAATGCCAAACTATGATATTGCTAGTGCCTAGAATATTTGATTATTAAACAGTATGTAGATACAACTTTGTTTATGATGTATGATTCTTAATATTTGTTGCTAATCAAAGTCTTTGACCAAAATTATTCATGCTGACTGTATGTCTTTACTGGGTCTTCAATACTAAATACTCATCGCAGTTGTATATATATATAGACATATATTAAGTATATTTGATATTTCTTGCGTTTCTTTGCATATTTTATATACACACACACACACACATTTCCTTCTGCATCCACATCCAACAAAAAAAAAATCCCCGCATCCCGTATCTGCTTCCGGAATCCGCATCCGAATCGGTAACTTAGTCCTCCTCAAAAGGAAAGCATCCAGTATGCTCTTGAACTTGCTTTGCAAACAAGTTGGAGTCTGTGTCCACGGAATTTGTGACAGTTCTGTCATATAATATTCCACCTGCAGGGGTCAATGAATCTGAATATCACTCTCTGATGGATATCCCTTCCCCCAGCATTTGATGGAGTTTTCTGAGTCATCACTAGAGTCTGAGAAATGATAAGCCCATTGCACATCAGATGGTGTGTTATTTCTACACTTCAACATTTGATTTACTGGAGCAAATGAGTGAAGAGCATTGTGAAAATCTGTAGCTTCCTTATCCCTATTCACAAGGTTATCCATTTCTCAGCAGTCTATAGGTTTTCCTGCTATTGTATAAGTCTTCCCCATTTTGAATCCCTGTGATATTTCTATTTCAACATTTGATTTACTGGAGTCAATGTGCGAAGAGCATTGTGAAAATCTGTAGCTTCCTTAATCCCTATTCACAAGGTTATCCATTTCTCGGCACTCTATAGGCTTTCCTGCTATTGTGTAAGTCTTCCCCATTTTGAATCCCTGTGATATTTCTATTTCATGTAGGGACCCTAATCTTGTGCTTAGAAAAGGATTGTCATGACTAGTTGAATCAACTCCATCATGCCTTACATCCCTGGAATGTCTCCCAAACCTTTTGCAAGTCTATCATTTGCAACTTCACACGGACAATCTGCTCCCAAACTAGACTGTAGTCCAAATTGATTGGAAGGCTTCTTATTAACTGCAACTGACTCACTTAAACCACGCTGACCCAGTTCTGTAACCACATTTCTTTTCATTGAAGGTGTCCTTTCAATGTCACATTTGTCCATGCCACCTAGCCCCTTCTGGAAAGAGAACTCTGAGACATCGTGAACATGAACTCTTGTCCCTTCCTCCTTCCAAATTACAACAGTGTCAGCTGTCACCATTATGACAGATCCCCTCGCCGTCGTAATTTGCAACAGCAAAAGTCCGATGGCCATCCGACGGAAGCTAATTAGAGGTTCTGTCACTAGGGTGATGGGTAGATGTCGCAATTTGGGTCCAAATGTAGTAGTGATCCTGCACTCTCTCATCCTGATGATGGATTACACAGTGTGATCCAAAACGTTGATGCTCAAAAACACACACAATCGAATCCAGAAATGAACTAGCATTACAAATGGATTGTGGAAATTTGATATTGTTAATTTTGCATGCATGTCTACCAGAGCAATTGCAACTCAAACATATATATAATCTCGTCAAATCTATTTTGTGCATTTCTGGCAAACATGGCATACCATGACCACATTTCGTTTGTGAATTATGTCAAAAAAATCACATGCCTTGTCTATGCTTCCATTTTGCAAGCATATCTACCATGGTAATTGCAACTACATCATCTGACAAAAATCCTTTATGCTTTAATGGATGTCCATAGCCTATTCCAAAGCTCTTGTTTTGGTACAAGTAGCAAGAATGCTGGCAAAGGTTGCGTGATTTAGCTTTATACCTACCAATTGCATTTACTTGAATATAAACACGCACATACATACTCACATGCTATATATATTTGTCAACGCATATACATATTTGTACATATCTACATATGTATGTATATATGAATGCACATATATATGTATATATGAATGCATGCCCATATAAATATATATATTATACATACATATGTGTATATATGTTGTGCATACATGTTTGCAGTTTGCACATATATATCCATGGGATTCTGTTGAATATGGGATACATGCACGCATGCATATTTAAATGTACATATATACACACATACAGATGCATACACATACATATATATATATATATATATATATATATATGAGTGTATGCATCTATATGTATATATGTGTGTATATATATGTATGTGTATACATACATACATACATACATACACATACATACACACACACACACACACACACACACACACACACACACACACACATATATATATATTCCTTCCTTTCACGCAATCACCCATGCTTATCCAGGATTGAAAGAAAATCTGTGCAGAAATAGTATGTGTACCCCTTGAAACCACAAAAAAGTCTGCAAAAACACCATCAATTACACACTAAGAACACTGTAAGCCTTGTCGCATTTGAGCAGCACAACTTGTGGCACCAATCTTTTCGGGATGACTTCCTGACAGCACTAAGTTGCAGCACAAACACAACCCCCTGGTCCATCTGTATAATATGCCCATTCCATGTCATTCATTTATTCATTTAGTATATCCTCTGACCCTGAGCCACACGCCATGTAAAAATATAGATGCACAATGTATATATACCAAAAAAGCATATATGCGTGCCCTAGCCTATAGCCCTCTGCCCATTCTCTTCACTCCCTTCAATTCCAGCTGTTGTTTGTGATCCATTCTCTCGGAATATTGTAAAGATATGCATTTTAGTTTGATGTTTAGACATTTCCTAAATGCTTTGTGTATGCTTCCATATTTTGCATGCATGTCTCTACCAGGGCAATTGCAAATTAAGAATATATATTCTCTCAACAAATCTATTTGCACATATCCAGCAATCATGGCATGCCATGACCACATTTCCTTCAGGCAACATTCACATGCCTTGTCTATGCTTCCATTCTGCCAGCCTGTCTGCCATGGCAAGTGGAACTGCAACATCTGACAAAAATCATTTATGCTTTCATGGATGTCTATACCTTATTCCAAAGCTCCCATTTTGGCACAGGCAGTGAGAGTGCTGGCCAAGATTGCAGAATTCAGCTTTACACCTGCCAATCACATTTGCTTGATCATAACACAAATGGCAACTCTCATACGAGTCACAGGCAGGGCAAACAATCAAAGAAAAACAGGATCTTGTGAAAGATCCCCAGCATTCTCATTCCTATTTGAAGGGCGGCATTACTGTTGGGGAGACGAGTATTTGACAGAATGTGCCCAGCCAAACTCCTCACTCTTTGCAAGTATCCTTCCTACCTGTGCCAAAATGGAATGGGTTTGGACATCCACCAAAGGACTATTGAAATTTGAGGGAAATCTAAGAAATACTTATCACCAACTTCTTGCCCTGATCCATTCCATTGTTGTTGACTACTGCAAAGTAAGATTGAAAAAACAAACATTTGGGCTTACTGCAGGTGTACCAACGAATGTTTTCGCTGTTAATCATCAGTATCAACAGCAATGGTATCCTGAAGGGATAGAGATGTTAAATTATGGCCCCTGGGAGGGCTCTAAATCATAACTAAAATTTTCTTTTTGTGCAAGGGAGTTGGGGAGGAGAAAAGAGTCTTCTATAGGTGGTGCTGTTGACATTGCTGGCATTCTACTCCGGGCCTTGCAAATGCTGTTCACATGATGAAGAAAGAGATGAAATGTGAATGTGAGGGTCAAGGCACCCAATTTTCATCCATTGTTTATTATCTCAGCCTGTACTGTACCCCCTGGTCCTTTTTTTGTGAATAATATGTAACTTTGATATTTTAATTGATAGAGAAGGGACTATTCATAAAAAATGCATAAATTTGTATCAAGTTCCCATCCAACGTCAAAAATAGTTTTCTGAGTGATAAAAGCTCTAAAACTGCTTAGGAGATGTCACTGAAGGTTCCACAAGAAAGACTCATAAGAATCAGAAAACGAAGATTCTAGAGGCAACTGTGCAGCATTTTTTTTTAGTCTATTGAAAGTTTGTTTCTTAATGTTAAAACTTAAACTTCAAAAATATTCTTCAATATATAAGTGTGAATTACATTATTTTATAAAAACTATTATTTTTTGGTTGGTACGTGTGAGGTTTTCAGCCCAGTAGTCTTGTTTTTCTAACATTAAATTTAATTATGGTGACACGCCTAATTTATCATTGACTTTTTTTTAATCCCATAATTATTAAAATAGTTTTAATTATATTCTAAATAGAAATTATAATTAATATAAATGTTGTATTTAATTAAGTCAGGTGTAATTTATAAGTTAAAATTTTATTATTATTGAGTGATGAATTTTATATATTTATGTCAATTACATATAATATGGAGCCATTTTTTAAAAAATTGATTAATATTAGTAAAAAGTAGAACAGTCTTATTTGAAATTAGTTCGTTCCCATCACCTCTCTCTATTCACATTCATTCCAACATATTTGATCCATATGTTATTGCTATTCACATAACATAAAAGCATCAATTATTTATGGAACATTTCACTAATGAATAACATAAAAGCCTACAAAAACTTTGGAGAAAAGTATAATTCATCAAAAGTGTGTACAGAGTAGGTTTCTCCTCTTTTAGTATTTGTGCTTTCTCCACTGTTTGGATTCTTGTAAGTTGAGCATTATTTCTTTTAAGTCTAATTATATTAGGGCTTTATTTTTTCTTTAGTTTGTATGTGGTCAGTGAGACATTACTTTCAAATCAGTGGCAGCTATGACTATATGAAATGGATGGAGGTAATGATAGTAAATGCAACACTTCTATTTTATGGCCCCAGCATAAAAGTCAACATGTTGATCACACTTTCCCAACTCCTTAAAGGGAGGAAACACTAGAATTGGGAATGACATGGGTTCGGCTGATGTCTCCAATTTGCCCCATATATCTCCTCATTTGATTTAGGCTAGCTGTTTATTATTACTTGTATTTATATAAAGGATGTTGCCTTCCCTAACAATAATACACACATATTCATACTCAAATACATATACATATAGATTACACACAAATACACAAGCATTTGTGTTACAAATACATACATCTACATGTACATATGCATATCCTCAGATTCATACTTACAGTCATTAAATATGAAAAAAATGCATATCCTCAGATTCATACTTATAGTCATTAAATACAAAAAAACATACTCCCTCGTTTATAAATACAACTCACATACACATACAAATTGTCAAATACAGAAACACAGACATATATAACACTCATAAATATACATATATAATAGAAATTTTGTTTCCTCATAATGGAATAAAGTTTTCATCTGATGAAATTAAGAAAAACTGGTTTTCAACCAATGAATAGTAAACAATTGAAATATTGATATTCACAGTCCAAAGCAGAGAGTAAAGATAAAAATTTAAAAATGATTTATTACAACTCCATACAGTTTTTGTCAAATGTAATAACTTTGCCTGTACTACTATTTGAGAAATTTATTAGTTAGCAAATCTAATTTTTGGACATCTTATATAAAGCTGATCTTTTGAAAACTTGAAAAATAACCCATAGAGATATACTTCCCCTTCACTTACTTCCACGTATTTAACAATATAGGCTACATATTCCAGAGATCATAAATTGAAAAAGTAGGGTGACTTGTGAAAGGGGAAGCAGCCAGGACATGGGAAAGCTGTGGCTGCCTGAATTTATTAAGCAATATAAATTTATATTTGACTAATTTTAGATATTAACATCCACTAGTTAAAAGAAATACAGCTTTTTTAGCCATTTAACTTATTCTGAAGTCAGGTGCAACAAGAGAATTCAATCTGATTAAAGTCATGAATATTTTAAGAAAATTAATTCTGATAAATGCATGATGCAAATAATGAATGGCAAAGAAGATGAATTTGTTTAGATACTGTCAAACTTCATAGTCTAAGCAAGGATTCATAAAAATCCTTACCTTCCATTCAGCCGTGGTGTGCCCAACCGTGCTCTATCAGCTTCCCTGTTCTCAGCAGCACCACCTTAACAGAAACACCAAAAAAACATGTTGGTAGTGGCCCTTTCTGTGTTGGAAAAGAAATTCCTAAATTTGAAACTAAAAAAATACACAAATTTGGATTTTTTTTTGAAGGAAAAGATCTCAAAACTGAAACAGATAAGAAATGCTGACTAAACACAAAAAAAGATGTCTATTCATGACAACATGTGTGAGATTCATGAAAACATGTGTGACAATCATGAAATGTAATTTACTTTGAAGAGTTATAATTTGTAATTGTGATTGGTGCTGAGCTGTTGCTCAGACTGTTGAGGGGGTGCTAATTTTTGAAAGATTTGGTGCCCTTAAAGTAGGGGTTTGGTGACTCCGTAGGGTTGGTGCCCTTGAACATTTTAATTGAATGTATTCGTGAGGCTCAATTAGGACAGTAAATCCTAGCAGCATTTCTCACTGATTTTTTCCATCCTAGGTTTCCACATAAAATGTTGTATTTGCATCTCTTTCTGCATTCACTTTCAATTCCTTTCAGTTTTAAGATTTAAGGTTGACAAGTTTCGTTAAAGTTTATACTGATTAAGGGTTAAAAAAACTCAGTAGTTGAATCATATTGTACATTTACATATTTATATACCTATTGAATCATATTCCACATGTATACATATGTATATACCTATTAGTATACATACACAAAGGGTATTGTGTACTTTGCATATATATACATATCTATCCATATACATATGCATAGAAATACAATGTACATAAATATACACTTACATAATCATAAGGTTGTTCCTAACAAAATCAATAGAATTAATTGAGTTAAATAAATTATCCAATTCTCATTTGCATTAAGATGAATGTTCTAATCAATGTTGATTAGACCATTTTGATTAAAAAGATGAGTAAGAGCCTGTAATGTCCCAACTAGCTAACCCTTGGTGATACCTCTTTCCTTCCTCGTAGAACATGTACAGTAGAATTTCTCTCTAGACAATTAGGTGGCGAATTTGTATGCTGGGGTTTGGAGGCTGGAGATCAGACATCGAGGTTGGAGGTCATGTGACAACGTTGTATGTTGTGCGGTAGAGTGACTGCTGTGTTACCACAACTGATATTGTGATCCAAACTGATGTTGATGATGAATAAGGTTAGTTAACCAAGAACAGAAAGGGATGTAAAAGGATTGGATCAGTTGTTATATTGTCGTTGATGTCAAGCCTATTGACTTATTGATTTATGTAAGTTGCCAAAGCATTAAAGGATGTGTCGTTGAATAACGAGATGGTTGGCAAAGATAGAAGATGAAATGTAGAAGTGATGTTAAGAGTATGAGCTTAAATGGACAATCAATGAATCAGTCTTTGACAAAGTAATAGTGGTTTGATTATTTTACATGATTTGATGAAGTGTAAGAATGATATACAAGTCAGTTATATTGGTCAATAATAAAGAATTAATGTTGTGAAGGGAAAAGACAAGGAATAAGTGAATGCTACCAAGCTGGAAATGGTGGTTGGTAAGCAAAGATATTGTTCGGTGTAAGTGTATCAAATGTGTTAAAAAACTAAATTTGTGATAGAGTTACTGAGAAAATAGAGTCAACCGAGTGAACAGTCTTAACCAAGCAAATGAAGATGTTCAGTTAAACAAGAACGCAAGTCGGTAGAGGTGAACAGTTTTGCAAAATCGACTGAAAAACAACATCGAATAAGAATCCAGAATGATCTAGAAGATTCTACGGAAGGAACAAAGTTTGTTAGCAAAATCAACAAATGAAAAGGGTTAGGTGCAGATCAATGATGAAGATTTAATGGATAGTTCGAGATCCAAGAAAAGTTCAAGTTCCAAGGTGAGATCGCGCTGGCAAAATTCATAAAACGTTTTTCCGAGCGACAAATACATTGAATGTGAGCTAAGATTTGATCAAACGGATGAGAATAATTCAAGGAAACCCTAATGAATGAGATAAAGCAGAAAAACATTGTCTATATAAAGGACGAGCAAGAAGGTTAATGTTGTTGATAGCCGAATAAGTACACAAGAGTACACCGAGCATAACAGATTTACAGAAAAGTGTGAATTTATAGAAAAGTGTGAATCAAGAGAAGGAAAGTGATGAGATGAAGGTTTTGTGTTGATCAGCCAACAAAGAAGAGTTTGAAGAAGAGCAAAGAGCAAAGAGGAGATCTGAACAGGCAAAGGTAGTTGTTATTTCGACATATCATTCCACTGTTACTTTCTAACCATTGTAGTAGAAAATCTCTTAACCAAGTGGATTTAACAGTCCTATTTCTAAATCCTTTGTAAGGTGGCATTCTAATGAATGTGCTAAGTCCTTTAATAAGGCCACTCATTTAGTCCTATTTCTAAATCCTTTCTAAGGTGGCATTCTAATGAATGTGCTAAGTCCTTTAATAAGGCCACTCATTTTAGGGTCATAGATCTTGTTGATCTTTGGTGAGAATCCCCTAACAAGATCATATCTAGCCAATGTGTTTGTAACCTTTAATAGGGTTGGCTCTTAATCGAGTGCACTTCAGGAGAGTGAATTTCTTTGTGGGTGACAATTCCCATAGGGGTTTTTACCCAAATTTCCACATTAAATACTGGTGTTAATGTGTAAATGGATGTGTTGCATGTTATTTCATGTTTTCAAATGCATAATGTTGTAAACTCTTGTTCATTGGTTGAATGTTGAAATTGATTAGTAAGGATTATTTGTTGATAAGTTTAAGAGGTGAAAATGGTTGAACGGGCTTGATAAAACTAATTCACCCTCCTCTCAATTATCCAACACGCGAGACCATATGGTAGGTACAGATCACCTACAGTGATCTTGTTGGGAGGTACAATGGATGCGAGCCTTGAAGGTTGTACATCAAGGTCCCAAAATGACTGACAAGAAGAAACTGGCTTCTCTAGGTGGTACTATAGAAGGGGAAGTTATACGATTAATGACAAGAGTGTGTAGTCAAAAGGAAATGTGTTCCAGGTCAAAGTTATACGATTGATGAGAAAAACGTCCATTCAAGAGGAAATGCGTTCCAGGTCATGGACAATCGAAGTCTTATGCAGGGTAATCTTTTGTGATGGTATAGCCACAATGCAATACAGTGGTGTGCATAAGTCGTACAATGTTTGTGATGTCCCCATTTCCAAGGCTTAATTGAAGAAGTAATATTAAACAATAATAAATAAATAATTATTATAATTATTATTAAAAATAGTATTTTAATATGATATCAAATTATTGTTGATATAATGGCAATATAAAAATGATATAATTACATAAACTATAATATAATTATAATACATAATTATATTATAATATCGTCTACATTAAATAAACTAAATATATTTATCAAATCTTAAAAATGAAAGTTTACCAATGATTATAATCTAAATTTAATAGAAAATATTCAAACAAATAATAATGTCATCAAATAAATGATAATATTAAATAGAAAATTTATAAGATAATAAATATGAGATATTAGTCTCATTAATCAATATAAATTCAAAATATGATAATAATCATAATAACAATAATTGATATCATTACTAGATAGCAATTATTATTATTCATGACTCAACCTATGCTTGAAAGGTGCGTCTCTTCAACATTCAAGATTTACAAGATATATTATGGGGTTCAGACTCTTTGGAAAGATCATCACGGATATATTTTATATTACTATGTTACCCTTATAAATTATTTTAAGGGTAACAAATAGGGCAAGGAACCATCGGTCAAAACACATCAGAGCTGGACGGCATTGAAGAATTAGAGATATATAAGGTACATACACCACACGCAAGGCAAAGGGAGGGGACATCTGAAAATGACACATGGAATCGAAAGGCAAAAAAATAGGAAAAAAGAACATATTTAAATTCAACATAGCCATCGTGAAAAGAAGTACAGGCACAGTGAACAGAGAGCAGCTTAATTAGCATTGAAGAAAACGCAGGAGAAGATATCTCCAGCGATAACCCTTCTCAGCATCTTAGCCACAAAATACATATTAGAATATATTATTGAATACTTTACCTTTATTTACTTCGTGCAAGGACAACAATGGACAAGAGGAAAGATAGGAATCACTTCATTATGCGTACATAGGAGGATATGGAAGTTACATATTAAAGAATAGAATCATCCAGAATCCAGTCATTATAAATAGTGTAAGAGACTGCTTATGACATCAAAGGAAGAGGATATATTTAGTGCATCACATTACAAAGCGGGGATGCAATCACCCTTTCAGTACCTTCTAAGCGATCACAAATCAAATGAGCACTATCAAATCTAAACCAGATTTGAATCAGTACAACAAGTATCATACATTTCATCCACAATTCATCTACAGACATGCCGGGATGATTACTTGATATGAGCATTCAGATCGAATAGGATATATTATGGAATATTAATGGAAGTGAAAGATTCAACGTGGAAGATATGGGCTTGGATGACAGATAAATTTGTGACTAGCCACAGCCAGAAAATAGCGAACATGATCATAGGGGTGGGAGCAAACGGAGGAACAATAAGGGGAGGACAACCAACCTACATACAAATATAAGACCATTCAGTCTAAGCATAGTGAACGATAATTGAAACTAAGACAATAGTGGTCAACCACTGGAAGTCATCAGGAGATAAAAAGAACAGACCACAGAAATAAATATAAATATGGTCAGCGTACAGTAGATATACAATCAATTCTATAGCATATTAGTAATCATATAAGTGAAACAGAACTCAGTCCTACTCTTACAAATTTAAGCCAAGTGAATAATCCAAGGAACATGAATTATCATACCATGCCCATAATAAAGCAATCATCAGAGTTCCAGTCTGAGGAATCATTGACAATCACAATCTCACTATAAAATTGATATATTTCAGCAAATACATTCAGGGAGATATACATTAACCTGTATAGATGGAAACAACTATAGCAATACCTCATAATCAAAACCTTAGCAGATTAAGGAATAGGGACTACAATAATCTTGTGGAGGTTGCTAGAATAGCAATCGTGCTTTACCATTCCTTTATCCTACTACATCACTGTTATACTACATCCATCATATAAGGTCAAAGATTTAAATATCAGAAGTAACTTTCCTAATCCACATGGAGATCACAAGTGGATCATCACATATATCAGATTATCAAGGGTTAGAAACTTAGAAGCAACCATTAGTATATATTGTAGATCAATATATTTCATTGCACTTCTTTAAGTTCACTTCAGGTTGACACAAATTTCTATATTTGAATTATATCCAATACTATCTTTGTGGTAAATAAAAGAGTTGCATATAAATTATGGATAGGGAGATGTCTTTTGCAATTGAATTATAATAACTTTGTTCCACCTTTTAAGAAATATTGCAGAGGACCATTACAATGTTAGTTTATCACCTCTAGTCGTTCGTCCTTAGAGATTATATGGCAAATATAGCAACATAGTGCAACACGAGTTTGCACATCCAATAGTTGAATTAAGATTAATAACTTCAATTTCATACAATGACGCTATGTTCCCTGGGGATGTGTCCCCCCCAAAAAAGCCAGTGTTACAAGGACAGGGACGTCCCTGTCCCGAGGACTTCATTGGGGCACTTCAAATTTGCCAGAATCGAAGCCAAGGAAAACACAAAGCAAAATAGGATAAGGGGATGAATCCTGCCAAAACGACAATTTGCCAAATACGGAAGATCTTTCAATTCCAAAATGGCAAACAGAGCAAAAGTCCCATTGGAATTTGCAATACAATGAACAATTCAAGTCACATAAAAAATACATCATACAAGCTGGTCATAAATACCCCTATGGGGGAAATCTTTAAGGGTGCACAATAAGTGTTGACAAGACAACACATACACCTATAGCAAAAAACAAATATGGGCTCAAGATATACATAAATCAATTGGGACCCCAAATACAAATACTTTTATTTTATTAATTAAAGGTCCTTTTTATTATATTGTATAAATTAAGCAACCAATTAATTAATTAATTTAATTTAATTATTACATTACAAAATTTGGGGACATTACAAATCCTCGCCGCCCAAAGATTGCTTGTCCTCAAGCAAAACCATCATTTGACTCATGCTATCAACTCCAGGGTCCAACCAACCACGTAGATAAGAAGAGTGAAATGCCATCAAAATCTAGCTACACCATATTGTAATCAAACTTTCGTTGTGCCATCCTAATACAAACATTGCTATGAAACTTTGGTGATGCCACATTGTCATATCTATAGTCACAAGAATCCCATAAGAACCAAACATAAACCACATTGATGCTCAAATCCAAAATCTCCATGCTATCATACTCAACATTGAGCAAGTACGTCTGGTTAATTCCATAGGGAAGTTCTTCACATGAAGAAACTCATGCCCAACAAGAGAGTAAGCATGAAAATCACTCAACTACAAAGGGCAAGCACCAAAATTACACAACTACAAACATCCATCTATAGAGTTGTTACTTGGTATCTTTGCAAACTTTTGAAAGATGTGTTCTAGAAACAAGATTTCATTTATGTAACTCAAGATCATTGTCCATGCTCTCCTATATGTTGTCCCTAACACAGTCTATACATTGCCACCTCCAAAATTCCACCTCAATACTGGAAAACAGTCGCTCACTAATTTCTTTATGGTATTCTGATAACTATTGTCCCTGGATGGCTTCCCATTCTATAAACTCCGCTTTTTTTAAGAATATGCTCTATTACAAGATTGAATGTTGTCGTGCAATGTCAGTGCCAAATTGTATGTAAGAAAAATTCACCGTATATTGTTGGATGATAGTTTGTACGATGTGAAAGAATTAATTGTACATGTTAGCAAAAGTCATATGGTAGTACAAATCTAATGATCGTTGGGATTGATGGTGATGTCTCTGGCCTATGGTATAGATAGTAAGTCGTGTAGTGTGGGCACACACCCTTGGGACACAGACACAACACATACCTCAAAAAACGACCAAGAATGTTAACATGGATAAGGCATACAGGCACAGACATAGATATTGGCATGGATGCAAACACTAACGTGGCCACAAACATGAACACAGACACAGATGTGGTCACAGACCCAGACATGGCCACAGACACTGTTACAGATATGAATGCAACACTAACACAAGTATAAATGCAGAGGCAAATATGGAAGAGGTAACGAGCATAAACATGGGCACAGAATAGGCGCAAAGGCAAACACAAACACAAGTATGGACACAGACGCAAACACAAGCATGGGCACAAACACAACAAGCACAATCACGAACACAATCACGAGTGCTGACACAAAGAAGATGCTGACACCCCTTCTATACACAGACATGAATAGATCACCCCTTCTATACTACCTCAGCTGCCCTTGATTCTCAAAATGATGCACCCATGCAAAAGAAAGGGACCATAACAAACTAAATTTCAAAATCAAAGTAGGGAAATTGCCAACATTAATGTGTCAAGATACCGGTGTTAGATAATTAAGGGGGGGGTGAATCAGTTATAACAAGTTATCCTACAGGCCTTAAAAACACTTTTCACCAACTTAAATTTCTTAAACTTTCAGATCATTTACTCGGCAACCAAATCTAGCATCATAACTTAAACTAATATAAACTTGCATCAAATTGTCAACTTAATATACCTTAATATACCAGGTATTAGAGTAATCGTTCAGCTTATACTGTGTTGCCGCAATAAACAGTTAACATGAAATAAACATGCAACACAATAAGCATTCACACATTTTGACACAAGTATTTAACATGGAAACACTGTAAAGAGAAAAAACACTGTAAAGAGAAAAAACACTTGGGATCCCGCAACCCAAATATTTTCACTCTTCTAAAGTGAGCTCTATTCGGAGCCAACCTTGTTGAAGGTTAGATACACATTGTTAAAGTGACCTTGTTAGTGGATCAAAGATGATCTAGACCTTTTCACTTCTTGACATTTCTAAAGAATGGTCTGATCTAAAGGACTTGCAACACATTCAAAAAAATGTCACCATATAGGATTTCAAAAGACTATTAGGTCCACTCAGTTAAAAAAATTTAAATGATCCGTTAGGTTTTAGCACTACTTTGCTTATTCAGATCTCTGCTTTGCACAATCTCTTTCTTTTATCCCATTTTGGCTGATTTACACACTTCACACATCAACTTAGCACTTCCTTTGCTTGATCTTCATAATATTGTTCTACTCAGTTCACTTTATGACAATCACCTTCTTCTTGAACTTGATCGGCAACAATCAGCATCAACAACAATAAACATCTTGTTCATCCCTTAAATAGAAAACTTTTGTCATTCCTCTAGAATCTTCCAGGTTTTATCGCTTAATCAAAATCATTAGATCTTCATCAAGTTCAAATGCATTGAATCTAGACGCTTGGGAACTACACTACCACCTTGAACTTTGTACTCCATTTCAAATTGATAAATCTCCATCAAATCTTCATTGAATTTCTCCACCCGTTGATCTCATTGCTAACTTCATCCTTATCTTTGAAACTTCTCAAACAATCGCAATTTTCATCAAATGTCAACCTCAGATTAAATCTTTTCTAAACTTGTTCTTGTTGTTCATACTCGGTGAACATTACAACTTGCTTGGTCAATACTAGACTTGATTAACATGTCATTGCTCGGTTAACACTAAACCTCTTCACTCGATTATCATGAGAAATCCAAGTAGACGGATTTCCAGATGGAGCAAAAGAGCATAATTGCATTCTGAAGCTTCAGAATCTAATATTGCCATTCTTTCAAAATGAAATCATCGATGACATACGACAGAAAGCAGAGTTGATTCTAAAGTAAGAGATTTTTTATGAGGAATGGTTATTTGGATATATCCACTCATCTAAAACAATGGAGCTTATTAGGAATCTAAAATTTGGAAAACAAGAAGCAAGCCTACATTTGAGATCGCAAAAACTTGGGAGTTGCCACCTAATAGCTCATTGTGGCATTTATTTTCCTTAGCCTATCAATGGATTTGTATGACTCATCTAAAGCTGAAGCTATCAGAGGTAGGGGTTTCCTACCATGTACGTACGTTAGCTAGCAGTTTTTGTTGTGCCTTTTCCTCGTCATGCCAAAGCATAGTGAAGGTGGATTCTCATTATTAAACATTGTTGTAAATTATTCAACAAAATGTCTGGAAAAGATAAGCATTTTGATTCGAGGTCGGGTGCAAATTACATATGTCAAAGAGTTCTTAGAAACTTGAACAATGAGTATGATTGAGTTCCACAACCTTTCTAAACACACCCCATGTTAGTGCACTATGGTGAATAGATGACAAGGAAGATGCTAGCGTGAACACATACACCATAGTGGAGAAAAGACACGGTATCATTTGAGGAAAAACTTCCCAAAGATATGCGATATGTACACCAAATTGGCATGGAAATATGTTTGTCTAATTGCCTCAAAAGGAGATCGCACCTCATGGAGCTCAATGTCTACATAGACAAGCATGCGAAATGTGGAATCTTGTTATGAATCGAAATGTGAAATGCATCAAAGAGATTCATCCCAAGAAGGAAGTGAAATGATTGGCAATTGTATACTATAATAGATTTATAACAAAGCATGCATATTCATTAAAGAAAATCAGAAGAGGAATTCAACCAAACATTCTATGTGATAATGCATTGGTAGGCAGTATGCAAATTTTGGAACATCAGACAAAGAACCTACAACTTGTTTGACAGAATACTCAATGCTCTTTGATGGGAATTCATCCATTTACTAAGAAGCTACAAGAAGTTCTTAAGCTAGTAAAAGTCACAAGTCAGTGTCAAACCCAAAGTTTGAAATAAAAAGTTTTCAACCAAAGCACAAAATAGATGCTCTAATCTAAGTTCGCAGGTATAAAATCCAATTCAATAACTTTTAACAGTATTCTCCCCTGCCACATGCGATAAAGACTTTAGAATGAGTTATGAACATGCGTTGAAATATCTTGGAGTGAGATTTTAATCAGTTGAAAATTTCTATATACATGCAAGTGCAAAATCGGGACATGGCATATTAAATGTTCAATGGATAGGTAATATGATTAAAATGTAACCAAGTGAATAATATGAATCACAACTATGGCTCAATGCGCAAGAAGAATATGGAACCAAAGTCAATGAAATTAGAAAAATAAAAGTAGATCTAGATACAATTGAACGATATGTTCTTGTTGATAAGTGAATGGCTCTTGGTTCAAGAAAGTACTTGCCAGGTGCTTCTATAAGATTAGTTATTTGGTGTTCTTCTCAAAATATATAATTTTAAAATTGCCTATTGTAAAAAGTGACTTATGTCACTTACTGTAACTAAAGTTAAGAGGTTGTGCTTTGACTCCTTAAGAGGTTGGAGTTGATTATGTACTATCCTCAAAAATTTCCAAACTCTAACAATTTGAGTGGTTAGAAATCCGAGAAGTTGGTTATGCTAGAATGGCTTATAAATTAAAGAATATCACATGTTAAAAAGGGGGCGACTTTTTGGATTTTGAAAATAGGGGACACTTATGTTTTGATAGCAAGATATTTTTTGGAAAGTGCATACAATTCTTTGGATGACGAATATTTTGCATATCCAAAGAAACAGACTCTTGATGAACCCATCTTTACTTCGAACTCTGCAAAGATGGATGAAGAAGACGGTAAAGATAATCAGTTTTTCTCTTGCAAACCAAGATCATTCATTGTCAGAAAGAAGTTCTACATACGAGCATAAAGAAGGCTTCATTCAAAACTATGATTCATGTGAATCAAAGTTAAATGTTGCAGCTCAAGAAAGTAATTCAACATCTGCACTAGTTGCTCAACAAAATCATACTTCCAGTGATCTTGATCAAGCTTAGTTTTTGAAAAGCTTCTATGGTAATCGAAGATTTGATCCTACCAAACTAGACCCTTCATTGCTTCAAAAACTATAGAAAATTGAACAAGAAGATGAAGGGGAAATTCATTTTCTTGCTGATGGAATACCTTGCGAGAAGAATATTGAAAGAGATTTATCAGAAGATGGATGCCTAGAAGATGATCAAGAAAAGATAAGTGAAAAAGGAAAAGAAATATGTATTAAGCCTTGTGATAGACATTACAAAGATCTTGAGAAGGTAATAGAAGTGATTCATGAATCTGAAAACAAGGATCCCGATGGAGAGGAATAAAAATCTCTACATACATGGCTTGCACCCATAGTTTGAAAAGAATGATGAATAGAGTGTCAGAGGATGAATCATATGTGGTCACTATTCCAAGTTGGTGTCTTGATGCTTCAAATGATGATTTCCTATGTGGAGAAGATCTTCCCAATTCTCTATTACTGGTCGCCGAAGAGGAAGACAAATGTTGATAAAAGTCAAGGTATGAGCTCATGTATTTCTTCCTCTAACATGTTGAGCAATGAAACTCGTGATGATCTTGTGAAAGTCGAGGAAAATAATCTTCCATTACATTTGTTTCAAATTATATATCCTGGCATTGAAAATCAATCTCTAGATATGAACAATGCTAATATCAAGAATGAGGCAATTTTGGAAAGGATCCATTCTATGTCTACGAGTAAAGATATTGAAGACCATCTCAAGGAGTGTGATCAGGAAAGTATAAGTGCTGATAAACTCAAGGAAGTTCAAGATAATACCCAAAGCTATTCAAGATTCCCTCTAGATCAAGGTCCTAATGCTTTAGGAAGTGACTCCCTTTGTAAGCACTCTCAAGTTGTTGATCATGATTATGATTCATCATTTATGAAAGTACATAATCCAAAGAGGCATTCACTCCTCGAGGTATTATACAAATTGAAAAGGACCATGTTGTAGATAATGACATGAAGACCTTAGATCAATTTGCAAAGGGATCAAAAGTTCATGAGGTATGTTCAAATCAAGAAATTGAGAAATATGAAAATGGAGTAGAAGCGAATCCTACCCCACAATCAAAGAGCAAGTGCGGGAGATATTAGTGATCACGATTGGAAGTTAAAGTAGGAACATCTAAGGTTGTCTCAAATGTTTTACTTGTATATTGAATAGGGGAAAATAGGACCTACCCTCAACCTGAATTCCCAAAAGGAATGATCCGAATTGATTAACCAAAAGGAAGTGATTAATGCACAAATGGATCAAGCAATGGAGAATAAGGAAGGAGGAGATCCTATAATCTTTGTTATGGAAAAGTAAGGACTTGAAATCTGAAATGAATAGAAGACAAATACTCACCTTAAAATAGGAGAAATCTGGAAAATGCTGATTTTTGATGTCTATGTTCAATTTCGGGGAATTTTGCAACTTGATTTGGACTGAGACGGACAAAACCCAGAAATCTTTTGTCCTTTCAAAGGTAGGTCGACCTTGACCCAGATAGCAAGGCACAATTGTGCCCTAAAAAGTTGACGTTGACCTGCACAACTCCGACGGAAATTGTGTTCACGAATCCCGCAAGTTCAACGAAAAGGGTATCCCAATCTGCACTTTAATTCATTGTTCCACACCTGTGTCTACAAGAAAAATGGTTTTGTTGTTTGGATGAAGGATTTGCCTTGGTCAAACCCTGGTTTGGAATCAAGCTTAATAATGGAATTGAAATAGAGAATGCTAACAAGTAGTAGAAGTAAATCTAACAATGACGCTATGATACTCAATAGATATGCAGTTGCATTTGAAATGTATATAAGTATATTGATATAAAAGCTTGAACATAACATTTAGCAAATGTAAATAAAAACCTCCACAATTGTATACTTGGAATCCACCTTGATAGAAGAATGAATAAATCTAGAAGATGAACAAAAGATCTTGAAAGAAGATCACACCACCATGATGGATAGATCTAGGGTTTTAAATGATGAACCTTGAATGCTCGAACCAAATCCCTTCAAAGGCTTGAACGCTTCAATCCTTAATCTTCAATGGAAAACTTGGATGCTTGAATAATAGAATGCTCACTTGAAAATGGATGCTTGGTAATGGATCGTAGATGCTCTTCATAGAAGGTAGATAATAACTTTGCTCTTAGATAGTGGATAGATTGTAGATGTCAAAATGAGGGAAGAAGGCTTCCTTATATAGAGATCTAGGGCAAAAACTTCTAAAAAAGGCCGACACGGGAGCATTAAATCAAAATTAACCCTAACCTCTAGAAATGGACCTAGATTAAATGTAATTTAAGAGTGTACCATTCTAAAACCTGAAACCATCAACCAGAAAGCAGGAAAATGAAACTTTCTGAAGCCTGATATCCTGAAACTCCCGAAAATTGAAAAATGGACCTAGGGTCAGGGACGAAGTCGACCCTGCCCTAGGTCTAGGTCGAGATCGTCCTTGACCTAGGTCAAAGTCGAGGTCGACCTTGACCGAAAAGGTCATCCTTGACCCAAAAAGTCAAAGTCCTCAGTTTCACAGAGAAAGTTGTCAAAAATAGGTTAGAAATAGAGAGACAGAAGTAGAATAGGGGAAGAACAGTCAAATCCATGCAAAGACCCATTTAAAGAGCTTGACATGACCCCAAACACTTACTCGAAGGGCTAAACACTCTTAACATGGAAGTGCTTCCATGTTAAGACGATACATTTAACCCCCACTTTAGCAAGAGTATGATTCGATGCAAACTCTTGGTAAAGGAGAAAAAAAGAAGAGATTCAAGTGGATTCGATAAAATAACACTTAACTAAGGACAAAATCCCCTAGGCCAAGGATTCTAACTCAACATACACGCACAAGAGTGCGAAAACAAAAGGAAAACCGAAACAACAGAAAAGAAGGGGTCAATACCAAACAAACCCAAATCAACTAGCACAGGAAACCTTGCTAAGAAATATTTCTCATACTAATATCATATTTGAAAAACTATCATAAAAATATAAATGATTGCATAAGAAAGACAAGAGCAACACTATAAATAGCATAGCTTCATGATCTAGTCCTACTAACATGAAAGCAAAAAGAAAGAAAAGAAGAAGTGATTACCTCGCCCAGTAAGATGCCCACCTTACCATGAATCACCAAAAGAGAGGGAGAGCCCAACAAGTGGCCAAACCTGATAGTTCACCCATACACTGTGCTTGCAATTGTAATGTGTCTTCTGACAGCTTCTGGAATACCCATAGATCCACCTTCTTGTATCACTATGAATATGATATTCGTGTCTCCTCAGGATTTAGCAACTTATGTGTGTTACCTTCGAAAGATTTAGCATATTGAAAATTGAAAAATGCGTATCTCTTCAAGATTGAGCAACTTATGTGCATTACCTTCAGAGGATTTAGCAATGTGTGTCTCTTCAGGACTCAACAACTTATGTGCATGCCTTTAGAGGATTTAGCATATACAAAAAAATGATGGATCTCTTCAGGATTTAGCAACTTATGTGCGTTACCTTCCGAAATATAGCGTATAAATTAAAAACTATAGTACAAGGGAGACCCTATATATGGCCCCCTCCTTATCGTGGTTGTCTACGAGACACGATAAGGAAGAGGAAGAGGATACCTACTTCACGATGGAAGGAGATATCTTGTTTAACAACAATGTATACCATACTCTTAACAAGGGATATTGACCCCTACATCCAAGAGTATAGATAATCATGAAAAGGATATGTCACTTATGGAAAAAGGATCCTCAAAGAAAGAGATCTTATCAACAAGACCCCCACCATAGAGGAGTGCTTTTAGATAGAATATCATCTTTCAAAGATAAACCAAACGGGAACAAAGATTCAATCACCAAGCCTCCTATAAAGAAGAGGAATAGGAATCTTTGGAATGAGGAAAACAACTCTAACACCAGAACAAGGGTAAGAGTTTATAAAGAACATAATTTGCAGCATAGAGAAGAGGTGATGACCTAGGGCAACAACCTCTTATGTAAAAAGATTATCCATAGTCAAAACATTTGTCAATATGAAGAAATAATATTGCGATATAAATAAGCACCACTAAGCTAAGGAAAGTAGTTCCCTAGACAAAGAGAAAGAAGAAAAAACCTTGCCCCCCAAGGAGGAAGACAAGGGATACCTTTACAAAACACAATGTCTTAGAAAAGATATCTTGAAGAAAGCATAATAGAAAATAAGAAGAAAGAATACTAATTAAGCCAAATAAAAGGCCTAATGGATCCTAGGAGATTGGATGACAATACACCTCTTGGCCCCCCATCCAGAGACAGGAGGAGAAGAAATCTATATTATATCAAGAGGAGGGGAATCCCCTATATCAAAATTATGAAGGAATTGTAAAACTGCCCGAGAATGAGATATAATTCCTAAAGCAGCTCATTCACGAACATACAATTTGAAATGTCTACAATTAGCAAGTAAGTGCATATTACGATAATGAAAAGGACATCTGTACTTGGATAAGGCATCTTTCGGTATAGGTTTAAAGATTTCCTTTTCGGAATTCATTAATTCAACATACACCTGTTTAGCCACCTCTTGACGAATATCAGAGTTATCCAAGGTAGGTGTAGGGAGAAGTTTATGAAGAGGAGGACGATGATTAACATTACCTTCCTTAACTTGAGATTTCGAACAATCAACACCATGCAAATCCAATTTAAAGGGTATATGAACTGAATACTTAATACCATGTTAATTAACTCCAAACCCTAAACCTTTATAACCATGTTTAGTTATTAGATTATATCCTGTAGTATACATATCATGTAAAGCTTCTACAAGAGGTGATTGTTTATCATGTTCATGAGAAAAGGTTGTATAAGGTGGAATAATAGGTTTGGAAGAAGTGTCTTTGCCCTTTCCTTTAGTATCATCATGAATCAAAGGAGAAGGTAAATCAAAGAAGTCTTGCACATCTGCATCCTGATCTATAGCTTGAATGTCATCATAAGTATGGGAAGAACGAGGATTAACAGATGGAGAATTAGGCATCGGATTAGGAATAATAAGATGCAGATTAGGAAGATTAGGAGATAGTGTATCATCTACCAAATCCTTCACATAATCCAAAAGAATAATAAGTCTACCACATGAATCTTTAATGAAAGTTTTGAATGTAGGAAGACTAGTATTGGTTATATTCACAAAAGCATAAGCGAGAATAAAATGAAAGATCATGAACATAATAAAATGAATCATACTCTCATAAACATCATAATTATGGTAAAGAGATGCTAAAAGAAGGGTAATAAGGAACATAACCACACACCAAAGCATCTTCTTAACTTCATAGTAAAAAATGCAAGAAATGTTTTTGTATTTTATTGAATACATAGATTTTTTTGTATTTTTGAATTTTAAAATGCAAGAGCATAAATAAAATCTAATCTTAATGCAAGAAAAGACCTAACAAATATGAAATGAAATGTAATACAGCAAAATACAATACGGCATCTAATTCCACAAAAGATGGGGCATAAGCATGTCGGGTTCACCAAAAGAATAGGGGAAAATAGGACCTATCCTCAACCCAAATTCCCAAAAGAAATGATCCGAATTGATTAGCCACAAGGAAGTGACTAATGCACAAATGGATCAAGCAATGGAGAATAAGAAAGGAGGAGATCCTATAATCTTTGTTATGGAAAAGTAAGTACTTGATCTGAAATGAATAGAAGACAAATACTCACCTTAAAATAGGATAACTCTGGAAAATGCTGATTTCTAATGTTTGTGTTCAGTTTCGGGGAATTCTACAACTTGATCTAAACTGGAAATGTCGAGACAGAGAAAACATAGAAATCTTTTGTCCTTTTGAAGGTAGGTCAACCTTGACCCAGATAGCGGAGCACAATCTTACCGTGGGGCACAATTGTGCCCCAAAAAGGCGACCTTAACCTGCACAGCTTCGACAAAAATTACGTTCACGAATCCAGCAAGTTTGACGAAAAGGATATCCAATTCTGTACTTTAATTCGCTGTTCCACACCTATATCTGCAAGAAAAATGGTTTTGTTGTTTGGATGAGGAGTTTGCCTTGGTCAAACCCCATTTGGAATCAACCTTAATAATGGAATTGAAATAGAGAATGCTAGCAAGTAGTAGAAGTAAATCCAACAATGAAGCTATGATACTCAATAAATATCCAATTGTATTTGAAATGTAAATAAGTATATTGATATGAAAGCTTGAACATAACATTTAGCAAATGTAAATCAAAACCTTTGTGATTGTATGCTTGGAATCCACCTTGATAGAAAAATGAATAAATCTAGAAGATGAACAAAGGATCTTGAAAGAAGATCACACCACCATGATGGATAGATCTAGGGTTTTAAATGATGATCTTGAATGCTTGAACCAAATCCCTTCAAAGGCTTGAATGCTTCAATCCTCGATCTTCAAAGGAAAACTTGGATGCTTGAATAATAGAATGCTTGCTCACTTGAAAATGGATCGTATATGCTCTTCATAAAAGGTAGATAATAACTTTGCTCCTAGATAGTGGATAGATTGTAGATGTCAAAATGAGGGAAGAAGGCTTCCTTATATAGGGATCTAGGGCACAAACTTTTAGAGAAGGCCGACATGGGAGCACTAAATCCCAATTAACCCTAACCCCTATGGACCTAAGATTAAATGCAATTTAAGAGTGTACCATTTTGAAACCCGAAATAGCCGACCCGAGAGCGGGAAAATGAAACTTTCTGAAGCTCGATATCCTGAAACCCCCGAAAATTGAAAAATGGATCTGGGGTCAAGGACGAGGTCAACCCTGCCCTAGGTCAAAGTCGATAGGTTAGGGTCGAGGTCGACTTTGACCTAAAAGATCATCCTTGACCCAGAAAGTCAAAGTCCTTAGTTTTACAGGGAAAGTTGTCAAAAATAGGCTAGAAATAGAGAGAGAGAGAGAGAGAGAGAGAGAGAGAGAGAGAGAGAGAGAGAGAGAGAGAGAGAGAGAGGCAAAACAGGGGGAAAACAACCAGATCCATGCAAAGACCCATTTAAGGCGCTTGACATAACCTCAGACCACTTACTTGGAGGGCTAAACACTCATAACATGGAAGTGCTTGCATTTTAAGCTGATACATATATTTTGCAAAGAAGTCAACTTTAGGATTCATTTTGGTTTTGGTCCATTCCTTAGCTTTTTCCTAGTTATGGTTAAGGATTAAAAAATTAGAGTTGTACAAGTTAGAATTGGTTACAAACCATCTTCAGAGTAGTCATTAAAAAATTAGAGTTGTACAAGTTAGAATTGGTTACAAATCATCTTCAAAGTAGTCCTAACTTAAACTTTTTAAGTAGTTATTAACCCAAAAAGTTGGTTATGCTAAAATAGATTATAAATTCATGAATAACACATGTTATTGGGGACTTTTTGGATTTAGAAAGAAGGGGACACTTATGTTGAAGTTTGATAGCAAAGCAATTTTTGGAAAGTGCATACATTTTTTGCTCTTGTAATCAGCAAAATTTCTTATGTTCTAGGTGCAAACAAATTAAAGGAAGTGCATTTTGTGTTCTCTTTTCTACAAAGTCTGAACTGTTTGGGTGTTGATTCTTGTTGTAATTTATGTTTTCACAGTATGGTGTAGATGTTAATGAATCATCGAAACATCACTGAGCTAATGCTAGCCTTCAAGCGTAGTTCTCGATCGTTCTTGTTAGCAATTGAAGCTGATTTAGGAAGTCTTGAAAGTCGTTTGGTGCATTCGTTTTTAATAGCTTTCTTTGTATCTTTCTAAATTTGAATACATCTTTATTATAAAATCCAAATTACATCTTACGAGGGAGCTGCCCCTCCAAACGCAGAGGCAGGTCATATACCAAGAGCCTATCCAACTGTTGGAGAAATTGATTTGCCACACATTCCATTGGGCCAAATCATACTTTTCATAGTGACAAATCTGTTTACCAACACACGCCCAAATACTAAAGCACCCAATATACTGATCTACCAAGAAGGCTGCCACCCTATAGAGATATAGAAGTGTTTGACGGATACAAGGCAGGATATGAAAGACTCTTTCATAATGATGATATGCAAGACTTGATTACGGACGAATTCATACAATTTGTGGATGCAAAAAATCTACGCAATGATGCTCTTCGTCATCAATTTAGGAAGAATGCTCATAGTTGGTGGCACCTCCATGGCCAAATCTTCCAAACATTGCAGCCCCTTGCAATCAAAGTGATATTACAAGTTTAATTTTAAAAAAATTACCATCAGTTTACTTTGTCTTCATAAATTACTGGAAATTCTAAGAATCAAGATCCATAATTTTAATTTTATGTTAATTGGTTACTTGGTCATGTCTTCATAAGTTGCTAGTTCATCTTCTTTCGAATGAAGTTGGAGCACATATTCTTTCATCCACTCAATGAAGCACAATATGTTGCAATAAAAAGAGCAGAGAACTTGGTATTCATGCATTACAACTCGCATCTCCTTTCGCACAAGACTAAAGAATACAAAGAAGGGGAGACAAAGAGGTGGGATGTTGATGCAGTACAAGCCTGGTATACCCCCAAAGGAGATGACCAAACCCCTAGCAAATACAACACAACAGAAGAATAACAAGATACAATTAAAAACAAAGTCTTTTATTAACAACAGAATCTTGAATTACATCAGTTGAACCACATACATGTCGAGTTGTAAGGCCTTCTGATTTCGGCCAATACATTTCAGATTACAAACCAAACTCTTTACTTATGAGTTATACTCCTACTCTACTCTTCCATGCTCTCTCACAAGACTCAATTGCATCACATATATAGCCATCAAGATGCACAAGTGGTCTTTGAGTTCACAATCTCCAATAATAGGAAATGTTTTATACAATATAGGATTGGCCCTCAGTGAATTAATGACCAAATACATAATGCATTATAAGATCTTCAACAGCCTTAGGTATAGGTCCACACGTTATCCAAACATCTAGATCCAAGAGTGTGTAAGCTAACTCTTAAATATAAAAACTCAATGATACAAGTACCAAGCATCATATGAAGCACCACATACGATATCAGTACCTGAGAAGATGACCATAACTCCAAACAACTGTAACATTAAATTCTATGCACATACGATAATGATCCATGATAGGTTCACAATAAGAAGCCAAGCCCGTGGAATCTGGAAAGCCGAATTAAATTGCTAGGAAAATAACTAGAAATCAATAAACAAAGCAAATATCGTTTTGGGGATGCAAGATTGCTAACAGCCCAAGGATGCTTCTACATCAAACAACCAAGGTGACAAAAGATTTTCCATGAGGACTTATGAACATTTGAAAGAATTCAAGACATAAATCCCATGCTCATTATTAACCCATTAATCCTCTTCATCCATCAAAGTAGATGTTTGCCCAAACTTATTGCTGCATGTCTTCATCTAATTACAAGTCTTCTTTTTTTTTACCTCTATTCCTAATCATGGGAGTTGATAACTTTCTCAAGTCAAACTGTCCCTTATCAGTAATAACCTTAACCACAGGTTTTGACATTTTCAAACTAATTTTTTTGAAAACACTCGGGTTCTTTGTTTTTCTTCCTTCCTAATCCTTCAAAGGAGTCAAAACAAACTTCTTGCCATCCTTCTCAACTATGATAGTATTCTTTACGCAATCATGTATAGCTCCTCTGTCAAATTGCCAAAGTCTTCCAAGTAAAACATGACAAGCACTCATGTTAAACACATCACATAAGACTTCATCCTTAAAAGTTCTAATACTGAAATTAACCAAGCATTGTTCTCTAACCTACACCCAATGATCATCTTGAAAGCCAACTTATACCATAAGCAGTAGGATGTTTCAATCTCTACAATTCAAATTTCTTAATTATTTCCTTAGATACAAGATTATCAATACTACCTCCATCCATAATAACCTTACAACATTTACCTCCAAACTTACAAAAAATTCCGAACAAGTTCCTTCATCATGCTTAGCCAACATGATCCTTCTCATCAAAAGAGATTCTCCAACTTCAGGTGAAGCCAAATCAACATCAAAAGTTTCCACTTTTTGATCTTCCTATACTACCAAATTTTCTCTGTCAATCTTTCTACTAGGACATTGAAAAGCTCAGTGTCCAACTTTACCACATTTGAAACAAGTGCCCTTGAACAAGAATTTCTTATCAGAGATTACTTGCTACCCTTATCCACTTTCGCCAATTGTTTACCTTGCTTTTGCCCTAACTTATCTTTTGCCTTCAATGCATATTGATAAACATCCTCAACTGAACTAAGTTTCAAAATACTCAATTCATCCTGAATACTAAACTTCAAACCATTAACATACCTTGTAACCTTTTCCTTTGAAAGTTCACGATGTCCAAATCTGATTTGTACCTTGTAAACTTCTTCAGTATATTCTTTCACAAACATATCCTTCTGAGTCAAGTTTTGTAACTTTTTAAACAATTCAAGTTCATAATCATTGGTAATGAATTTAGCCTTAAATATAGAAACCATGGGTTTCAATCTACTAATCTTAGGTTCATCATTGTTTTCTCTATCTTTTTGTAATTCCTTCCACCAAAAGGCAACGTGACCTTTCAGCTTAGTTTGTGCTAATGTAACTCTCTGTAGATCTACAAATTCTCAAGCTCAAAATAATCCTCAAGTTCATTAATCCAATCTATTAATTCCTCGGGCTTTAAAGAACCAAAAAAAATTGATATCTCCATTCTATGACTCTTACCAACTTGTGTCATAGCGCTCAACAATTTTTCTTAATTTGCAGGGATCTATACTTCAGGTACTTTAAGATCTTCAACAACTTCCACATATTCATATTTTGTTTCAAGATTCCTTGTCAAACCATTCAAGACATTTTGGATCTCATTCCTCATCTCTACCTTGAATTCTTCAAACATATGTTCCAACCTCCTAGGATCCATCCTTCTAGGCGACATATTGAATCAAAACAAGGTGTAACTACCTCAATCTTTGGTGATTTGTCCACCAACAAAAAATCAAGAAATCTATAACAAGTTATCAACACAACTTGTGCAAGTCCTCTGCAATTGTGAGCTAGAACCATAATCTAACACCTCACAACCAAGAAGTTCAAGTCTTGACAAGTCCACCAAGCTAGATAAGCCACCAATAAGATAAACCTTCACTCCGATAAGTCCAACCATATCAAACCTTGCTTTGATACCATCTAATGCAATACAAGGTTGGTATATCCCCAAAGGAGATGACCAAACCCCCAACAAATACAACACAACAAAAGTATAACAAGATACAATTGAAAACAATGTCTTTTATTAACAACAGATCAAGATTCCTTCTCAAACCATTCAGGGCATTTTGGATCTCATTCCTCATCTCTGCCTCGAATTCTTCAAGCATTTGTTCCAACCTCCTAGGATTCATCCTTCTAGGCAACATACTGAATCAACACAAGGTGCAACTGCCTCAATCTTCGACAATCAGTCCACCAACAAGAAATCAACAAGTCTATAACAAGTTATCAACACAACTTGTGCAAGTCCTCTACAATCGTGAGCTAGAACCACGATCTACCACCTCACAACCAAGAAGTTCAGGTCTTGACAAGTCTACCAAGCTAGATAAGCCACCAATAGGATCAACCTTCGCGCTGATAAGTCCAACTAAATCAAACCTTGCTCTGATACCATCTGATGCAGTACAAGGTTGGTGAATCCCTAAAGGAGATGACCAAACCCCCAACAAATACAACACAATAGAAGTATGACAAGATACAATTAAAAACAAAGTCTTTAATTAACAACTGATCTTGAATTGCATCAATTGAACCACATACATGTTAAATTGTAAGGCCTTTCTGATTACAACCAATAAATTACAGATTACAGACCAAACTCTTTAACTTACGAGTTATCCTCCTGCTCTACTCATTCATGCCTTCTCACAAGACTCAATTACATCACATATATAGTCATCGAGACACACTGGTTGGCTTTGAGTTCACAATCTCCAATAAGAGGAAACGTGTTATACAATATAGGACTGACCCTCAATGAATTAATGACCAAATACATAATGCATTATAAGATCTTCGATGGCCCTAGATATTGGTCCACAAATTATCCAACCATCTAGATCCAAGAGAGTCTAAGCTAATTCTTAAATATAGAACCTCACAGAAACAAGTAACAAGTATCATATGAAGCACCACATAGAAAATCAGCACCTTAAAAGTTGATGCATAACTCCAACCAAGTGTAACACATAGTTTCACCGCCTTGCGAGATGAGGGGACAAGTTTTCAAGATGGGGGTACAAGGGGGCCTTGATTTGGGGACGGTGAGGGGATGGCAGGGGGACAACGGCAGGGGATGAGGGGTGGCATGGGGAGCAAGGGTGTATATACTATACATAAGGTACTTAGCTAGTTATGAAAAGATGTACTACGATATAAGATATAAAGATGTAAAAAAGTTAAACATTGAACATTGCATTGAAGTTTTGAACTAGAATATCATGATTCATGATCAAACAATGAACATTGAACATCAGCAAATGAAAGAGTGTTAAATTATATAATTTTAAATTTATAATATATTATAGATCAATAGTATGAGTATCTACTATCTAATCACTGACCATATGAGTCATGACATAAAGATGATTACAATAAGTATCATGTGCCATGAATCATTATATCAAAATAATTATATAATGCAAACAAAAACTACAAGTCTCCAAATCAAAATGCCAAATGAATGATCAATGATAATCCCCTAGAAGTCCATGCATCCCCCCACACCCAAAGGGCCAAGCATCCCCCTGCACCCAAAGGGGACGTGGTTGCATGCCTCCGCACCCAGAGGGGACGTCTCGCCGTCTTCAGCAGAGGTGGTGCTCCAACTGGCACCGCCCAAGACGCTGAGACGGCATCCCCCGTCTCAAGTGCGGCCCAATTTTGGCAGGGAAACACGTCCCCATGTTTCACTGGTGTAACATTAAATTCTACACATATAGGACAATGATCCATGATAGGTTCACAATAAGAAGCCAAGCCCGCTAAATCTAAAAAGGAAAAACAAGTGTTTGATGAATCAAACTGTCAAACAGATAACTGGAAAACAATAAACAAAGAAAATATCTTTTTGGAGATGCAAAATTGCCAACAGCCCAAGGATGCTCTTGCATCAGATATAAAGGCTAAGTTGGCAAGCTTGGATACTTCTTCTTCTTGGCTTCCAATTTAAGATTTTGAAGATTTTGATGCCCATACGATTATTGTTGTTGAAGATCCCATTGGCCTTAGCTCTATTACTGAGTCAACTAATGCCGAAGAACTAGGGGTAGACACAGAAGAAGAAGAAGATGATAATGAAGATGAACATTAATAAAATTTTAATCCATCAGTTGAAACTTAAACTTGAAACAATGAGACTTGAACTACTTGTTATGAGCCAGGCTTTTATTTTAATGTTTTGAATCTTTGATGCTCTTAGAAATATATGATGGTATGACCACGATTCATGATGCTTTGATTACAAGTTTAAAGTTAATGCCTATGATGTTTTGTTGTTTAAATGATTAAATCATTATGATACTATGTGACATTCTAATTAAAACTTATGCTTCTAGACTTCATAAATATGTATATCTATATATATATATATATATATATATATATTTTTTTTTTTTTTTTAAATTTTTTAAATTACATTTTTTTGTACAACTAAACCCAAAGTCCTTTCCAAACAAAATTCGTGACAGTAAACCAATTCTTCAAACTTAAACTTCGAATCGAACTCGAATGGAAACTAAGATAATATATTAAAAGTCAATAATAATTTAAATTTTAAAACTACTTCATAATATTAATCATAAACTATAGAGGTTTGATCCTTTCCTATCAAAGTGCCATCTATAATATGTCTATATATAATTTTATATAATTTTTACATGTATATATAAAATATGTGTATGTGTGTGTGTATGTGTGTGCGTGTGTTTATAACTTTTACATGTTTTTGCACAAATGAACCCAAACTCCTTTCCAAAATTTTGTCGTACTGGCAAACCCATTCTTTGAACTCGAATGATAACTAAGATAGTATATTAAAAGTCGATAATAATTTAAATTTAAAACTACTTAATTATATTAATCATAAATTATAGAGGTCCAGTCCTTCACTGTCAAAGTGTCATCTATAATAGTGCATAATAATTGTGATTTTAAAAATTAATGTATAATATTATTATAAGCTCGTTCACATCAGATTTTATTGGGTGGGGCATTTCATAGCAGATTCATCAGCTGCTTTGACAATGTCTGCAGTATCTATCAAACCTTCACACCATACTACACTGTTAAAAATTCTCCATTAGTGCCTCAACTTTCTGGACCCATATCATGCCTTTGTAAAATGTGGTAAGGTTCTTTCATCAAATCCATATGTAATTTGCTTCCCTTCTACAATTTTCCGTCCAACACAAGTCGGTTTTTAGATATGTTAATAAAACTTCCTTTTGACCCAGATGTTAGTAAGCTGTTAGTGTGCTGAGGATGCTCTTCTGTTGACAGTTTTACGCCCTCTGAGCTGTTTTTTATGAGGATAGCACCCTTGTTTTGCAACTTATTAATATAAAAAACAATAGTCTTCAAAATGATAATCTCAGATTAAATTAACACACAGATTGCTGCATCATTACAGCCCTTATTTGAAACCTGATTGACTCTGTTTTCAAAGGACTTCATCCTTGTCCAGCCATAATAAAAGGCCTGAAATGCAGAAATCAGTTTGTGAGGCGATCTGTCCGGCTATCTTTAGCCTTGGAGAAGGCAAAATGCAATGAGAATGTTTGAAGACCTTTCAAATTCAGTCAATGGCCACCATTGCACCTCTTGCTCCTCCATTAAAGGTTTTCCAGAGGTCAGCAAGAAAACTAAAGGACAAAATAACAAACTCTTCTCAAACTGAGGCTCCAACAACTTTAATTCCATCCCAAGATCAGTTCTATTTCTGAGTGATTCAATAATTGCCGGCTTTTCTAGGGTTTCACAAGTTATTGCAATGATTTTTTTCACTTTTTTGCCAATTTTAGAAATTTTTGTTATTGTAAATAATTAATTATTATTACACTTAAGTTCACTTAGGAATATGCATAGACATATGAGTTGTCTTGGTGACAACACAGGAGTTAGCAACTTATTAGAGCACATGGTGTCTACAACATCTCTTTATGAGATACACCTATGTAAACTTATCCTCTCATCATCGCACAAACTCTTGTGCTCAATGGAGAATAATCCACTCTTGGTGGACATGTACTTAGTTGTGATGTTTATCTCTTTGCTAACTTCTAGTCATTCTAGTTGCCTTTATATACAAGGCACTTCTAGTGTGTATTCATATCATATTCAATTATCTCGTATCCAATTATCAGATATCCATTATCATCTTGATCATTATTGAGATTTTCATCTCATCACTATTTGTCTCTCTTGTGCCATCTACTGAGCTTCTTGATCTTGGCGTCATTTTGCCCTACGGCAAATTCTTACATGGTATCAGAGCTATACCAAATTCTTACATGGTTTCAGAGTTATTGGAGCTTCATTGCATAGCCATTGGAGAGTTTTTTTTTGCAGGTCAAGATTGGAGCTTGCTGGTGCAAATCAAATACTGGTATCACATTTAGAAGGTCAAAAAACCCCCAAATCAACTTTTGTTTCATCAAAATCGGACATCTGAGGTGAAATCTAGAGTCATTTGATTTTTGGAGGTGCGACAGCGGCGATTCAGGAAAAATAATTACAGAGGTGATTTTCAAACAACGATATCTCCCTCATACGGACTCCTTTTTTTGAGTAATTTTTTTTGTTTTGGGGTAGAATTTTGTGATCTACATATTGGTGCAGGATGTTTGAGATCTTTGTTACTGAATTTTTCTGCAAATCGCAAATCCTGATTTTTGTAACTTCAAAGGCTTAGTTCGGGCTCATCTGGACACATATTCAGGTGCTATTTTTTTTTGGAGTGCATACTTTTTGTCTACTTTCCAAATCTGGAATCAGTTTGGAGTAATTTTGAGTAGACATAGTACTTCCAAATTTTGGTCTCATTTTGGCCTATTGGCACTTGTAATTAATTGGATCCTTAAGAGGTCTTGTGTTATGTTTTTGAGTCTGATATAGCTTCATATTTTTTGTTGTAACCATCAAAATCAGCAATCCACTTACGCCCTAAATTGGCAAGTGGCCATTGTAATCGCACTAAATATAAAGTGCCAAATCATGCATTACGAGGGGTTTCTTTGATTTTTTTGTCATTTTGGGGGTGCATATATTATTTGATCTCATGGAGTCATGTCAAAAGTGTGATTTTGGTTTAAGATTCAAACTGACAAAAAGGAACTATCAGAACTGGAGTGCTTTCATGATTGATCATCTAAGAGAACATAAGGAAGTGTTTCCTTATCTATATTCGAAGATATTTTCACCTAATACTAATTGGCAACATCTTTCTCTTCTTCTTTGCTTTATGTATAACAGTATGAGTAAGGAATCTTTTGCTCCTCTTAGTAAGGCAAGTAGTCCTCATGACATTTGGATGTGTCTTTCGGAAGCATATGGAGATCCATGAGTCCCTCCATTACCAGAGGACATTCTACCTCCAGTCACTCCATTTGTGGTACCTACAACTCCCGTTGAGACTATACCTCCTGATGCTCCTGTTGCTTCTACTGATCAAGTTCCAGCGACAGATGCTCTTGATTCAGTGCAACAGGAAACACCATGTCTTCCTATTTCAGCTTCATGGGATGACTTCCTTCCAGACATTGCAGGGTTGTTTGTGGAGTCTTACATTGAAGATGTGGGAGACATTATTGATGACATCCATCTTCTCTTTGTTGAGGAGAATTCTTCTTCACCTGTTGCGAGGGAACACTCTGACCCTCAACCACTTGATCTTTCTTTTGAGACTGACATGATTGTGGACACTTCTTTTCAGCAGTTGAAGGAGGACTCTTTTACTTCAAAGGAGATGGAGATTGTATTCCAATTTCCTCGGACACCATATCTTTTGAGGATTCTTCCTACTAATTGGGGAGCATTCTCTACTACACCTATGGCACCACTTCTTCCTACAATGAGAAACATCATTCAGTTTTCATGGTGCAGCTTCTTCAGTCATCAAGGAGCTTCTTTCATGGGTGTGCATTCATCATTGAGGGGAGGCTATATTGCTTCTCTTCCCATATCTTCCTATAAGGATGATTCCTTGTCTTTGGAGTTTGATTCACTTTCATACATGGACAAGTTACCTTGTTTGCCACCTTCTTTTGGGCATCCACCAAATTGGCTTGTGGCATCTACATTCATCAAGGACTTGTCAACATACGAGCAAACTTCAGAGGCAGCATCCATAGCATACTACATATGGATTCCTCATCCATCTTCCTATCCACAATGAGAAGCATACTTGCACCTATACTTGGTGTATCTTCTTCCTAAAGGGAGAAATGTAGTTTGTAGGCATTGGATACTTTTTTGTCTTCATGACATCCTTGCAGGAGATTATTCAATATGGGGGGATACCATCATGTATTTCTTCTTATGGAGGATATATGCTTGTACATGCATGATGTATGTCATACTGGGGGGGTCTTGATTACTCCATCCTTGCATGCATCTTGAATTACTTCATCTCTCTTTTTGGAGGAGGTTTTTCCCATGAGGTTTTCCCTCTTTCTCCATTTTTAGAGAGATTGCATTGCATCGCATTATATATAGAGCATTGCATTTGTACATGGGTACCTAACATGGCCTAGTAGCCGGGACCCACATTGCATCTTGCATTTAGCTTTGTGAGCTTAAGTGCATTTCCCTAAGTTGCACTTAAGGGGGAGTGTTAGTGTAAATAATTAATTATTATTACACTTTACTTAAGTTTACTTAGGAATATGCATAGACATATGAGTTGTCTTGGTGACAACACAGGAGTTAGCAACTTATTAGAGCACATGGTGTCTACAATATCTTTTTATGAGATACATCTATGTAAACTTATCCTCTCATCATCGCACAAACTCCTATGCTCAATGGAAGATAATCCACTCTTTGTGGACATGTGCTTCATTGTGTTGTTTATCTCTTTGCTGACTCCTAGTCATTCTAGTTGCCTTTATATACAAGGCACTTCTAGTGTGTATTCATATCATATTCAATTATCTCATATCCAATTATCGGATATTCACTATCATCTTGATCATTATTGAGATTCTCATCTCATCACTATTTGTCTCTCTTGTGCTATCTACTGAGCTTCTTGATCTTGGCGTCATTTTTCCCTAATGCAAATTCTTACATGGTATCAGAGCTATACCAAATTTTTACAATTTTCATATGAGATAAACATGATTTAAACTCAGTGAATAATAGAAAATTGGATCAATAATTGGTCAACCATTTTTTGGGGTAAAAATTGGCTGGCTTCACAATTTACAATACATTGGGTGTGTGCTCAAAATTTTCAGAATATTTCTTCTCCGGTATATATGTACACATACATATATATACATGCATACACATACATATAGATATACATATATACATACATGTGCATACTCAAGGCAACATCTAAACACTAAACTTAAACATAAATTTTAGCGAGGGGGACACTTAATTTTCTTTTCTATTTGCCTTTATATGACTGACTTTTTAGTTTACTGTTTAGCCAATTCTGTACATATATACATTCATACACATACATATAGATTACATATATACATGCATATGCATATGTAATATACATATATACATACATATGCATATTCATATATACTTACATACATATGTAAGTATATTAGGTACCCTTTATGTGTTGAGTGTGGGATTTGAACATGGAACCACCTCCCTTCCTCTGTGCTCTAATCATGCAACCCGTTTTCACGCTAGCTTTGTATCTATGAATGTTATTACACAGATCTAGGCAACTTAATAGATGCAAAAATAAGTGTACAATTTACCTAGATCAAATTAAGAGAGCTGGTGCAAAATCAATCCATCAAGATGGGCCAAAACAATAGATTGACATAGAGCTTCAAGAGTGAGTCAACATGACAGCTTTTTTCCATAACTCTAATGTACAAGTCGACAAGTTAATTACAATGTATAGCTGCTATAGCTAACTTTGCATTATCCAAGCTCCTAAACAGTACATTGAAACTTGATTTATTTTTTGGCTTTTCAAATTAAACTAAGTGAGTGGCTATTGGCCCACAACATGATTTTTAGTGGAACACCAATGGTAGCTGGGCCCCTTCCTTGTTAAATGGGCAATTGGGAATGGAATGGATAAGCAAATTTAACCAGTACACTCAATCATACATAATTTCTTTCTTTCTTTCTGTCCCATGGGCTATCTTTAGCCTTATGGGCGTTCTTTCTTTCTTTATACATTCCATCAAGATGAACCAAAGCACTTTAAAAGAGTTGGATCAACGTGTCAGCTTTTTCCATGTATTGGCTAAAACATAAATTTAGATGTTGCCTAGGCCAAGCATGTCATTCCCTATTTTAGCTTTTGGTCACTGTAAATAGTCAGCACATTGTGGTCAACATGTCAACTTTAACGTTGGGCACATCGAAAAAGTTGACACGTTGACCCAACTCTTTTTAAGAGTTTTGGTTCATCTTGACGGAATATAGGTAGAAAGAAAGACATTAAAAGCCCATGGAAAAAGGTTTACGTTTTAGCAAATACCCTACTGCTGTGCATATACATATAACACAGATTATCTGCAATTATATATATACATACATACATACATGCATATATATATATATATATATATATATATATATAGAGAGAGAGAGAGAGAGAGAGAGAGAGAGAGAGAGCAGTCATAAATATACATATGTGCGTAAATAAAAGAGATTTCATTCCCTCCTAATGGAATAGAGTTCTCATCTGATAAATAGTAAACGACTGAAACATAATTATTTACAGTCCAAAGCTGGGCAAAAATATTAAAAAATGAGAATTACAATATCTCAATGAATTTTCTGTCAGATGTAAAAACTTTCTAAACTATTATTTGAAAATTTTTACAGTGAACAAACATAAGTTCCAGACAGTAGACATCAAAATCCTAGTGACGGGGAATGCAGCTTCAAAATCATGAAAAGCAAGGGCACTCGAACCGATGGTCTAGAGTACACAAGAATACATACTCTACAGTAAAATAGTTCATGTGACAAAGAACCAAGATCAAAATGCATCCCATGCAACAGCCAGACCACCTTCTTTCAAAAGATAAAGGCACCTGGGACAATTTTCCTCAGAAGGTAATAGAGACTGTGAAATATAACAGAGTATGACTCATCCCAGACCGTGAGCAACTCATTACATCACCGAGACAAAGTTTCTTCATGACATAACCTGCAAAATATGATTAAGGTGTTAGGCTCACTTTGACAGTGTCCAAACAAAAGCTTCCTTCCAGAAAAACCATACAATGCAGAATTCAAATGAGGCAGTCACTTATTGCAGAGAAACTAACTCTTCAGAAGAAGACGCATATGGAACAATAGACATTTACTTTATTTTGAAATTACCAAAGAGTTGAGAATCTTTAACAATGACACAAGAACATGAATCTCCATAGATCCAAGTAGCGTAGCAGAGCCATGCCTAACTAGTGCCATGTAGCATGATGCGATAAAAAACTAAGAGTAACTTCAAATCTAATCCACACGAGATAAGCTACAATGAATAATTAATCACATTATGAAACCTCTGATACATCTAGATTAGTTGATTACTAAATGCTTTATTTAGTTTATTACCCTAGATATTTCTATTTTATGCTTCATTTATTTCATTAGCCTAAATTTTTATTTTATGCAAGTGTTTTATTTTCCCTTACAAAAGGATTCACATACATATCTAAATGAGTGTGTGCGCGTATGTGTAATTGTAAGGGTGAAAATTAAATACTTATTCATCTCCATTTTGGCCTCAAATTGATGTGTGCCTCTGCACATGTGAGTGTGTGCCTCAAATAATTCACATGCCTTGTCTATGCTTCCACAGTTTGCATTATTGTCTACCAGAGAAATTCCAACTAAAACATCACAAAATTTATTCATCCTTTGTACTTTGATGGATGTCTATAACCTGTTCCAAAGCTCCCACTTCAACATATGCAGGTAATATGCTGGTAAAGGTTGTGGAATTTGCCGTTGAATTTGTCTAGAGGCTTTTTGTCAAATCTATTTTACTCTAAGCCTGCTTCTGAATTTGATTGTGTATGTATTCTTGCATCAATGTTTCAGATCACATGTTGTGATCCATCATCAGGATTAAAAAGAGAGCATTAGATGGAGAAAAAAATACACAATCAAATCCGGAAACAAGCTTACAGTGATCTAATGGATTGTGGAAATTTCCTTGCTCCCAATTCTGTGTTACGCATATCCTGAAATTATTGTATGCCATAAAATAGCATTTCTTTGAGGAATCAAATAAAGAAGTTCAAATACCATGTGTATACTTTGAGGGACGTCCATGTCCTTTTCGAAAACTGCCATTTTGGCGCAGGCAAGGAGGATGCTAGCAAGGTTGGTGATTTCTTTATACCTCACGACTGCATTTTCTCAAATATAAAAGTATGCATGCATGTCTGTATTTTCAACAAATCCATGTCATGCATATTCTTCAATCATGGGTTACCATGTGACCACATTTCTTTCAGGCATTCTGTCAAACAATTCTCATGCCTTGTCTATGCTTTGATTTTATACGCGTATCTACTAGGGCAATTGCAACTACAACATATGATATAATTCCTTTATGCTTTAATGAATGTCCATATCCTATTCCAAAGCCCCCATTTTGGCATTTTATACGTGTATCTACCAGGGCAATTGCAACTACAACATATGATATAATTCCTTTATGCTTTAATGAATGTCCATATCCTATTCCAAAGCCCCCATTTTGGCATGGGCAGGTAGGATGCTGGCAAAGGTTGCAGAATTTAGCTTTACACCTGCAAACTGCATTTTCATAAATATAAACACATGCATGCATATGCACATATACAAGCATAGACACTACATGTACGTACCCAAAAATGCTATATATATTAGCATCTATATATGTAGGCATTGAATGCACACATATACATACATATATGCATATATACATAGGCATGATATACATATATACATAAAGCATGCATGCACGTATATATACAACACACACATGTACATGTATGTGTATATATATGTATATGGATTTGTTGAAATTAATTATTATTATGTGTTAAGCTCGAATAGACTCAAACCCAAGATCTCCCACATGAGAGGGTAAGAGTCTCACAAGTTACCATTGTGTTGTAGGCTCTTGCCTAATTTATTATAATGCTATTAATAATATATTAAAATTCAATCATAATTTAAATTTTAAAACTACTTCATAATATTAAGTATAAACCATAGCAGTTCAGTCCTTTCATGTCAAAGCACCATCTATAATAGCACATAACAGTTGCAATTGATTGAGTGTGATCTTGATTTTTTTTAATATTTCTCCACTAGTATTCATGTGTGTTTATGTATGTGTATGTATGTACACACACACACATATATCCATGCGTGCACATACATATATATGTATATATATACATATGTGTGTGTGTATGTGTATATACATATATATATACACACATACGCACACACACATACATATGTAAGTACATACACACACATACATATGCATATACATACATACATATGTAAGTATATCAGGTACCCATTTTGCTTACCATGGTCCAAGCTAGAAAGTGCTCAGGTCCCTTTCTGTGGTGAGTGTAGGATTTGAACATGGAACCACCTCCCTTCTTCTGTGCTCTAATCATGCAACCCATTTTCAAGCTATCACTATATTTATGAACATTATATGTGTCTATACAACTATATGTAAATACCGTCTCGTTACATAGATCTAGGCAACTTAAAAAATGGAACAATCAGTGTACAATTCACCTAGATCAAATCAAGAGAGCCGGTGCGAAATCAATCCATCACGATGGGCCAAAACTATATATCGACATAGAGCTTGAAGAGTGAGGCAACACGCCAACTTTTCTCCATGGCCCACATGTACAAGTCGACATGTTATTTATAGTGTATAGCTGCTATAGCTAACTTTGCATTATCCAAGCTCCTAAATGGTACCTTGAATTTTAATGAATTTTTTTCGCTTTCTTCAAATGCAACTTAACTGAGTGGCTACTGGCCCACTACATGATATTTAGAGGAACACCAAGGGTCTGTTTGGTTCATGGCAGATGACAGGAATTGGCTTTTTCAAAATCTGGATTTGAAATTTTTTGCGTTTATTTCAATATTGGCAAAATGGAATTAGCATACCGGACTTCCAATTTTGCCTCAAAACCAGCTTTTCCAACTTCCTACTAGCAAGTAGGAATTGAAAATCAAAACCTGGTTATGTTTTTTAAGGAGTGTAAAAACAATAGATTAGACTACTTTTAGAAATTTGCCTTCAACTCCAAGCTTATACATAAAAATGTGTCTTCACATGCATCTTCCGAGTGAAACAAACAGTTCAAGTAAAATCCCAAAAATTGGAATGAAGACTTGCAAAACCTTGATTTGGCTATACCAAGGTTTGTAGAAATCCTGGTTTTTTAAATTCCATGAACCAAACAGACCCCCAAGAGTAGTTGGGTCCCTTCCTCATTAAAGGGGAGATTGGGAATGGTATGGATATGCAAATTTGGAATTGGCTAAGATGTAAACTAAAACGTAAATCTTGCCAACGGGTACACTCCAAAGTTTGAAAAAAAAAAATTGTCCCCCTCGGTAAGATTGGCAACCTCTAAACAGTAAACTAAAACGCATATCATACCAAGGGGAGCAATTGATTTTTTTCCAAACTTTCCTCTAACATTATTACGGTTTGGTTTAGTTTGTTGGATAGCCACGGGTATTGGCCTATGTCCCAAATTTGTCCCATATCTCTTCATTCAATTTAGGCTAGTTGAGTATCATTGCTCGCACTTAATTGGCCTGGATCTATGCAAATGAGATTGCATTCTCTTACAATTATGCACACCACAATCATATGCACATACATACCCACTTATAGATATACACACCGAATATATCTGCACTTATATATATGCACAAACACACACAGAGAGCAGTAACAAACATACATATGTGTGTGTATAATGGATATTTCATTCCCTCGTACTGGAATAGAGTTCTCCTCCGATGAATAGTAAATGACCGAAACAATATATTTTACAATCCAAACGAGGGCAAAAATATTAGAAAACAAGGATTACTATATCTCCATGAATTTTCTGTCAGATGTAACAACTTCCTAAACTATTATTTGAAAATTTTAACGGTTCCCAATTATGAGTTCTAGACATTTTATACGAAGCTAATCAATGGAAAACTTGAAAAACAGCCTCTAGAGATAAACTTCAGAATCATTTACTTCTATATATAAAACAAAAATAGGCTACATAATCAAGAGATCGTAGAATGGAAAGGGAGGTAAGTTATGAAACGAGAAACAGCCAGGACATGGGAAAGCTGCGGCTGCCTGAATATGGACTTTTTAGCCATTAATGCACTTTTAACTTATTGTAATACAAGTGCATTATTAGAATTCAATCTCGATTAGTGTCATTAAATACATTGAGAAAATGAATTATGACAAATGCATTATGAGAATGATGAACGGAAACGCAGAAGAATTTGCTTCGATACTGCCAAAGTTCATAGGCTAAGCAAGGATTTATAAAAAATCCTTACCTGCCACTCAGGTGCGCTGTGCCAACCTTGTTATTTCCGAATCCCTGTTCGCGGCAGCAGCAACATAACACTAACACCCAAAAAAATGTAATTAATTGTGACCCTTTCCAGATTGGAGCATACAATCTCAAAATTGCAACAGAAAATAAACACTGACGAGACCCCATAAACCATTTCTCTAGCACAAGCATTGCAATTCAAACAGAAATTCTAAAGCGTGAGAATGTTTGAATATAACATAGAAAGTGACATTCGGAACGAAAAATTCCTCCAGCGGCGCAGTTAAAAGCAATGGAGGGTTAACAGCTATTGTCTCAAAAAGAAAGGGTTTGCATTAAAAGTATTGCAAAATAGACCAGAACGAAACATGATACAGAATACAGTATCCCTCACATTTTGTGCTTGCTGCAGTTCTCACCCTTATTTTCATTAGGCCTCCTCAAACTCGTTTGAAACGATGAAATGGAAGGGAAATGCACCGTAAATCTCACCAGGCCACTTGGACACGCATGCAAAACACCGAAGGAGAGGTACAGTCCATTAATGGCGTACACTTTTTCAACTGTCACGCTCTTCTCGAAATTATTATTTTATAAGAGACATTGGGATTCGCCATCCTATCCTGCACTGTTCGAGTTAAGTGAATCGTAACCAGGGGTGCCACTCGTTGAAAAATATTGGTACCAAATTATAGGAAATGCATCAAATGAAATGAATTGAAAAATTTTAATAACGACAATGAGGCTAAGTAGTCTATGGGCTCGAGAGGATGACCCTAAGGTAGGAGAGAAACTAATCTAGCTATAAACTTGTTTCTTTATAGTTGAATTTTAATAATCAGAGTCACTATTCTCTTCACTTGATTCTCCTCAAATAAGGACTTGAAGTCTTTGTTCTCTAATAGTTCTGCATACCCAGATCTGATGTCATTATATGCCAAGACATTCCTTGACAAAATGGTGCTCTGTCTCTACCACCCCCATATTACAGAATAAACAAGTTCTATCTGACCACTCTTCTTTTGGAACTTGTCTTCTACCAATTTCACATCGCAACCGATGTGAACTAGTTATGAGTTGCGCTATCAACATTTTTGCTCTCCAATTAATAGGTGCTCTTATATAGGCCTTTTCATCATGAGTAGAAGTGGGATTAAATTCTTTAGTGTAGTAAGATTTTTTCTGCCCCTTGTGTCTTATCCAAATGATATTGCGAAAGTTTTCCATGACAAACTTCTTTATTTCTTTAATACTAGTTGGGCATGTATGGATGTTGATATCCCACTTTCGCATCCACTTGTCATTTTGTTTCATCTATGTGCCTTTTCTCCTAACAAGTTTTTCATACATGACTAGCTTGGGCCAACGATGTTTTTTCAAACCTTGGGTTTTCTTCAAATAGCTTAGCATCCGGACCAATGCGACGGCTTCCAACGGAAAAGAACCCACCTTGACCAATAAGGTCTCGTAGGGCACCGTGGTCTTGACTCTGAGATTGCATGTAATGAAGTGTTTTTGAATTCTTTCTACCTATCGCCATTTTCGTTCAGACATACTGTCGCCCCAAACTTCACACACGTATAAAATGATCGAAGTGACGAACAAACCAAAAAGAGTTTTCATGGTCATCCAATCCCATAATTTTGTGTTCTTACACCTGTTTTGCAGAGAATATAATGCCTTCTAGCCCCCTTAAAAACCTTTTTGATCTGCATGTATCTCAATTGAGTTTGTTATGAAAATCTACACCCAAGTATTTGCACTCCTTCACAATCTCAAGAGGGTTACCCTCAAATGGGAACTCGTTCGGTATACGCCTATTCTTTTTCAACGAGAAGATCATAACTTTGGTTTTGTTAGTGTTCACTTACATTCCCACCTCGTGACAAACACTTTCTAGTGCTTTCAAGTGTTCTTTCAAACCCTTAATCGTCTTAGCAAGTATGATGAGATCGTCTACATATAGAAGCAATCTTAGCACAAAGTGAACCATCTGCACCCCCTCACTGTTGGTCTTGTTTATCCATTCTTCTAGCTTGTCAACAAAGCCCAAATAAGGTTGGAGATAGCAGGTACCCCTGTTTAACCCTAATGTTGCCGCCAAAATCTTTTGATAGCCCTTCTATCGTTTTGATTTTAGCTTTGACCTACTCATACAATCTGTGAACAACAAACCTAAGTTCCTTAGGAACTTCCAACTCTTCCATTCTATCCCAAAATTTATTATGTCGCACTGTGTCAAATGCTTTTTTAAAGTCCACAAAACAGCAGAAAGCCTCGGTCCCCTAAGTGTCCCAAATTTTCTCTACCAAATATTTGAGAGTGATTATGTTATCTACAGTCTAGTGTTTTAGTCTAAAGCCCACTTGCCCATTTGCTCTTTTGCCTTATGTTTCAACCCATTTACTAGTTTTTCGTTCTACCATGCTCCAAAACAACTTTTTGAAGAGTGGATTGATCATGATAGTGTTAGAGTGGGGTTGTTGTTGCACCAAAAGATCGATCTGTCAATGCTCGATACAACCACTCAACTTATAGTACACAGGACACAATTAAGCCTTAGCCACGAATCCCAAGGGGAGCGCTGAACAAATTTCTAACAATCTCCCCCTCAGCATTACCCAAGGGTCTGAGGATTCGAACCTATGACCAAGCTTTGGTACCGCTTGTTAGAGTGGGGTTGTCGTTGCACCAAAAGACTGATCTATCAATACTCGATACAACCACTCAACTTATAGTACATAGGAGGCAATGAAGCCCTAGTCACGAATCTCGATGGCAGCGTTGAACAAGTTTCTAATAGATAGTTCGGTAATTATAAGGGTTATTTATGTCTCCACCTTTGCGGAGTGGAATCACTACATTAGTTGTCCAATTTATAGGGAAGCCTTCCCTATTGACACTGTTGAAAATCCTAGTGGTGTTAGGGTTTTAGCACCCCCCCTTTAAATATTCAGCTTGTAGTCCATCTATGTCTTGGGCTTTACCAATAGTTAACCTCCTTATGCCTTGAATAATATCCTTCTAGCTAAATAGGTCAACTATAGTCTTGTTTATTATGGTTCTATGCTCTCCCAAATCACACTCATAGGGGGTCTTGGCATATTCTAGCCATTTGGTCCCTACAATGTTGTTCTCTATCTGTGTCTTTCTTTGTTGAAGCTCTTTCCAAAACTTGCTAGGGTTGTTTTTCCCAAGATTAATCAGCTTGATCCTTCTCAGGCTCACATATTCCTCTTTCTTTTTTTTAACCAATTGATCGTACTCCTTTCTGCTTTCTCTATTCATGTTCTTTTTCCAACTTATTTTTGCCATTTTGCACTCCTCATCACACCATGAGTTAACCAAAAAAGTATTCTCATGTTCTCTCTTGGCCCTTGATATTTTACACTCCTCTAGGGCTTTATTGATAGTACAAACAAAATTATCTTTGTCCATGGAATGTTGTTTAGAAGGCTTGAGATATTTTCCCTGAACACTAGACAACCATATAAGAGAGTCTTAGAAAATATTATGATTTAATTGTGTCATTAAAAGTTTGTTGGTCGGGAGCATCTTCCTCTTATGCAAGGGTTTTGGGACATTATGTTGATCCTTAATGTGAGTGGCCACCCTTATCGAGATGGGGTTATGATTAGATTTTAGCTCAATGGGGCATTCCGCTATCTCAAAGTTAGTTATCTTTGAGACATGGTCTTGAGAGCATATGACATAATCAAGAACACTTTGCTCGTTGTGTCTTTTGCATGTGATTCCACCCAATTTAGGTCATTTTTCCATACCATCACATATGACCATGTTATATAGGCAACATAAACTTAGTAAATCAACCCCAAAGTGATTGACCTTTCCCATGTTGTCCTATGGTGATCTTTCCCATTTTTCTGTCCCCTCTTCCTCTAGCCAAATCGGGTCTTTGTTTTCATTGTAGCTCAAGGTTTAGAGTTTGGTTGTTCTCTATCCTAGTGCTGAAATTTCCTATTATCATTATTTTCCCTAGGGAGCTAAAAGTTGCAATGTCTTTTTTGAGTGTAGCAAACGGGTCTTCTCGGTCCAATCTATGTTTCTTATACATTTTTGAGCCTTTAGGGGCAAAGTAGCAGGCAACCACCATTGTAGAAATCTAATTCTCTATTATTTTTATCCATATATAATGCTTATTTACATCTTCTTTCTCCAAGTTTATAAATATGCTCCAAGTTTCTTTAATTGAAACAATGATGCCTCCATGTCCCTTGCCATTTTCTATCCTCTCGTTCCACAATGATACCTTCTTATATCCCTCAAAATCTAGAACCCTACATCCATTGTGTTCATGAGTCTCGATAAGCATAATGATGTCATTATCTTTAGCTATTGACCCTAACCCAGGTCCTCTTCTCCAAGGATAACCTCTGCAATTCCAGCTGACTATAGTTAAATGTTCCTAGATAGGCCTAAGTTCCTATTTATTGTGTGTAATTTTGTTGTTGATTTGGGCTTTGCTATTTTGTAGCCACGTTCGTTTGTCGTTCTCGGTTGTTATTTTTACCTTTTCCCATTCCTTCCTTCTCTCCTTTTGCTGAGTTGAGGTAAGGTCGTCATCAAGATATATATGTGTGCCTTTGAGAAACTTTCTATTACTTTGAATTATGTTTTTGTCTCTTGCATTTTTCATTGTCACTCTAACATGCCTATCCTTGCATCTTTAGTGTGGTCAACACTAACAAGATATGTGAAGCCTCATAGTTCATATTAATATATAGTATAATGTATTCAGAGTTAATAGTTAAAATTAACAAGTGGCATAAGTGTCAAAGTTCTGACTTTCATTGTGGTAGGTTAATTAGTTGTGTACTTAGAATAGAGAAAATGACTTGGCATTATGATCTATGTTTGAATTACCATTTCAACACTCGACCTCTTCATTACTAACTTTACATAAACAAAATTAGTAAGTAAACTTCACATGAAAAGGGAGAGAATTTCAGCTTAAGGAAAGCTTACAAATTGAATAAAAGAAGGATTTAATTAGGAAAGAACAAGGAATACATGGTTTGCAAAAGATATATTTGTTTAAATATGTAATGAAAACATTGTTTTAAATTAGTAAATAAATACATATTTTGACAATGATTTCCAAAGTAGTGATGTAATGCCTACAGCTACTTGACTTTTCTGATTGTATTGTTGGATTCTTTTGGGTCAATTTTTTGATCATGTTTTAGGATTATCAGTACTTAGTTATCGGATTAGATTAGATGTTGTTTTATACTCAATTGATTATATGTGATGAGTTAGTTATTTCAGCTATCTCATGATTGCTCGATGATGATATATATGTCTATTTAATGACTTTTAATTATTTAATGATGTTAGTTAGACGAATGGTTTATATGCGGTTTCTATGGATACTTACCCCATACTTGCATGCATATAGTGTATGTGTATATTTTCTTTATGTATGACATTTTTTGATGTGGTTGACGAAGGGAGTCATAGTCACCTGCTAGTTGAGATCTACACAATGCACCACTTCTCGCCATTGCCCATTTAGTTTAGAATATATGTGTTTGTGCATGTGTGGATTTTATGCAGATTATAGGTACGAGGTATTGACTTTCTTGAATTTTCAGGATAGGCATACCCTATCACAGTATTTCAATGGTATAAGTGGGTAGATAACTCTTGAGTCCAAATCTTAAACCCTAAGCTAATTGTCCTAGAAAATAGTACAAGTATCTGAGTTAGTTTCACCTTTCCGAATTCATCAAGTGACATGAATTCATGACTTTGACCCTAGAGTTTGACTTTGTTCTTTGATTTTTAGTTGAGTTGTCATATTTGGTTTTGTGGGTTTGTGATGATTTTCTATTATAATTAAATCAAATTAAAAGATCATTTAATGATTTAATTAATAGAAAATTCATAAAGAAAATTTAATATTTAATTATATTTAATTAATTAAGAAATTAATTAAATAAACAAATTAAATTTAAAAGATTATATTAAAGTTTCATTTTTGATGTATTTATATTTATTTAATTTAATGATAATTTTTTTAAAAAAAAATTTTAAATTTTATTTGAAAAAAGAGGGGTAAAAACTTTATTGAAGAAGAGATCAAAGCTGTACAAAATAGAACAGGGCCTAAACCCCAGGAAACACTAGAAACCACAGAAAAATCGTAGAGGCAAAATCAACTCTCCCTGATTCCACTTACATCCTCTGACAACGTTCTCTCCAAGTCTTGACGTAACTCACCTGGCAGTTGCTCCCACTCATCAATCTGCCAACCATCTACATTTCCATATGCCCACTTTGCCAAACTATCAGCTGCCCTATTCCACTCCCTTGGAATACGGGTATAAGACACTGAATCCATCATAGAACTAACCTGTAAAATCTGTTGCACTATCAAAGACAACTCCCAAACAACATCCGAACACTTCCTCTCAAGTAGAAGATTCACAAGAACCTGAGAGTCACATTCACAAATCACCTTGCGCCACCCCAAAGCATACGCCCTTTGCAAAGCATAAAGAATAGCCAAACCTTCCATTCTATTAACAATTTGCATCCCTTTATTGACTGAGAATATAAAAACCACCCTTCCAGAAGAATCCCTACCAATCCCACCTATACCAGCAAGCCCTGGGTTTCCCCTAGATGAACCATCAGTATTAACTTTCAAAATGCCATCCGGAGGGGACATCCACTTCCCTATCCTTTGAAATTTATGTTTCACCCTTCTGCCTCTCCTAACACAGGTAGAGTCTGGAGAAATTCCTTGAATTCCAAACCTGTCAACCATTACAGCATCATCCCTCTCGAGAGGCATCACCACCTCACTTTTAGCTAAGATTGTGTCCTAAATCATTCCCAGAATTCTAATCCAAACTTGTTGAATCCCTAAAGCTTCTCCCCGAAATATTCTCCGATTTCATTCCAGCCAGACTTGCCATAGCAAAAAGGTAGGACCAATATACCAAACATCCTGCAAAAAGGAAGCCAGGGACAGGGGCTTCCCTAGTCTTAACCAAAAATCCGTCAAAGAGGAGGCGTGAATGTACAGGCGTTTCCAAACCTCCCACCAGAAATGCCATAACTGTAGAGTGAAAGAGCAATGGAAGAATAAATGCATAGAGTCTTCTTCCCCACTACTACATAGGATGCATCTCGATGGGCCGGAAAAACCCCTCTTCCAAATATTGTCCCATGTCAGGCACCTGTTCCAAGCCAAGGTCCAAATAAAGCAGTTACATTTTGGCCAAGAAAACTGACTCCAAACTTTCTTCCACCAATGAACCTCCCCTCCCACCAGCTGCTGGGAGAGCAACTCTTGATAACCAAAGGAAACAATATAAATGCCCTTGGGATTAGGGGACCAGGCCAACACATCCACACCCCTAAGGGCATTACAGTCCCGCCCCAAAAGAATGAACTGGAGCTCAGCCCGCTCCGCTTCTGAACCAAAAATAGGCCACTCTTCCGGATTCTTCCACCTTGCCTCCACCAGTTGACCCTGAGGGGAAAAGGATTTAAAGTTGCACACTCTTGACCATCCAACATCACAGAAACTCTGAGCCAACCTATGCAAATGAGGATACTGAACAACCAAGGGAGGATACCCATCCCAAGCATCATGCCAGAACTGAGCCTCTGAGCCACTTTTGCAGATCTAGTGTAAGCCACCCTTAATGAGCACCGCTCCTTTCTTGAGAGTACTCCAAATCACAGAGCCTTTCCCACACAAGCCATACCAAGGAATATCATTATGGGGGATCCTTGGAAGGTACTTCAGAGACAAAATCCTAGCCCAGACCTGTTCCTTTTCCACACACCAAAGCCAATACAATTTAGCAGCCAGAGCAGTACCAGTCAGCACTGATTGCCGTAAGCCAAGACCACCAAACCGTTTTGGACTACAGACAACCTCCCATTTGACAAGACTCCACTTGGTTGAAGATAGATTACCAGCCCATAAAAATTGTCTTGCTAAGGAATCCAATTCCCTAACAAAGCTCAACGATGCCACCTGAACCATACTCCTATAGAGAGGAAGAGCTTGAACCACAGATTGAATCAATCAGACCCGTCCCGCAAAGGATAGCCAGCGGTGAGTCCAATGAGTAACTTTGGCCCGAAACTTATCAAGAATAACCTGCCATGATTCCTTAAAATGCCTACCACCAGAGATAGGAATGCCGAGGTAGAACATCGAAAGACTTCCAATTTGGAATCTGAGAATATGAGCGATTCTCCTCTGAATAGAAGGTGGAGTATTAAAGAAATAAATGGAAGATTTGTCCTCATTAATAATCTGACCTAAAGCAGCAAGATAAACATCCAACACTCTGCGTATATTAGAAGCCTCCCGAATGGTAGCCATACCCATCAAGGTTGTATCATCCACAAACTGTAGGTGAGATTGCATAAGGAGACCTCCTCCCCATTGCCATCCCTGAATAAAGCCCCCTTCCACATTATTTTTTATCAACCGGCCCAGACCTTCTGCCAAAAGAAGAAACAAATAAGGAGATAAGGGATCGCCCTGCCGTAAACCCCGAGAAGCACCAAAGAGATTAGAGTGTTCCCCATTAATCAAGACTGAGAAAGAAGTCGAATTCACACAACTCAAAACCCACCGAATCCATTCCTCCTCAAAACCAAAGGCACCTAGAATCCTTTAGAGAAATGACCAACAAACTCTATCATATGCCTTAGCCATGTCCAACTTAATGAACATAGCCTTGTCTTTAGAATTGGCCATAGAATGAATAGTCTCAGTCGCCACAACCAACCCATCCAGGATATGGTGCCCCATCACAAAGCCACTCTATTCTTTAGAAATTAACTTGGGAAGCCACTTTTTTAACCTGTTAGCTATCAGCTTAGATATAATTTTATAAATAACATTGCATAGAGAGATAGGGCGAAATTGACTAATCCGATCAGCCCCTTCCTCCTTGGGGATGAGAGCAAGGAAAGTAGAATTCAGAGCCCGGAGCATTTGCTTGTTTCTCTGGGATTCCTGAGCAACTGCCAGTAAATCTATCTTGATAATATCCCAAAATTCCTCGAAGAACTCAATCGGAAAGTCGTCTAGACCTGGAGGTTTTCCTGTCTTCATTTGGAAAATAGTCCCCTCTAATTCCTTCAAAGAGATGGCGCTCATAAGATGCTCTTTCATTTCCAAAGAGACTAAAGAAGGAATACAAGAAAGGACCTGGGCCTCTTCAACCAAATCCCCTTGTGAAACCTCCCTAAATAAAGACTCAAAATACTGTACAGCTTCACTGAAAATATCCTGAGAAGAAGAGAGCGTTTCTCCCCTAGCATTCACCAAGGTTGATATGGAGTTACCATGTTGTTTGGCCTTAACTGAATTGAAGAAGAAAGCAGTATTCTTATCACCTTCTTGAAGCCATACAATACGAGCCTTTTGTTTCCAGTAGATTTCCTCTCTCAGCTGCCACTCCTCCAAAGTTTTCAGAGTCGTAGCTTCCTCCTGCAACAAATAATTTGACACCCCCTCTTCCCTTAACAACCTGGTAATATCATTCAACTCAGCCTGGGCCGCATATTTCTCTTGGAAAATATTACCAAAGCAATACCTGTTCCATATTTTAAGCTGAAATTTAACATATTGTAGGAGTTTAGCAAAGATATACATTGTTGTACCAAAGGCAGGTCTACCATCCTTCCACCACTCAGCAACATAGCCATATAGGTCAGGGTCCCTTAACCACATAAGCTGGAATTTAAAAGGTGGCTTCCGAGGCAACCGGTTGGAGGAAATAACTAACTTAATGGGCCAGTGATCCGACCCTCTCCAATATAAAATCTCAGACCTAGATGACCATAATCCACCCACCCAAAAACAGGACACCATGAAGTGATCTAGTCTTTCTGCAATGCAATTATCTCCTATTCTTCTATTATTCCAGGTGAACTGGCCATTACTAGGCTTGATATCAATGAGATTGAGTGCCAAAATGTTATCCCGAAGAAGCACAGAGGAGGGCTCAAGTCTTGCGATACCCCCCCATTTTTCAGAGAGATCTAGAATAGCATTAAAATCTCCAGCAATAATCCATGGTAGGTAAGGAAATAACCCACGAACAAAATGAATATTATTCCATGTAAGGATCTTACCTTGGAGCTCAACAGGGGCATAGATGTTGGAAAGAAGAACAAGCTCTCCTGATTCGTAGCATATAGAGACCAGGGAAATAGAAGATCTAAAGGATATCCACCACATAGGCTGGGTCTTTCGTGGGTTCCAGAGGCAAGCTACCCCCCCTGAAGATCCCTGCATTCCAATGCACTAACATTGACCATTCTTCCACAATTTAGGAGCTATACTCATCATACTCTCAACAGAAACTTTGGTCTCCTGAAGAAAAAGAACATCAGGAGAATGAATTCTAACCAATTCTTGAACAACTTTTTGTCTAGGGCCGCTGTTCAAGTCCCTTGCATTCCATGAAATAATGATCATTTATGGGAAGCCGAGAAATGAGAATCCAAGGTCTTGACAGCTCTTGACTCCACCAGATTCTCACCAATCATCTTAATCTTTTCCATGTCCTTCTTATGCCCACTTTTACCACTTTTCTCAGAAACCCCCTTCTTGCCATCCTTCTGAAGAATACCCAAGTGAGGAGAAGACTTGCCATGCTTATCCATATCTGAAAATACACTCCTTGCAGGAAGGGTCGCGCCCCCTGCTTCCTGATCCCAACCAGCATTTAACCCGAGAGACACCTGAGCCCCTGCCTGCCCATTAGTGACCATAGGCATAGCAGGTTCAACCTGTGGAGTAGGAGGAGGGTCAAAAGAGACAATCTCCTGATCAGGCTCCACAACCAATTGAGCCAAGCTACTAGATCCCGGAATAACTTCTTGCTGCCCCAGCTCATCTAGGACTTCAAATCTATTAAAGGTATCCTCCTTCTGTCTCTCCATCAAAGTCCTCTTATGACCTCTATTACGATTGCGAGCCTTGACTTGTACAAAGCCCTCAGCATCCTTTTCCTCTCCTGAATTTGGCTTCTTCCCTTTATCAACCCCAAGATTGTGACGAGGAGGGGGCGGAGGCTGCTGATCAACTGGCTTGGCCTTCGGGCACCTACACAGCAGGTGGCCATATTCATGACAAAGTCGACACCAGAAGGGAAGGGTCTCATAATTGAGTTGCTGCACCCAAGAATGTGAACCCACGCACAATTCAACTTCATCTGGCAATGGTCTACTCAAATCGAGCTCCACATAGATTCGAGCAAAAGTCATAACCCTTTTCCCAAGGGTTTGGGTTGAGGACCCAACCGGTTTCCCCAACATCGAAGTGAGCATATGGAATACATCCTCCCGACAACACTCTATTGGAAATCTGGGTAGCCGAACCCATACTGGGACTCGATTTGGAAGCTCCTCAGAGGGGTTAAAGCCTGCATGCCATGGCTTAACAAATAGCCCAACCTGGTTGTAAAAATAGGGCCCGCCCTCAAACACCCTACTATGATGTACCATGCAAGTGAATGTAACCATGAAAAAGTTGTTTGCAAGCAACGTGACATCCATTTCACCCTTTGGCTCCCAGACTCTCTGAGCCCAGTTTTCTAAAAATTGAAGGGATACTCTTAAACCCAGAAATTTACAGTACAATGAATGCTTTGAATAGTATTCCACATCCTCAGCAATCACCTTGTAAGGGATTACCAATTTAGGTCTTTCTTTGCATCGCTCCAAGCACCCGTTAATCTTTGTGATCCGGGAACTGCTAGACGGATTTGATGCTATAACCCCTGAACTCTGAGAAAAAAGGGCATTATCAAACAAAATTGCCCCTTGATTTGGCGGATGCATGTCCTCCGCGTCATGCAAAACAATGTCAGGTGAGACCCCTGACGGCTCACCCCTCGTCATTCTACCCACAGCCTGGAGAAATCACAGTAGGGGACCACAAACCAGGTGTCGCGCGCCCCACCGTCCTCACAGCCTACAGACCGACCCAAGAACAAAGAACAACCTACAAAAAATGGCGTAAAAGACCAGGCACCCACCCTCACGGCAATTGGAACACCTTCCTCCATAGATGCACGCACAGAAGGCTCAAAATGGGGCTAGGGCACGACAGCCCTAGCTCGTCAACCTCGCACAGAAACCCATCGCCCATCGAATCGCTCCCGTTTATCTCTCAAAACCCAACAATGAACATCAATTCAATGATAATTATTTAGGAGTTTTATTTTAATAATAAACTCTAAATAATGTTATTAATTAAGTTAATAAATATATTATTAAAAATGTCTCGTGAATTAATTAAATAAAAGAATGAAATTTAAAGTTAAAGTTATGGTTCTAATTGTGGCATAGTTATATTTACTTAATTTAATGATAATTATTTAGGAGTTTTATTTCAATAATAAACTCTAAATAATGTTATTAATTAAATTAATAAATATATTATAAAAAATGCTTCAGAAACTAATTAAGAGAGAGTAAGCAATTATTTAATAAAGTTTATTTTAATTAAATTACATACTGTGTATGTATGAAATTAAAATAAAATAAAATAATTAAAGGGAGAAAGAAATTTAATTTAATAAAGATATTTTAAATTGCTAAAAGTGTGCATGAAGATGTAAAATATAATAAGATAATTAAAAGAAATTGATCAGCGAGTTCCCTCACGTGATTGCACAATCAAAGCCCCAAATTTAGGAGAGAACTCTTTATCAGAGATCTAGAGCTCATTGTTGCAGGAACCAGATTTTGGAGCAGCAATTTCAGAGGAGAAGGTTTTTAGAAAAAGGGGGATTATTTGCGTGCTTCATGTGATTGTCATTTTAGCATCAAATCTAGGTAGGATCTCGTGGTTTATTTGTACAGTAGCTTTCATCCTTTGAACTTCTGTCTTCTCTGTGTCTGTTGTATATTATGGTTTCAGATTGTTATTTGGGTTGAAACCCTTTATGCAAGTTCATTGTTCTTTGATTGAGAAATATCTATTTCCAAAATGAATTTGGAATTGAAACCCTTGTCTAGTTTATTTATTGTTCTTCATTTTTGGAAACCTCTATAAGCGATTTGATTAATTGAAACCTTTGTTTAGAAATCTTCATTGTTCTTTGTTTCGAAAACATCTGTGAATGGATATAGTTTTAAAATCTTTTATCTGATTGATTGGAAATCGGGACGAGAGCTTGGAAAGGAAAACTAGATTTAAAATGCAATGTCAGATTGGCTAATCTGTTTCCTCTATCAGATCTTTTATGTGAATTATATTTTATTTTAAAAATATATATTTATTATAAAATTACCACTATGATAATTTTATACTTTTAAACACATGTATTGACTTGAGCAATTTCTATTTGGATGGGGGCTATTGTTTTGATTTTATTAAAAATAAATAAAATAAAAGAAAATAAATGATATTGTACTATGAATTTGCTATATATGGGGAGATGTGTCATGTCTATTTTATTATAATAAAAAATAATTTAATTGTTTTGGGAAGCCGGATCCCAACCCCACTTCCCTCCCCTTCCTTCTTCCTTTGTGACTGCCAAGGCAAGAACTGCCATGGCAATGCTTGTCGTAGCAGTGGTTGCCTTCAGTAGCCAAGCCGCTAGGCGACTTCCCTTTCAAAGGGATGTGCAATTTGAAATCACATTTACTATTTGTGATTCTTTTTTTTAATTATTATTTTTAAAATATATTTTATTAATTAAAATAAATTTTGTTATATAGTTTTTTAATTAATATTAATTATATTTTAATATTGTTTAATATATTAAATATTAATAATTTTTAATATATTAAATACTGATGATTTTAAAACTATTAAATGTTATTTAATAATAATTATATTATTAATTATTATTATTAGATTAATAATTATCTTATTAATAAATTAATATAAGTTATTTTATTAATAAATCAATAATTATCATCATTAATAATATTATATGATTATCGAGTTAATTTTTAATAATATTTAATTAAAGGCTTTAATTTATTTATTATTAAATGTATGTTTGCAAGTTTGTTGCGAATTTGTAAATTAGGGAGATGGTTATCTTTAGTAAACTCAAATTTTATTTGGCGGTTTAATTTAGATGTGAAAATGATTTATGAGTATTAAAATAGATTTGAAAAGTAAATTTGATAATTAAAACCTTGATTGTATATCGAACTTTTGTGTTTTAAAAGATAAACAAATTGAATTATGAAAACTAGGTTTAAGCAACTTTATATGATTTGTTGAATCGTCTAGGATTCTAGTGAACTTGGAAAACTTTAGTGAATCTGGAAATCAGAGAAATGAAAATTGAAACTCAGAGGAGATTGAAAAACGTTATGAACTGATATATTTGATAAGGAAACTGAAAACTTGAAAACCTATAAGTGAAAATGGAACTTGTGTGTTTTCAAAACCTAATATATTGTGAAAGTAACTTTTGTATGCACTCTTTTTAGGACATGTTATTTTACTGTTGGGCATCGGGTTGTCTTAGCTTTGATCAAATCAGAATGTTTACCAGAGGCTCGAGAGTTCTGTTTTGTGATGTCATGTTGATGTTTTGATCACAATCTTTTATACTCAACCGTGGTAATGTGTCTTGTATGCTCTATGAGGTGTTTTGATCTATTGATTGCTATTTATTTCCAATGTTCTTGTGTGAAACTGAGGTAAATGGTGTGACCTATCTTATATAACCTTTGAGTCTTCAATCAGTTGTATTTGGATTGCTTTTCAACCACTTGTATAGGACTGAGGTGTTTGTATGATTTGTTCTTGGTGATGTCATGTTATGATGTGGATTGGTTTATGTATACTTGACTTTGGGATCAGTCCTGTTAGGATGATCATATTGGTGGAATATGTGATTATGGTTAGTGTATTTTAATGCTTGTCAGTTGCTTGTTTAAGAACTGATGTATGGTATGTGGTCTTTTGAGATCTTTTTGCTTTACTGAGCTTAGGGTAGGTTATTTGTATGTTATGTTGGGAAGTGTCTTGCAATGGAGGCTAGGGCCTTAAAGAGGTTGCCTGGGTAACCCATTGTAGGTTGTTTTAATAAGTGATAACATTTCATTAAATGGGTTTAAAATGAATTAACAAGATATTGGTACCATAGAAAGTCACTAGGGGGCCGAAGGATTAAAAGACTAATCGGTAACCTTAGAGCTGACTCGTTAGTATGCCTTGCCAGTACGAAAGGATACTAGTGCCTTATAGAGTCACTAGGGGGCCGGAGGATTAAAAGACTAGTTGGGTAACCTTAGAGTTGGCTTGTGCGATGACACTTGCCCACATGCATAATAGATTTCCTATGTGTCTATGTTGCCTTTGGGATTAGTTGATACTTATGTCTTGGTACCCTTTGAGATAGTTTGCCTTCAGGTGATTCCTTGAACCTAGATATTGGTTTTGACTTTTGAGTTTGTTATCATGTTTGGGACTTGAGTTTATCTCCTCAGTGTGGTACGAGTGGGCCTTTTGGGTTCCATGAGGTCGGGTGGTAGTGCTTTTTCTTATACCATTGAGATTCGATTGTCAAATGTCGTTGTTTGATGTGTTTGTGTAGATGTTCCTTTCTATCTATTCCTATATTTCTATAATGAATTGTTATACCTAGTGTATTGTTTTTGATTTCATAGATCTTACGAGATGATGTTATTTATTTCATGATGTATATTATTTCAGCCTTTCATACCCTATGACTTGTACAATGGATGATTGTGCATTCTATTTATTGCCAAGTGACATCATATATAATTATATATTATGTAAATAGAATTTGTACTTGTAGTTATTCTTTAATGTGGATGTATTATATATTGGATTTAGTATTATTTAAAATTAAATGTGATTCAACGCACTGGGATCCTTAAGGAATGTAATCTGTTTATGTGTTTCTTATGTATGAATGTATGTTATTATTTCTGTTGTTTTATAATTGTTGTTATATGTTATCTTTATAAAAAAAATGTTTGGCAAACTTAGTGAAAAATTTAGGTTAGTTCTTTTGGGTTCCCTAGTGGGGTGTTACACAGTGTCATGTGGCATTCATCTTTTCTCTAGCTTATTTTCTACATAAAATTATTCTGATTATTGATTCCAAATTTCAGCAATCCTCTGTAGATCCTCCCCAACTTTTGAAACATCTAGTAGTTCATCTACACCTTCCATGGCACTAGTCTCTGTCAAATTACAAACATTTTCTTAAAAGTTATGCACAAAAAGCTAAGCTCAATAGCTTAAGTGAACTTCAAAATGGCCTCTTAAATCTAAAAACCAATGATCATTTTGAAAATATATCTTGAACTATATGCGGTCCCAAATTTTGAAGTTCATTTGTCATTGCAAACATAAATCTTAATGTCCAACATTAATAGCTATAGGCACATAGATCAGTATCTCTGTCAGAAAAGACCCTATTTTTGCACAATTTTCTGTTCCTTGATATTCACATTTGGCAAAAGTTTATGATTATTTCATAACTTTATATAATATTAATTTATAATTGAAACTACAAAAAAAATTCAACAACCTTTGACAATAGTGATGAAATCTAATAACACTTACAAGATTTATGTGAACATGGTTTTGTATTGGAAGATTTAATAATACCCCAAATTCTAAAAAATGATAGACTAGTCAACAATTTCCTCATTTAAGAGCACAAGAGATAAGAATGAACTCAAGTACAAAAGAAATAATCTACTTCATTAGTTACTTCTTGGAGGCAACTTGGAGATGTACATGTGTCTGAGTCAAGAGCAAGCAAAGAAGCGACTTGAATCAAGTGATTAAATTCATCAATATGTTTAGTAATCCTAATTAACCTTGTAAGCAATGCCTTGGACTTTCTCCAAACATCCTCACAACACTCGAATGTCCTTCTCTTGCATCTTCATGCAGGGCAGTATCCCATTTACTATTCACATAGTATAACATTTTAGGTTTGATTCTCAAATATGAAATCTGCATGTCCAACTCTTGCAACCACATGTACAACTAAATTCTGACTCGAACTCATGACCTGTTGCATAACGTTAATAGTCTCTTCTATCAGAGATTGAATGTCACTAATATTCTCTTCTATTAGAGATTGAATGCAACTGATATTCCCCAAATGGGTTGCCTCGAAAACTCTCAAATCCATTAATTCCCATTGTTTTGCCTCTTCCATCCTCTCCTGATTTATAGTTATGATTGCCTGAAATTGCACATATACGAGCAACTTTGACAATCTGAAAGTGATCCGCCAAAAAACATATGATCTGCATGCATTAGTTTCTATTGATATCAGTGGGTGCAAAATAATATTTCCAAACTTGTAGAGTGGATGTAATCAACACTTCAAAAAAAATGGATATGAAATACTAAAATGAAGATACAACATGTAGTGATCGAAGTTGTGATAAGAAGGCTTAAAAAATTAATAGTAAAAAAATCATTATGCAACAAGTTAGAAATAAGAAAGTAAGCAATGTAGTAAATTATGAGAGAAAAGAAAAAATGCTAGTTTAATGGTTTAAATAGAGCTGAAAATGCATCACAAAATCATTAATAAATATAAGAAAAGTTCCTCATAAGCACAAAAGACAATAATAGAATAAATGGAGAATGAAGCTCACGATACGGTAAGAGTTCTTGTTACATTCCAACTCTACACAACCAACCAACTAGGAGGACATTTCCTGGATTGAATTCAATGATGCCACAATTGGTAAATTATGACGCCAATAATTAGAAATCTTGTAAACAAATTCAATCCCGCACAATTGGACACCAATAACAAGAATTGCCAAAAAAAGTTAAAACAATCACAAAATTGTCCCACAGTTACAGTTTCCCTTCCAGTTGGCTTGTGCAAGAACTATCCATAGAGCTCAAGGCTTAACAATGGATGCAATCGCTTTCAATCCTTCCAAAGTACACCAACACAGACTTGTGTACACTTCTCTATCACGCATACGGAATATAAAATTATTGTCTATGTTGTATAAATTAGAACACCAAAACTTCAAAGTGTCTGAGAAGGTGAAAACAAAAATACATCTACAAACCTCAACACAATGGATAATGCAATACGGTCTACCTGTTGCAACATCAAATGATATTACTATATGCTCCTTAAACACCCGTAGCTTAATCTCACATGCCCAAGAAATCACTCATGACCATTCTCTAATCATTGTCACTATACTTTGCTTGCAAGAAACCAGAACCAACAACATTGAACACTTGACATTGCTAAATCATAACTTCAATTGCTACAGCTCATTCAATATTCACGGTCTCCTAACATGTTGGGACAAAAAATGCACTTTGTAAAATATTCAGACATTCATAATACACCACTTAGAATTAGTAATAATAGATCTTTTGCACATGCAAATTGCTTTACATATTATAAATTTGTACTCAATACCAACTGTGCCAATTGATGACTTGTTCACACTAGTCAAAAGCATCACCAATACGCTTCCTCCAGATTTAATACTCATACTTGTCGATAACTTCAACGTTAACTTGCTACATTCAACAAAGCAAGAAATAAAGCTTCTCAAATTTGTGCAACATCATAGCTTTTATCTTATTGTTGACAAGCCAACTACACATGTAGGAAGCATATTGGACCACTTCTGGATAAATAACATTGGTAATATCACTATCGAATTCATTGTCCTAGATACATATTGGACATACCACTTTACAATAGCAATACGTCTCCAGCTTTACAAAATAGAACAATACATTCCCATTCCATCTTGCAAAATAATGAGTTAAACTAATTACGTGAAACCCATTTCAAATACAAGTACTCCATCACTACTCATTATTACATACACCTTGCATACAACAAAAGAAATACTAAATCATACATACCTCGAGCAATCTTCCAAAGGACACTTCCAAATTACAAGCCAATTTACAAGTACTATAAGCATTGTATTTCTTTTTATAAAAATCCAGCTTATTATACTTTTACATTGTGCTTTTATGCATCTTCTAGTTACTCAAAATATCTATAACAACACCTCTCCTCTTCCTCTAACTCCTTTTTCTCTATTACTATGCTCTCCCCTACAGATCACGACTGCTAGAGAGATGAATGTTGAAGATAGAGTGCCTATTGATAACTTACAAGAGAGTCATCGATAAAAAAAGGTAAATACCTTTTAAATCATATGGAAAAAAACACAACACCTTCAATTAACAAGATCTACTTAAAAAATAATTGTACTAAACCAATGTCCATACATGCAGATTGAAATAAAAAACAACCCAACCATCAAGCATATTGGACATTTGCAATCAACAATTAAGAACTATCTTCGAAGGTGATGTTCTCATCACATATGGGCTTGCCTGCAAGAACAACTCAACGTCCGAGCATAAAATCTCAATTGCACACGTAGACCTCATTGATAGAGATGGACACATGACTACAACAACCAACACAACCAACACGTTAATTGATAAAATCCTGCCCTCATTGTTCCATGGGGCAAGTGTTTGTCTAGAGAACTTCATAATAACAAAAAAAAAAAAAACAATTTGAAAGAGAAGATGCTGATCACCTCTTACAATTGAACTAAGACACAAATATCCAAAAAAATTGCTACAGTTTGCAAATAAAAAAAGCTACCATCCGATACAAAAAATTCTTAGCTCATTCACTTACAACATGTTTATCCAATAGGTAGCTGACCACCCTTAAACATCACACACTAAGGAGAAAATTAAGCTTGGAGAAAATAAGTCAACCTTTACTATTTAACACTTTTAGTGTTGGAATGAAGCTTAGTATGTTATGTTTAAGTCATCTGTAGGTAGCCTCGGCATGCTTATCACATTGCATCAATAACAACCAACACAGTTTCAGCTCCAGATTCAAGATGGGCAACTTCCATCATATACTACTACTATAAGAAAACTTACTCAAATAGAAAAATGAAAATTATAATTTCCTAATACAATACTACATTCCACAAACTAACAAGCATCTTCTTTGTTGTTCTACAAAGGACTTTTGCAACAACACAAGAGTTAGCAAACTTGCTTCTACTCCTGAAGAACATTGTTCATAGTGGTGTACGAGGATATGGTGTTATCTGATTAGGATTGTCCACCTGAATTGCACAACTATAATGTGATAGAAAAAATGTCTTTACAATACAAGCACTCCATGCCTTTGCTTCTATAGATTGGAGTACGACATTCTTAAAAATGTTAAAATATACGCATAAGATTTAATAATTTTTATGACATACTTAACTATGCTTACACTTTAGCACATGCTCAAAAATATTTACATTAGTATCAGCCAAGCAGAAGGTAGGGACTCCTACTCCTCGAGAGCCCTTGTTTTTTGTTGTTCTCATATGTGACTTAATTAAAGCTAAGTTTTCAGATTCTCACCAATAATGATCCACTATGTAGAAGTTGTCACTTCTACTAGGTACAAATTGAACCACTATTGGAATTCCTAGCATCTAGTATTAGGTGACACCTTTTTTTGGCCACTTTTTGACCTATACACTTGTAATAGGTTCTATAAAGTGGATTGCTATTGGTGATAAGTTAAAACCATAGGTTTAAGTAGTCAAGTCACATTAAAACATAATATAGAAAATTGAATAATTTCAACATTGTGTAGTGCCTACCCTCGTTTACATTTTTCTGGACACATTGTTGCTATTATTATCGGACTATGTTAGACTAGTTTTATGTTGATGGATTAGCAACATTGTTTCTAGACTATTAGATATTGTGCTATGGATTCAGTTGATGTATGATGAGATTACTTAGACTCTACATTTCATATATGCATGATGATTATTAAATTGCTTTCAGTTATTGATGATGATTAGTTAGATGGTTTATTATCACATGTGTTTTCTTATGGATACTTACCCCATACTTGCATGTGTATGGTGTGCGTGTTTGTTTCTTATGTATGGCATTTCTGATGTGGTTAAGGAAGGGAGTTGTAGTCACCTGCTAGTCGGGATCTACACGATGCACCACTTCTTGTCATTGCCTATTTAGCTTAGCATATATATATTGTATGTACATGCATGGTTTTTATGCAGGTTGTAGGTACTGGGTATCGACTTCCTTGAATTGCTAGGATGAGCATACCCTATCGCACTATCTCAATGGTAAGAGAGGGGAGATAAATTCTCAAGTCCAAATCTTAAATCCTTAAACGTTTTGTCTTAAAAAGGTAGGACAAGTATCTAATATACTTTACCTTCCGAATGTGTCAGATGACATAATTCATGATTTTTAACCCTTTAGACTGATTTTGTATGGATTGTTCTATGATGGGTTTTCATATTTTATCTTGGAGGTCTATGGTGAA